>LUGG01000018.1:0-715188 GCA_001683735.1 Grifola frondosa
GCTGGAAATACACGACAGCGCCTGCAACCATGGTCGCCTCCACGGCGACCGTGGTAGGCTGCACCCGCGACCGATGGTCTCACTGGCTCCGACCTCATCCTGGCTGCTTCCTCGTTCTCGCTGTCACCCACCTCATCCTGGCTGCCATTCATTTCGTTCCACGGTCCTTCATCTCTATGGCGAGGGACCACCACCCATGCCTGCAACCATGGTTGCCTCCACGGCGACCGTGGTAGGCTGCATCTGCCTTCGACCGATCCTCGTTGGGCCGGCGTGGACTTGACAGACTTGGCGCAGTGAGTACTTGCCACTCCATTACCATAGCACACAGATGACTTGCACGTAGGAGCTCACATCGGCCTACATGGCCCAGCGCTGGGCGATATGCCACAAGTGTGGATATGATAAAGAAAGTCTTGACGCGGTGAGTCCTCACACTTCGTTGCATTGCACCCAGGTAACTCGCATGCACCTTCATCCCGACATAGTCGCACATGGTCCAGGGCTGAAGCAATATTGGTGGTTAGACAGATCGATTAAATAAATTCATTATGCGCTTGCTGTACTTAGTGCCCACATAGAAACTGTGACCATGTGCGAAGAGCTGGATCGGTCGATCCCATCGGCATGTGCCGGTGGGAG
This sequence comes from Grifola frondosa, assembly GCA_001683735.1. Lineage (NCBI taxonomy): Eukaryota > Fungi > Basidiomycota > Agaricomycetes > Polyporales > Grifolaceae > Grifola > Grifola frondosa. The sequence continues at coordinate 643 of LUGG01000018.1, forward strand.
ACCACCTAAAATTTTTGAGCTATACTGGACGTACTGTGCATGTCTGGCCCCCCTCAGCGCCAGGCCCGAGCAAGGGCAGCGCTCGCTTCACGTTGAATGCGGGTTTCTGAGCGAAGGTCCCTACCAATGCCAGCAATGCCATTGCGCGAACGACGCAGTCTTTACCCAAGTGGGACCCATTCGCGAGCTTGCAAAGTAGTGGTAGTACGCCTGCGCGCACTCTGCCCCCACCAGCGAGCTTTGCCTCTCCCATTGCCTCCGCCTACTCTGCCGATACTCACTCTACCTCCGAGTCGTTCAAAAAAGCACGTCTAAATAATACCATAGTGAGTGATACCACGAGCATGCGAGAAATTTGCACTAAATCTTCCATACAGCCTCCCTCCGTGCGAATGAGCCAATTTTTGGACCAGTGGGCGGCGCCCGCACTGAGGGCATGGATGGCGCGCGAGTCGAATCCGGGTATTACGGCTTGTTCACGGTGTGCAGCAGTCCCCAATGATGCTGCCCCCCCGTCGACTTGTATCACTGCACAGAGTGCTACCATGGGCCGACCGTGTGCAAGCAGTGTATTCTTGAGGACCACCAGCACAACCCATTCCATGTGATCGAGAAGTGGACCGTGCCGGGGAGCTTTTGGCGGCGGACTTCTTTGGGGGACCTGGGGTTAAAATTGGAGTTGGGCCACATGGGCGCACGGTGCCCAACAGCATTGTCTACTCGCATGATGACCATTGTGCACGAGCATGGCGTTCACACATATTGTGTCCACTTTTGCGCGTGTCCACAGGCCGCTGGATCGACGCCATGCCCAGAGCCTCTGCAGCTCATACAAGCAGGTTTCTGGCCAGGTTCGTGGACGACGCCTCGGACGGCGTTCACGATTAGTGTTGCCACAGCTTAGTCACACCTGTTTCAGCTTTTTAGATATTTTGACATGAGTTTTACAGATAATGACATGATCTTAATTGAAATTAATAGCTAAGATATATATGTATTTGAATGTAACACCACCATTTGCATAATTATCTTTAATGTGTTTCAATTTCAGTTACATTGGTAAAAAAAGCTGACTACAAAGTCAGACTTTGCAATCGGCTTTTTGGCCATATCTCCATCAATACAAGGTATAACATTTTGATATGTGGCAAGATTATGCGGCTATATATAGGCTACAAAATGAGTGTAAGATCACTTTGATATCTGAAAAACTGCCCAAGTTATGAGTCATATATCATTTAGGCCTGACTTAGCTGCAGCAACACTATTCACGATCAATGGCCTTCGCTGTTTCCATCTAGCGTCTCTGCAAAGTCAGGTCAATGCGCGAGATTACTTCACATATCTACGGCGGCTCACAGACAACATGTGTCCAGATGTCGTCCCGGTAAGCTAGATGATTATGTACTGCGGATTTGACTGACAAAACGAAACTTGGCAGGACCGTTATCGAGAACTGTTGACAGCCAGCCGTGAGTTTACCTTCTTGCGGGCTTGCAAACATGCGGGAGTTCCGCCATCGCGTGACATGCGCGCAGGGTTGCTGGCGGTGTTGTGTCCAGCGTGCCCTCAACCAGATATGAACATGGATCCTAAATGGCGTGAGCGCCCCGAACATCTTCAGTGGGTATCTTATACTGTCGTGCCGGCCATGAGTTTGGCTGATGGACTGACGCAGATTCCTGGATGCTCTTTTTCACACAATCGATGGCAATTTTCATCAAAATCAGAAGATGAAACCAACGGACCCCAACGACTTTCCTTTAACGCTGGGAGCGGCGTATTTTGCCAATGAGGATGATTTTACCCGATTTCAACGACACCTGGGTCCGTGGAAACCTGAGGTATGAGAGCAGAGTGGCGTGCGCCCGGTATGGCTGCTAACTTTATATTGGTGGTCGTTCAGGTGAGCACTTGCGCGAACTTCGGGGCGATGGGCTATGGTGGCTACTGGGCGAAGGTGTCCGGAACAGTGGGATTGTCATGCGGGCGGCACATGTTCGTGTTGCCCGGCGGGGGGGTGGATCTCCAGAAAGGAGAACGGCAAGTCCTTGACAACGTCGTGAATAGTCCGGACTGATGACGGTTTTCCTAGCTTTGCCAACGTCGATTTTGCCTTGCTATCAGGATTGACACGATACATGGGTCTACTAAGACACGTGTCCGGGTACAATATAAATTGCCAGTACCGGATCCTACTGCTAGCACGTCTGAAGTGGATGAAGGAGCATGTGACTGACTTGAAGACGATACAGATCAGATACTTCCCGTGGACCCTCGCCGCTGTGGGCAAGTTTCATTTGCCAGCCCATCGTCCTGAATGTCGGTACAAATTCTCATTCCATTGGTTGCCGGGCGTTGGGATGACAGATGGTGAAGCACCGGAATGCATCTGGGCCTCCTTGAATGCCCTCGGGGGACACACGCGGGAGATGTCCTCGGGCCATAGGCATGACATCATCAATGACCATCATTCTGATGTGAACATTCGGCGTATACACAGCCTTGGTTTGTATCATGCCTTTGGATGCCAACTGTCATCGCTGAAATCCATTTTTAGCTGACGCGCTTCGCCAGAAACACTCGACCGCCATTGTGCAATTGCAACAGGCTCGAGAACATTTACAGAAAGTCGAGGCCAACATTCCGAACCCAAAACTCATTGAATGGAAGGGGGAAGAGGCCGCATGGCTGAAGCAAGTGGTACATATGGGGAACCACAAGGATCTTCCAAATCCGTACGAACCTCACAAGGAGGCCGGTGAGTGCATATGATTCTAAGCAAGTCAATGTGTTAACCATCACATATGCAGCTCCATCCCAAAAAGAGATCACGGCACACTTGGACGCTGTGGCAGAGGCCACAGGGGGGAAGGTGCGGGGGATGTTGGGTGCAGTAGAGGAGGGCGTCGCATTGGATAATCTCAAGTGAGTGTTGTCCTAGTTTCTCTTGGGCGAGGTGTGCTCTGACCGTCTCGCCAAGGTTTTCACTTTTGGCAGATCTCACTTCGGATGACGGCAGTGAGGCCACGAAGACACAGCTCGAAGCAAAGCGCGCGCAATTGAAGTTAGGGCTCGAAGCGTGGAGAGTCACACACGCACAGTTTGTCGCGCCCATGGTAGATGAGGCTATGGTGGATGTGCAGATGGCTTGCCATGGGTGGTCGCTTCCGATCAATTTTCCATGGTTCAGTGACGGTGAACGAGGGTGTCATGAGGATGAGGCGGAGGAAGAAGATGAGGACAGCGAAGAGGATGACACCTCAGTGAGCCAAGCGACTGTTGCACCGAAGAAACGGAAGGCAACGGCGATGGCGGGGCGTGCGCGGCAAGCGAAGGCAGAAGGCTGGGACAAGATCAACGTGATCAACATCGAGTTACCATCCGCATACAGTTCTTTGGTACTTGCACACCCGTCGATGAGAGTGCTCGTGGACCTGGAGCGCCAGGTTCGCCAGGGCCAGGCGAATGATGCTTTGGCTGATACTCGTACCCACCTGATCACCGCATTCTCTTTCAGATACCAACGCCACAACGTTTCAGGCCAAATCCAGAACACGCGTGCGATGCGGAAGATTCAACGCAAGCAACAAGTGGTCGGTCGTGCGGCTGACACCTATCGTCGTGCGAGACGTGCGTTGATCGCCTTAGGCATGCAAGTAGATGATGCGTGCTACCGTGTGCTGAAGACCACGGATGTCATACTGTTCGCAATGTACACGGAGGAGGAGCAGCTGGGAGACAGCCGCAAGACTCCATCTTGGATCTGGGAGGACTTCACGTTCATGGGGAGGTATCGGAGGGTGCGATCAAGAACTTCTTGGCTGATGGTGAGTGAGCAACGCTTTCAGAAGGACGTGCGCTAAGTCGAGCTAGCCATGCGCACGCACATCAGCAAAACTCGAAACACTCTGATTTGCTCTGAATGACTCTGTTTCGTCTGAGAGTCTGAACCACCAGACCATTCCAGACATAACAGAGGTTTCATAAGCCCTTGTCGTCTGAAAGCTCTGAAGCCTCTTAATGGTCTTCAGCAGAAGCTTCAGAGCTTCAGAATAATAAGATTGTCCAGACACAGCTCAGATATCAGATGGCATAGAGCCTCAAGATTTATTTCATACTTTATTTCATACAGACTGCTCAGAGCTTACAGACTGCTCAGAGCTTACAAATTGTCCAGATAACAGTTTAGCTACTTGTACATGATATCTGACAGCACCAACAGAAGCTGGGCAGCATACACAGCACCTTAAACCTGTGGTCCATGGCACCACCATTCTCCAGAGGAAGCATGAAGCACGTGCCCACCTTGTCTGCATCCAGGTGTTCAGTCAGCAGCAGCATCGGAGAGCAAGAATTGAACACACACGGAACATTGTCCCCACCGCGCGTTTCAATGATTCTGCACGTCCGCCTACCAAGTCAATAACATGAACCGCACTCACAAAGTACACGCACCGGTGATCTGCTCGTCTATCTCAACCTGTGCACCAGAATACACCTTCTTCTCTGTACACCGACATCAGGCCTCGTTCGCCGCATCATACAGTGTGTCATACCTGCAAAGACTGACTTGAGCGGCTCGGTCTTGGCCAAGTATCAGTTGAACTGCACGAGTTCGACGATTGAGTGGAGGTCTGTATGCATCGTCAACGGCGCGCAACTCACAATTGTGCCCCGCGAGAACGGCCCATTCAGCCCAAAGCACAGGCTCACCTCTGCAATTGGCAGCGACAGCACAAAGTGCTCCAACAGGTACGTGCACTGCCTGTTGGCCATGGTCTGTGTACCAATGGACATCACAGGTGCAGCATCTCCCGACGACGCCGCCCCAATGACGAGTTGGATGCGAGTTCAGTTGGGGTCATCTGAGACCTCGAGATCCAGCAGATGTGGAGAACCGCACCACGGCGAGCGCCCCCGTGTCAACGGACACCTCAGGCGGCCTGCACAACGTCAATGTCCCTGTAGTCCCGTGAGTGCCGAACATGGGTACGCCTGCAGCAGCGGTGAGAGGGCACGGGGAAGGACGGAAGGCGGGACCGACCGAAGACGACGCGCATGAGCGGCACGGTCCCGTCGAGTTGGTTTGCCTTCTGCAGGGCGAGGTGAGCCAGCAATTGTCTGTCCATGTCCGCGGAACTGGATGCGCGAGTTCTGGTCGCAAGCGCGACAAGAGCCCTGAGGTGCAGCATGGAAACTGGAAGAGAGCCTAGGATGGAGGTATGTGGCACCGCTGGGGTCAGCGGATGGAGTCGGGAATGGCGGGCAGCGCTGGCATGATGGGGCTTGGGCAGTACATCGCATGCGTAGCGAGCGAGTTCGCCGGGCTCAGGCGGGGACATGCGTCGCCATGTAGAACGACCACCGTGTTCGTGATTCGGGATCCAGCACCTTCGCCCGCTCCCCGCCCCTCTGCGGCACCTCCGCGATCTGCATGTCATGCAGATTCCTGAGGAGCTCCTCGGCGGAGCAGCCAGTGACTGCCACGAAGTGCCGAAAGAGCTTGCGCCGCGTGGTGCTGGAGTATGCAACGTCCGCGACCGCGAGCGCATCGTGCGGAGCACCATCAAGTTGAGCGATATGCGTGCGGCATGCAGCTGGCCCACAGAGCTAAGGCCGTCGGAACCAACAGTGAGATCTCAGTGGGAAGAAGCATTAGTGACGAGAAGTGGCGAGGAGAGAACGAGGTGTACGATGCAGCCCAAGGCTTGTGATGAAGAGTGAGTGAGCGTGAGAGTTTCAAAATGAACTTGAACTTGAACTTGAACTTGTGCGCTTCGTTCTGGCGTTCGGTGGCTGCCGCATCATGTTCCCGCCTCCCCATGGCCTCGCTGTCATATACCAGGTGTGTCTCCCTTACCTCCCATTAATACTTGCTATTCGTCTCCATCTCAGACATGCGTGACTCATCCACGCTCACACTCCGCGCGCACCCATCGTCCGCCCCCGCACTGCATCCCTCGTGCCCCATGCCCACAGCCACCTCCATCCACACTTTATGCTCGCGCCCATACCGCACTGCACGCCGCTACCTGCGTGACTCATCTCTGTGCCCAACGGGCTCCTCGGATCCTGCGTCTTCTTCTTGTGCTTGGGCTTGTCACCATTTACCATGGAGCCCCTGACAGGCTTAAACTTGCCTGCCTTCTTCAATTCTTACAACGCGGCGTCGACAGCAGCGCTTGCCTGCGAGGACTCGTCCGGTGTGCTTGCTCTTGAGCTCGCACATGATGTCCCCGCATGTGCGCTTGGCTGGGAGGGGTTTCGAGGAAGGCCTGCTCAGGGGAGGCATCGGCGGCGGCGACCTCCGCAATGGCGCGGTTCTGCTCGAGAAGAGCGAAGTCGAGTCTCTTCGCGTCTCTGATGTGAATCACCGGGAGCGCAGCTGCGGGATCGTCTGCACCCCGCGCTACACGCCCACGACCGTCTCTCGCCCGTGTTCGCGCCTGCAGCATAGCCTGTTCCCGTAATACATCCTTCAAGGTCTTCGATGCCATCATGAACTTCAAGAAGAACACCATTGGCCCCATGCTCGAGAAGCTGGACGCGTCTCGAAGATGGTGCTGACGTCCAATAAGGGACGGTTCTATGCTTTCGGTCTTGTCTTCTCCGGGACCGTTCGTGCAAGCCAGAAGATTCGTATTCAGGGCAACTATGTCCCGGTCAAGAGGGCCGACCTGTTCATCAAGTCCTCGTCTCCACTTCAGACATGCATCCCTACGAGTGTACATCCCCCTGCCCGTCGTCTGCACCCCGCACTGCGCCTCTCGTGTCTGCCTACAGCCACCTCTCGTCCACGTTCCACACCTGCGTCTGCACCGCACCGCATGCCTGTGCCTGTGCTCGTGCCTGCACCCATGCTCGTGCGACTCATCCGCGCTCACATTCCACGCGCACCCATCGTATGTGTCCGCCCCCGCACTGCATCCCTCGTGCCCCATGTCCACAGCCGCCTCCATCCACACTTGCTCGCGCCCATACCGCACTGCACGCCGCTACCTGTGCCGTTCGGCCGGCCTTCACCTATGGTGCATTCTTCTAGCCAAGGCGGGCCAGGCAGCCACCCTATGGGCAGTGGCCGGACACGGAGCCAGCGAGGCGGGCGGCACGACAAAGAGAACAAAGTTGGTGCTGGACCGTCCGGGCAAAGTTCCTTTGCCTCGGGATCATCACTACCGGGTGGACTATCCTTGGAACCCGTTGCGCCCCTGGAAGCTTCTGCAAACCGGTGGCAAGCAGGTAGTCTTGGCAGGAAGACTCAGGCTCCCGATGCGGATTCTCCAGAGGTCGTAGATCGTAAGGTCCGGGGTCTGCTCAACAAACTGACGATGGAGCGCTTCGACTCGATTTCGGACCAAATCATCACCTGGGCAAACAGGTCCGAGAAGGAGAAGGATGGTCGGATGCTGATCTAGGTCATCCGGCTCATGTTCGAGAAGGCAACCGATGAGGCGACTTGGTCGGAGATGTACGCACGTCTCTGTCGCATGATGGAGCAGATTAGCGCGAATGTCCAGGACAGTGGGATCAAGAATTCGGAGGGCAAGCCTATCGCCGGTGGTCAGTTGTTCTGCAAGTATCTACTCGATCGCTGCCAGGAGGATTTCGAGCGTGGGTGGGTAGCCAAGGAGGCGACCGCGGTGGCGGCTGCGACAAAGGCTACTCAGGACCAGGCGGCGAAGGCTGCTGCTGAGGAAAGCAAAGACGGAGAGACGGAGAAAGTGCTCTTTACTCAGAGGAGTACTACGCTGCGCAGAAGGCCAAGCGCCAGGGCCTTGGCCTCATCAAGTTCATCGGCGAGTTGTTCAGTTTGCAAATGCTTACGGAGCGTATCATGCATGAATGCATCAAGAAGCTGCTTGGCAACGTTGAGAATCCGGAGGAAGAGGAGATTGAGAGCTTGTGCAAGCTTTTGACGACCGTCGGTCAAATCCTCGATACTCCGAAGGCTCGCGCCCATATGGCCGTCTACTTCTCCAGGATGAAGGAGTTGTGCAAGAGTCCCAATGTCAACTCTTGAATGCAGTTCATGCTGCAGGTATGGGAATTTGACCCTATTTCGTACTTTGTGTTGCTAATTGAATTTTAGGATATCATTGAACTACGAGAACGCAAGTGGGTACCTCACAATCAAGTTGCTGCCCTAACAACTATTGCAGCCGTACATGAAGCCGTAAGCCTTGTCTTCAGATTAACTTTGTTTGTCCTATTGGCTGACTTGTCATTACACAGGCTGCAAAGGAGAAGGCCGCCACCGAGAAGGACGCCTATCAACGTAATCTGAGCATGTCCAGGGGCGGCTCGAGACGAGGCGGCGAGCGAGGAGAGCACGGTCAGACTTGGGGCTGCCATTGGGAGCTCCACACCATGGCCGCCTCCCAAGGCGGGTGATCTTTCCAATTTCTGCAAGATCAGCAAGACGGCGTCGATGATATTTGGTCCAGCAGTATCTTTGCTGGAAAGAAGGAGACCAAGCAGGAGTCTCGTGGCTCTATGAATATGTTCTTGATGCTCAGCCAGAACCCCAAGCTCGCCGTCGAACCCGCAGCATTGTCGAAGACAAGCCGATCTCCGAGCCAGAAAGCGAGTATCGACCTTGGCCAAAGTGGTGTTCCGGAGGCCCCTGCTCAGCGACGGAAACTCAACCTTCTTCCTCGGATGGTACAGAAGTCTGACGAGGCGAAGGCTGATGCGACGCCTGCTGCCTCAACAGTGAACTTGGATGACGAGGACTCCGAGGCCCCTACTTCTTCGATGATGCAAGCCGAGGTGGAAGCATGAGGGCGAGATGAGCCCACGAAGTCACGCAGACTTGCGCCTCGGTGGAGTGGGCTTAGCACATGGCTATAGGCGGCGGATGCGGACGAGGATGAGAGTGTGGGCGGGCGGAGTGGAGACGATTACTTTGACAAGATGTCGTTTGGGCGCCGTGTGTCTGTGGCATCAGACAGGTCTAACGGGGCTGCGGGGATCAGATCGCAGATTCTTGGTTCACATGCAAGCAGTTGCAGAGAGGCTCCAGCAGAACCCTCAAAGATGTCCAAGAGTGGGAGCGCAAATGGGCCAGTATGTTTTCTTAATGGTCTGTGAGGTCTTCTGGGTCTGCACGGTCAAAGTCAAGACAACTAAGAGGATACAGACGAAAAATGACCATTAACCAAGTTGCTAAGATCAACAAGATGGCCAAGAATCTTTAGACCACGAGTACCGGAAATTCTCTAGTCGCTATGAGTGCTCTTTGAGGTCTCTTAATACTCTAAGATTGTCTGATAATTTTTTGTCTGGACTATCTTGTTTGTCTGACAGCTCTGTGTATCTTACTGATCTCAATTTAAGATGTCTCAGATATATTCAGACAGTTTAAGACGAAATTAGACATATCCGCATTTTGCTGATGCACTGGTTCCGGCGCAGCACTCTCCAATCGCGCTGGCATGAAGAAGTCCTGTTGCTTGAGGAGGAGATGCGGCGGACGGTACGGACATTCCGGTGGTGGCGTGGGCATTGGGAACAGCAAGCAGAGCAGCACCATGTGGATGCCAAGACAGGAGAGGAGGGTTATGCATGCAAGTAAGTGGATAACATGTCCGGGAGATTTGGTTGCTGACCTGTTCGGAATCCACACAGACAAGCTGATCGATATAGCAGGCTACTGCATGGGAGCATAGAGGCCTTCACGGGCAAGATCAGGATGGTATGAGCGCGCTAGGGGGTTGTAATCATAATACTGACCCGATGTCTACTCAGGAGGATACACAATTGCCACCCGCCGACGAGCCAGTGGCGTCCTCTACATCAGGAAAACTCCAATTTCACTTTTCCGCCTGAAATGGCTGAAAACAGTAAAATAAGCCGAAAAAAGAGCAGATAAGTTGATTCAGGGATTGGATCTACTTATTTTCACCTGTTTTCAGGCAATAAAGTGGCCCAAAAGCGCCAAAAAGCGCCAAAAAGCGCCAAAAAGCAGCTAAGTAAAATTGGAGTTTTCCTGATGACTAGTGCAGTGCATGGGGAGGTAGATTGATGGTGTCGATGATTAGCCAGACACGTTTGATATTACAGGGTAGGGGATGTATCCGTAGCTTGATGGACTTGAGAAGCATGCGAAACAGTTGGGATATATCCACAGTTTGAGCAATATGTGGATGAAGTTTCTGCTAATCAGTGAATCGTTGTGTCAGGGTAGCTCAGTGGTATATGTCTTGCGCTCGTGTTTGCGGCATGCGTCGTTCGAGGCGCGCGTACGCCATCCCTTTTGCCAATGCGCGCCCGAGCCTATAGCGGATATATCCCTTTATATGTAGCGGATATATACATGGGATGTATCTGTTTCTCGATGAATGCATCACCGTGAAGGATATATCTGTCATAGATGGAGGATGTATCTCTCTTCCGTGATGTATCCATGATAGGATACATCATGGGATGGGACTACTGAATGGTAGGGAGTAGCACTAGGATATATCCAAGGTACGGACTGTATAACATGAGATATATCGTGGGTACTGAATGTCTTGAATCAGCCTGAATCATCATATCCTTTCCCGTCTCTAGTGTATCTCCGGCGTCGTCGTGCTTGCAGACCACGGGGTCATCAACTTGGAAAAGCACATACCATAAATAGTAACGACATTCATTGCCACTCGCAGCATGTACAGTATCTGTTCCAAATCAATGTGTTCGATTCAAGTCTGCCAGGTATGCGTATATAAAGGATCCTTGTTGGCCGACTGTACTCATCTATCTAGGTTTTCGTATATGTGCCGGCCGTTCATCACCCTTTGCAAGGCGCGTGGGGCTCTCGGGGGCCAAACACATACATGCCCTCTTTCTTCACTTTCTTCAACACACGAGCTATAGCTCCAGCCCTAAAGCACCGCATCAGTCCTCCATGACGACAAGGTAAATATACAAAGAAATCAATCGCACTCGGAGAGACCGGCCTTCACATCATGTATCTATAGTCTGGATTCAAATCTCCGAGCTTCTTGTCCTTCAGCGAGACCTTTTCCGCCGCACGGGCCGCACGGTCGCGCCTCCTGTTTTCGTACGTGATGCCGGCAAAATACACACAGTTGGCGATCATCGACAAGCAGATGAATGCAACACAGATGCTATACCCAGGAATAAAATCCGGAGCATCCTTCGCTAGAAACGAGTAAGCTGATATAATGCCTCCAACTATAGACGAATAGTCAGAGACATATCATGGGAACGATGAATGATGAGCATACTGTTTCCAAAGCCAATTTGCCATGCTGTGCCGACCGCACGCCTGTGATGACCTCCCACTATGAAGACATTATTTAAGCAACACCACGAGTCGAAGGGTCTGTAGCCACACTCACAGTTGGTGGTAAACCAGCAGATTATCAGCGGCATCGCGGAGTAAGTTCCCATTGCCGCCAGGAATAGCGCACCATATTGCAGATTCGTGTCATGATGCACTACCAGGAGAATGATGAATCCAGCGAGGCAGACGGCGGAGGTGAAGATAATAAAGAGAAATCGGTGACGGAAGTAGTCCGACGCCGTGGCGCTAACCATGGCGAATGCGAAGGCGCAGGCGAAGATGGGCACTGTAAGCAGCTGAGTGCGGATGCTTCCGTGTCCGAGGTTCTGAACGATCGTTGGAATAAAGTAAGCTACATAGATGGTACAGTTTGTTAGACGAAGAAGGTATAGAGGAGGATAGAGTAACAAACATAATCCGTATGAAGGGACGATGAGTCCAAAATACATGAATCCTCCGACAATTATCTTGTCTGACCAAATATTCCGATCAGTATCTGCATACAACAAATAGACCCCTTTCAAAAACTTACAGTCTTTGAAGACGTTTAAAATGCTCCTCAGCGTCAACGGATCGTGTCTCATCGAATGTCCGACGTCCTCATATAACCGCGCCTTGACAAACTTCTTCTCCTCTGCAGTGAGCCATTTCACCTCTTCAGGAAAGTCCGGGATGGCGAAATAAAGCGAAATGGAGATCACAGCGGTCAAAGTCCCCTCTAGAAGACACGAGCTGGACCGTCACTTGACGAATTTAAGAGTTGATCGATCGCAACGCACCTAAGATGAAGATCCATCGCCAACCGTGATAACCCCGCATACCGTCCATCTTACCGATCGCACTCGCTAGAAGGCCACCAAATGCGCCGGCCAAACTTGTGCCTGAGAAGAAAAGCGAATAACGCTTCTGTGCTTCCGCTCGCTTATACCACATAGATATGAGATAGTAGCAAGCTGGTACAACACCACTCTCCACGAGACCTGTGAAACAGAGTATTAGGGCTGTCTCATAAGAAAACAGTCTCTTTCGTACCCAAGAAAAATCGTGTGGCTACGATGCCACTGAAATTCTGCGTGAGACCCTGAAGAACGGTGATGATGCCAAACAAGAACATGCAGAGGGAAACTAGTAGAGGTGACAATCCATGTCTTGGAATTTTTGTCCTGAAGGCTATAAAGCACTCACGCCAAAGATGCGGCCTCAGCCGCTTTATTGCAGCATTGGATGGTATCTCAAATAAGACATATGGAACAAAACTATTCACGCGTATGTGAGCATCAGATACTATAGTCGCATTTTGAGACTCACAACACCACCAGCGCCGTATTGTATTCATCCCCGCCCAAGTGCAAGTCATCCTTCAACCCGAAGAGTGTGGCATTCGAGATGTTCACGCTAAAGTGATAGGGCCCATCATAGTCTTGGCAACTCTCGCTATAGCCGAATCTGAACCAAATGCGTACCGGTCGAGGAAGGCAAGCAGATATAGGATACAGAGAACGGGAATGACCCTGAGGTCTATCTTCCAGACCAACTTGGCTTCGTCGATGTGAGAATAACGAGCAGTGAAGTCCTCTTGTAGGGAAGACTCCAGCGGTACGCCAATGGAATGCTTCTCGATGTCTCCGGCATTAGGATCCTCTTTGAGTGTGGGCGCTGTACTCCTCACTTAGAAGTCAGATACCATTCTGCAAGGAGCAGACTGATGAAGGCACTCACATTCTCCCTCTGCGCTCATTCTGGACGTGAAAAGCGAGGCGTAAAGCCACGCCCTAGAATTCTTTCGACGGCTTTCATATCGGATCATAGGCGCCTGCGGCTAAGGATGGCGACACCTGATGCCAGCCAGTTGCGGGGAAGACTGTTAACAGGCTCCCTCGCTTAACTGCAAACCTTCAGTGACAGCTTGGTGAAGCCGGTCTTTGTCGTTGTCTGCGGAGTATCATGCGGGCATCGAGTTAAAAAAGCACATACCATAGATGCTGTTCATTGCCATTGACACAGCAAATACAGTATTTGTTGCAAATCAATGCATTCAATTCAAGTCTGCGAGGTACGCGTACATATATAATGGATCCTTTTGAGCGAATGTGTTCATATATACCTCGGCTTTCGTATATGCTCCGGCCGATCATCACACGTGCTTTGCAAGGCGGGTGGGGCTCTCGAGGCTCTTCTTGTAGCTATGGCCAAACATATGCATGCCCTCTTTCTTCGCCTTCTTCAACACACGAGCTATGGCGTCTAGCCCTGAGGCACCGCATTGGTCTCTCATGAAGACAATGATCAAGTGGTACAAACGTACCTTTGTCAAGGTCTTCAAGGGGAGGCCCGAAAGACAGCCGCACAAAGTTGTGGCAAGGAGAGTGGAACAGGTTACGGCGATGCGCGGGATTGATATCAAAGAAAATACCGGGAATCACTATCGTTTTCTCTTTGAGCAGCTCCTCGAAGAACGTCTTTTATCAGAAGCAAATCAGCCACATTGTCACACAGTAGAGCATAGACATACCAAGCCGTTGTTGAGAGGAGCGGGCAAGTGCTCGAGGTTGAGCCAGATATAGAATGTGCTGACGGGCGGGACATCCACCTTGAGCCCAAGTTGCTGCAGTCTCTTGAGGACGTGATCGCGCTTGTGTTTGAAGTGCTTTTGAAGAGACACTCTTTCCAGTTGCGCACGGTCCGGATCGAGAAGCGGTATGGCAGCTAGTTGCAAGCTAAGATTTGGGAAGCAGGGGAACGTCTTTTGAACGGAGCATAACGGCGACATTTTTGAAAGCTTACGGATGATTGGCGCCACCGTCGAGGAAAGAACCCGACTGCGATAGAGCGGTAATCAAGTTTTTGGGACCGACGACCCAGCATACACGCCATCCAGGGAGACGCCAGTTCTGCATAAAGAGAAATGTAAACACAAAGTGGCACATTGATTGTCACAAAATATACGAGCTTGCCTTCGTGAGACCGTCGATGATGACAACCGAGTCCTATCATGACCATCCGACATCAGATTTGAACTTCCACCTACATATGGTGTAAATTAGAATTGACAGACCTGGTTAACATTGTCGATGTAAGCAGCAGACGACACGGACTTCCCAAACTCCGACTCGTCTTCTGGGTATATGTACCAAGAGTAGAACTGCGAAAGCATAATTAGGTGAGGGTTGCACATCGAGAAGAATGCAGCAAACCTCATCGAGAACGAGGGTTGTCGAAGCCTCGCGCGACAGGTCGACAAGCGCCTTCAAATCTGGGCCTTCAATAACTTGACCAGTCGGGTTGCGCGGATTAGAGGCAAGGATGACCTCGAGGCCCTGGTTTCTGATATCTTTCTAAAGACGTCGTTGACCATGAGACACCAACATGTATGGAAGATCTGATGCTACTCACCCTTGTTTGCTCAATATCAAGGCGGTACTGATTCTGTTGCAGGTTAAGATATCTTCATCAGGGAGGATAGCATATATCAAGCTCACAGATGGTTCCAATCTATCACAAACCAAATATGCAAGTCAGTGGTGGGTAAAGCATATATTGAGATAGCAGACTCATACGCTGTAGGGACGGGGACAAGCCGCTTGAATGCGCTCAATACCTGATCATAGGCAGTGTAGTCCGGAATTTGATAGGACTGCGTATATGCGCGTCAATCATTGATCACTGGAGGCATCAAACCATACCCACACAGTAGACATCGCCGACGACAGCGGCGACACGAGACAAACCTGCACGACCGCCAGGGACGATACAAACGTTCTCGTACGTATACTGACTGAGCTTCCCTTGACGATAGGTTTCGTTGTACAGATGAGCGACCGCCTCGCGGAGCGCTTAATACAAGTAAGTATAAATTTGCATTAATTCTTGAAGACGTAAACACACCTTTTACACCGGTCGTTGGAGCATACTCGAGAGAGTCCGTCGGCATTGCGATGCTGGTAGGCTTTGGAGGAGCGCCAGGAATATCTCCAACCTCAGGCGCTCCCTGTCCAAGGTTTGCCCACTCATGGGAGGACGCATATGAGAAGCCGTTCGCCATGGCACGATCCGAGCAGTAGATGACACCGGTGCTTCCGGGGTGCTCGATGCCAGGGACCGTCTCCTCATCCTGTACACGAGGCGGGGTCAGCACCCATGATGAGCAACCACCAGACAAGAAGCACACACGGGGTTAATAATCTGGGGCAAGACGCCCTTCGCCTTGTGACCCGCCGACTGTCGGAATATCTGGGTAGGCACAATGCAGCGCGTTAGACAGATGATCTACCGGACATGTGGAATGAAATGGCACCCTGTGGGCCTCCGACTCCTTCTCGTGCTTGTAATGCTTCATGACATCGTGGACCTGCATCGGTACGCTGTCAGCACCGGTGAGAGGAACCGGATGAAATGTGCTTTGCGAACGAGTTTGCTTACGATATCTCTCAAGTGGAGGGGGGTCGATCTGCCAGACCTGGAGGCGGGGGTGTGGTATCCGGACATGGTGGTTGAAAGTGAAGCTGGAGAAGTGGTGAAAAGATGGGGGGCTGTAATATAGAAAGGATTAGGTCACGACATATAAATGCATCACATCGCGACGTGCAGGCGGTGACAACATGTTATCCTGGGCTATTCTTGGATGGGATGGTGACGGAGAGTTGTTGATCACGGAGACTGTCCATTGGTTGGCTTGTGTGGATGATTTCAGGGTCCTTGCGATAAGATAAGATCAACATCACGGGACCGTTTCTCGGATCTTGATCAATAGCTCTGCATCACAAGCGCCCACATGCCTTCCTTTAAAACAGCTCTTATACCATAACTCGGGGTAGTTTCAGCGAACGCCCCCTGCGTCTCTGTTTATCTTTCACTCGTCTAGACGTCTCTCTCTTACCGACTCCATTTATAATGTCTTCCGAGCCCTCGTTATCTCGTTTTCTTCCAGATCCCAAGACTGTAGCGGTCAGTTTTCGCGTTTACTCTCATCATTTTCGTCACTTGACGCGTTTTTCAGATCGTCGGTTGTCCCTTCAGGTGAGCGCAGATATTGCTGAGGTGAGGACACTCGATTGAATATAGCCGCGTTGTGTAGGGGTGGCCAGGTAGAGTACTCCACTGCGACTCGATCATCGCATTGCCGCATTGTCTGACACGTCTTGCAGGCCAAGTTGGGTGTAGATAAAGGCCCCATTTCTCTAGTGGAAGCCGGGCTTCCCGAGCAGCTCTCCGGCCTCGGTTGGAATGTTAAGTTCGATGGCCATCATCAATTTGAGGCGATCGACGGAGAGAACGACCCGCCGATTGGCAAGCTGAAGAACCCCCGTTTGGTTTCGAAGGTGTGCAAGGCGGTCTCGGAGGTGGTGTACGACCATGCGAAGAAGGGTGAACTGCCTCTGACTCTCGGGGGTGATCATTCCTTGGTGTGTGCTCCTCGTGACTCCGGGAGGGGTGGATCATGATCCTGACATTCGCTTGACGGACAGGCGATGGGCACGATTTCGGGAACATTAGCGTGAGTCTTGTCAATGTAGGGCCGACATTTTTCTGATATCATGTAGCCAATATCCTGACGCCTGCGTGATCTGGATCGATGCTCATGCCGATATTAACACGGCAGACACGACCGACTCCGGTGCGTCAAGCGACATTCATCCGTCGGATCTCCGCTCACGTATTCTCTGTCTTAGGAAACATAATGGTATGCCCGTTTCTTCCTTCTCGGCATAGGTTCCCCAATTGCCGAGTTCTCTTGGATCAAGCCGGTACTCAAGCCGAACCGGGTGGTATACATCGGCCTGCGCGACGTCGACGTGGCTGAGAAGCGGATTCTCAAGGAGAACGGAATCAAGGCATTCAGCATGCACGAAGTAGACAAGTACGGCATTGGTCGCGTCGTCGAGATGGCGCTTGATCACGTCAACCCTAGACGAGAGCTGCCGATCCATCTGAGCTTCGATGTGGATGCTCTTGATCCCTCGGTTGCACCCTCCACTGGAACTCCGGTACGCTGGACTGATGGCGCGAGATGAAACATATACACACTTATTGTCTGCAGGTCCGTGGGGGTCTCACTTTCAGGGAGGGTCACTATATTTGCGAGTCTATTCACGAGACAGGATGTCTTGTTGCGCTCGACATCATGGTAAAGCATCGGAATATAGTGCCTTTACATCTTCTCATGGTCGAGATTATCACAGGAGGTCAACCCGTCCCTGGCTGACACTGAATCAGCCAACAGACTGTGACAGTCGGGTGTTCGCTCGCGCGATCTGCGCTTGGTCAGTCATCTCCCAACCTTGTTTTGAACGGCACTCACTCTGATTTACAGGAGAGACTCTTCTTTAATGGGCTGTTTACAAGCTGTAGCATTACACCATGTGTATCATAATTAGTGGCTTGCGTTGTCCAAATACCATGTTGGATCATATCAAGGTCTTCTAATTCGTTGTGCAATTTGCCAACACAGATCCCTGTTCATGGATATTCGTTCAAGTTTGTTACACTGACAGATGGTTCACATGAATTCGGTCACAAGAGCCCTCTTGTTCAACATCATGATTGTTTCTGGTGACTGTTTGCTCAGAGAGATCGATCACGCGTCTAGTCACGCGTTAAGAGCGTGACCGCGACGCGTCAGTACTTCTTAAACTCCGCCATGTCGGTGGCGACCGCCTACTGTCCTCCCGCGTAGCTTGCTATTCCCCAATCTGCTCCCCAAGCCGCCCCAACCACACCCACTCCCGCTGCAACCACATGGGCGCCGACCCGGTCGGCTTAACAGCCGGCGAGACCTCTTCCGCGAGATGGAAGACCTGAGCGAAGAGGAAGACGAGCTCGAAGAGCTGGTGAGTGCAGGCAGCGGACCAAGCCCAGCAGCAGCCTCGTGTTAATCCATGCTTCAGAATCTTGAGATTAAGAACAGAGGATTCAACTTCCTTGTTCCCATTGGGCGTACGTTCACCCAACACGAGGAGAAGAACGACGTGAGTGCCATGTCCTCATTGCATGCGTCCTGATCACCGTCTCACCCAACTGTCGGACCAGGCGTCCGAAGTCTCGGAGTCGGAGTCTGCGCATTCAGGCGAAGCGCCGTCTATGATGGACGAGGGAGAGAACGACGAGTCCTCTGAGGAGGATCTGGATGCCGATATGGAGGATTTTGATGAGGAGGCTGGGGACACGACCGGAGCTACTGGTGACGTGGACACTGAAGGAGAAGGATCGGATGATTCTGAGGAAGACTCCTCAGAGTAGGAGAGGACATCGAAAGGGCAGGCATGTCGATGTGATTTTGTGATACTTGCTGTATGTATTTTTTGATTGCCAAAGGCTGCTGTAGAAGAATGTACTTATCATTACAAATGATACTCGATGTTCGAATCGCTACGAAAGTCTGCTATGTCATGATTGGAATTATGGCCCAGTACGCAAACCCTGGCATCATCACTCAACATTAGGTAACAGCAAGTTTGGCGGTCTGCATAACAGAATACGTTAATGCCTAGCAAAAGTGCAAGTCCGTAGATAGCTAGGGTGTTGATATTAAAGGGACGGGTCGAATGGTAAGAAAGCAGCCTTGAACGCCTGCGCATCCGCCGTGTCTTCCTCATCCGACTGTAAACATGCCTTCCAGTCAAATCGGCCCTCCATCCCCAACAGAGATACCAGCACTTGTCTTCTCGCCACGATCAGTGTCTGTCTATTCAAATATTGGTACAACGCACCTGCCGAACTGGACGCTGAAAGGCACCGAATCTCTCATAAGGTGCACCATTTTCCGACCGTCAGGCAGGTCGACGCGGAAGTAACTACCTCTCCCGCCACTGCATGCCTCCAGGGCACTCTCAGGGTCCTCCTCAAATTCAATTCCTTGCGAACGGCCTTCTCTGAGGAATGCATTTTCGACAAGATCTCGAAGCTTTAGCGGGATCGGCACAACCTGGACATGCGCGTGTCCGCCCTTAGCGCTCAGCCGTCCAACTTCAAAAGACACGGCTGCTGCGTCGTGCTTCGCATACATAGCGCGCAAAGCAGATTTGTACCTGAGACGAGACAGTATCAAAAGGAGCTTCTAGGGTGAGACAACGGCGTATTCCCATCTACCTGTCGGTTTCTTCCACTATTGGGCCAGAGAGGTCAGGGGGGATTGACGAATATGTGGGGTAATGCGTGATAGGGACTATCAGAACATGCCCCCGCCTGGAACAGAAGGCGCGTCCGGGTGCTCCCCTGCCGTGTGTGTCGGGATTATTTGTCCCTTCGGCAGAGTCACGTAGCATTCTGTTCCAATCGACACTATCAAATGTTTCCTGAAATAAAAAGAAGATAAGAACACATCCCGAATGAGAACAAAACGGTGTGAATCATACGCAAGGTTGGGATTTGAGAGACAGAACCAGCATTCGTCCGCTGGGGGTTCACATGAGTAGGTTTCTACCTTATCGTGAAAAATCACACTTACGCCCAATCTCCTTTGGAGGTCCACGTGGGCCTCGATTCCCGTGTCTTCCGCTGCTACTCTGACTCGCGATGGGGCAATCCTGGATATAATGCAATTCGCTCCCACATGCCCGACAAACATACCCCTCACGAGGTTTGCGGCCTCCAGTGTCACCGACAGCATTCTTAACGGGACAGTCGCGCACAAAATGCCCGGACTGAGGAGACAATCAGAACGTTATGAGGAACGAATCAATCATATAATAACGTACTTCATTGCATATTTTACAGATATAGCCCTCTTTAGGCTTCTCCCGGTCGGGACAATCGACGATGAAGTGCTAGAACGAATAAGTAAGTGATCAATGAGTTAGAAGCATGCTAATCCACCATACCTCAGGCGATTCACAAATCTTGCACTTGTACCCCGCAGGCGGTTTTCCTGGTGGACCATCTGCATTGTTCGGATCAGCGCTCTCTCAATAGCAAGGAGTCAACAATTACTGACCTGTGCGACTTCGCTTTGGTTGTTGGATGTCTCCCCACCTGTAATCCTGCCCTGCATCAGACTCCAAAGGACGTTTGGGTGCTCGCTGCATTTCTGTGAACGGGTTTTTCGTGGAATTCGCAGGCCGTGGTGGAGGAGCTGTCGTCTCCGTGTTTGGAGATATCGAAAATGCATAGAACCACTAAACAGGCTTCAGATTAAATCAGCGAGAGTGTCTTCCCTGACTCACCCGCTGCTTCTTGCCTGCGGTGGGCTCGCCGCCAAATGCCCCAAGGCTAACAAATCTCGTAATGCGCCCGTTGGCTTCATCCCAAACGAATGGTTCTCGTTCCCAGAACACTGGAGGTTGCCCTCCGCCAGCGGCAAAGTGGTAACGCGGTCTCGTGCGGCGTACGATCTCAGCCACAGGGTCCACTCCAATGTATGCCAGTTCTGGTGAAGGGAGGGGGGCGGATGATAATTGAGTAATTGAAGAGGGCCAAGCATTGCTGATGAGTATGTCAATGTCCTGGGAGTCCGTTACAGTAGTCTTGATGGAAGCCAAGGACGTGTAATTTTGCTCTTTCGGTTTCGATTTCGTCATTGTATTCGCAAGAAGTTTTTCAACAGTTTGTGAAGTGAAATAAGGCGACGTGAATCCCTGGAAGGAGCATGCTTAACAGACTAGGGGCTGATGATGCGTCAGACTTACATGGGCTGACTCCGCTGAAGCGTATAGATTGGAGTCATAGATACCTCCCAAGCAAGCAATTCGAAGTCCATGTGCTGTCGTCATGACTCCCGACTTGTCTGAAAGCGCGAACGTCACGACTACAAGCCTCAAAATAAATATGTGAGGCTCACGTAAGAGAAAGACATTCTTGCTGAGAGCACCTCCTGTTTTTGCAAATTTCTCAATCACAGGAGCAGGCAGCGAGTGCTCCCCTTGCATGACATAACATTCCACGGGAGCTACAAGAAGATTATTGAGCGAAGTTGGACATACACCGACATGATATGTATGACCTTCTAGCCTTCCATCCAACAATTGCACGACCTCGTCATCATTCCCAACCACCTCTGACTCATCCTTCGGGGGTCCGAAAAAATCTCCTGTGCAGAGGACAAGGTCAAACTTGCCGTGCTTCGCGTCGATAGCCTTGATCTTAACAAATAGTTCGCGGATTGAACCGACAGCTGATCCAACGGTGAGTCTGGATAGTGTACATCAGTAAGAGCACGCGCATTTATCTGTAAAGAGACCCACATCTTCACTGTAGACGACATCGAATGAATGCTTGAGTGATTTCTGGTCGTCAGCGTTCCCGACCGATCAGCACGGTTGTGGCGTGGGAGAATTAGATTCGCGCCTCCTGGACTGAAGCCAACCAGCCATGTGCCACTGGATGCTTTAACTTTCTCTGCTTTCTCTTTGTTTTTAGAATTCTTGACACGCCGAGATACCCGCCGCCGCCGCTCGTCTTCTGGTGGTATCAAGAAGTGACTTTCGTCATTCCAACGCGACTGGGAAATTAATCTGTGGGCACTTTCGCGGGAGCCTTGGCTGGACTCTGGAGGCTGTTGCTGGAAATTCTCGCTTCCTCTCTTGACAAATGGCTGTCGTAAGGAACAGACACGGTGATACCTTAAAGATGTTTTCCTCTTGTATTCGTTGTGGTTGGCGATCTGGTCCACCATCAGCCGTGCCAACTTACGGCAACCGCTCAAGTCACGGCGCAGCACTGATGCTTGTAAATCTGAATTTCATGTTCGCGTACCTCGTCGCCTTTTCTGCGTTCCTTGTGAGGCTTACTTGTTCTCGTATGTACGCCTCTGGAGAGTGCGCGGTCTCGTCACTATTAATAGGTACTCATCTCTAGGTGAATCATTCAATCTTATGTCGCATAAAATCAGTATATTCATAGCTCAAACCATCCCCCAAATTGTCTTCCAGTACCCATGAGCTGATGGTACTATATGGAGTCGGGAATGATCTCCGTTCCGTTGAGGCACATCACAGTAAGCTTCGGCTAATCTAGTTCGTCAGACCTGCTCGGATCATGTTTGTCTCTTCTTGTCTCCGCACGAACCGCTCGGTTGAGACTCAATGAATAATTTACAGAACGCTGCCGCCGGCTTGCCAATCTTGACTGCATTATAATGAAAACGTTTCCAAAGCTGTCGGCGAGCCTGCTTGCATCCGGTTGCATGCCGCGTTCTGTGTCCCGGCTCAACTCTGAATACTTATCACAAGAATAGATCATCGAACCCGTGCGTGCAATTTCCAAAACTGTGCTATCATTGATATCAGTATTCAGATCGAAACTCGAAGCAAGCCTTCAGTCTGCTTCTATCAATACCTCCCATGAGAACAGCAATATTTACGGCGAGACTCAATTGAGAATTTGGTCTCGAAGGCGTGGATGACCGTTCGTGGGCATGACATGTGGAAGCTGCCACAGCATTTATCGATCATCATGCGGTTGCACGCTGGAGGGTTAGAATGTACGTCAGCACTGCTCCTTTAAAATATCAGTAGGAGACATAACCAGCTATCTATTACGGAAATATTATTTTTAAGGCTTAGTTTCAAACATATAAAATGCCGAGCAAATTAAGCATTCTCCCGAGATATTGGGAATCTAGACAACAAAAGAAGATATACCGCGGCACCGTCGTCGTGTGTTTCTCCGATGGGATGGCAGGCACATCGAAGACGAGGAAACCCCTGCGGCCGTTCAGAGATTTCCTTGTGGAGAACAAGGCGCATTCCGGAAAAGGCAGGTGAGGTAGTTGCTGGCGCTGTTGATGCCACGTGGAGGGACAAGCCGGCATATGTCCATTGAACGCCGCATCTGCAACCATTGTTCCTCATACAGTCTCTATGCTCAAAGATGTCACGGCAGGTACTGCCCTCTGTTCCTTACCATCATCTTCCCCCCCTGACCGCACTTCTAGAGTTTGCATCGGCGTGGCTCGCAGGAACGAGCATCACCCTCGATTTCCCTACATAAGCTTCGCGTTTTTCATCTCGTCCCACAGGCAGCGTCGGCCCTCGTAGACTCAGACTCAGCAACGTCATATTTTATTGCTTAGTTATTGGTTAGCATGGTTGCTTTTACATCTCTGGTCTCTTCTTTGCTGCTTGTCTCCTGGACATGGGCTTTCCCCATCGAGCTCCCACCAAAATTCCCGCCCCTCCAGTTCCCCCAACAGTTCCTAAGGGGCTGCTGTGTAGTATGCCCTATTGGATTCTGAAGGGACTTTGCCCTCGTCAAGGATCATCTACATTGACGGTTGACACGCCCCTCGGTACTGCGCATGGTACATCTGACGGGTCGGATGCTGTTCGATTCGCTGTCAAGTACGGATCCGCGAATCGCTGGCAGCCTTCTGCGGTCGTCTCAACTTGGCAATTGCCGTGAGCTATATCCTTCACTCTACCTACTTTTGACCCAATTCCTCCATCCACCTTCATACAGAAACGGCGCATCAAATGCTACTGCTCTCCCATTGGCATGCCCCCAGCTGAATGCTGATGATTCCACATTTTCGGAGGACTGTCTATCCATGCTTCTCTACGTCCCTGATTCTATCTCTACTGATAGCGATGCGCCTACTTTGATGTGGTACGCAGTCTCAGTTTCTCATAACACGATACGTGTTTAAGATTTCTTCTTCAGGATTCACGGTGGCTCCTTTACCAGTGGCTCAGCAACAGGACCTGGTCTCGACGGTTCCGCACTAGCGGCTGCTACAAACTCTATCGTTGCGGTAGTGCAGTATCGCTTGGGAGCAGTGAGTGGATTATTTGGTTGCTTACTCTGGGATCATTCTGATGCAGTCTCAGCTGGGTTTCATGGCACCCAGCGGTGCTACCAATCTCGCTGTGAAGGACATTATAACTGCGCTCCAGTTTCTGCAGACCGTGGTTCCCAGTTTCGGTGGAGCTCCCTCCAAGATCACACTTGCTGGCCAGAGCGCTGGTGCTAATATGATTCGAGCGATGCTTGCTATCCCATCTGCATCCTCGTTATTCCAATCTGCTATCTTGCAGTCTGATCCAATGGTGAGTTTCATACTCTTTGAGCCTTGGATGACCATCACTGACACCACTACAGGATTACGGCTTCCTGAACACCACCTCCCAGCAGACGCTGCAAACCTTCTTCAACGAACAAATCGGCTGTGCCGCCACCGATACCGCATGTCTGAACGCACTATCCATCGATGACATTCTGTACGCTCAAATGTATCTCTCGGGTAATGCCTCCGCCCTCGATGCTGCCGCAGGGTCATCCGAGCCCATCCGGCCCGTGCGCGACAACTCCCTCATCACAACACACTGGACTCGACATCGCCCTTCCCCGCTGTCTCTAAGCCAGTGCTGCTTTCCAACGTCCGCCAAGGGCTGCGCTCACCATCTATGGCTTATTCACTGATTCCGTGGATAGTTCACTTTATGAGGAAGCTGTGGAAGCTACATTCGGCTCTCCGCGCACAGAACGGATCCTTGAGACTGCCCTCTATGCCGTGCCATCTAGTCAGGATGGGGCTGAGACCGACATGCGACCCAGCTACAAGTTCTCGGAACAGACCAGGTCTGGCGCTGCGCGACATGGACGTTCGCCCGGAACTGGGTTGCGAACGGGGGTACGGCTTTTTGGGGGTATACGTTGTCGGTGCGAGCTACCCCACTAACGACGTGGTGCCGTTCTGCACGGAAGAGGGTGTGGTCTGCCACCAGGATGATATTGAGATCGTGGTACGTCTCCGCACGATGTGGTGTATCGAAGAATGTGTGGCTGAATAATGTGTTATGTCTAGTTTGGGACAGTGCAAAACCCCAATGCGGCACAGTCCGCCTTGGTAGAAGAGATGCAAGCTCGCTATAACGCGTTCCTGCACACCGGTGACCCCAATACCGGCTTGTATACTACATGGAAGCCTGCCACCACCGACCTGGTGCACACCCTGAATCTCGGTGGGACGGGCGAGGCTATTGTGGGCGCGTGTAATACGAGCTACTGGGGAGACTTCGTGCAGTACGACTATCAGGTCTTCAACATTTAGTCGTGGCGATGAACATGATGGCAGTGAATTTTCGGTAAAGCTTTCATGACAGAATCTTTATGATGTCTTCTAGTGTACAGCAACGGTTAATGTCTTGTTTTGGAATGTTTTTGCAGATTTCATTCGCAGACTTCCACTTCTTGCTCATCTTGTATCGATACGACGGTCGTTTCTACGTCGCATGATATGTAGCCTTTATACGATTTACGTGTTTCTATTATCCTGAATGAATAATGTATTTTGCTCTATACATTGTTATTCCATTACTTTCTGAAAGATAACAATACTACTTGAATGCTTTGGATTTGTATTCAAGAATGGGTGTCTAAATTGCTCCTACGAGGACGACCTCCGTGACACTGAAGTATGAAGTCCCTCGAAGTTTAGAGTTTAGGACCTGCGGCGGCGGGGAAGAGATGACCCTCAATCTCCGTAAAAACGTCGAAATTCCGTTGAATGGTCAGCTCTTTAACGACCTAGATGCATACCACGAATAACAGTTGTCATATGAGTTATAAAGCATGTAAGAACAACTCACGCCTCCTCTACCGAACCTCGCAAGGCACCGGTGCAAACGCCCCTTGGTGCCGCCACGGGTCTCGTCCCCCTCGTAGGTGAGTATCGTGCGGCCCTCGGGGTCCACCTCGGGAAGAGCGCGGGGATTGATGACCATGCGGCCGAACAGCCCCTCGGAGAGGCTCCGCACGGTCTCACGTGATCCTCTGTGTTTCTGCTTCCCACCAGGATTTCTGCCAACGTGGCCAGGAGGTAGAACTGCGGAGGCATCAACGCGATTTGGAATGCACGGCACTGTTCGAGTGCCGCAGAAGGGTGGATGAAGCGCGCAGCAATAACCTCTTGTCCGCCATCCGGAGTCGGAAGACGTTCCTGTTTGCCTCCAGATGAGAACCCCGTCGAGGGCACTGTTCAAGAAGGCGACGTAAAATTGGGTATGGAAACGCCTAGGTCATGACGATGGTGACGACAAGTTCTTGTTCCAATATTAGCGGATGATAACGTACCTAGGAACGGTGACAGGGGTAATCCATTGGGTGAAAGGTAAGAGAGAGCCCACATCGGCCTCCATGTGGAACCGAGACAGGAAGTCTTGGAATAGTTGTTTCTGTGCATGAATAGATTCTCGTGCCTCATCTAATTGCGCATCACTCGGCGTTGCATTCGAACCAGTGGAGGATGCGAGCAGAAGACCAGTCTCCTCGAAGACTTCTCTGATTGCAGTTATCTGGAGCGAGTTGTCCTGGGTAGAATCATAGTTTCCGCCGGGAAATACCTGCATTGTCATACAATTTCAGCGAGCGAAAGTTATATGAGTTTCTGTACATATACACACATGTGCGCCTGCGAAGGACTGTGACTTCGGGTTGCGCTGAACCAGCAGGACCTCGTTTTGTGCGTTCACAATCACTACGCTGGCCGAAGGCCGCGGAGGACTCGCGGCACCTTTCCTTGCTCCCGAAGCCATATGCTGCACGGCCGCGTTGATTGGTGATGTGCGGTCAACCGGATCCTGCAATTCGTTCTATGAACGGAACGAGGAGTGATGCGGGCGAAATGAATCGCCAACGATCCTTTGGGTGCGAGAACTTGAAGAAAGGACATGTGCATGTGACAACCGGCACTCGATCAGGCCCCGGGAAACTACACCAGACGTTTATCCGGAATTAGCATTTTTGAGGGCCGAAAAATGGCCAAATTCTTGTCCGACTTAGCATTTTTGACCTTTCAAATCGAGCCAAATTTCGGGATTTCTTGTCCGGATTTAGCATTTTTGAGGCCTGCCGGCCGGTCAACTTCCGTATGACGGCTGAAAAAACTTAGAGGTGTTCGCAAACCGTGACATATCTGTGATACAACGTGACCTGTGACAATATTCTTGTCCGACTTAGCATTTTTGTGGCCCAAAACTTTGCATTTTTGAGGTCATTTTTGGACATTTCGGCGGATAAACGTCTGGTGTAGTTTCCCGGGCCTACTCGATCACAATATTGATGGATGGAGTACCGGTGAGCCACATGAGCATGGCGGGCCTCTTACCTAGTGCGTTCGGATTTAGAGTGAACGTCGACTGAATCCATATCTAATGCTTAAAATCCCGACCACTCTAGCTCGTGCTATAGCTGCAGTACCTCGTATATACTACATATTATCCCCAATCAAGGAAGGTATACATGAATGTGCAGAGTCCGACCACCATGACTGAATCAGAGCATTGAATCTGGGGCAACAGTCCGGAGAAGTTGCTGCATTGCTTGACTAGCACGTATCTCAATGTGGTAATGATCTTGCAACATCCTTCCAGTACTGAAACCAGCATGAGAGCCGGTACAGTTACGGGCTAAGCGAATTTCGCCCACCTTGTGGTTGACGTTGCAGAAGTCACCGTGCGTTCCTGCGATATGGACGAGATAACGCGCGAGTCTGTCTAATTCACGATCTCTCATTGCTTGTGGTGTGTGGGCATCCTTGAAAGCAGCGATCTTAAGTCCCTGGCCGGGATTGAGCGCAAAGTTCCTGCCCTGTGACATCGGATAAGTATCGAAGGGACGAAGGATAAGATGTAACGATGAAGTTTGGGACTTACAAGGTCATCGACATGAACAGTATTCTTCGCAGAACTGTGGTTCATCAAAGGGCATATGTCAATCAGGAGACCAGAAACGTCAACGGTACGCACAACTGCGGGAAATGGTCCCATATGATTTGGAGAGGCTTTACAGAATGTTTGAACTGCTTGCCTTCCCGTAATGAGAAAACAGTAAACATGTTAGTCTTATCCAGCACTGTGTAGATATCAGTGATGCTCCGACAAAATGAAGTTGCAAAAGTAGGTCACCAAATGATATCTATTTGGTCGCTGTATGAGCTAGTGCTACTGCCGTGTGGGTCGTAATCCACTCACCTCGTAGTTTCTACCACCACCAACTATACCCAGTTCAACCAGCTTTGCCTCAAGCCAGATCCAGCTGGTTTGTGACCTATCGAAGAATGATCTGTCATTACATCCCAGACAGGTATCGAATCAACCAAACCCACCATATGCAAATGTCGTAGTATGGATATATCGACTCTAGAAATTCGTGGAGTCGGGGTCTTGCACACTCGTGTGGTGGCAGCGCACCCGAAGTAAGAGGTTTGGTATCGAGGATCGCTGTAAACGTGCGAGGATCAATGGAGGTTGGTGCTTCAACGTAGATGCAACGCTCACTGTAATCTATATCTAGTACCAGGAGGCGTTTTCCCTCTCTGAGTGGGTGTATGACGTTCACCTGCAGCTTCTTGGAGTACTCTCGGACTTTGCGTAAATTGCGCTGGTCGTTCATGTAAGCCCTTGCAGCAGCAGGATTCGCAGAGAAGTCCACGTCAAGGTCGTTGACCACGTCCGGAAGGAACTCGAGCTCTATTCGAGAAATGATGTTCAGGTCAGAGACACGTACAGAATGGCTCAACAGATGTGATATCACTGACGAGAGGGATCCTTGAGCTCATGTCCTTGTGGAGTGCCTACAAGAGTGAACTTCTTCCCGTTGACAAGCTTGAGGTCACCGCTGTATACAAACATGTCAACTACTCCGGGTATGGGGAGAGGTAGGGTCACACATACATTCGCTCCTCATCAGGAGGAAGTTTACCCTTGACTAAACCGAGTATTTTCTGCCGTTCTGGTGGAACGTCAGTCAGACTTAGAAGGGTAGCTTTCAAGTCGTAAACTCTGCGTGCACACAGCAATCAGAAAACGCAGCACAATAAGCCAACATTACACAATACTGAATTCTTACCTGTCCGACTCGGCAACATCCAACGTGAAGGGCTTCCCCGACCAAGTGAACTGCAAATGAATCCAGCGCTCCGATTCCAGCTCCACCGCGTCTACCTACTCTCCTGTGAGCAAGTTTTAAACAGAGATGCACCATAACGATTATACCTGTGCTGTAATAATCGCGGCCGCTTCGCTCGGCTTGACTTGAAGGTCTGTAGGGAGCTCCATAATCACAGTGTCGAGCTTGATGCGCTTCGGCGAGGGCGGGCTATCTTCGAGCATCTCTTATGAACTCAGAAGCAGACAGG
This sequence comes from Grifola frondosa, assembly GCA_001683735.1. Classification (NCBI taxonomy): domain Eukaryota; kingdom Fungi; phylum Basidiomycota; class Agaricomycetes; order Polyporales; family Grifolaceae; genus Grifola; species Grifola frondosa. The sequence goes on from LUGG01000018.1 coordinate 30,006, forward strand.
GCCACTAGAGGGAGCCGAACGTGTAAAATGAACTCGAGGTTGATTATGTACTAATTATGCAGCTTCGATTTCAATGCGTCTGTTCAATGGTGTGATCGCAGCGCGTGTGTGGCGCGTGACACTACGCGTCTCCTACGTGCTACTTATATCGATGCTACGCGTTTATCTGCGAGATCCACACTTTTAAAAGGCTTCAAACGCAGAAATGAAGCTAACGTAGATACATCTCATCACCCGCGCCTTCAGCACGGGGGAAAATCGAGTCGAGAATATCTGTAACACCATATCGTACACAGGACACACAGAAGGTACCCCGTCCGTGTCCACACGTAATAGATTACTCCTCCATTCTTGCCACGCTTTCTGCTACAAGATTGAATGAAGTCAAAGAGGAGGGTCCTGAACATCTGTTAGCATCGCCGCATTATAAGAGACTGGCCAGCGGTTCGCACCTGCTATCGTACCACTCAGGGACATCTTCGCTGTTTTAGCGGGAGTCAGAATCTGTGTGTTGGCATCGTATGCCCATCCATTTCTTGAAGCAGCTGTAGGACAATGCGTTGAGTATACGACGTGATGAGGACGTGACTGAAGAACAGACCCGTCAGCACTTGCTCAGCTTGAAGGCCCAGATATACCTGCGCGATCGGCAGGGAGATCGAGGTATATGCTTTAGACAGCAACTCGAATGTCTTCTTACGGAACGCCTCTAGCGCAAGCATGTCAGCTGGCGTTGTGTATTTATGTTGCATCCACTTACCGACAAAGGTTGTGACTAGGCCCGCTAGAACTTGCGCAAGAGTGGTATCGGGGAACCCAGGCTGCTGCACCAGGTTGAACAGATCGTCAGCGCGAGAGTATACGCTCGCATACTTGCGCTCCCAAGTTGATGCAAGCAGATTAAAGAGCATTTGCGAGAGTGGCTGGGCAGCGATATTGTTAGGTAGCCTCGTCAAGGCGAATCGTGCTGATGAGCTGACGCGGTGGTGGCGTTCACATGAGCGCGGGCCTCAAAACAGCAGGAGCGACGCACAGCTGGTCAAGAATGAGGTATGAGAGCACTAGAGGCGCAATAACAAATAGACGGCTGGAATGAGTGTCTTGGATACCCTGCGCCACCCGCTCGTGAGATCCAATGTGGCAGACCTCGCCCACGACGCAGACGTACAGTTAGGTCGCCACGTTCAGCAACTTGGATCAGCTCTTCAAAGTTTCCATTCACTGCCAGTTCTGCAAGCTTGGGGAAGAGCAATTCATATGATGTTTTCTTCCGCTCTTGGGCGGACGTGGGAGGGGCCTGAGGAGGAGCAGATTCTGATGGAGTGGGCGGTGTCTGCACCTCAGCAACGATCGGAGTAACTTGAGGTGGGACAGAAGTACGAGCAGCGTCTTCAAGTTCTGTCGCAGTCGTTGGAGGGGGAGTCGGAGGGCCTGCCATTATATCTTCGTTGAATTGGTACAAGTCGTTCGCGAGAAACGGCGGTAGCGCTGGACGCGTCTGGAGATCGACCACGTGGCTTCACAGGTCACGGTCATCGCGGCCTGCATGATAATGCACAGTCCAGCGTAAGTTGTTCATCGCTTGTTTCTGAGTTCCCAGCTGCTTAACGATGGAGGGCTTTGGCGACGACGAAATCGAGAGCATCCTCTTCATTGGCAGAGAGGTCTCAGGTCAGCCGTTCCTCGATTTACGCTCTGCATCTTCCTCACCTTGGTTAGGGCAGTGTACAAGATTCCACCGCTGAAGGCGAACGAAGGCCATCGCGCACAAGAATGGGGGGACCTTGGGAATCCTCTCTGGAAAGGCAGGATGCGCATAATTGAAAGGTCGAGCGGCGTAGCGATCCAGTTCGAGGACGCCACCACCGGTAAGTCGCTGTTGGTCGCATGACGTGACCATGGAACTGATAGCAATGCATATAAACAATCCAGGTGAATGTATGTTCATACTGATTTATATTACTCCCTCGTTTGATGAGCCGTTGAGAACATAGTGTTCGCCAGAGCGGACTACGATCCCGCTAAGCCTTGCGTGGAGGCTGTCCTTGACTCGTCGCGATACTTTGTTGTGCGAGTGGAGGATAATGGAAAGCGTGCTTACATCGGCATGGGTTTCCTCGAGCGCACAGATAGTTTCGACTTCAGTAAGTCGACCATATTTCGTACGTGGCCAAGTTATTCAACCTATTCGCAGATGTGGCATTGCAAGATTACACGAAGTACGCTTGGCTCATCGCTCTCGTCGTCTGCTGGAATTCATGCTTACACTCTACCTCAACAGGCGCTGGAGAGCCCGGATGAATCCCCCTGAATCCTCCACCGACACACCTTCTCCGCATGTGCCTGCAGGGCCAAAGAAAGATTATACCTTGAAGGAAGGCCAGACTTTCTCCATCTCTATTCCGGGCCGCGCGAAATCGAGTAGTCCAGGAGTGAACCTGCTGGGCGGTTCCAGTTCAGGTTCCTTCTCATCGAGCGGATCAGGCATACCGCTGTTACCTCCACCGCCTAGTGCGTCGAAGAGGCGGGCATGATACCAACGTTTTGGTTCCAATTGTAATGTACATAGGATGTCTGTAAGTTCAGCAATGTTGTTATTTTCCGGATGGCAATGAGAAGCGTTCGATGGAATAATATGTTGTCACTGAAACTTGACCAGAAATCTGTCAGATGTCCGTGTATTGGTGAGTGATAGTACATATCTTCGACTACGCAGATATTGACTGTTTGCTAGATGAGGGTATATAGGCTTCAATCGGATTGTACTTGACTGCCATCGACTGCGGTAGCGAGTGGCAATACGTCTTTCCAATCCGGATAGTTCACATCCGTCCATCTCCTCTGGCCCTCCGCACTTCTGACATCAAGGAAGTGCTTGATCGCGAGCACCATCTGCCATGCACACAACTTCTTCGGAAGACAACCAACGCCTGTGGCTAAGCCCGTCATGACCACCTTGTCGATTTTCTGCTCTTGTGGCACCCGTGTGTTCCACTGCTCGAGCTCTGTGAGCAGCGTCCACATGGTGTTGTACACAATGTCCTTGTGCCAGCTCACGTCTGCGGGAGAGCGCATAGTCGGGCACACCGCAAGAACACGGCAACGGGGGAAACGGTTGTTCTGGAGCTTGGGTGGCAGCGCAACGAGGGTGCATGTCCCCGGGGGTGCGAACCCATAGTAACGTTCCTTAATGGATGTCTGCACGGCCCGGGTGAGCGCCATGATGTCGCGCTGGGCGAGAATGCTGCGGAGAGGTAGTAGTCGAAACTTTCCAGACCGCAGCAACGCCGGAGGAATATCGTTGATCAAGAGAACTTAAGCACCAGGACCAATCCGATGACAGCGGGAAACCGACTAACCCTCCGTCCATGATTCCGTAGGAGTTTGCCGGGGAGACGATGCAGTCAAAATCTGAGTGCGACGGCTCTAGCTTCTGTAGTGTACTTGCTACGACCGACACACGAGCCTGGGCTTCCGGAGGCAATAGTTCTGTGATGGACTTGTTCCATTGCTCGTGGAGGCTTTTGCCGTGAGGTTCCATGAACACGAAGTGTATCCCAGACATTGTCTCCGATCACTCGAGGTGATATCTGTAGCCTCGCAAAATGGCTTGTAGCAAGTGACCGCGACCCGTAATCGAATGGCAGACTCACTTATGTACGTAGGCAGTTGGTTGATGGAAGAAAGAGAGAAGCGCAGGAAGCAGCGCTGATCCACGCAGTATGATGATAACGAGTCACTTCGGGAACGAATACTCACAATGTTTTCTGGAACTGAAATTGACATATCTCCTCAGTCATTTACGCCAGGAGCGGTCGCGGTTTCCCTGTTTTTCACATAGGCACCATAGGCACCGAGGTTTGTAGTATCACGCGGCCGAGGATCATAAGACCTGTACGGATGTTATTATTGACCACACAGGTCTGAAATGTCAGTCAAGTGCGACCTGAGTGCGACGGCTTGCATCTGCAAAAGTCTAATGGAAACGCCCATCATCAAGTGATCGTGCATGAAAACAAAGCAACCTGAAAGCAGCTTTCTGACCTTCATATTTCGGAAGTTGCCACGTTGGCGGTTCTTTGTTCGAACCATGCAGTGTGATTCTCTGCCAAGCAACGAAGAGGGCAGAGGTGGCGAGCTGCAGCCGACTGTGTTGGCCGACGGACCCCATCAACACGCAATGCCTGTCAGCAACGTGGATGAAATGGAGACGACACATTGACCAGGGCAAGACCAGGGTGCGTAACGGAGAAAATATAGTCATCCGTGCAGATCATGCTGAAATCCGACAGTGCAATCCGAGCTTGTACCGACCTTGGACAGCTCAAAATATGCGTCCGCTGGATGCGCTCGCGCGTTCACCTCGAAGCACGCTCGGGTGAATACCAGAGTCGCATGACTCGTCCCCGACTACCTTGCAGTCGCCAACTGACCACCCCCGACGTCTTTCCGTCTTGTTCGCTCGGGTCATCGCCGGATATTCTAATGGATCAAGGTCTCGTTGCAAGGGTGGTCTTTCTTCCATGAGACTGCTCCGCACGTATAAAATGTTAACTTCGAGAAACTTTGCTTCAGGATCTTGCCCACCTGAGCCCCGGTAACAAGCAAAATGTCCAAGTTCTCCGCTCTTCTTTCCCTGCTCGCTCTGATCCCAGCTCTGGCCCACGCCCAGTCGGCCGTCTGGGGTCAATGCGGTGGAATTGGTTGGAGTACGTGTTTCCTTTGTTCAACATCCCGCCCAACACTAACCAAGGCTCGTAATAACAAACAGCGGGTGCCACAACTTGCGTCTCGGGCTCCGTTTGTACAGAACTGAACGACTATTACTCCCAGTGCATGTATGTTGCTCTTCATTTTGCGATGATGTCAAATGCTAAAGATCTCCCTAGCCCGAGCTCTGCTGCTCCCCCGCCCCCGACCAGTTCGCCCACCACGGTCAGCAGTACCCCCACTCCCACATCGCCTTCCTCTGGTCCTTCTCCCACAGATACTCCTTCTGCTGGCAATCCGTACACTGGCTACGAGGTAATCTATTATGTGCGCCTACTCCACTGTGATACGCTGAATACCTTCCTCTTCAGGTCTTCCTGAGCCCTGTCTATGCTGCCGAGGTGGCTGCAGGCGCTGCCCAAATCACGGATGCGACCCTGCAGTCGAAGGCTGCGAGCGTAGCCAATATTCCAACGTTCATCTGGTTTGACGAGGTCGCCAAGGTCCCCAACCTGGGTACATACCTTGCCTCCGCGAGTGCACTTGGAACGAGCTCTGGCCAGAAGCAGCTTGTCCAGATCGTCGTGTACGACCTGCCCGACCGTGACTGCGCCGCCAAGGCTTCCAACGGAGAGTTTAGCATCGCCGACGGTGGCCAGGCAAAGTACTTCAACTATATCGACCAACTCGTCGCACAGATCCAGCGTATGTATCAAAATACAAATCTGGAGAAGGACTCACTAACCTTGTGGCGACAGAATTCCCTGATGTTCGCGTCGTTGCTGTTATCGAACCCGACTCGTTGGCAAATTTGGTGACCAACTTGAGCGTCGAGAAGTGCGCGAATGCCGAGACTACTTACAAGGTAATCGTATCTTTTGTAAATGTTCAAATTCGATGCTCACTGTGCTGTAGGCATGTGTGACCTACGCGCTACAGCAGCTTGCGTCTGTCGGTGTGTACATGTACATGGATGCGGGCCACGCAGGTTAGTCACGCGCCCCACTATAATCATCATTACTCATTATTTTAAAGGATGGCTCGGATGGCCCGCCAATCTGTCTCCCGCTGCACAGCTCTTTGCCCAGATGTACGAGAGCGGCGGTTCATCACCATTCATCCGCGGTCTTGCTACCAGTGAGTAGAATTCTTGATTGTCCGGGATCATTTCCTCATCCAAGTGGATGCGCAGACGTCGCGAACTACAATGCTCTGAGCGTCGCCACCCCGACCCGATCACTCAGGGCGACCCCAATTACGACGAGCTCCTCTACATCAACGTCGGTATCCCTTTCCCGTCTTACCTATCTACCAGTTAACAACTTTCCCGCGTTCCGCAGGCCCTCTCGCCAATGCTTACCTCGCAGGGATTCCCCGCCTCCTTCATTGTCGATCAGGGCCGCTCGGGCCAGCAGGACCTCCGCCAGCAGTGGGGCGACTGGTGCAACATCAAGGGCGCCGGTTTCGGCACCCGCCCCACGACCAACACCGGCTCGTCGCTCATCGACTCCATCGTGTGGGTCAAGCCCGGAGGCGAGTGCGACGGCACCTCCAACAGCTCGTCGCCGCGCTACGACAGCACGTGCTCTCTAGTATGTTGTCGAGCAGCTTCTTGTCGCCTTGAAGCTGACAGAACCTTCTCAGCCCGACGCCGACCAGCCCTCCCCAGAGGCCGGTACTTGGTTCCAGGAGTACTTCCAAACCTTGGTGTCCCAGGCCAACCCGCCACTGTAAAATGTGTCTGCATCGAGTGTCAATGCTGTGTACATTATGGGAATGCTTCTGCGCCAAATTATATTTATCCACACTGGCTGTTGACGCGATATTCGAGTCAGTTCATAAGTACAGTATGGCATATTATCAGTTCAGCTACATATAGGCTGCCAAATATCTCCTGATAACACCAATACATTGACATCACGGCGATGGGGAGACGACGTCGAAACCAAAGACATCGAATTTTGTTAAAGGCAATAACAGACAAGCAAGCCTAAACATTAGCGAGTCTCCACAAAAGTTACAGGGTATGCACACGGACGAGAAAAAGATGCTAAACTATAATGCCACAGTCGTACACTGGTGAGATGAAGACTAATGCTGCGCCCAATCAATGGCGTTGATATCTATACCCTCCTGCACCATCTCCCACAACGGGCTGCAATTACACACAATGTCAACACAGACGTCAATGCATGAGAAAAGAGGCACACACCTCATGTCGCGCAGTCTCTGTACTACGGCTACAATCTTCTCGACCACGTAGTCGACTTCTGCCTCGGTGGTAAAGCGGCCCATTCCGAACCGCAGCGAGGAGTGAGCCATGTCCTCGGCAGCGCCTGAGAAGATCGTCAGTCACGGGTATCACTTGAAGTGTCTCACGAATCTTACCTAATGCGCGCAGAACATAGGATGGTTCTAACGATGCTGATGTACATGCGCTACCAGAAGAGAGCGCAATGTCCTACGGAGGTTATGTCAATGGTTGTATTTTCGACACACGCAAATTGCGCACCTTCAATGCCATCAACAAACTCTCACCCTCAACATAGGCGAAACTCAGATTAACGCAGCCTGGATAGCCATCCACATCTCCGTTCCGGACGACATGGTTGACCTTCGCATTGATGCCGTTGATAAGACGGTCCGAAAGCTGCTTGATATGCGCATGATCCCTCTGAAGGACCAGTCAGTGGCTGTACTAGACTTCAACGCAAAAAGGTGGTATAAGCTCAGTACCCCTGCACGCAATGTCATTGCTAAGCCGGCCGCTGAGATATACTCGAGCGTCGCCGCAAAGCTCATGATTTTGATAGATGCGTGGAAGTATCATCAAAGCACTAAACAAAAATGCGAACTCACCGCCATCTCCAGCTTCGCAAGACGTGCAGCCTCGCCTAGACCAACGACGAGGGTAGAGGGCAGTGTGCCACTCCTCAAACCTCGCTCCTGTCCACCACCACTCATGATGGGCTCAAGTCTGACCCTGGGTCGCCGTCGAACGTACGCAGCACCAATGCCTTTCGGTCCATAGATCTTGTGCCCGGATATGCTCATAAGGTCAACATTGAGTTCATTGACGTCCAGAGGTATCTTGCCAGCGGCCTGTGCGGCGTCGGTATGTAGGTATACGCCGCGGTGCTTGCGCACAATCTCGCCAATTTCTTTCATCGGCTGAATCACGCCAGTCTCATTGTTTACTGTCATGATCGAGACCAAAGAGGTATCCGAACGGATAGCTGCTTCAAGATCCTCAAGATTGATGATGCCGTTCTTCTGAACGGGAAGATATGTCACGTCGAAGCCTTCCTCTTGCAGCTTACGACAGGAGTCCAAGACACACTTGTGCTCCTACTCAAGGCGTCAACTACCCCAGCCGCTTGGAGAGTTAGAAACACATACAGTCTGCGTCGTGATGATATGCTTCTTTCGGTCTTTGTGGAAGCGGGCAACACCCTTGATTGCCATGTTATTCGTTTCGGTAGCACCTGACGTGAAAATAATGTCTTTGGGATCAGCACCAATGAGATCTGCGACATGCTAGATTATATATCCGGTGAGTCCGTGCTGGTTAGAGTCGTTGTGTGTGGTGCAAACCTTCCGCGCATCCTCAACAGCCTTTTCTGCCTCCCATCCGTAGGCATGCGTCCGGCTATGTGGGTTCCCATACTGATCTGTGAAATAAGGAAGCATGGCATCAAGGACTCGAGGATCTACAGGTGTTGTGGCCTGGAGGACACTTGTTAGAAAGCCCATCAGCCAAGCTAGTGTTGCTCACGGACCTGCATGTCCAAGTAAATAGGACGGGCTTTTTCTGAGACGGATCCCTCGCGCCTCGGCATTTCGAGCTTAAAACCGAGCATATCTAGACTTAAAGTCAGGTTGAGATGTGCAGACACGGGATGCATGACTTGCCTGCCCGCGGGGTGAACATACTATCCTCTTGGTATGTCGAGGGCACATCGACGACACTTGCGCGGTCAGCGCCAGAGGGCTGAACGATGTTTCGCCGGGACTCCTTGACCGCTAACCGCGCGACCGAAGAGCGAAGAGCTGAACGACCCACGGTCTTGCCCGCCTTGCTGGACACTCTAGACAACATGGTGGACGACAAACAAGGCAAGGTAGTACGTAGTTATCAGGTTGTCCGAGTTCGTAGAAGTCTGTGGTGACTGTGTCAGCGGGAGATGGTCACGGGGAGTGATGAATTCATTCGGCCGCGAGTAAAGCTCCATGCAGACTCCTCCCCAATCCCAATCCCAGACTCCATTGCAAACATTGCCACTTATGGAAAACGGTCTCGCGCACGGACCAGCTGCGATGGGTGCATTTGAACTCAGCTGCAATGCGGAACCTTATCACGCAAGCTTGCTCTTCAACCACCATGGCCAGACGTCTTTACCTCGGCAGTAATGAATTTTCATAACATTTTTATTGACTGAGTACTGAGTTGGTGGTGCTTTCTTTGCAGGATTACCTCCTGATGCTCGTGCTGAAGATGTATCCAAGTTTTTCGATGGCTATGGTCGCATCGTCGATTGTCGTGTTATGACAGGTCTGTTCGCTTAACGATAAGAGCCGGTTCAGCATTCTTATCATGTTATAGGCTTTGGTTTCGTCGAGTTCGAGAGTTCCCGTGATGCTGAAGATGCCGTCCACCATTTCAATGGTAAAGCCTTTCTGGGCGCCAAGTAGGCCATCGCTGTTTCTATCCATTGTGCTCGTAACGCCTACTGATCAAATTTGAAGCATTGTTGTTGAATTCGCCAAGGAGAGCCGTCCTCGTAGGGATGTTTATGAGGCCGACCGGGCTCCTCGTTCTAGAAGGCCACCTGGTTTCCGCCTCGTTGTTTCTGGCATATCTCGAGACACAAGTTGGCAGGTAAGGATTTTGCGATGCTTGCTTCAATGGCGGATTTTTTGGTCTAGATTCCTCAAATGAATATTGGTTTGCGATGTCGCCGTCGGGAAATGGTTCGTCTAAATATAGGCTCAACAAGCCTTTTCCTTTCCAGGACTTAAAGGACTTCGGTCGTGAAGCCGGTAGTGTTTCGTACGCCGACATCGACCGCGACGTTGCGGGCGAAGGGTCAGTGAAATTGGATCTGTTCCATCACATTGTGTCTCACAAATGAATGCCCCCTATCAGCATTCTCGAGTATCTCTCGAGAGAAGATGCTGAACGTGCGGTCAAGGAACTTGACGGCCGCGACCTTCGTGGTCAACCCGTTCGAGTGACTCTGGATGCTGAGGTATGTCTTCTCGCTCTTCAAGCGTAAGTTATTCCTCTCATGTCGTCTTTTAGCGTTCTGGCCCAGACAACTATCGTCGGGATGCTCGTCGTGACGATCGTGGTCGCGACGATCGCTATGGTCGAGATGACCGTCGCGATGACCGATACGCCAGGGACAGGGATGAACGTCCCCCTTACAGACGGGAACGATCCCGGTCACCAACCCGCCGTGACGTCGACGATCGTCGACCTGCCAGGTCTCCCCCTCCCCGGAGGGAATATGATGATAGAAGGCCTGCAGGGTACGATGATCGGCGAGGCGGCTACGATGACCGAAGAGGTCCTGACCCTTATTATGATCGTCGCAGGGATGACGCCGATCGTCGTAGGGACGACCGAAAACGGGACGAGAAGGATGATCGGTTTGAAGACAGGCCGCCAAGGCATTCCAATGGGGACAACGGTTGGGCGCGCTGAGGAGGACCTGGATTCCGGATGTCTTTCTTCCGTTTGCTTTGTGGACCGCGAAGGTTTCTCAAAACGCATGTTGGACTGCTCTCGAATAGGTTTCTGCTGTATGGAACGAAGTCGTGTACTTCTCGGAGGGATATCCCCGTTGGTTATTCCGCGTTGGTTCCCCAGGCCTAAGGATCTCTGGTTGCGTCTGGCCCACGGAGGTAGGATTCCCCGTCTGCGTCAAAGAATGGTTGGCAAGACCTTTTTGGATGACATGAAGACGATTTGTTGTCAAAGCCCAAGACCTGAGTGCTGTCAAGACGTTCGACACGGTGACCATACGTTACGTTGGACCGGTGCAGCAATTGCGTGAGACTTCTCGCATGTGGGCGCGTGTGGGTCCTCCATGCGTCCAATGATGCGAATTACCTTCGTTCTGGATCGGGGTGCTTCCGGAAGCAAGGCAAGACTGGTCGCGGTCTTCACGGTTGGGGATGGGGTTCGAGGTGACTGATGCTTTGATCCATACTGTGCATTCGGTGTCTTTGCTGTTTGAAGGCAGTTGTGCTCCCTCCTGCTATGTATATTAGTTTGTTTTGTCAAGAAATATTATTACATAAGAGTTGTCTTCTACTCCCCACCATGCCAGATCCTGCGAACCATTCTCGTCGTCAATCTCCGCCCAGTGGTCGTCCGGCATCATGAGCCACAATCTAACGCGTGCGGTCTGTGCTTTGGCGATTTTCAGTGCTTTCAGAATTTTCATGCGAAATGCCCGAATGGGCATCGTTGGCAAAACACGGAGCGTGAGCGGGGATAATTCTGATACATGTCTCACGTTTAATTCCGAACTGCCACGAGAAGCAGGAGGTTCGGAACGCTCATAGACGTTGACCTCTTCTCAACAAGACCGGAACTGAGATCATCGAGCAATACACGTGGAGATACAGGCACACACCTATTAGGCGACTATTAAGCGTATCGGCACGGTGCTGGCCAGCGGGCAGTGGGCTATCTGGCTTGCCATGTTCTAAATGGTGAGGGTAGTCAGTTGAGGAAGTAACGAAGAGAGCTAGCATATCGGGCGCCGCAAGGGTGCCGAAGAACGGATCGACCTTACGCACTCTCGCAAAGGGCCTTCCATTGCAGGTGCTCTCGATTGCGGATAGCCTCATCGGAAGACTCGTGTTTGGATATGTACGAGAGGTAGAACAGCTCGCTGTCCGTTCGTTCCTTCAATGAAATCTGATCGGACAATAGAAGGGCGTGGGGCCATCTGATTAGCAAATAAGGGACGATGAACAACGGACTCGGCACTCACCGCGGCGCCGTCAAGGACAAGTAACGACGGGATCTTTGCAATCGCGAACTGCCTGGCGTTCTTACCCAGATGCGGATCTGAGATGCGATGTAAGCGGGTCAAGATACGAGTGTCCGGAAATTGCTCCCTACCTTCCACGAGCGGGTTCCCCGAGAGCGTCAGAGATTCCAGCGCTGGGCACCAAAGAGGTATGTGATCTATATCCCGCCAAATTTTGAGGCGGTTGAACGAAAGAGTGGCATGTCTCAAAGAGCTTAATGGCGATGTTGAGGCGTTGACGGGCGCATCTATCCGTTCGATGCAGTTCGATGACACGATGAGTCGTTCAAGCCTAACTCCGGCGTCAGCCATAATGCTGTGGCGGGCGCAGAAACGTACGCTGTGAACGGTTGCAGAGATGCGCAAACACCGGACCAGCTGTATAGTTCGTTGCCATCCAGATTGAGAATCTTCAAAATTGTGTTTACCTCCTGCGGCTGTGAAGCGGATTCTTCCGAAGACAGTTCTCGGAGATGATTGTACCCCGATTCAATGAGCTGAAGTTTGGGTATGCGGCTAATAATTCCGCGCAGCTCTGGCCAAGTCGTCATCGTGGCATTCAATTGAAGTTCCGTAAGATTTAAAAAAGCCAAAGTTCCAAAGTCCATAGGTTCTGGCGGTCTCAGTCGATTCTGACTATCATAAGAGTTGGCACGATCACCACAAAAGCGGAAAGTTCACGAAAAACACGCACTTGAGTGCTAGTCTCTGGAGGTTAGGAAGCTCAGAGACGATATGGGAAACAACTTCCCATGACGGAATGAGACTCTTCGATAAGTCTAGTCCACGAATCCCTAAAGCAGACCCAAAGGAACGTCAGTTTTAGAGTAAACGATCATTCCATCTCTGGGCCCCGAGCGAGATGAGACGGATGATGCAACCAAGAGATGGCAATGATACTACAGCAAAGATTGACTGCGACAGCCATAAGCTGTCAAAGCTGCCTGAGGCAGTCCAGCAATCTCTGCGAGGTCTTCACCATGGTAGCTGAATGACTCACCTGGACAAGTTCTCTCAATGGTTCCGGGTGTATCGGCACTGGAAACGCCCTCGTTGTCCAAGCTCACTTCGCGGAGCCGCTCTAAATGACATAGATTGCCTCTGATCTTGTCCAGACCAACTGCCTCCACTTCAATCGCACCGCCGGAGGAGCCCAGAATGACTCTCTCCGAGATGCCATGAGGTAATTCAACGTACTTTGCTACCAAAGCTGTGAGGAACGATCTGCCGTATGATATGGCTGGAGAAGGACGAATAAAGGAACCACTATTGGGTATTCTGCGGCAGTGTGAGATGATGCAATTGGGATGATGACTCGTTCGAGCTCTCACATGCAAGAAAAGTATTTCCTTCCGTCCTTGACTCCGTCATGTTTTCCTCTTCGTGGATTATCCCATTCAACACCCAACCAAATTCCTTGGGTGTTGTCTACATGGCCAACGAATCTGATAGTCCCCAGATTACCAGAATAGTTCAGTCGGGCGCCGACCTGCGGCAGCTCCGTGTTTGCCTTAGCCATATAGAAACAATCCAGCAAGATATAATAGTTTAATCGTTAGAAGTACGCGCAACGATCAAGCGGGCAAGGAGACAGAGCAGTGAACGTTCAGCGCGCCGCGATCACCTGCACGATGGTCACTTGGCGTCACGCTGTGCGTGACGGGATGATCTGAGCGTGTCTGCTGAGCGTCTGCCATCCGGTGTCCAATCTCACCCGTTTTCCGTAATATTGCTAGCGCTGACGCCTACCTCTGCGGGCACCCGCCTTTCTTGTACGTTGCAATGTTGGCCACGAGCGTTCGTGTTTGCAGAATGTCCCGCCCTGGTACCCTTGCTGCACAGAGGACCGCCGCCATCACTCGACACATGATGTCGACCTCGAGCTCTGCGCGTTCGTCCGCGTCGGGTCCAGGACCGGCCAGCGACGAGGCGCCGGTTCTGTTTGAGTCAAAGGGACCAGTCCGAAGTTATATCCTCAATCGCCCATTGAAACTCAATGCCCTCAATGAGCCAATGTTGAATATCCTTCGTCCAAAGATTGAGGTTAATGAAGTCCTCTCTATTCATTAGCTTTCTACATAACTCCTTATCTACAGGAATGGTGCCAAGGTAAACTGGCCAAAGTGATTGTGGGTCGCGGCGTTGGACGCGCATTCTGTGCCGGGGAGATGTTGAAAGTGAGCATGGTCTTCCTGCAAGACATATCCTGGTTTTGATAGGACCAGGTGTTGTACTTTATGCTAAGGATCCCGAGACTCGGTCGAAAGCCATTGACTTTTTCCATCGAGAGTAAGTTTGTGCATGTATTGGTGCATTCGGATTGCTTATGTATGCTAGGTTTGAGATGGACTACATTCTGGCAGCCGTACCCAAGCCGTATATATGTTTCATGGATGGCATTACCAGTATGCTCGAGCATTCAACAGGTGTTAATACTTGTGCTGATTGATAGTCATTCCTAGTGGGTGGTGGTGTTGGCCTGTCTGTGAATGCACAGTTCAGGATAGCAACAGAAAACACAGTATTTGCTATGCCCGAGACGAAGATTGGCTACTGTCCTGACGTTGGTGCAAGCTACTTCCTGTCAAGAATTGATGGTGAAATAGGCACTTATTTGGCACTGACCGGAGAAATCATACGGGGCAGAGCGGTTTTGTAAGATCAGATTATTATCCTGTCGCCCTCTGCTCTCACACTTGGATTCTCGCAGCGAGCATGGTTTGGCTACCCACTTCATTCCTTCTCGAAGAATACCTGCGCTGCTGGAGAGTCTAGCTTCGTTGGATGACCCAACATATTCGCAAATCGATGAGCTAATTGAAGAATGCAGATCTGAGAGGGAGCCCGAGGAACCAGTCACTGCTTTCGTCGGTGCGACACGTGTAGCGCTCGATTCTGCGTTCCAGCACAATACTGTGGAAAAGATCGTTGGTGAACTCCAGACGGTATCCACGTCCAGCGAACACGAGGAAGTGCGAAAGTGGGCGAAGCAAACGCTGGCAGCTTTAGAATTGCGCAGTCCTACCAGCCTAAAGGTGGCTCTCGCCGCCATTCGCCGAGGAAAGGGAAGGTCGTTGCTTGATGCATTGCAAATGGAGATGAATATCGCCGCCGCATACTGCGTGAGTTATTCAGCGTTGCGATTTTATTTTTATTGAGCAATTCTCGACGTTTTAATTCAGCACGGCGAAAGCCCGGACTTTTTGACAGGAGTCTCCGCGGTATTGGTGGACAAAATCAAGACCAGGCCAGCATGGTCTCCGGACAAATTGGAGGATGTCAATGATTCCGAAGTTCTGAAGAAGTTCTTCTCGACGTACACTCCCGCTGAGGGCAATGCTCCGACTATCACGCCTCCGGACTACCTCGGTGACCGTAATGAGCTGGTGGATCCGATGCAGTATGCGTTGCCTACTGAAGATGAAATTCGCAAAATGGTCGACGGCAGCCACCTACGCAGCGGCGCCACAGAGATCACTCTCGAGGAATTGGTCGCGAAATTTGAAGACATGAGAAGGGGAAGTACGGAGTGCGAGAGAAAATTCTGGAGGTTGTTCAGCGCAAATGTGTCATTGAGGACGACAAGCACATGGATAAGAAGTGGCTGAAGTGGAAGCACTGATCGTATGTCCGAGGCAGGATGTAGAAGTTGACATTGATTTACTATTTGTTTCCAGTCTATGGTTCGGAAAGCTTCTTTTGCGCTATCTTCAACCGACATAGTATGAAGTATTGCCGGTGGTTAAGCTCAAATGCCTTTGCAGGCCAACCGCTAGATCCCCAATTACAAGATAAATAGTGACTAACCGTCACTCGCTTCCTTGTATTATGAATAACATTTCCTGTGGAAGATGTCGCAGCTTTTCGACACTATCTCCGAGACCTGTACTCGGACTCAGAGCTGAAAGACACGTCTGGCATACGTGACATGTGTGCCTTGGCGAGGCGGCTCGGTCGGGTTCTTCGCGCCTCTATGACGTGGAAGAGAAAAGAATGAGCCGCGTGCTATTGTGCTATTATTAATTAATTACTAGCACTATTATGCCGTCCCGAACATACTGAGATCGGACACTGGAATATTAGACCGTCACACTCAAATTGGAGCTATTCTTAAATTAATAGACGCAACTTCGCGTCCACCGTGAATAGATTAACGCACAATTATGTCAACATGTCAACTACAGATGTCGACAGAAATTGCAGCCCTTTATCTCAAAGCTAAACGTATTCGACTGATTGACCACTACGGCACGATGCTTGTCTGAGAAATTCGTTAGAAAGCACCGTACAACGGAACAATTGCGGTCTGCACTCGTTCAGACCGTATTAGTAACTTGTCTATGTCGATCTAGCCATAGTATATTGCAGTGACGAATAGTACCCAAGGGACTAAATCGCATCGTGAGACATATTCGACACTGCTCACAGCTTAATGCCTAGGCGCCTGATGTAAGTGATTGAATCATCTTTATGTTGCAAATAATGTTCACAGGCTCACCGAAACGATTTGACCGAAACTGAGATCTGATGAAGAGACTAACAATCCAGCGCGTTTATTATTCCCGCAACCGCCCGGTCGACTGGATCGCGAGATCCGGAGCGGGGCAGTATCGGAGCTGTCCTGACGAATCGCTCTGAGCGGTACAGAGCATATTATGGGCGGCGAACATTGACAGAATCCCGGAACCAATATCGGGCGCAGTCACGAAATCCACGTGGAGCAGTGTTCACAAGAAAGTAACATCTTTCGGCTACGTGAACCAGTGACTCAGATCAAATCCATGAGAAGAATCAGTGATACGGCGCAGAAGAGGCTGGAACTTGAATGTTCGTAAAACAAACAGTGACTCGAACCATCGCAATAAACAGAGCAGAAGGGGAAAATTTCGCCAAGCAAAATATCTTGGTCCGCGTGGAAGCACATGGAGCAAATCGTTGAACATTCAGTTCATCACGGACTGCATCCAGATTTGCCATGCAACCTGTCAAGAGACTGGCTGTCCATCATATCAGTAGAACTGGTCAAGTTGACGGAGTCATCTGTGACGCACAGGGGTAATCAGGAATGACATGCTTATGGGCATGAGTGGAAGTGTGGAATTATTTCGCCGTCGAGATCTAGCGGCCGCGACATCAATCTCATGGGCATACCGACATACTGTGCAACGACCTCATCTGCGGTAACTTCAGCGCTGGCAGTGCGAGTACCCCAACTGTATGGATAGTTAGTTGATCGAGACTGAGGACCCTGACATCGGCGCAGACGGACTTGTAGACGAGCGAGGGCTAGCCAACTCAGAAATTCCTATATATTCTGAGGGATGAGTTTCATGGCTCTCAACACGACAAGCCGGCATCACCTTGCTTCCTATACACTCAACAATCCGCCATCTCCATTATGAACGTCCTCTCATCTCCGCTTCATATCATGGGACAACTGTCCTCGATCCTGGACTTCATGACATATAACAGCGCCGTTGGAGGCGTCGCTGTCCGACCTGGGTCGTTCAATGGCAGAGCCTTCGATGTTGACCCAGAGACGGGCTTCTTTCCTCCCCAACCGCTACCGAGATTGGCGGAGAGCTTCGAATTATGGGAGAGGACACTAGAAGAGGCCAAGGGCGTAGTTCGATTGGGAGACGACCAAAGTGATGAGGCCATCGACAAAAGGGAGGATGGAGAGCGATGGAGAGATTCCATTAGAAATGTGAGCAGACTTTTGTAATGACTGTCCCGAGTAAGCACTAATTAAAACGTTACAGTGGCCAGTTTTGGGGACCGATACACTTCGAAGTGATATGCGGCTACTCCAAAGAGCGCATATGGTGCTAGCGAGCGTGCTGCACTATTACGCACACTCCATCCCGCCTGCTGAGGCGGGGAACAGAATCTCGATCCCTAGACCACTTGCAGTGCCGTTGGTCGAAATATCGAATGCGCTAGGTCTCCCTCCAGTCTTGACCTTCGCGGACATTGTGTTATGGAACTGGGATTTCATCAATCCCGATCTCCCTCTTTCTGTCGACAATATGCGCCACCTCGTCATTTTTTCGGGCACGACTGCTGAAGACGAGTTTTACCACGCCTCCGCAGCCGCGGAGCTCAAAGGAGTAGAGATGCTGAAAATTATGGAAGGGTTTATGAATATGCCGAACCTCACCGATCGTTGGGCGATCGCAAAGGTCGCTAGAGACCTTGAACGTCTGAAGAAGATTATCGAGGAGATCGAGGTCATCGTCCAGGGTTCCCGAGAGACCGTCGATCCTCACATTTTCTATTGGTTGGTTCGTCCTTGGTGGTCAGGATCGGAGGAGCGGTCGCCGTGGGTGTACGAAGGCGTCCCTGACTGTCCCTTGCCTGACCTCGATGGACCATCTGCGGGACAGAGTTCGGTGATGCATGCGCTTGACCTCTTCCTTGATGTGGACCACACGTTGCAAAAAAAAAGGCAGCCGGCTCCATCGGCTCAGAATCGTCGTGCGGATCAGCGTTTCATGGAGAGGATGAGGCGATACATGCCACGGCAACATCGCGACTATCTTTCGTGCATTGCCGCCCGCTCCATCCGTCAGGTAGCTGAGCGGACGCCGAGTCTCAAAGATCCGTATAACGCGGCTGTTGCCGCCCTCAAGAAGTTCAGGGATGGTCATATACGCATTGCAGTCCTCTACGTCGTCACGATGGCCAACTCTTCTCCGCCGGCAGGCTTCGAGCACCGTGCTAAACGCCATGGGGAGGAGACTGGTCCTGCTAGGGGGTCCGGGGGAACTGAGGTGTCGAACCTCTTGAAGGCAGGGCGCGATGCTACGCAACGCACACTGTTGAAATGAGGTATCAGATTGAATTCATAGAATTACCATAGAATAGGTGGAGAATACCTCTCGCCACATCATTGACAGCCTCGTCTTACCTATGTAGCCTCTAAACTTTCTGCCAGAGCAAGAATCCTGGTATACTTATGTGATGTACTATGTAGTGTTTCGTCATGCAATTCGAATAATATTGGCCACTGGTTGAGCTATAAGTACTCCAGCACTGGGGTTCTTGAGCGCGGTGGCAAGATCAACCGCTGCACCGCAGGAGGCGAGAAGCCATTACGTAAGAAACACGGTACATAAGCAGGTTCACGCGTTTAGAAGTCGCGTCTTCTTTCCTTTCACACCACCATGGCCCCCCAACTCACTGCGGGTATTTGTGCGCGACTCAACAACGCGAAGGACGCAGACGATGATATACTCAATTGCTCCCCTACATTGCAGTTTCTCTCGTTTAAGAAGGTCACACCGAATGCTGGTTCTAGTACGAATGTGGACCGCTACCGCATCATTGTGTCGGATGGCGAGCACTTCCTGCAGGCCATGTTGGCAACTCAGTTGAACCATCTTGTCGAAGAAGGACAGATAATCAAGCAAACAATAGCGATTATCGAGAAATTCACCTGTAATATGGTTCAGGGCAAGCGGTAAGCAGACCCGTACGCGTAGCAAACCCCTGTCACTAACTTGGCATAGATTACTCATTGTTCTTGCTCTCCGAGTTCTGGAGAAGAATGCGGAGAAGATAGGCTCTCCAGCATCACTTTCTCCTCCTGCTGTTGGCGGCGCTCCCGAGAATGCCAACCCTGTTCCAGCCCCCTCAAGCTCCTCCGCTTCCGTCACACCTGCGGCTCCTTCTGCTCAACCTGCGCGCCAACAAACCCAAGGGAATCGGAGCGGTCGTACTAATGCCGTCTATCCGATTGAAAGTCTTAGCCCTTATCAGAACAATTGGACTATCAAAGCTCGCGTCACGCAGAAGTCTGACATCAAGACATGGTCGAATCAGAGGGGCGAAGGAAAATTGTTCAGTGTCATTCTCATGGATGAGACTGGCGAAATCAAAGCTACCGCGTTCAACGCTGCAGTTGACGAGCTCTATGATCGTATGCAGGAAGGCAAAGTCTATACCATTTCCAAGGCGAGGGTTAATCTTGCGAAGAAGAAGTTTACCCATCTCTCGAACGAATATGAACTAACTTTTGAACGCAATACCGAAATCGAAGAGGTAGGTCGTTGTTCATTGGTCGAATTCTATTTGCTTATACGCGGTTGATTAGTGTCTTGATACCTCGAATGTTCCGGCTGTGAGATACAATTTCGTTGATATCGCAGGTCTAAACAATGTGCCGAAGGACTCTATTTGTGGTACGTTGGTAGATTCGTGATTGCGCATATCAGTGTTCATGCCTGCATCTTTGAGAAGATGTCATCGGTATTGTCAGGGAAGTTGGTGATCTTGGATCGATTGTTTCGAAAGCCACTAGCAAAACCGTGGGTCCAGTCCTTTGGCCTATGAATGTCTGCTGATTGATACTATCTCCAGATCCCTAAGCGGGAGCTTACGTTGGTAGATCAAACTAGTTTCTCAGTCCGCCTCACGCTATGGGGGAAGCAAGCGGAAGAATACCACGAGACGGATCAGCCCGTGATTGCATTCAAAGGAGTGAAAGTTGGGGATTTCCAAGGTGCCTATCATCATGCTCTAAGCCCATCTCGCAGAGCCTAAACTTGGGACTTTTCAGGCCGTTCTTTGTCCATGTTCAGCTCCAGTACCATGCACGTCGAGCCTGATATCCCTGAGGCGCATGTTTTGCGTGGCTGGTACGATGTGCAAGGCCAGCAACAGACTTACCAGTCCCACACCAATAGCATGCCGAGTGGCGGCAGCGTGCATTTCGATCGAGCCGAGATCATGAGTCTGAATGATGTGAAGACGAATGAACTTGGGATGCAGGACAAGGACGACATATTTGCGGCTCGTGCAACAATCATGCATATCAAGAGCGAAAACATTGCGTATCCAGCATGCCCGACAGACAAGTGCAACAAGAAAGTCATCGAGGGCCATGACGGGTGGAGATGTGAGAAGTGCGATAAAAGTTACCCGAAGCCAGAGTACAGGTATGTTTTTCCAGCATTGGTGGTGCCTGGAGTAGCGCTGATATGTCGTTCTGCGGCAGGTACATTATTGCGATGGCTACCGCAGATTATTCCGGACAGGCATGGCTTCAAGGTTTCAACGACGTCGGCCAGGCCATCTTCGGCATGCCTGCGGATGAGCTCATGGAGATCAAGGTTAGCTGCTATCTTTATTGTAGTCCTGACATTCAAGGAAGCTGATTTCCTCGGAAGGAACGTGAGGATAGCAAGTTCAATCAGGTTTTGGAACATGCCGTCGGAACCACGTACAACTTCGTCTGCAAAGCCAAGCAAGACACCTTTAACGTATGTTGCCCCACCTATCTCTCATATGATATTCTCATCCGCGTGATTTATTAGGACCAGACGCGTGTCCGGTATGGTATATCGCGCATTCTACCTCTCAACTACCGCGAGGAAGGGGCTTACCTTGCTGACCTCCTCCGCCGTTCTGACTGGGGCCGATAGTCGAGGATTCGAGGATCATATTGTGTTCCGTTTACGCCTGCTATTTCGCTTGAGCTACGCTGTACTTATAGTAATGTCAATGTTGGACGTCCTGTTTTCGCCCATAGCGGCGGTGCAGATTTGACTGGGAAAACTCCGATTCACTCTCAAACGGCACCTCACTGCAAGCGGAGAATCGGTAACTGAATTATTCTGAACAGGAACTGGACCAGAGTCTATCCCTCTGTGGACGAGATGCATCAATATTCAGCTCAACCCGCACAGTTCGCCCTTGTCGATGCCTCTGACCTTCTGCCCTTGTTTCACGTTCTCTGTACCTCATATTAGCTCATTCTGCCACGCCCACTGAAAACGACGCGAAACTCAACCCTACATCGCGTAAACGTGGTCAAGTTCAAATCATGTCCAGTTCTTCGCGTCATGGCCGCTCTGGCACTGGTAGCAGCCCCACACGGTCGACTGCTACATATTCACAGGTTACGGCTGCTGGACAACAGAAATTAAACGTTGTGACGCGTGTGGCGATTGAAGGCAAGTCAAAAAGTGGGAAGGGAGCTGCCATCAAAATGTACTTGAAGGTGAGAGTCGTCCTGATCCCCGCGAACATTCCTATCATGTATCAATTGCTCCCGACTTGTAAATTTCATGAGAAGACGTCAAAACTTTTTGGTGAAGGCTGACTTGGTTCATAGATATCGCTACCTCTAGAAAGTGTCTCTCCGGGTGCTACCATTGCTTTGTTCCCAGGTAGATTAGCTGTGTTGTGATGTTAATCTCGCTAATACTTTGCAGAGGAGAACCTGAAGATCCTCGACTCTCAAGTTCATCCGCTTGATGCGAATTCTGTGCCATATAACTTCTCTTCGACAACCTCTCCGTTACTGCACAGGGCAGCACGCGCGCTCAATCTTCCGGCTCGTTCTCCTCAGTCATACATGTCGATGTCCACCGCTTCTGTAACGTCCACTACCTCGTCGGCTAGTGTTCCCCCGGTGGATGATAGATACACGGGGCACGTCCTTGTGAGCGGATATCAAGTGTCGTACGTTCTTCCAAAGGAGTTTCCTCGCAGAGAAAGCGATGGTCGCAATAGACGTCTGTCGCAAGTTGCCCATTTCATGGCGGCTATCGATATGTGGGCTCCGTTCCTCTCTCAGCCTCCACAAGCACCGTATTTGGTAAGTGGTTGGACTAGAATCACCGTGCCCACTAATTTTTCGACAGTTATCTATTCCGGTTCCGCGTTGTCTGTCCAACCATTTGAAACTAAGGATATTTCC
The DNA here is from genome assembly GCA_001683735.1 of Grifola frondosa. Lineage (NCBI taxonomy): Eukaryota > Fungi > Basidiomycota > Agaricomycetes > Polyporales > Grifolaceae > Grifola > Grifola frondosa. The sequence goes on from LUGG01000018.1 coordinate 52,467, forward strand.
ACCTCACCCAGCGTCTGCCGCGTCATCCTTAGCCTCAATCTCTTCTGCAGAAGAGGACGCGGTGTGGGATCTCACTACTGATCCCCATGTCACGCGCGGCGCATCAAATCGTATCTCTCGTTCACATTCATACACCCACTTTGCGGATGATGAGTCTAGCGATGCATCTACTTCCGCAGGCTTCGCGGACGGGTGTGGGATACAGGGCACGTTTCCGAGCACGGAACGTCTGCGAATAAGATGGGCAACCCCGTTGAAGGCAGGACAAGTTCCCGAGACGGTTGATGGTCGACGGAGGGTGGGTATCGATGAGGTAAAAGGAGACATGACTTGCTTCGTACTAGGCAAGGATCGGGGTAGAGGGTCTCAGGGTCTGATGATGAGGGTACAGTACGAAGCGATTTGCAGAGGACTTTGGTTTCCTGGGGTCGCAACACTCCTTGCACTGGATGTCGGGCTGGATGCGGAAGATTATGATGTCTCCTGGGTACCCGGGATGGAATCCAGGTGGCTAATCAGCGGTGGTCCTGGTTTTACAGGATTCGATGTGGGAGGGCCACCTCAGGCCATATCTCGACAGTCTTCGGAAGACATGCCGCCAATCAATGTTTTGCCCTCCTCGCCCGAAACTGGAGGCAATGTGAGTAGCTTGCCACCGGCTCGTTACGATTCGCCATCTCCGTTGGCTTCGCTTCTACATGCGCCTTTACCTGCTCAGAACATCGCAGACTACTCCTTTGAAGCCTCGCCGGTCTCTACACCCGTATCCTCCACGACGTCTCTTCCACCACCTCGTACTCCAGAACCCGGTCCCAGGAGTGGAGTATCCTCTGTCAACGGCCAGTATCTCGATACGGACACAGACCTCGAGAATGATGGTCTGGCGCGTCCACCGAAGGTCCCAGTGACCGTACATCTGAACTTGAACGACCTCCTTCCTCCCGCGAAGGAGGAGTTCAAATTCAATGTATCGGGCACCATACTTCTGACTCCTCGCCAATCCACATTAAATCTGCGACTCCGTGACTCTTCGCCTTCTCAAGAATATGCTACCTCCGACAGTGACAGCGACTCCGAGCCTGTCGTCGTGCCGCGGTTCCGTGTGCTCTACACTGGAAAGGAGTCGACTTCTTACACCATTGTCAGCGAAGCCGATAGAACTGCGGTAGACGTGTACAATTCCGTTGGAGATATTCATAACACGCAAACGCGAAGAACTGTGCTGCAGAAAGGTGGTCAGATCAAGTGTGGCATGGACGGCGCGCGGATCGCGTTACACCGGTTGTCATCTCTTCAGTCCACATCTGTTCGTGGACGGAGGGACCGGAGCATGGACAGCGTCCGCAGTGCTCGCGGTCGCAGTCGCCCACTCGCGCCCAGCGGTGTCACCCTTCGTGAATCCTCGCCCTCGATGCTGAGACAATCAGTCTTGTTGTCCAATACTAGGTCCATCTTGCGGCGAGATGGCCCGTTGATGATCCCCTTCGTGACGGCAACTATCACTCCATTACTGAATGGAAGCCAATCTGTACCCGACGCTTATGCGGTACAGATCTGTCTTCCAGCGCCATCGGATGCCGATACAGAATGGTTGGAATTCGGCCTCGCGCTGCCTAGCGCGGACTCACTTCCCTCGGGCTCGAACCTTGGTGATAGATCTAGGGGTGATTCCGCCAATAGCCCTCCCCGTGTCGAGGTCGCTAGTGCGAGTGTGGAGGGTGTTCCCGTACGGTTTGAGACCAGTGCAGCAATGAAACAGGACACTAGTGTTACCGGGCTGCGTTTGCCATTCGACGAGACGAGCGCAAAAGAATGGATGACTTGGGTGAGAGTGCACATAGGAGACTTGGGAGGGGGCAAGGTGGAGATAGTCTACCTTGTAAAGGGCAAGCGGGAAGGGAAAGGTGATGAAAACGGGAGGGATAAGGGAAAGCAGAGAGCAAAAGACCAGGTTCAGCTCAATGTTCTTCTACCCAGTTTCTCCCTTCCCGTTGGTCGTCTCGAAGTCAATATACAAGTTCAAGCAGGCATGTCTCACTCTTTGACTTGTAAACCCTGTCTCATCTTTGTCGCGTTGCTTACAGGCTTCGAATTGGCATCCTTACGAACCAACCTCACCCATCAACAGTCGTCTCCACAAGGTCGGAGGTTGTTGCACTACTCGACGGAAGAGTTTTTCTATCCACGATTATCGATGTCTATTGTTCCTATCTTCTCAGAGAGCGTACAAACGACTCAGCGCCCGCTATGGGGGACATTCCAGATTCTGGCTTGTATCATACCCATCATCGCGTCATTTGCTCTTTTCGTCAATCTTCATCAGGTTACAGCCGAACTACATAAAACGAGGCAATCATTCGGACACAGCGGCGCCCGAGCGATACCACGATACCTGATATTGGACATCTCGAAGCGCCAGAAACGGTCACGGTCACGACGACGATCCCAGTCACTACAGTCACGACAACAGTAACCGGCTCAGCTCGGTGGTGGTTTCCTCAAGATTCAAGCTCGACATCCGATCCTTCTCAGTTCTCTACTGCGCTTGTACAGGAGTTGTTATCCTTTCCCTCCAGTACATCCCTTCCTACTCTTACCCCTACTATACCCTCGATGCCCGCATCTTCCAAGTCACCGCCGAAGCCAACAGCGGTGGACTTATCTCATCCACCTATCCCCTGGACATTCCGACTGGAGCTCGTGCCATTTGAACTACCTCAGTCTGCCAGAGTCACTGTGGAAACGGTCATTCACGGGTTCGGAACAGTCTGGCAATTTGTCCGAAAAGTAATGTACTATCCACTGGACCCTCCATGATCTACCGTCATACATTCAGCATATATCAAATGGCGTGTCAAGTTATATCTCTGTTATACTCATGTATATCTAGGTGTTGTACTAATGCATCCCACCCGGGTGGGCTGCATCTGTGTAGGCTTACGTTGTTCGGACTTCGCGGAAAACAACAACAGAGAGCAGGGTGCTTACATTGACCACATCAGGGACCACCGAACAAGGTATCGCGCTATATCACTATGTAGAAGAGCATTATAACTGAACGGGATGCCATAAATACGCAAGAAATATGTACTAGTCCATACAGCTGTAGATATCAAAACTTTGACGTAGGTAGATCACCCCACTGGACAACAGGTCTGGGATCTTCAGATATTCTCAACGAGGCTCTAAAGGCTTTGGGGTCTTGTATTAAGACCACACCGTCATTGAGCTTTCCGTCGCAGTCCGACACTGCAGGATGCTCCTCTGTTATTGTCGGGATGGTTTTGAATAGCTCTTCGGCGACCTCGGGGGAAACGAGCGATCCCTCTTGAGCGAACATATCCTGCCAGAACTTGATGAACTGGGCCAGCAATGGTTCGCCCTCGGCGGCCAACTCTTCGCGCCATTTCTGTTGATCAACCACGGCTCCACGCCTGAGAGCTGCAGCTTCGAACGCCCCCATCGCAGCGATACTGATCTTCGGAGGACGCGCCTTCTGTGACTGGAGATGAAAGATGAACGGACATTTCGCCCGAGTAGATATGATGAGGTGAGATGGGTGAACACGGCCCAGGAAGAGTGAGATCACATCCTTCTTGGTAATGCTCTGGAGCAGATCGGCATCATGTTCACCTGCGTGTATGTTTTGTTAGCAGCTATCAAGTGGCATATACGAAAAACAGGAACACTCACGTCTGAGGAAGTCGTGGTGTCCGGAGTTCAATGTGGCCCCAATACCGGTTGGTCTCTTCGCTAAGGTTTTTCAATGCTTCCCCCTCTTACGTTCCAGCCCTGCCTTCTGCTCATTGAATTCGGTGCCTGACATCTCCTGAATCTTCGTCTTCATTTCGTCCAAGAAGACCTCAACGCGCCTTCTTCAAGGTATGTGGGGCCGCGTTCGCTCTGCACAACAATCCGCAGTCCAATGGCCGAGTCCCCAGCCATGGTCCATAGAGAGATGATGCAACGATGTAACCCAGTTGCTCTTTCGTCTCAACACATTGAAAGCGGGTTCGGCGAGAATCTGCGAAAGAAGTGCGCCGGTCACGCGGAGATGGGATCGAGCACGCTTCCGAAATGTACATAATACGACAGGGAGGAATTGGGTTTCGTTCACATTTGGAACAGCCGTTGACCAGAATGATGTGTTCGACCCTGGTGGAAGAACGAGCTCTAAGTCGAACCTTCACATTGAAAGAGGAGACATACCATCAGGAGGGATCAGTGCCCTTTCAACTACAGCTGACGGAGATATTGGGGATGCTTGGAGGATCTCTCAGCCATCTCCGCAAATCGCACAGCCTCCTATACACGAAAATGGTTGAAGGGCAGTATGAGAAGCTGCAAAAACAAATTACATACGTCTCTATACATGTTACCAACTACAAGCAGGCGCATATTGATCTTCGACAATAAATTGAAGGATGGTGAATTTGAAGCTCTTCAACAGTGATCGCTGTGCAGAAAGATGAGCCGAAATCTTCCATTGGACATTGACACTCACAAGACACCTCGGCAAGTTTTTCTGTCAGGGTGTATTGTTGCTGGGTGAGTAGATATCGGGCATCGAAGTCGGAAAGCCGATAGGGCTGGCCAAGGAAGAAATTCTCGTAGTCGCGCTTTGCCTTGTTGTCCACACAATGTCGTCAGTCATATATTTGGACACGAACGATGTTAATTGTCGCACCTGATCTTTCATCACTGCCAGTCTTTCGGCTTGATTTGGAGGTTCTTCACACGTTCAGCACATCCTTCGCTAGAACATGCAGTTTATCATTGTAACCGCTCATTATGACATACAGCCCAAGTGTCTGTCCAGTGAAGTCTGTATCGCAGCCCGGCTAGATCGGCGTCGTAGGCGAATTCGGTAAGAGAGTCATTGACGAGTCGGCAAAGAGACTATCACGACAGGCAGTGAGCCCAAAACATGAAATCGACACGAGAAGTCTACGAACCGTGTCAAAACGCTTGCAGCGCGGATGTGTTCGCTACGAGGACTGAATGATAATATACGTTAGCGACCGCTGTAAGACTCAAATAGTCGAACTGCAATTAACCTGCGAATATCCATGATGATCCGTGCCTTCGGGACCCAGAACTGGTCGTCTTTCTTATGCCAGAGAGATGAGATAGCGGTCTCTCGGATGAGGTGAGGACGCTTCAGAGGCTATAGCAAGATAAGAGAGGGTCCACTGAAATATTATTGGGAGCTGACTCTGCGACTTCACGCTTGTCAACGTCCAGATTAGTAGGCAGGAACTCGTTCGGACCGGGAAGGAACAGCTCAGGTATATCATTGGGCTCTCTGCCTATACATCGATGTTTTCAACCGACAAGTTGCGTCATGAGCGGTGATGGAACTTACCTGCGCCACGAAATCTTGATCCAACCGCTGGACGGAATACGGAGTACCATACCAAGGTTCATGTTCCCATTGCAGCGCGTTCCCATTCAGTCTTTCATATTCCTCAGACTTTGCCATGAGAACTATCCTGCCTTTGTCGATCCGAAGGCTGTTCAGCATGTCTCTCATTTCTTTCTCACCGCCATTGGCCATCTCCTTCTCGTCCATTCCCACACTAGCTCTGGCGCCTTGAGTACGAGCTCGCGCGGGACGGGCCATGCCATGTGTTCCGAAATCCATACAGCATAGTCGTCTGGCCGGCGCTTCTCGGAAAAGCGGAAGCGTGTCGAGTGAATGATGCTCATCTCTCGTTGATACCACGATGGAAAGGACGACGAACGAATAGTGAGAGATATTTGAAGACGGAGAGCATGACAGAGCGGTAGTTTTCTGCATGAGACCGTCTCAACAATTGTCGAAAACGTCAGGTAACGGAACATACCGAACCCTTCCGGAGTTAGTGTAGCGTAGTCCTCAGCATGCCAAAGCTTCTGCCCAGAGGTTGCGGCCCAGAGCTCAAGGCTGATCCAACCCTTGTGCTTCAAATATGAATGAAGTGATCCTGGTCCTTCATGTCCTATGAAATTTGATAGAAGCTTGCGGGTTTGTACTGCCATGTATCAGGATCATACGGATTGGAAGGACACCTCCAACGCGTGGAAAGACATTCTTTGGACAGATACCAGGGTCTAAAAGATATATTAGAAAGATTCGAAAGCCAAGGGGCAAACAACTTACGCCCATCTCGTTTGGTCCGAAATGGATGGTCATGAATCATTGGAAGAGGCTCCTGTCCGCGATTCGGGATGGCGAGAACAGTGAAGCAACCATGTCCGCAAGTTCGTCCAGGGATTCTATTGCACGACAAAAAAAAATGAGAGAGGTGCACAAATAATTGAAGGCTATTATACCCATTCCGAGGACGCAAAGCCGCATCCTGCCAGCACAGTATCCTTACTCCACCATTCCACCAGTCGCCGCCGAGTCTCCCGACCAACCACACCCCGTCCCCTCAAGTTCACTGCTGTGTCGAACTTGTTTTGGAGCAGGAGATGGCACGCGCGACGAGGTTGGTGACGGAGCTAGACTGCTAGTCACAGACGAGATATTGCCATTGCTCAACATTGCTTTAGCCTTGAGTTCCCTTCCTACCTTCGAGAGACTCTCCCTATTCCACTTCCAAACTTTTGCCACGGATGACCTTCTTTAGTCAGATGCTTGTTTACTTGGAAGATGCGCCACATATCATTCTGGAGGTTCTTCTTGTGCTCCGAATCGACAGCATTCAGTTCGCGAGAGGTGCAAGATGGGGCGAAGAGCGGGCAATGGAAAAAACCTGCGAAGCGAGACAGTGCTCCGGAAAGCGCAGTAGTGGAAACACTGAAGAAATAGTTTGTGTTCGATGCACCGGTAAGCGTTGGAGCCGCCATTGTTTTTCGCCAGAAACTGTGTATGTGCACTTGAGAACTATAAGGTTTACTGAGAACGTCAGCGACGTACTTCAGAGTACTCGTTTTCTCGGGGATATTGCTCCGTTCCCTGTAGGCAAGAGTAAGTTCAATCGTCAAATCTTCGCCATAATCACCTCACCATAAACAGTAGATGCTCGCAGAAGTGAGCAAGGCCCGGCATGTCGTCTAGAACTGCATCAGTTGTCACCCCCATACAGCAGAGGCACGACTGGGAGGCCTACAGGATCATACAAATGGCCCACCGCTACATCTAAGCTAGCGGCTGCTTTGTCTGCCTTCGCATCATGCACGAGCATAGCCTGTAAACCATTGTCGAGCGATATCAGTCTATAGTCTCTGTCGTCTTGCTGAGACTCTGAATAGCTTTTGAAGACGGTATAGGGTGTAGGTCCAGTAGAGATGCGACTCCAGTCCGAATCGGAAGATGTAAGCGACCATTGCGAGACCAGCTCTAGATAGTCTATCCGACGAATGTGTACCCAAGAAAAACCGAGACACCGCTGACGCTGTTGGCACACTCCGAGAGTGAGAGGAGACGCGGCTCGCCAATAGTTCGCAGCATTAACATTTATCGCCTATAGATTTTTCCTTGCTTGGACCAGATTACGACATGCACATTTCATCAAACTATGAAGATGAGACCCTCCCAGTACGTTCAAGTCAATCGAACCAGCACAGCTACAGTCGAGTAAATATATCCCTCGCAGTCAGACGCGCTGTTAGCGCTCATAAAACACATCCACTATGCAATACATATCGTTAGAGTCAAGAAGTCCTGGGTTGTCGAAGAAAGAAACCAACCCCGTCATGCTGGAGGGTCAATACGGTTTAACAAAAGAGTATATGCAGTAGAGAGAATTACAATGCACAACAGAGCTGGATGAGGTGTATACACAACAAAGTACTACATGAAACATATCGTCAGGAGCGAAAACGAGGGTAGCTTGAGATGACGAGGAACAAGAGGACGAAATGGCGAGGCGACCACATGAATAGAGACACTACTTCTTTCTCCCTGTTTCCCAGCACCCTTCCATTCATTCATACTGCCTGCTGCTGAAGTAGTTGCTGTTGCTGCAATTGAGCATGCAGCTGATCAAAGTTTTTCAAGCGACGGAAGAGTAAGACATGTGGTTCCGGTGCTAGTTCGATACGCCACAATATTAGAATACATGCTGCCATGGACCATGAATTGTCACTCACCATGTACTTCGTAATGTTCCCACCCGAGACTTTGTGTAATGCCTATCCCTCGCCACTCATCTTCTGTCAGCAGGCGCAACGTCCCGCTGTTATCAGGATTAAAGTATTGCTTCGGTATCATCTTGAAGAGGGGTTTAGGAAGGATGACGTGGCGGTATTCGTATTCATCGTCCGAGTATCGGTCAGAATAATGGATCCTACGGCAATCAAAGTCACGTCAGTGCTTATTTGGAAGTACAGAGCAGGGAACGAGCTGACTTCTCTATGATTTCTTCCAACTCCGGCTGGCTTCCTCATCAGCTCGCTCTGAGCTTCTTTGCTGACCATATCCGAAGCAGTCACTCCAGGCTATTCGCGATAAAAGTATCAGAATTATTACAAACGAAGAAGGCGCAGTTGGGATGAATGAGTTGAGACACGCGATGTAAACGCGACATGTCACAGAAACGTCACGGTTTGAATAGCCTACACGTGATCATGGCTAGGCTCGTTCCCAGCCGTTCTGGTCTAGTAGAGATTCAAACTCGTCGTGGCACTCCTGCTGTTCGCCAGAACGGCTGGGCAAACTCGTCGCCCTTTGCGAGGTGGAGCGTGGAGAATTGACTTCGTGAAATCGCGTTCTTCACTCTGTGTACTTGTTCAAATATACCTGTTCAAAGCTCATCATTACATCTATTTCTAATGGACATCCTCATTACCATCATCAAACCAGAATCTGAAGTCAGCATCATGATGGGCCTCCGAATCTGAGCCCTGCTCGGACTCTGCATCATCCTCTGGGTTATCCACCATGCACTCACGTACACTGACACATCGGATGTCACAGGGGGCTGTAGTGCCTCATTTGCAGTGGTGAGTTGTTAGTCAGTACCAGTGCCCCGACAACGGGCTGAACTTGACAGTGTGCTTGGAGGTCTGCGAAACGCTTGTTAAACTCGACAAGTGGGGTGGCTAGTTTCTTCAACCCGATATTGACAGCCTTTGGAACCACGGGTTTCTCGTCGTTGATTATATGTCCCACTGTTGACTCAACTCATCATGCGCTTGTGTCATTGACGGACCCGAGTGTGGAATCCCTGCGGGCTGTACCCTCACCTTCGCAGATGTCTTTACATATAAATTCCCATCCCACTGTCTTCGAGTTTCTTCATTATCAGCCTCCGCCGCCACCCCCAATCATTAGTTTACAGTTCTTCTATGTATTTAAGATTGTATTAGACAGATAATGTACATTAAATGAAATCTATTCGAGTGAGAGGATGATTGCGAGCATGATACTCGAGCACAAAGCGCAAGATTTCACTAAGTCAGTTCTCCCACGCTCCACCTGGCAAAAGGGCGACGAGTTTGCCCAGTCGTTATAGCGCGTCTTCTCCTTTCGCACTCCGCCCCTTCTATATTCGGTAGTACTTCCTAAAACAGAACATCTATAATTGCCTAATCTAGAATGGAGAACGACGCGCTGTAACGACTGGCTTGCGAGTCTAGATCATGGCTACAAACGCGTCTCGTGTTTGAATCTCCGACTTTACTCTTCTCTCCTTTAATCTTCGATTCATGGACCGCCACCTATTCTCCGGACCTGCCTATGGCTATGACAACAATGTCATAGATTACGGTCGCACCTATGAGAATTCTGCTCCCTTCGCATTCCAATCGAAAGCAGTCGCCCAAGACATATACGACGATTACAATGACGAGATTGATGACTTGATAGAAGAATTTGGTGACTATATGCGAGCAAACCGTTCGGTATAACTCTGATAATACTAAAATTACTACTAGAGAATTCTTCTCCGTCACCGCCTGAGCGAAGGCATGCTTCAAATTCTTGGGGCAGTCAACAACATGCCTACCAGCCTTCAACGCTAGTACATTATGATGAAGTTGAGCAGTATGCAACCCAGAGCATGCAGGATGAACCCTTTGTATCTCCGGCTGCGAGCACGCAAGATTATCATACCTCTAGACTGTATCAACCCTCGTGTAAGTCACTCTTGAAACATGCCAGAGCAGCTCATAACCCGGCGGACAGCATATCCAAAGCGGAATGTTCCTCAATTTCGTTCCTATCAACAGCCAAATGGCGCCTCCGAATCATCCGCTCGGTTGTCTTCCTATAAGCCGCCATCGGCTCCTGCCGATGAGAGTTATGAGGAAGCAAGCAAGAGGGGAGATATACATCCTCGAAATTGGCACGGAGTTCGCCTGCGTCCAGTCTCAGATCTTCGTAAGTTAACTGTCATGGGAGGTCGGTTGTATGCAATTTGTTAATCTCTTCAACAGCTGACATATACCGAGGAGTGTTCAAGTTCGGGGTGTTCAATGCCGTGCAATCTCAATGCTTCGATACCGTATGAAATTCGCTTGTTATTTGAGTCTTGATCGTGAGCGAGACTCAATTTTTACAGGTTATGCACACTGACAAGAATATGGTTAGTTGTTCGTGAATCTGGAACTTGAACTCGTTGAATTTATCTTTCCTCAGGTTCTAAGTGGTTCGTCTGCGTCTCAACGTGCACATTTCTTCTCTGTGACATACTATATGCAGCGCCAACCGGAAGCGGAAAAACCGTTCTCTTTGAATTAGCTATCATCCGAATGCTCGTACAGAACAATGCAAGTAATCGGAAGTCCAAGTGTATATACATTGCACCTACAAAGGTCTCGTTCGCCGGCGTCATAACGTGCATCCTGACCTCTGACGTTTATTTTTCCAGTCTTTGTGTTCAGAGAAATTCAGGGACTGGACTACAAAGTTTCAGTCGCTTGGGGTCAACTGTAAGTCGCTAGATTGTTACTTCATCAGCCACAACAACGCTTATTCTTCAGGCTGCGAGCTGACTGGCGACACGGTGCAATTTGGAAAGAGTGCATGGGGAAATGCAAAGGACGCTTCTGTGATGTGAGTGGGCTGTAATCTTACTGAGATATCATTTGACTTTTTCCCAGAATCACCACTGTAAGCATTGCTAAACGGTATTAAGATAGCGTACGCGTTGACTGATTTTAAACAGGGGGAGAAATGGGATAGCTTGACCAGAAACTGGTAAGATCATATATAGTTTGACCTGTAGGATGATTAGCTAAATATCACACAGGCGCGGAAACGGGCAAATTCTCTCCCAAGTGCAACTGTTTTTGATTGATGAAGCAAGTGTTTCTGGTCGGTCGCGAGCAAGGCTAACCTTAAAGACCTTCAGGTTCATATCTTGAATGAATCGCGTGGTAGTACGTTGGAAGTCATCATCTCACGCATGAAGACTCGCGGGTCCTCGGTCCGGTTTGTAGTGGTCTCTGCGACTGTTCCTAACATCGAGGATGTTGCTAATTGGATCGGGGACGATACTTCTGACGGATCCGCTACGGTTATGCAGGTACGCTTGCTTGCTCAACCCTGTCGTTGATATCTTCCCTTCCCTACAGTTCGGCGAAGAGTTTCGCCCGTGCAAGTTGTCCAAATTCGTCTATGGCATCCCGCGTCGCAAAGATGCCAATGACTTCGTATACGCAAGAACCCTTGACTTCAAGCTCTATGGAATTTTGCAGCAACGTTCGGTCAACAAACCCATGTTGGTATTCTGTGCTACTAGAAAGGGTATGTTGGAGTCATCTTCACATGATAGTGATTACTCAGCCAGCTTTTATAGGCGTGATGTCAACAGCTGAACAAATGATGAAGGAGTATGAAGAAGGCAGTAACAAGAAGGAGACGCTGCCATGGTCTAGGCCTCAAAGGTATTTCGTCTGTCGTTTCCCCTGTTTATGTTGCCAACCTCGTCCTACAGAATAGAACACAGTTTTCATAACAAACAATTGGAAAGTCAGTCGACAGGTACTGCTACATGAGTGTATTTGATGTTGGTTATGTGCCGCAGAATTGGCTTCGTGTGGTATCGGCGTGCATCACGCAGGTATGACCATTGATGATCGACGTGCGACAGAAGACTTGTATCTCAAGAAGATTCTGCGAATCTTATTTGCGACCTCCGTAAAGTGCATCGTTGTCCAATGGCTTTATATGAAATTGACTCGTTTCCACAGACATTGGCCGTGGGAGTAAATCTACGTGTGTTGCTCTCTGTACGAGAGCGGAACACAACGCTGATTTTACCATTTCCGCATAGCTGCTCACACTGTCGTGATCAAAGGCGTCAAAATCTTCACGAACAACACCTCGCAAGAGTACTCCGATCTTGACATAATGCAGATGATGGGTCGCGCTGTGAGTTAACTTCCTTGTGATGGGACTTCAGTATTGACTGTCTTGCCTCGAATACAGGGTCGGCCTCAATTTGGTACGGGATTTACGTCCCTTGCTAGTTTAATATCTTAAGACGGTTTGCTTTCAGATAAAGAAGGCGTAGCAATAATCTTATGCGAGCCAGAGCTAGAAGCCAAGTATAACGCACTCGTTCAAGGTCGATCCGTTCTCGAAAGCAGCCTCCATCTCAATCTGTCTGAGCACATCAACTCGGAGATTGGACTTGGGACAATCACAAACCTCCATACGGCGAAGCAGTGGTTGCAAAATTCGTTCCTATTCAGGCGGATACAGAAGAACCCCACCCATTATGCGATCGGCAAGGACAGCGCCCAAACAATGGCAGGCCAGGATTGAAGACATGGTGATGCAGAGTGTGGCAAAACTAAAGGAATCGGAGCTGGTTACATGCTCGGAGGAGGATACGGACAGTCTGTGTTCTACTGACTTTGGGGATATCATGAGCAAGGTGCGCCAATACTCTAGTGCGTTGTGATGAATTAGCTCACGCATGTGCTTTAGTTTTACATACGCCAGTCAACGGTACCCAAGCGTTTGCTTTCAACTGAAAATTTAAAAAAACTCACGAATTGTTGATTAGTGAGTTTGATACTCAAACTACCAGAACGCGCTACTGTGCGGGAGATAGTACGTACTTCTGAACCGAACAATTCCGCTTGACTAAGAGTCTATAGCTTGAGATGATAGCTTGCGCTGAAGAGTGTGTAAAGGTTCCGATTTCTGATATCATTTCTGATATATCTGTCATCTAGGTTTACGGATATCAAAATCCGTTCAGGAGAAAAACAGGTAAGGCATTTGCACGTTTGTACAATTCATTAGCAGGGTAACAAATTGCGATAGGTCTACAATAAAATGCGAACTCATAACGACATTCGATTCCCCATTAAGAAGGTGGAGAAACCCTCTGATAAAATTTTCATATTGATACAGGTTTCCATTTTTTCCCACATTCACGACGATCGTTACTCAAACTCGGCTTCGATATAGGCTGTTCTTGGTGGCATCAGTCTGTCTGATCCGGAGTACAGAACCAGCGACAGTCAGCCAAATAGCGAGGCATTGGGAGTGTTCCGTCATATCTCTCGCTTATCAAGAGGTCAGCATCTCATCTTGAGCAAATGCAATGTCCTCCAAAGCTAATGGGCCTGTTCTTGCGACAGCTGTTGTGGAAGTTGCCATCACGAAGAAGTCGGGCGCTCAAATAAAGAATGGGCTCGAAGTGTCTGAACAATCTCATGATATCTGACAATTTGGACACTGATTTATGTACAGGATGCGCTGTGTGACAGCGAAAGCTTGGGAAGATCGACCTGTGATGCTTCGTCAACTCGAAGCCATTGGCGAGAAATCGTGCGTCATCGTGTGGAACTGCATCTGCACAAATACTCACTCTGGACGTCAAAAATCGTAGCATAAAGGTTGCGCTCGGCTTATTCGCAGTCTTGTACGTTACTCACAGCATGAGGTGCAGGTGCTCGCGGAAAACAATATAGTCTCCTTTGCCACCTTACGGAAACAACACCCGCCATTCCTTGAAATGGTAATAGCTGCTTTCATGACGTGAAGTACTCCTATTGATCTAATCGAAGCTTCTTAATCGTCGTCCTCCTTTTGGTCACGATCTAGTTGAATCCGTGCAACAGCTTCCGCAATATTCGCTCAGCATATCGGAGCTGGACGTGGTTACTACTGACGGGACGAAACCAGTTGAAATCGAGCTATCCGTTGAATGCGGCCTCCTCTCCAAAGAAGGGGTCATATCCAAACCGAAAAAAAAAATATAAGGGTCCGGACATGACTGCCGTACTAACTGTTACGTCTGATCTCGACTTCGTTGATTTTTCGTCGTATACCGGTATGTCAAAGAATCATCTGCATAGTCCTTGTCGCTTATACCTTCATAGCACTGTCGCCCTGAAGGAAGCTAAGACTTTTGTCGTGACTGCGCAATTGACCAAGCCTAGTCAGTCGGTGACCGTCTCTATAACTTCGGTAATGCTTTTTTTTGGTAATAATCCCGTCACGAATAATTGCCGAACGATCTATCGTAGGAAATGATTGCAGGCTTGACAGTGTCAGCTACATTCAAACCTAGTGTTGATCCAAAGCATTACCCGGTGATGGATACCCGCCCTTTGGATGCTGTGGTAATGTCTGCTTTTATGATCTCAAAAATATTATCTAACTACTACCCACAGGCCACGACAATTGAAGGACTCGAGAATACTAATTTTTGGGACATGAGCGACGATGAAGAGATAACCGAAGATATTCCTATTAAAGATATAACCCAACCACGAAGTCTGTGCATTCTTGTTTGTTCAAAACGACTCAGTCTGACCGTCCGATCTACAGAGGCAACGTATCCTCCAGTCAATTCTCGGTCCCAGAAACTTTCCCCGAGGAGAGATCTTGCAAGTCCCGCGATTCGTGACAATATGTCGGAGTTGCCATTAGCACCTAAGCGACTTCCAAATGGGCAATACGAGTAAGCACAGCCTATATATTTTGGTATCCCCCTGACGACCCACCAGATGCAACCATACCTGCAAAGACAAGGCGAAGTGCCGTCATTTATGGTGAGTGGTACATTATGTTCATGAGAATTTTCAAAGCCAAAAATCTGTATCTCAGCTGTCGGACGGCCTCTCAAAGCGACCTCCCATGTCCAAGAAGCAGGTGCAAGCATTGACTGCATTTCAAGGACAACCTGCATCGACCAGCAGTGACTCAAAATCTCCACTAGCCAATTCTGTCTTCATAATGCTACCCGAACATACAGCTCACCACAAACTCCAGGCCAAATCAAATCATAGATCATCTAGCAAGCAGGACATTTCCCTTAAACATCTTGAAACGTTACATGACCGTGCTAACGTCAAGGAGAATTTGAAACTTCCGGAGGGACGTCGTATCAAGCTCGAGGATCCCACACCGACGACCACAAAGAGACGCAAACTTGCTCCGAACTTTGACTTGGACTTCGTGCGGCTGCAGGATGAACAAACTGTTACTCTGGATATCGCCGACCTACATGACTCCGACGACGAACTTCCAGAGGCCTCTGAGATACTAGATGCTTACCGGACTCCTCGCCGGAAACCTGCTGCGTCTTCAGATGACCTTGAAACCAACTACTCGAATTCCGAGATCGACGCTCTCATTCGTGATTTGCCTCTGCATGGCTCGAAATTGTCTTCTAGTTCCGCTCCTATTGTCTGTACAGCGTCTCAGAGCGGTCCTCGATCTCCGCAACTGCTCTCCGGACGATTGACGCCAGCGCAAATTCGGAAGAGAAAACAAGAATCTGCTTCTCAAGTACCAACAAATAAACGCGTCAGACGTTCTTCGACTGCAAGAGAATATCCATCCCCTCCCCCAGCTTCCCTCAAGGTGTGACATTAGGATATAAGTTTTGAGAAGCTCATATCACCATATTTACAGGATCTTCATTCGGCTCAGATGAAGGGAAAAGGGCGAAGAGAGCCGCTATTCGTCACATCATCGGATGAAGAAGAGGACATTGAAGCGGTGGATTCAGGCGTGTTACCTCCGGAAGATCGGGCCTCCTCCTCTCCGGCTGAATCGCAAGATAACGAAGGTTTCACCTTAAATTACGCGCTTCTCGACATTCTGCCCTCCCACCCTCTCTAACGACTTCGAGTTCTGCAATTCAAGAAACCCATTCGCAAGCAATTACCAGCAGTCAGGTCTCGTCCTTCCGCCACCCCATGTCGCACCTTCGCGAGGAGCCAGCTTTGCCTGTGCATGTGACCGAAGACGACAGTCCCTACTCTTATAAGGATGACTTGGCAGAATTCGAAGCCTGGCTGCAGAGTGGTGCGGTAGAATTCACGGATGAATGAAGGGATGGCTTCTGAAACCTGATGATGCATGATGGCTCATGTTTAATGATGCAGTATGATATGAATGTGCAGAGCTGCTAGTGTACCTGACACGAACAAATCCAAGTGTGCTCATGACTTGACGTCGTCCACAGCACCGTCCGAACTCGACAAGGGATCGACGTATACCTGAAGCACGCTTCTAAGTCTCTCATCCCACTCTACGTCCTTCTCTGGCTTCACAATCTCCCAACCCTTCTCGTCACTCCGCCACCTTAGCTCCTTCTTCATTCTCTCCGCTCTTAGCTCCACTTCTGTAGGCGGTGGATAATTTCTCTCCTCTTTGGTCGGCTCCCGAGTACCACGCGCAAGTGCGCGAGCAGTGTCGAGTTTGGCAGGGAGGGATTTGTAATATTCCTCGCGGGCCTTTTCTATGTCCGAACTGAACGAACGCACGAGGGATTTCTTATAATACGACTCCGCCTCTCTGTCAAAGTCGAGATCCGTAGGAGACAATTCCGACACATGGGGTTTTTGGGGTGTGTTCACATCGAAGTCAGTCATCACATCGGACGAGACCGTCTCCGGGGCAGAGAATGGCCGTGTCTCTCCCATGATGAGCTTATACGCTGCTTCGGCGCCCAGACGCACCTTGGTGCGCTCGTTGAAGAAATCCCAGATCATGAGTGGAATCTGGGTAAACCCGATGTGATTGACGAAATGTACGAGCAGCATGGGAGGTTGTGGGGGGATTTCGGCAGGGGGAGTATTGACAGAAGAAGGAAAAGCATCCGCAGGGAGTGATTTCGGTAAGGGTGGAGGTGCTCGAAGATGAGGAGAAGTGAACGCAGAAAACGCGTTTGAGGGCGGCAACTTTGAGGATGTTGGGATTGGCTCGTCATCGCCATTGACACCATCTGCAGCAAATTCTGGCTCCGGTTCGTCGAACCTGCCGTCCAACTCCAGGACCTTTGCGAGCTCCTCCTCTCTGTCAGACACCTCTAAGTTATCTGTCCAGCCTTGCTTCAAGCCCGCCATGTACTCTTTGAATGTGTGACGGCCAACAACGATAACTCCACCTTGCAATTTGCGCCGCTGTTTTTCCTCCGGAGTACTACCTGGAAGCATGGGTAAAGCTGGAGGTTTTTCTAGGCCGAGAGATATCCGTCGCTGAGAGCGAATCTCGTCCGCGATTCGTTGTGCGAGGTCTCCGTGTCGTCGGCCATTAATCATCTCATAGTCTACGGCAGCGGCAACAAGAATGGGCTACGCACAAGGTCAACGCGATAAAGACACGATGAAAGAGCATTCGCCCGGACCTTGACGTACTTCCGAAAGTATTTCATGCTTCGGTCATACTCCTCGTCTCCCGGCCATTTGCACCCGTACACGGTGACTTTACGGGGATAGTCCAGACTATGCAGCGGGACTTCGGCAAGATGCTTAACTCGATCCACGTACTCCTGGCGGACGTGCTTGCACTTGCGTCGGTCATAAATGTAGAACCCCGCTATCGTCGAAGTGACTCCGAGAAAGATAAGCCAGTTGCGAGAAGGAAGACTGGGGCGTTTGTCAAGCCATGACGGAGGAATTCCGGTATACTGTAGAACAGTCTTCACGCCCGACTCCGGCCGTGGTGGTTTGGGGAGGGCAAACTTGCTGTCTCCAACATTCGAGCTCATCGCCCGCGGCACAGGTGAAGATTTCGAACGCAAAGCCGATCGACCAAAACGGACTCTCGGAGAAAGCCGACCACGTGGGAGAACACAAATACGACAACACAAGGGGCCACTGTAGACGCTGACTGAGGTCAAGCGGTCAAGGAAGTACTTCAGCCATCACTAACACTATCCAATTCCCGAGTAACATCTTCTACGATGGCCACCGCCCTTGCTGCGTAAGTGGAATTTCCCCATATTTTCTGTCTGGTATTCATCATTATTTCACATATAGGTTGCTTCCAAAGCCAGTCAGTGCACCCAGTGTCTCCGACGATGAAGACGACATCGGACAAGTCCAGGCGTCCTTTTCTCAATCCGTGATGATTCGAAGCGTAGTTCCAGCTTACACAAAGCGGAAGGGATGGAACCCAAGTTCTTCGGAGGACTTCGGTACGTTGGTGTGAGTTAGTGTTGTTGCATTTGACTTATATGAGGTTCCAGGTGATGGCGGTGCGTATCCCGAATGTCATATAGCGCAATATCCATTGGAGATGGGAAAGAAGAAGGTTGGTCGAGTCATATTGTGCGTGGTTTGCCTCTGACGGTCTTTTCTAGGCATCATCGGGCAACACCTTGGCTCTGCAAGTAGACAGCGAGGGCAATGTACGTTACGATGCTATTGCGCACCAAGGCCAGCGCGCCGGCAAGATCATTCAATCTCAGTTCAAAGACCTCGTTCCGCTCGCTCATCGAAAAGATCTCGACGACACCGCGCGAATTTTGGAGCGTCCTTCCGAAGACGAGGTACAGGCTACAGCCGAAAAGACCCGTGCAGCTTTGGAGAAGCTCGTGAACGGCAAAATCAAGGCCGCACAACCTAAGAATGTACCCGACAGCCAAGCGAAGACATCTTTTATCAGATATACACCTGGACAACAGGGGGCTCGGATGGCCTGAAGCAGCGGATCATCAAGATGACGGAGGTCGTCGAAGATCCCCTGGAACCCCCGCGTTTTAAACACAAGAAGATTCCCCGCGGTCCTCCAAGTCCACCTCCACCAGTGCTGCGTAGTCCTCCACGAAAAGCAACGGCACAAGAGCAGAAAGAGTGGATGATTCCACCATGTATCTCAAATTGGAAGAACAACAAAGGTTATACAATCCCACTCGACAAGCGTCTTGCTGCAGATGGGCGGGGTCTCCAAGACGTAAGTGCAACCTCCAGCTTTTCTTCAGTGTATTTTCATGACATTGCCTCATTGATATCAGGTGCATATCAATGACAACTTTGCAAAATTCTCTGAGGCACTGTTTATCGCCGACAGACACGCTCGCGAGGAAGTCCGGCAACGCGCACTCATGCAGCAAAAGCTCGCAGAGAAGGAGAAGGCGCAGAAAGAAGAGAACCTTCGGATGCTTGCCCAGCGTGCGCGCGAGGAGCGTGCCGGCATACCCTCACGAGTGGCAGAGACCAAACCCACCGCCGAACGTACCGCCGCTATGCAATCGTCACTTGGAGCGTACGGCAGTGATAGCGGTAGTGGCGAAGAGAGTGAGGGGGAAACGAAGAGGATGAGGAGGCTGCGCGGCTACGAGACCAGATGCGGCAGGAGAAGCGGCGCGAGCGCGAGAGGGAAATGCGGATGAGTAACATGGGGCAAGAGCAGCGTGCAAAGATGCTCGCGCGCCAGCAGAACCGCGATATTTCGGAGAAGATCGCGCTTGGGCTTGCGAAGCCGACGCTCTCAAAGGAGTCTATGCTCGATTCGCGGCTGTTCAACCAAGAATCTCTCTCTGGCTCCTTCGCGGAGGACGATGCGTACAATCTGTACGACCGCCCGCTGTTCCATGGGTCAACGGCTGCGGCGGCGATATATAAAGCGCGGGGGAACATCACGGAAGGGAACCAAGACTCGTTTGGTGAGGGCACAGAAGAGGGGATTGGTAAGGCGTTGGATAACGATAGGTTTGGCTTGGGCCAGGCCCGAGTCGGGTTTGAGGGCGCGCAGGAACAAGAGGTTAGGGAAGGGCCTGTGCAGTTCGAGAAGGATACTGGTGATGTATTCGGATTGGATAAGTTCCTTGACGAGGCGAAGAGCGGAAAGAAGAGAGGTCTGGACACCGATGTGTAAGTGTCTCGCTCCTTTTCCAAATTGTCGTATC
Organism: Grifola frondosa; assembly: GCA_001683735.1. Classification (NCBI taxonomy): domain Eukaryota; kingdom Fungi; phylum Basidiomycota; class Agaricomycetes; order Polyporales; family Grifolaceae; genus Grifola; species Grifola frondosa. Next base: position 72,503 of record LUGG01000018.1, read on the forward strand.
CTCATGAATTTTTAGTGGTGGTGCGCGTAAGCGGCAGCAGCTCGACAGGGCTGCTGAACGCGACTCCTGATTTGACGTGCCATAGATTTGCGGACCTCGGAGTTTCCTTCTTACTCTTTTGTTGTCATAATTGTTGTAAGCTCAATATATCTATGGTAGTTTTTAGTTCTGGCGTACACTAATTGTGAGAATCTCCTATGAGCAACCTGTAATTGGTTTGAACTATATTTGTTCCTGTTAGGATCCAAAGGCTTTGCCTACCTTTTCTGGCAGACACAGACCAATTTGGGAGTAACTACAAGAAAGTAGCCATTGTGCGTGCTAAATAACGTGCAAAGGGAGGGAATTGTAAAGTAGTACGGATGCGAGCCAAGGAGTGCGGGTAAAGAGCATTGTTTGCAGGCTGATTTTACGCTCAAGGAGAAATATGGCTAAAGTCTTGTACAAGTGCTCAATGCGTGATGCCAGTATTGCAATCCCTACACATAGCTTGACAACTACAAAAGCTGGAACGGGCGTGCATCAGGTACAGACAAGGGTAAATGATTTTCTTCTTGAGACCTAATCATACAACATTTTATCGCTAAATAACGAATAAACATACTAGCATGCGAAAATCGTAAGAGAGATGGTGTGCCACACGTTGAAGATGGTTGCTACAATCGCCTCCTCTTCACGGCCGGCGAGAGGGATTGGCTGGAGTGGGGTGACGAGGTGATGACAACTTCAGCCCGGTTGACAATACTTTTGGATGGCGTTTTCGGGCATTGCGGAAGGACATTTTCTTGAGAATGTACATCCATTTGTGAGTAGTCGATCTCAGGTTCGTCTTCAGACTCCGCCTCCAAGTCTGAATTCACTTCCTTTCGTTTGCGCTTGCCCGTGCTCTTCTTGGTTTGCTAGGTTTCTTGTCTCTCTCCTCCTGGAGCGACTCGATATCCCGAACACGGCATACTTCAACTGGCGTCCCGGCCTGCAGCAGCACATTGATCCATACCTAGTCATTGCAGCATGTCACTATTACCGCTCCTGCATTGGTTTCGGGATGAGGACTGCTTACCTTCTGGTTCTCTTGCAGGTTATCACCAGGGCCCTTCACTTCCACAAATTTGCAATCTCCTTTGGCGTCATCCCAAATAATGAGGTCGGGTACGCCAGCTAGTCGCCCAGCGTAATCCTCACACAGCAACTGACAAATCACAGCCAAGAAACGCCACCAAGACACTGCGAATATCCGTGAGCTACATCAGCGACAAAAGCAAGCTTATCCACTGACCCTCGTGATCCCCAGTAGATCTTCTTTCCCGAAAAGGTCCCAGCGTACGCCCACGCACCACGTTCGCTTCTTGGCATGCTCATCATATACCTGCTCCAGGATCTCAGCCGCGTGGCCCTCCTTGATCTCTCGAAGACGCGCATCCGCTAGCTCCTGGCGGGTAAGATAAAAGGTGTCCTCGGCAATATCGAGAGGTGCAGATTGGTATGGAGTCTCGAAGGCGCCCGCCACTGGCGCGAAGATGATATCCCAGAAGAGGAGTGCAAAGAGGGTACCCACGATCCTTCCTTCGCAATGGAAACTGATATGTGTCGTTTCATTAGTTGCAGCCTCTATAGAACAAGCATGCATACCCTTTGTGCCACGGTCCTCATAGTGCTGCAGCGCAAGTATCTACCTCTTCGCCATCTCGGCCTTCCCAAATTGATTTTCCAGGGCTTTCTCAACTGCGTCCTGATGAACCATCAGTACGATCCCTCTGCCAGAACGAAATTCCAAACCCTCACTTCTGTCTTCACCTTCTTCGGCGAAGGGTCTACTGATTGCTCCAGAGCAACATCGGCGCGTCGGCAGAGAGAACACTAATGTCCCTGCGCTTCGTAGGTGTTACGGGAACCTCGCTGACAATGCTACCCGTAGGATCAAGCTTGGGCGGTGATCCACCCTCACGCCCTGAATTTCCACCTCCTCCGCCTTGGCTAATTGTCCCTCGCAGAAATGCCGATCCTCCATAGGTATCCTCAGCCGCTTTTCCAAGGTAGTCAATCTCCGCACAAGTTTCGGACGATATACTTGATGCACACCGCATATATGAATGTTTGACGGGTTAGAGAGCGGAAAATATCGCTCACCGATATGTGTGTGTCACCCCGAGCGCTTCCCACACAGCAGCCCAAGCGAGTCGCAGTGAAGCCTCATTTTTTGGAAAGTAGGTCATGAGGATGAGTGCGCGCCGCTCATACCACCTCCCGCGTCGGCCCAGGCGCCATCTTCGCTGCCCGAGGAGAGCTTGAAGGACTTCGTATTCGCGTTCGTATTCCTTCAAGATCCCAAGTGCGTATGCACCCTTACAAACCACGCGCGTGAGTACATGTCCTGTGGATGGCGAAGTGAGAACGTCTTCAAAGAGACACGACGGTGAGATGCTTACCACAATCGAACCGTGCCAAGCCCTTCGGTCGAGCCGTCTCCTCTCCCTTCGTCTGAACAAGGACCTTCCATTTATCGTACACCTCCTCGAAGATCGCCTTCACCGCCCGCGCGTTCTGCATGCGGATGGTTTCTGTCTCGTGATGCTCGTGAGGTTTGAAAGCCACATCTTCCGGGCCGTCCATCTTGATGTCCATAGGCGCACTGTGATATTTCTCGCTTTTCGGAGTCACTGGGGTTTTCCAACGCCCAGCCCTGGCGCCAGCGTCCTACAGAACGCCGAATGCTCTCTTGTTTTGGGCTCGCCGGAGGTTGAGCTCCCGAGAAGTGCGTCTACCATCCCTCGAGATCAATGGCTTCCTCGTATTCGAGCAGCTCGTCACGAGAGGACCAGATGTTCGCTGTACGCGCGAATAAATAGGAAGCGTATGAGCGTTTGTGGGCGCGCGTAAGGATACAGGGCGTCAACAAGGTAGACACTTGTTGCGTGCTGAAGGAAAAGAATTAGTATTATGGGCTTCTCTACGCCTGTTGAAGATGTAGTATAGCACAGACCTGCGGAAATAGACGAGATGGACGCGACGAAAGAGCTTGAAGACTTCTGAGTTGACTCTGATGCACGTCCCTGAGGTCAAGAATATCCTTCATTCAGCCTTCCGTCTTCTACATATTGACGCAGACTTACCGAGCTGTTCGATGACAATCTCTCGGAGCCTATCCTTCTGCATCTTAAGAGTAGGCCTGAATGACAGCTTTGTCTGCTGCATGTGTATGGAGCCCATCTTCTCCTTGCCTTTTCCCTTATAACGAGACACAACCGGAAATGATAACGTAGACTGATTGCAGGAGGAAGACAAGAGCGCATCGATGAGGACACTTCGCTGATAATATTGACATGTCAAATGAGATGTGTTGAATACGTAAGTACAAACAATACCTTTGACATGGGCTTCAGCTTTATTTGTTTTGTCAAGGCCTTGAGTTCCTCTGTTGTCAGACACTCGAGAAGCTCATACAATGCAGCATGTTTTGATCCTCCGCAAAGACCGAGTAGTCTGGTTCCAGCTTGACGTCAGGCGTAGGCTCGCACTTTATTGGACAAATAGTGGAAGGTCCCGGAACAGGTTGTTTATCATAATCGTCCAATGTGAGATCAATAACCTCCTGCTTAACCTTGACGTTATCCTTAGATTTAGGTTTAATGTCCTCCTCTTCGTTAGCGCACAGGAGACCCCTTGAGCTACAGAGTTCCTGTATGGCAGTAGGGATAGCGTCGCCGAGCTCCTGCTCGTAGTGCAAGGCGCCGAGTCGGTGCCATTTGTCAGTCTTGCGAAGACACAAACGGAGGAGGAGATATCGCGCATTATCTACGCATGTCCGCATCAGCAACGAGCGCTAAGCGGTAGCAGAACGATACGTGCAGGTGAGGTTGCTATAGTTTGTGAAGCACTGCAATTCTTCCTGCGAAAACAAAAAATGCTCATTATACAACAAAATCTTCAGCATGTCTAGATATGTAAATGTTCAGTGGTGAAAGAGGACCTGAGACGAAGAACAAACCTTCAAACAGCGAGACATACATGGATGCCTCCTTAGCAACAACTGCTTTCGTATCTTCGACAGAACCCAGGCCAGCATCGGGATCGGATTCCCTCTTCGCAGGAAAAGTCTCATCTTCCACCTGATACCAAAACACCAGCTTCCCCATCGAACTTGACGAGGGTGAACCTAGTAGAGACATCTTAATTTGCTGAGGGGTGTGCACAGAAGTTTCGATAAAAGCAGCAGAAACAGCAGTCCAAACAATCCCGATAGCTGATAGTGGTATCTTCGGTGTGATTGAAAGAGAGAGTGGGCAGTGCCGCCGTCGACAGCTGTCGGTCAAGCCTGAGCGTTCGAGTCCTCGCTTGTGCCTCGCCTCTCGGACGCGAGACGTCACAGTGTGACATGACTCGCGTGCTACGCGTCGCCGATCAGATCTCGGGATCGGAATTCATTCTCGTGAACCTAGTACGAGTTCCGAGGGGGAAAGTGTGCGCAGCCACCTCCTAACGCACCTTTTTCTGCACTCCTCGCGCCTCAAGTACATGCCTATGATTTCAGCTCTCGAACCTGATGCTTTGAAATGCAGTCTCGTTTCCTCGCCTTCGAGTTCTGGGAGCGAGTACAGTTTAGAGAATCCTTCACGAGGGCATGAACTCCGCAGGTCGGGCGGAAGGCGGTGGCAGAGACGCAGTCGATGTTATCCAGCATCTGGCGGGAATTTCGAACCCATATCTCAACTGAAGACCTTCCAGGTTGAACAGCTTGTACGATCAGTCGTATGGTCTACTTACTGCTCCGAGTTTTCAATGGCTGAGTCAAAATTTCCATAGTCTCATGTCCAGCACCTTCATCTGGCGTTCGATTGCGGAATACTTCGCTCAACAGGTTTCAGTCATTTTAAGCGTATTGAGCTTGATGTGTATCCAAACGCCGAGACGTCCCAGGCTCCAGAAACCGTCCCATCACGTCAACGTACCGCAGCAATTCTCATCATCCGCCACGTCTGCAAGGAGCCAACGTACATCACCTGGGTTGCGAAAATGTACATCGATGTCCCTTGTAACAAAACGAAGCCGAGAAATGTCCTCGTGAAGATTGCTATAGATGAGGAAGGCGAAGACGACCTACGTGATGAGGCACGCCATTACCAGTGCCTTGCGGAGAGGGGTTTGTCTCTCGGTTTCTACGGCATATTCAAGGACGAAATCGGCAGCATAGCCCTCTTAATCGACGACCTTGGCGGTGAGACCATGGAATGAATCCTCCACACCCCGATATGTACGTCTAATTTTCGAGAGAGCTCAGTTCGTGCTCACATGGACCGAAAACGTCATGCAGATCAAGTCCACGCTCTGCTTGTTTCGATAATTCTTACCGCCGTAGGACTCAGCAGCATCCTGTACAGTGTAGTCTCGAACTGTACAACTTTGTATTACTCTCTTCTTTCCTAGGACGATGGCTACGGACCACGGACAGCAGTAAATTTGTTGTACTCTGTAGCCAGTGACTCTTCACGGGGGACATTTGATCTCTAGTTGTGCAATTACTATCGTACATCTCTGAAACATACATAAATACTGTACCCCATTAGGACTTAATGAAATGTAACATCTCAACGCTCTCTTGATGCATCTGAGCAGACCGTCAATATCCCCTTCTCAACCTCTCATTCTCCTCCCGCAGCCTCTCATTCTCTTCCCGGAGAGCTCTGATATCTGCACCCCACTCACCCATCGCCTCCCGCATCTCCCTCCGCCAGCTCCTGCCCATTCGCAGCAAATCCAGATGAAGCCCGGTTATCTCCGCACGCGTCTCCCGGCGGAAGTCGTACAACCCGTCGCGCAGCATCGTTTGCAGAAATTCTTGCGCTGAGTTGGCCTGCGGCGACGTGTTGCGGAGGGGCGAAGGAACAGGCGCCCATCCTGAGGAGGAGGACGATGTACCTCCCTGACGGAGGGGAGAGACCTGCATGGCCAGCTCCGCTCTGGTGTCCTTCGGCTTGTCATCGTTGGCACCAGCTTCATCAATGTCCTGGATACGGTCATCGTCGGGATCATCGCCTACAAAGCCGACTCTCCTCCCCTCCCTTTTCACCATCCCATCATTGTCTTCGCCGGCTTCGATCCACCGATCGACGTCCGGCGTTCCTAGGCCGAGCACATTCATTGTGCCGGCTGCCCGCTCCTTTCCCTTTATCTTGCGTCCGGGAATGGGCGTTGCGGGCGCGTCATCGAACTTGGGCAAGTCCGGGCTCGGCGTACGTGATATCGCTCTTGAAGAAGCTCGCTCCCGCCGCGACGCAGCCGAACTGGAAGGCGCACGAGATACAGGTGAGGTGGACGAAATTCCATGCCGTGACCGCGCAGATACCCTGCTGCCTTTGCCAGCGTCACTAATGGACGACGTTGCGCCAGATTCAGCCCGAAGTCGCGACGATACGCTAGATATAGCTGCAGACGTCCGGGATGTGGATATCGTGCGTGTTCGCGTCCTCGATTTAGTGGTATCTCTGTCACGGACGCGCGCCGATGCTTCCGGCAGCGGTAGATAGGCTTGGTGGGGCTGCCCGTCCTGTAGTAGCTTCCGGCGGACTTGTGTTCTCTTTCGTCCTTGGGAAAGCGAGTAGGTTCTCGATCCTCACTATTCCGAGGCTATAAGCCAGCAGGGCGAGACGATGTGAGAGGTTTACGTACCAGATAGGTCAAATTCCTGGTCATCAGCGATATCAGCACGCTTAACTAGAGGTGATTTCGGAGGAGAAAATGGCTTCTTCGCGGGTTCTGCTTCGTTGCCTCTCTTGAACGGGTACTAGATACAGCTTTGGCCACAGGAGAAGTAACAGTTGCACCGACAGCTGATGCTGTTCGTGCCTGCGTCCGACGAGGAGTTCCCGAAACGAGTCGCGCCTTCGCTGGCGTCCCCGTCGACAGCACCGTGGACATTATTGATCCAACCCTGCTCTTCACGGCTGCGGTAGCAATGTTCTTCTCTGGAACGGTATCGGCCGCAGTACGTCGTGCGAGGTTCTTATTGACGTCCCGTTGAACCAGAGGCTTAGTAGCAGCAATCGTGCTGGCCTTTGAAGCCGTTTCTCCCGATTTTAGCTTTCTCTGTGCCAATTAGCCACTGGAAGTAGGAGAGAAACTTGTGACGTACTTGTACGCAAAGTGAGATGACCTTATCGCCATTGTCGCTCACATTAATCGATTTCGGTGGTTTATCCAATGAGCGTAAATCCAGTACCAAGAGTTTGCCATTCTCTGTGCCCACGTATATTGTCGCACCCTCAGGCGAGAATGTAAGAGAGGTCAGAGGAACAGGGAGAGCCAATGTCTTAAACAATCTGTGTCACGATGTGAGTCCAAGATGATCTGGTAGTAATAGGCCGCAACAAACCCTTTCTCCTTCTCTAAATCAACCAAACCAATCATTCCACCACTACACGCAACTGATACGAGCGTCTTGCTAAATGGACTGCATGCGATGGCCACAATTGACCCTGGATTGCTCTTGTCCTTGTCGATAGCGATGGTTTTGGAAGGACCAGATGGGCGAGTGGTATCATAGATGATGAATTGCGTCCCGGATCCTAGAAGAAGGCGCGTGCGGGAATGGGGATGGAATGCGCAGGTCGATATGGTGTTGCCAACAGGGAGACCTCGAAGGACTGTATGAGAAGCCAGCGAGAGATTGTGTACATGCACTGCGTTTGACGAGACGGAAGCCAGAAGTGTTCCGTCATTTGACAGAGAGATGGACTTGACTGCTGTTTTGTGTGTGTTGAATGTCTGTACAATCTTGCGACTTTGAGTGGCAAGGAGGTGTACTTCTTGCCCTCGGGCAACGACGATGGTACTACCTCGGTCCTTGGACATTGCTGCAGCAATGTGCTGGCCATCTGCAGGAAATGAGTAGATCTCGCGGAGTATGTTGCCTGATAAGTCATATTGAAAGACATCGTCAGAGGACGAGATAAAGATTGCATTGTTCTCTACACTCCAGAAGCTACTGGTAGGTGGAGAGGGGATTGAGTGGGTAGGACTCAGCAAGGGAGGTGGGTGTTTGAGTGTTCCTTGGTCAAGAAGTGTAAGAAATTGAGTCGTTGTTACACCTATCATGTCGAAGGTAGCTCAGAGGAGGAAGCAGTTTTGAGCTGATTCAACATCGTTTGGTTCGCGTCGCGCACGTGACCGTGGCGCGTTTTATTATTTATTCAAATAATATATATATATATTTCAATATTATCGCTTCATAAGCCATCTTGGCGCAATGGTAGCGCATCACCTTCCTACGGAAGTATGAGGTGGGGGTTGCGGGTTCGATCCCCGTAGGTGGTAGCTGGATACCTTTTTTTTTGCCGTATCTTTGCATCCTGTTGGTTGAATGCATACATGGCAGTATTTCTCTCCCGCAATATTGCAACTTTCTTTTGGTCAACAAGCTGGGCAAGGCGTGCTGTCGCCGGGCTAGATGTGATATGGAAGTACAAATGGCATTAATGAAGACCTGAACAACATTTACAATGAGAATTATACAGTCCGTGTCTGTAACAAATGATACAACAAATTAAATCAATAACACATCAAATAAGTCTGTTGTTCTGCGGGCAAGCACACTGCAAATTAAGATGTTACTCCGCACCATCATTCTTGCCGTTCGTCTTTGCCTCTTCATACTGATCCACGTCAGTCGTCTTGAGTAGACTGGAAATATTATGGAATTAAGAAATGTATCATCATCCCCGATAGTCAGCACTCACTTCTGTAATGCAGCTTCATCGCGCGCAGGGCTCTTCCCGTTCCCAACCATTACCTTCAGGCCAACACTAGGAACACCATCTACTACAACATACAGCCAGCCAGGTCCAGGTGGGTATACGTTGCCGTTAGGTGGGCCAGTGATCGTGAGCTTTTGTTTGTCCTCCGACAATAAGGCGGTGAGGTAGACCAAGCGAGAGTTGGCGTGGACAGCATGAGTGACGTATCCCAGATCCATCAAAGCAACTGTCGACTTTCCCGATCAGAGGAGCAACTCAACGGTGTAGTGCAGATCACTCACCTCGAATGTCCGCGCGTTTTCCGACCAGCGGCAATGTCACAGATATGGTCACCTGCTCTGACCAACCAATTGGCGGCACCTCTTCACTGATCTGCGGGCGTGCCTTTGACATATACGGGGGGCTGAGCCACTCTACACGATACTCTGTTCCGTACTTGAGTTCGCTCCGATCCAAATTTGGATTGCTACCCGCAATCATCACCTTTCCACTAGGAGTCAAAGTCGCGACCGAGTGGTATAGCCTTGGGATGTCGCTGGTGGGCATACCGTCCGACGAGAAACGCTGGCCTGAAGGAGCAGAAGGGTTATAGAGAACCGGCGTAAGGACTGGGTTGTCGGCATTAGACTCCCCAACCTGATTGAGCACGTTTCCATATCCCGATATGCCAGTACCAGCGCCGTTGACAATAAGGACCTCTCCCGTTGGGAGCAGAACCGCATCCGGCATGGTGCGCGCTTGGGGCATCTGTTCGACTTGCCATCCAGCAGCGATGCCGTTGTCGTCCAGAACGAGCCGCGAGCATTGCGCAGAGGCGGGATCTTGCGAAGAAATCTCGTACCCGGGTTTGGTGTCATCTATGGTAGAACCGCCGCACAGGAGAATTTCCGGGGTGTACTTATTGCTCGGGGAAAGCGGAAGAAGCAGACCAGTACCAGTCATGGGGTAAGTGACTCGTACGCCATTCGGAATGCCAGGAAGCCTCCGCTCTGTATTTGTTCGCCAGTTGTAAATCATCGCATCTGAGTTCGCAGCAATGAACACGGTGCCATCCGGCAATGAGAAGGCGATAGGGAAGAGATTGGAGTTCAACGTGTCCACAAGAAAGGGAAGATGCACGGGTAAGCCGTTCGAATCGTCAATATTCTTCGGAGGAAAATATTCGACAGTGGGGTTGTTGGTAGTGGCATTATTTATCCATCCTCCTTTGGTAGACCCGCCAATTATCATGGCACTCCCGTCCGAGATCCGTAGGACTGTGCTGTACCAGCGAGGGCTTGCCATGCGGATGCGGGCATGGTCTTCGTACATATCGCAATCATCCACGTCTTCCGAATCGCAAGGTTCCAACATACGAATAGCCTGTAGTCCATCCAAATCGCCAAAGTCTGCAGCAGCGGTGTGGTCTTCTACCACAGGATTTCCACCGACGTTGATCAGGGTTCCGTTGCCCAGAAAAGTGCCCCCAGCACAGAAGGAGTTTGACCGCATCGTCAGAGGCTTAACTGAGTGCGTTTTGAGGTTGTAAAGCGCAGCCCAAGCAGGATGTCCAGAGATACTCAGTGGATTGTGCTCCACTTTATCGACGATTATAGCATGTGACTCGGAGATAATCGCAAGTTGCATCGCGCGTGAACGCCAGTAGAGCCATTTTGCCGAAGTGTCCATTGCAGCGCAGGAGTGGATTGGGAAGCGAAGTCAAACAGCGGCGGATATCCCAGCTCTTGTGGAGACATCTGGAAATCCTGCGTCGTTGCGATGGCCGGTGGAGTCTTTGGGCCTTGTGTGACAACAAGTGCATCAACGTCCATAAAAGTGCCCTTAGAGCCCTTCGTCTTCTTCCCGGTGTTCACAATCTTGAGTGTATGCTTCCCCTGGGGTAGATTGAAAGACCAGAAGATACGCTGTTGCTTTCTGCTGACGGTGCTCCAAGAATCGATTTGCTGGACCAGTTGACCATCCATATACACTTTCGCAATCCCGTGTCTTTTGTCTTGATTTCCAAACCATTCGATGCCGGTGCCAGTGAATGTGAAAGTCATAGCAGCACCAGCCTCGGAGGTTGAGCGAAGGCTCTTTTTGACATAAGCAGAAGAGAACGAGTCAGACCAGGTCCCAGTGTAGTGGAGCAGAGGCGAAGAGGAGTCATAACTCTTAGCTCCAGGCGGCACATAGTACGGCGTGAACGCTGTTGGTATCCTTGAACCAGGAGTGAGGTGGCCATTCCAAGCAGAGTGCGAGGCATGGCAGACGACGGTGAGGCAGACGACCAGCGTCCAAAGGACTAATAATGAGTGGATAGTCATACAGATGGGCTTAAAAGAGAGGCAACGATAAACCCAGTCCACAATCACCCAATTCTGTTCGGTCTAGTGGTTTCCAGGTCAAGGAAGAACTGAACTTGCAAACAACAAACGACCAAATGTGGGGTACCAAACAACGCGTCAACAAAGATGACGCGTGCTAGAAACTGAAGATGACATATGTCGAAACGATTAGAACTCAATATTCATATATATCATATTGTACACTACCAAAAAAGTCTCAAATGTTTTGTGGTATACCAAATGTCCGTTACTAGCGTCGTGAGCATAAATATGGCTGGAATGCATTTCAAAGCTGCTGTCTTGTATATGTGATAGGCGTGGTGAATATTGTAGCAGGATAACACTTTTCGTGGGGAGGTTCATGGCGCCCGCATGGAGCATCGGGATGTAGGTCATAGTCTATTCCTTCCTGCGGGTCAATAACGTGGTGCCTAACATGAACCAAATGATCAGCATATAATGTACTAGCATATGGAACGGAGGAGAGGGCATATAATCGCTTACTGAAGGAGTAAATGATCCGTGACTTCCTCCAGAGAGACACAGTTACTCCTGCACCGTACACAGCCCAGAGGCTCGAATCAGCCTGGTCCTCTTCGCAATCTTCATTTTCTATATCCTTCACCACAGTCGTGTCCGTCTCATTGAGAAGTGTCCATGTCACAGAATTCGAGAGTTCAGTAGACAGGCATATCTTCCAGACCTGGAGGACTATGAGGTGCGCCGGACCGTATATGACAGTGTGCCACCCACCGCATCTTTCCACGTCACTACAGATACTACTTCTTCGTCTGCAGGCCTAACAAAGGCCAGCCTCGGGTCCAACTCGTCCATTTCACGGGTGGTAGCCACATCTGGGTCTTTCCCACATAACCTCACAATTTCTCGCGCAGCATTGTGTGCCTCGACATGGAAGCACACCTTGTTGCCAGAATAATTCCAAGGGAAATGCTGCAGTACCAAGGAAAATGCATTGAATAGGTTGTCTTCAACTGTTTCTGGGAGCATATTCGCCGCGCCTTTGAGTGACAGATGATCGTGAGCGAGAACCCTGGGGTAGTTGACGATGTCCGAGAAGCAGCTCGAGCATTTGAACCAGGTGGTGGCCAAATCCAAGCGAGATGGTTTTCCATATTCGAATTTTCCTTCCGATCCAATAGCAGGAGGCATCATGTCGAGTAGGTTCTGAGAATTATCCTGTCTCCATCTTTGAACAAGGCGAGGAATCTCGGGTTGCAGCATCTTGATCTCGGTTGATGACTCGGTCAAGACAACGTCCTTCGGCAAGTCCAAGATCGCTCTGACCTCAGGCATGATGCAGAAGTCAGCAAAGTTCGGGAAGATCTCATGGAAAGGACGGGAGGCAGCAAATTCTGCAAGTAGCTGACCAAGAATAGGGATTCGAATGCAGATATGCCTGCATCGCGCCTTCATGCGCCGATCTGCCTGTGCAGTAAGAACGAATTTGACTATGGGACCCTTGATGTTGTTCCAGACTAACATTGAAATGAGCACGGATGAGCATCAGATACTGATATTCTGCAGTGTACGCACTACGATCGGTAATTTCCCGGGGCTGCTTGACGAGTGGATGCTCCAAGAACTCCTTCATCTTCTCTGTGCTCATCTTCAGAAACTCGCTCGCAAGGCCTAATTGAGCGAGTCTGTCCACGATCCTGTTTGGGATGGTCATTCTCCGTTCATGCATTCAAGACAGCTTATGCTTACTGAGTACGACGGCGGGTACGAACAACCTCCCTGTCCAAAGTACGCTGCAAAGCTTGATATTCCTGCCATTCTGAAAGAAGCTCAGCGTGCTTGAAAAAAAGAAGATTAGCACGACGCGAATAATACAGTCTGAAACTGAAAATCACCGTCTCCATCTGTGCGACTGCTTGCATTCTCTCAGTCTCCAACTGTTTCAGAGCTTCCTCGTTACCCAAGCGGTCTTTGATGCGTTCGCATAGTTCTTCGAAGCGAGCCTTAGGGAAGATGAGTTCTAAAGTGACGTGGGAAATGGGTATGTGGCACATAAAGGGAACAGCTCACTGCTGCGGTACTGCTCTGCGGGCAACATTGCACCGGGACGAAGTCCTTTTGACGGAGTTTCAAAGAAGAGCGTCCGCAACTCGACAAAACTTTGTTGCATCAAGGAATTGTCTAAGTTCGGCAGAACAGATACATACTTGTTATCGATACAAGCCTTGCAACACCTCAGTCGACAATTCCACATCACGCTCAGCACTCTTGCGGAGAGGCAGAACTGGTGGACAAGAATCAATGCAAGACGCCATAATAGAAAGGAGTCAAACATTACATGACAATGGGGATCGAATAGCAAATTCGCATATTGTGGCTCGCTCAGATCTGCAGGACATTCCGGTAATTCTTCCACGTTCTCCCGTGCTCGTTTCCAAATAGAGGTAGCCGACCGGTGCATGAGAAGATTGCGGAGGGATTTTGTGGTTCTGGCCAGGTGCAACACATCATAAGGATGTAAATGTCCAAAAATCTATGGTAAAGACGAATTGAGAGAATCCAGGATGTGCATGGAACGTCGGTAATACCTCAAACAATATATCCACGGGCATATCAGGCAATTTGCTCAGCGTGCGTCTTCTATTTGTCCTTGGCGCAACCTGTGTAAGAGCACTTTTCTTTGAGGATGATTTTCTGACGGCCTTCGCTCTCAAAACGCGTCTCGAAGAACCTCCAATGTCATGCACATTCTCATCGTTCTCCGTCACTTTGGCAGCACCTGAGGCAGCAGATCGGATACGAGCAGAACGACGCAGTTGCGCAGACATGGCGTTGAAGCGGAAAGCCAAAGCGGATGCAGAACAAGCGGTGTGGTGAGAGCCGCACGCCTCATCTCGGCGTTAGAGACGCTGGCACGTGATCGCGCCTAGCAAGTCCAGGCCCTCTCTGTAGTGGTCAATTGGTTGAAAACATGGATACTACTCAATGAATGAAGATACATGGTCATATGAAATCGTGAATCAGACATAGTTCAAATCTATAGCGCCCTCTGTCGCATGCGACTACTGACAGTCCTCAGTCCCGCATACACCTTGCCAGGCGGGGAGCCAAGAATGAGTGAGACGATGGCATCCCGCGCAACTTTGATATTCTGGAAGGATCCCAAAATATGAATTTTCCTACATAAATGTGCATAATGAGCGAGGTAATTGAACTAACAGAGTAGAAACTTACGTATCAGCAAGCACAATACGAGTTCGACTAGCGTTTTCGATAGTAAACTTCGTCTTGCCATCTTGGCCCGCAATACGACCTAGTACACGGCAAACATCAGCATCCACATGTGAAAATACAACCACTCCATGCTAACCAATTGCACGAGAGAGATGATCTCCATGCAAGGTCTTGACATCTTTGATTTCAAAAGAGTCGAGGTACAGATCGTCGAGTCGAAGAAGGGCGATAGCGTCCTGCGATTGGAAATTATGTCAGACAGAATTAAATATCGACAAAAATTGAACTACTGACGTTGCGTCGAACCCTAAAGCATAGGACTTAACGAAGTCCGCACCCTTCTGCAACGCACCAATGTCCTTAGTATGTTTTGACGTCTGCGTGAATAGACATGTGTACTTCAATTTATATATCAACTGGACATATGTCCCGACTCACTCGAATTTCCACGCACTTCCGCTGTACGTTCATTCGAACTTGCAACTGCAGCATCTCTGTCAAGGGAGAGAAAATGTTGACCCAGTCCTTTTTGAGGGGGGTCATTCGGTGCGGTGGTATGGGTATCCGTCTCATCTCTGATTTGAGGACCGCGCGCTGGGCAGATGCCGGAAGCGGAGGGAATGCTGGGGCAGAGGACTGAGGAGGCAAAGAAGGGTCGGTGTCGATCATAAGCTCATCATCATCGCCAGTTCCATCGTGGTGGACTTTGCATGATGGGGCATCCGGGGGAGCGTCGCCCATCTCGTGGTCATCCTCGACAGCAGTTTCTGTAGGTTTGGTCTTCTTAGACAATTTTCGGCGATTCTTCTTGTGAGGAGCAACAGCCGACGTGCTGGGCTGAGCATGAACGACAACCATGATAATGCTGTAGTGATAAGGTGGAAGATGAAAAGAGCAGATACGAGAACGTCAATGTGACAAAAAAGATGCCTTGCAGCAAGTATGAAGGCAAGTAAGAATATTTTCGGCACGTGCCGATCGAACCCAGACACTATTTGGGACGCCCGTCGCCCGTCGCCCGCATTACGACGGGCCGCATACGATTACGACCTGCCCGCTGCACACTATGGCGACTTCGGGTACAGGATCTGTACAAGACCTGGGCGAGAGCAGAGCGCAAGGTTTTTACTCATGCACCCGGTCAATTTGCTGATCTGACGGAAAGTGAGCAGCTCTGCAAGCGCTTCTCAATTCAATCTCTCCAGAGGGCGCGTCAATTCGAAATGGGGACAAATTGAATCCAGAGCAGGTCAGGAAGATATCCGACAAGCTTGGAGAAATTCTCGGTGAGGATGCTCTGATTACAAACGAGAGCAGCCAGAAACGAAATGAGAACGGTGAGGTATGTCTTCTGCACAGCATGGTGAATCTGACTGAAGCCATACATTGTGGTTGATGTCTGTCTAGCTCGTGAATGAGGAAGGTTTACCCATCATCGATATTGTGGAACCTTTATCTGCATCTGAACAGACATCTGCCTCGGATCCAAGTCAGCTCTTCGATGACCCCGACGTCCTACCTCTTTGGACCTTGTCTCCCGCCGAAAAGGCGCGACGACGAGCAGAGCGCGAGCGCATTCTTGACTTGTTTGAAGAGGAAGAACGAATACAGCAGGAACGCGACGAAGTAGCGGAACGAGAACGTTGGCTGACTGACTTAGAGAGGCGGAAGGAAGCAGCCAAGGCCGAGATGGAGGCACTGAAGAAGGCGAGAGAGATGCAGAAGAAGATGGGCAAGGCCCTGCTGCGAAATATGTCCGAGGCGAAGGAGCGAGAGGAAAAAGAGAGATCTTTAATGGAGCAGGAGGAGGAGAAGGCGAGAGAGAGAAAAACAGGCTGAAACCGAAGAAGAGTGTCACTTTTGCTGACGATACAACCAGCCCCGAGGGCAAGTCGCCCAAATTCGACTGGGGAGATGTCACACCTGCGAGGTTGCGAGGAAAGGCAAGAACACGCTGATGACCAAAGCTCAGATCGACAGTCAACCCATGAAGATGGACATCGTGGAGCGTATGCCTTCCGGCTCGCGGCCACCACAGTCTCCACCACTTCAAATATCTCAGGATGGGATTCTGACGATGAATCCATTCCTGGTTCGCCGGTGCCTGCGGATTCCGACGAAGGTGAAGTCATCCTTTCTGATCATTCTGAAGAGTCCGACCATCATGCACCTCCGCACTCCGATTCAGACCAAAGTGATGTGGGAGAACGTGACGATGAACCAGTGGTATGGGACGATGATAATTACGATTTTGCCCGCCACCAGCGCGAGATTGGCTTGCGCCTACTATGGAGAAGCGAGCCGCGATCGGGGCGGAAGCGTTAGCTGCTATGAGGGGGCATAGTCACGACGAACATGGGAACGAATGGGACCAGCCGGTTAGTATTCATCATCGTTCTTTCGCCATCTGTCCACCCGTTCACCTCTGGACAGGATGTTCCTCTTGAAGCGACTTTATCTTCTGTACCTCCAAAGCCACCCATATCGCGTTTCAAGGCTACACGTGTGTCTTCATCTTCAACCCTCGCCTCTCATTCGCTGGGCTCCTCCGTCCTTCCCTCGTCTCAGACCAGTTCTCTGAAATCTGCCGTTCGCGTAGGAAAGCTCGAGGATGGAAAGCTGATAGCGACGAGGGAGATAGCGAAGATGAAATGGATGGCGTGCCCAAAGAGGTACTGGAATTGCTCAAAAACGGAGATATTGTCAACGTTGGCCCACAATCAAGTTCCAACAACAGAACCGGTGTTTCTGGCGCTGTTGTCTCGGAGCTTTCTCCTACTTCTGAAGCAGGCTCTTCGTCCCATAGGAGATCGCCGAATGTCGAGGAACCCGTTCGTTCGACGAGGTCAAAGCCTTCGAAATTCAAGACGGCTATGAGTAAATCACAAGGACAGCAGGACGCCCCTTCCCCTAGCGCGAGCGATTTCAGTACGCCGCCTTCTACGGTTGAGCGATCGTCTCCGAAAATGGCTTCACGAAGTGGCACACCTATCGCAATACCGACATCTACTTCTCAGCCGCCTCGGCGGTCTGCGGTACAACGACAGCTCGACAATAGTATCTCATTTGCCACCCCAGCACAACATGCCCAGACGGCTATGGTCGTCGACTCACTCTCTTTCCCACCATCAGCAATTCCATCTGGATTGGTGACAGCCTCGACATCAGCCGCGCCAACTCCTCTGGTGATTGAATCGCCCTCTTTCTCGCATCCTCAGCCTACCTCGCAAGCGGGAGACTTCATGCGTTTCCAGTCCATCGTCCTAGACTCCCCTTCCTATCAGCCATCCGCCGCTGCTATCGTCACCTCGCCACCATTTCCAGCACCTGCGCAGTCGTCAAATAATGCAGCGGTCAACCCGGCCGTTGCAGAACGTACTGGTGTTGTCATGTCTGCTGAAGTAGAGGAGTCGACTAGCCGCCGCGGAACATTAGCAGGTGGGAGGGAAAAGAAAGTATCGAGGTTCTTGGCTGAAAGAATGTAAGTTGAAAGGCGTGGCTCTGTTGTATTTATCCTGCTCCGCATGGCTTTCCGGAGTTAGCATATGTGTATATGTATCTATCACTCTGTATTTTTGACTTCAATATTTTGTCCTTCCGCGCTTCTACGTCGTGATCTCAGATCCCACTGCTCTGGACGTGGCGACGGCACCGAGTTTGACTTCCCAGTCGTCGTCAACATGTGCACCTCCTCTGCAGTCGCAATATTTATTCGTGTCGTTATCGCTCTTGCAACACAGACGTTCTTCCAACCTGACGAATATTTTCAATCTCTCGAAGTCGCGCACCACGCTGTTTTTGGCTATGGACACCTCACATGGGAATGGCTCTCACCAGAGCCGATCCGAAGCATATTCTACCCATCGTTGAACGTTCCTATTTACTGGGGGCTAAAGGCGTTGGGATTGGACCATACAAAGCTACTGGTGGGTACGTGTGGCATTCGTATATGCATGCTAGAATTAAATATTCTAAACGGTACAACGACAGATTTGGGGGCCTAAGGTTCTGCATGGACTATTTGCTTCTATGACAGACATCTGGCTCTGCGAGCTCACAAGGAAAGTGGTGGGAGAGAGATACGTCAATACGGCAGTAAGTTTTAGTTCTGTTATGCGATTGTGAGATGTGTGAATATCATGTTTCGCAGCTACTTCTTTCACTGTCGTCCTTTTTTCATGGGTTATCTCTCTCGCGGTCACTCTCAAATTCTTTGGAGACTTCATTGACCACTGTAGCTTTGACATACTTTTCATGGGATCCCGTCGTGCCATTCCACTCGTAAGAGTTTTCATCAATGATGTCGTGCGGGTCTTTCAATGCTTGTGATCTTTGCAGACAGGATTTCAGGAAAGCCATGATATTTGCCGCTCTTGCATGCGCCGTGCGGCCCACAAATTCTATTATATGGGTGTATGTCTGTGCCAGACTTCTCTGGCGACTGCGACTGCGGCCCAACGACGTATGGTTCTTCCTTATCAACGGCTTTGCCATTGGGTAACGTTTGTTATTCCATTGGTTTATGTCGTCTCTCAATTTCTCTGCTTCTCTAGGTTTGCATCACTGTGTGCTTTACTCGCAGTCGACTCTGTCTACTACGGCCAGGCTACTTTCACACCTCTCAATTTCCTGCGCACAAACATGTCATCGGTGTCGCTTTTCTACGGTAACAGCCCTTGGCACTATTACCTCTCTCAGGCTATCCCAATTCTGTGCACAACTACTGTGGTCTTTGTGTTCCATGGTGCATGGCTTGCTTTGGGACCTTCTACGACTCCCTTATTGAAGAATATACTTGGTCTTGTGGTGTGGACCGTTGGGGTGTATTCGTTAGCAGGTCACAAGGAATGGCGCTTCATCCATCCGATGTTGCCTCTCATGCATATCCTCGCATCAAAGTCGCTGGTCGACTTGTACCACCGCACAGTCCCAGTGAAATGTCGTTCTGCCATCTTCCCTATCCGTGGCCGTCACCTCTGTTTGCTCACGCTCCCTGTGCCTGCCATTGTATACGTCTCGCTCTTCCATGGTCGAGCGCAGATAGACGTCATGTACTTTCTCAGAAATATTCCTTCGGAAGGAGTTCGATCTGTTGGCTTCTTAATGCCCTGCCACTCAACTCCGTGGCAAGCGTATTTGCACAGACCTGGTTTGGCGGGGACGGGAAAGTTATGGGCTCTTGGGTGCGAACCACCACTCCAGTAAGCTCAATTTGTCCTATACAATACAAGTACGACTCATTCGGCTTGCATTCAGAGGTCAAAATGTGAGCAATTACAAAGACCAGACAGATATCTTCTATGACTCTCCTGCTCGATATCTACGGACGTATTTCCCGAACGAAGTTGACCCCAAATTTCCACCTTCCCCTTTCCCATGTTCAACGCCTGGTTCGGACTCGAATGTGGGCCCGATCTGGCGGCACGAGTGGCCGGAGTATCTTGTCTTCTTCGGTACGTTGTTGGAAAACCATGAGGTGAGAGAAATGCTGCAGAAAAGGGCATACGGAGAAATTTGGACCGCGGAAATTGGATGGGAGGGCGATAAAAGACGTAACGGCGGCGTGAGGGTATGGCAATATGGTTTCTCAACATAACGACAGTGTTCTGTTCATGTTCTGGTTTTATCAGAGACTCAGCCCGTCCTCAAACTCGGCCGTTCTCGGCCATTATTCGGCCATTATAAGATACAGCAGCAGGATCGGAATATGCCGAAACAGCACCTTGACCACTGACTGCAACATACCAGTGTCGATTCCGACAGTCTCCTAGACAATCCCGGGCCTCTTATTCACGTCGCATCTTCCCATGCCTTCACTTCCAATAGAACTCTGGTTGCAAATATTTCGATGGGCTACATTATCTTCATTGACTGCTAGCTTCCATGCGACCACATACCACCCATTCGAAACCTTCACTATCGAGGCTCGGGATGATGCCTTGGAAACCAAACGTACTCTCGTACTAGTCTGCAAGCAATGGCGCAGACTAACGATGGAGCTTTTGTATGAAGACATCCGGATTCCAGATGGCGAAGGAGTGTTTGCCAAGACGATGGTTGGGAATCAGGTGGCGGAGGAACTTCCATACGGGCGATGGGTACGGCGCGCTCATCTGCCTTATTCCTCCTCTGTGACGGTTACCGCGAAACCGTTGTTTGCGGTCGAATTACTCGACCGGTGTCCTCAGCTAGAGGTGCTCGTCAGATGCAGCCCACCTGCCAAACTGATCGACATGCTACGCTTCGAGTTCGAAGCCGGCTGCCCGTCTCTGCCGTCGCTGAAGAGGCTAGATTGGTGGCATAACAACGAGGCTGCTCGCTCCGGTGGTATCAATTCGCTGGCGGATGTCCTTCGTGCCGCTCCTAACTTGCAGTATCTATCCATTGGCGGGGACGTCTGGTTGAGCTTCCTCCACTCACCTGCGGCGGAACTCCCACTTCTCATTACCCTCCGCATACGTCGCATGAACGTGCTGTTTGTTCAGCAGGTGTGTCGATGGTCCCTGCCTTCCTTGACACATGTCATCCTTGACACCGTCTTAAACATCTCTATGATGGAGGACTTCTGGGAGAAGTTTGGCGAACAGATCCGGACAGTCGAACTGGGCCTTAGCCTCAAGTATTACATATACGACACCCTCTCCTGCATCCTTAGCGCGTGTCCTCACCTCGAGGAACTCTATTATTACATTCATTTCACCAGCAAACCCCAGTTGATCAGCAATCGCCACGAATCACTCACTACCATTGGACTACATGCGCATGCGAATTCGTTCTTTCCGACTGGCAGCACGCCGTACTGGGAGCATATAGAGGAGCATTTCGCGGTGTTCTCAAGGGCGTTGTTTCCTGCTCTGAAAAGGGTAGTGTTGTACGGGAACTGGTCGCCCGTGCTCGAGGACCCGCGATGCCCTGCGCTAATGCGTCATTTCGATGATATGGGATGTGTAGTAGAGCAGAGTGGGGTGGACATGCTTTGACATTGCTTACATTGCGCTTACATTTACGTCCCCGCTCATAGATATGACATCCTAGATTCTACTTTATCTGATACTAATAGATAGATGCGTCCAATAGAAGCGTTCACAGATAGACGAGTCATATCATCTCGGAAAGAAAAACGGATTGTGGTGTCCATTGGCAGCGTTGCGTCCGCCCCGAGCCATCCGTCCCTGACCAGATGCGCCCCGCTGTTGAGGTAGCTGTCCCTGAAGCTGCGCCTCCTGCTGTGCAACCCACCCCTGCACCGAGTAGGGCTGACGGGAATTTGAGGCTACTAATGCACCCTGAGCCTGCGATGGACGTGCGTGTGGCTGGCCAACCCCACGGGTGGATAACTGGGCTACGACATTGTGTTGTCGTGCGATGTTGTTGACGTTTCCTAGAAAGAATCAGTATGAGGGTAAGCCGAGAGAGCGCGAAACACAGACCATAGAAAGGTTGTGGCGTACCCATGCCATATCTCAGCCGAGCATCAAGCGAAGACTGGTAGCCGTTGTGGGTGCCGAAGGCAACATTTGATGCAGAACGACGTGCACTATCTGCTAGCGGTGTACGGCAAGTATCGCAGATCCTGTCAGATGGCTGTCCCCAACCGTTCTGCTGTACGACACTGCCTGCGATTTGCCGTCCGCAGCGCGAACATATGGGACGATAGTGGGGCGCAGAGCTTCCCGGAGCGTTTGATTGAGCGGCATGCGCATGACCGACGCCATTACTGGAAGAGCCAGATTCACCGTCCATAGGACCGAAAAGCAGATCAGAGTTGCTGCTGCTGCTCGCGTGACTGCTGTTCGAGTGGCCGTTCAAGCTGCGTCTTGGACTTGACGTTGAGCGGGAGTTGCCGCTAGAACTATCACTCCCTCCTCCAAGGAGCCTACGCCGCCTGGACGACTGGGACTCTGCGGCGTTTACCGGGATCGGGATCGGTGCAGAACGAGGGGGACCATTTGGAGACCCTTGAGACATTATATTGGAGGGCGGATGAACGAGGAAAAGGACGATGCGAATTCAAGAAAATGTGGAGGACAAGACTTTATACTGCTGCGGTGAGATATGGTGTACCTTCGCATACAGACTGATTAATCCCGCCGATGGACCCACGCGCCATGTCATCCTTAGACCTTGTCTTGACATCCCCCGAATAGGTGTATCTGGATGTGTATCACAGGTCTGTGGAGTCATACGCATCAGTTTCGACATCGGAACATGCCTATCCTGTGAGACTACTTAATGGTCCGAATCATGAAGTTCCTTGATAAGGTTTGCACCCCTTGTTAGGGCAATATCGTTTGGCATCGGTTAGGTATCCTCGTGTCTGTGCGATGAGAGGTTCACTCTAAGAAGCAGGACGTACGGCACCATGTCATGTGGGGAGTTCGTAAAATTCTAGGCTGGGACCGCCGCGGACATGTATCCGCCAAATAGAGGTCGCTGCGTTGACATACCAGCCAAGTGTACTGAACCCAAATACCACAGTAGATCCACAAACCAGATTGACCAACCACAGATCTGGTACAGCACACTTTAGTACCCGAACTAAGATGCCGGCGTGTTGAGACCGGATCAGCAAAGTGACCATCGCGGTAATTGGACTCATACCTCGTACAATTAGCTACGTAACACTTCTTGGGCATGTGTTTCTAGCAAGAGTGCACTGGTAACGAGGCTGGTCAGAACAACCGATGGCCGTGTGTAGCAAGATGCAAACATACTTAGGCAGCGATACAATGAATTACTGCTCAGCCTCCACCTCCTGTATGCTGTTGAAAGCCGAGTAACATTCACATAGCATGTCCCATTGTTTCGACGGTAATGAGCGGAAGAAGCTCAAGATCAAACCTTTATACACTGCCATGAATGTGTTTGCACTTCCGTTTAGCGACATACGTCCGAACATGGCAAGAGTACGCGAATGGATGTCCCATGGCTATGAATGGGGATACACAAGGGCACAGCACGGGGACATCGATGGCATCAGGCGTGCCATTCGATTTCATTCATCGGTCCTGCCGGGTTTCGGAACGTCCAACGTTCAGAAACACTGCAGGATCACTCCGAAAGCAATATATCATGCATTCGGTTGTACATGGCTGTGCACAAGCTAGACTCCGATTTGAGCCGATTCAAAAAAGCATCTGCAAGGAACCAGAACCAAGTGCGATGACCACGTGGAACTCGTTACAAGCCATGTTAAATTTCGAATTCATTACTCGTAGAACGATGTAAAATAAGGGGACAACCAACGCACTGTATAGCTTTGCGGAGACAGGACGATCGCGCAGGATGACAATCAGCATCGGAAGATCAGTGCCACGGATGTGAACTCGTGCATGACTGACATGGCTGACACCGCGGAACGGATGTGCAATGTGATAGTTAATGAACCAGTCTGATGGAAGTATCAGTGGTGAAATGTAGGTTCTTAGTTGAATATACAGCTCCTAGAGAAACTCAAGTAGAGTATATTTAGGTCAAGTAAGGTGTGCCACTGATGTGCCCGACAGATGTCTTCATCACCGCCCGATCTTGACCCGCTGAGCACGATTAAGCTGTCAGCACATCATCAGTACAGCTAAAAAAAGTATGTCAAAGCATGAGGAACGTACGCGTCTCCGCTTCTTCAACCTGTAACCCAAACGCAAGCAATTAGAACAGAATGGAAGCTAAGTCGGAATGGACTCACTTATGCTTCTTCATCTTCCTTCTACGCTTTCTCTTTGTGCTGTCCATGTAAATCTCAAACTCCGCCTGGGCCAGACTGACCTCCTCAGCCCTGCCCTCAGTCACGTCAAGACCCAACCGCTTCAGGGTGTTCTCCCAGGAAATTGATGCCCCCAATCGGTTCACCACCATGGCCCTCGCAAGCTGTCGCGCGGCATCCGCATCAGCTTCTGGTGAGGCCTCGGGGGTTTCTTCAAAGTTGCCTAATCCGGACGACGCAGCAGAATTGGTGGGTGGGAAAGTAAAACGATGGTATGGTCTCGAAGATGGAAGTCGACGGCTGCTGAATGAGGAGGAGTGGTCTGTGAAGGGAGAAAAATTGATGGAGCTTGAGATCATGAGGATTAATGTGGGATGGATGGGTGACTGTGGCGAAGTGATAGCGAAAGCGGAGCTTGATGGAGTCGGTGCGCCCATGGAAGGGCCTTCAGCACTCATCTGTACCGAAGCATGCTTTGATGAAGACTCGTCTTTGGTAGGTCCGGACGCAGCAGCATCACTGCTGGTCGTCGACGGTGTATCGACCTTTCCCTTGCCCGACGGTGGTGCGACCTTTGGAGGCTTTGCCGAGTTGAAGTAGCGACCACCGCCTGGCTTAGAGAAGACAGAGTAGGCTCTACGAGCACCCGCTGGGGGCCTCAGCAGATGCCCAAGGATGGACATGTAGACGGCCGTGGTGGTTGAAAGAGGCGAGGTAAGGCGGTGGGCGACAGACAAGAGAAAACCACGTGGCTCTAGCGCCCGTCTCTGCGCTTACCGAGTCAAGAACTCGACTTGAGAGGAAACCACCTCAATCAATTTGATGAACAAGTTATAGAAACCATATATTACAATTTAAACAGAACGCAGAGTCCATAGCAGTACAATTGTACAACATAGAAAATCCATAGCAGTGAAATTGTCCAACGGAGAATATCCATGAGGCCAAGGGAATACGAATCGGTAGCTCACAAGCTTATCGCCGGTGCATGCTTCAGGTGACTGTTACAATTTGGCCTTTACCGTCCTTGAGAATGACAACTTCGCAATCTATCTTCTCTCCTGTGTCCATGCAGACAACGTCTGTGGGGTCTATCGGGTCCAGCTTGATTTGTCGGCGTTCCATGAATGAACGCCCAAGGACAACGTCAAAGTGTGACTCTTCCGAAAGATATACCGGATGAACGGTCCTTGTACGACCAACTGTTATCGGCCAATCTCCAAGACTAAGAGATGCAACTCAGCATCACTCAAGGAACGAAGAAACAATGATGGCGTACTTTACAAGCCCGCCGTACCCATAGTGACCTGGTGCAGCGTCTCTTGGGATGAACCCATTCTGAATCGCAAATTTGCGTGACATATATATATGCCGATATCCATTGCGGAGCAACATGCGCACTATGGAAAAATCAGATCCGCCCGAGTAGATTCGCGTAAAAGACACAAACCATTGTTTATTGGACCAATGCTCCCCAAGACAGTGCGGACTCCATTCTCACTCTGGAATTTTTCAAAGTCTTGTTTGTATTTAGGAGTTTTGTCCTCTGCTTTTGCCCCCTGTTGAGATTTGCGAGACCTCGCGCTCCGCGAGGAGGTACCATCCGCAGCGATGGGTAGACGAGGTGAAGACACAGAAGAATTGGCTTTGAAAATATAATACGCGGGGTTCTGATATGCTGGCGGCGCGGTAGAGGCTCATCGGGGTTGCGGATGTGCAAGGCGGGCCATGAATCGCTGTTAGGCGTTGTAGACTTTTGCCTCCACATGAAGATTGTATAATCGGATTCTACGCAAATTAACAACGAGGGATATTTAACAGTACATATGAAGAGACATACCATCATCAAGATTCCATATGGAATCATTCCAAGCATATTTGACCCATCCTGATCTAACGTGCCTACCATTGAACTCTGCGACAGTTTTCTTGCTTAACTTCTCGAATAATGTCTGTAGAGTATCTTCCGTATCTTTTCATAGCAAAATCAGACGCGGATGAGGCAATCCAGCAGCAGTGGGAACTCACTCGAATGTAAGATCGAAAAGGAGGATGAAGGCGTGTGGACGTCAATGATCGAAGATTGAGAGTCCATTAGTGCAGTGTGACTTGGGTATGGAAAGCGACGCGGATTCAATATGATATCTTCTGCGTGCCGCTGCAGTCTTATATGTAGGCGAGATGGACGGATAACGGGATATCAAGTAACGCATGTCTCGGAAGCAACGAGCTGAAGTTGGTTCAAACCTACATACCCTTTTATGGAAGTCCCCTGTGGTCCACGTGATTAAGCAATACCTTCCGATTACTATTGACACAAACCGCAGTCGTTGACAGACGAATGACATATAGTATTGAAGTGAGTAAAGAACGAGTTTCGACGTGTACACTAATATAGAGGACGGGTATCAGATAACCCTCATTGGCACTGGCTGTAGTATGGAGGGGACACCGCAATGCAAGTCAAGCCAGAGGCGCACACTGTAGGGCCTGTCCACCCGGTACCGCCGCACTGTGAATAGACAATATGACATCAGAACCTAATAAATATGCCATCGATCGACTACTGTACCTGTCCCCACTATAAATGTAGAAAATTAGGATGGGATGATGCGAAGAACATACATCACCGAAACGTACCTGTGTCTGGACAGCACCGGAAGCAGAACTAGTTGACGAAGGGGGTGCCGAAGATGGCGCAGATGAAGATGACGATGGAGCAGATGAAGAAGACGGCGCAGCTGTACTGGTGGCTGATCCTCCATTAATGTAGGAGCTGTAGTTTGGATCGTGGACGGTGGTCAAGTCAAGGCCGAAGAAGTCGAATTCGTTATGTTCCTCAAGGCTAGACGCAATGTCGGATGGATCATCGACAGGCACGGTGGTGGATGCCACATATGCGATCAATTGGAAAGAGTTGAGGTCACCAGAGCCAAAAGAGCCTCCTTCCCAAACTGTGCAGTTCTGAAGATGAACGTAAGAATATAACGTCTTGCACGCAGCAGAGAATATTTACCTGGCATCTGAATGAAGCCTTGATGTGAGTACTGTTAACGGTGGAGTCCGGGAGAAGAGTGATCGTCGGCCCAGCGTAAGGTTCTGGCAGAACGTAGCCACTAGAAAACCGAATAATCAGACACAACGGCCAGACATGTTTTCGGTACAATTATAGCAACGTACGAGGCCCAGCGTGGGCCAAGCATGACTTCCCCGTTGTATGGCCAGAGCGTGAATAAGAGACTTTCGGCCATCTGTCCACCAGCGCTGAGACCAGTCCATCCATAGCTGGCCGGAGCGACTATCTGTGCAATGAATTCATTTGAAGGTGGATCAGTGAGGGGCGGGAGCACAAAGCCGATTGTCATTTCCATCTCAGGATCCTAAAAGTTTTGAATAAGTCATACTACAGGAATTAGACGAGAGCAACTGCGTACGGTGTAACCCTGGTAGCAAATTCCGCTGGTAGAGTCACAATAAGGGGAGTTGCTCTGTGCAGAAGCTGCAAAAAGGTCCAGCATTGTCAGAAAGATGCATTCAATAACTTTACATACCAGATATGAAATATGCTATCGCTACAGCCAACAGAGTCTTGAAAGCCATTTTTGTGCGTCGCATGCAAGCTCGATAAAAGCCTGGTGGAAGTCGAGGTATCCTCATCTCGTATTTATAGTCGCGAGCCACAAAACTTGCTCCAACACCGCCTGCTTGAATATCTACAAATTTCCTGCGGGACGACCGCTTCTTCCAAAGTTGAGCCGTAAATGAAGCGAAAAATCCGTGCTGCCAGGCTAAACATAAGTTGTTCGGCAAGCACTTCGGACAAAGGTCGCGCGTCGACGGGGCAGTTTATAGCTGCAGGGGAAATCATAGTTAGATGGCGGAAGGAGAAGTCGCGCGGACGATTAAATATCGACTTAAGTATCGTGCCCGATCGCACAAGCCGAGATGCCGGCAATGATCGCGCCAGTGGCGAAAACGGGTTTTTTTTCTCGTCATTTCCAAGTCACGCCTCTTGCTCCTTCCACTTCCGTTCTGTTCACGAGTGCCACCAACTGACCGTGGTCGACCAAGGATCATCGATACGTGAGGTCGTACAACCAGTTCTAATTATGTCGGACCCCGCTTCTCGCGCAAAGGCATGGCCGTTGGCTGATTCGAGCCTCAACGACCGGGTATGTTTCTCCAGGCTTTGTCCCGCTTCTCCTCGAACTAATTCTACGTCCACCATCACAGATCCTGGATTTGGTCGAGAGAGCCGCCCAGTTCAAGCAGCTCAAAAAAGGAGCCAATGAAGGTGAGACGCGTTCACACTGTATCTCGGATGTGTCTTGACTCATTACTCCGCGCTGTAGCCACTAAGACGCTTAACCGCGGTATTGCGGAGGTCATCATCCTTACCGCGGACACCGAGCCGCTTGAGATCCTGCTTCATCTCCCCTTGCTATGTGAAGAGAAGGCGAGTCCCGTTATATCTACTGTGCTGGTTGGCTCTGATTGTGGATGGACAGAACGTACAATACGTTTTTGTAGCTTCCAAGGTTGCCCTCGGCCGCGCGTGTGGGGTATCCAGGCCAGTGATCGCTGCGAGCATCACAACCAATGAGAACAAGGAGCTGTCTAGCCAGATTCAAAGCATCAAGGTGGCGATTGATAAGCTTATGGTCTAGCAGATTTACTCGGCCACTTGATGTTTTTTCAATCACATCGTACAACTTTGATGAAAAATCTTACATGACTAACTAGTCGCTGTCCTGTCACATATCATTGAAGTTGAAAGCCACGGCTGCACTTAAAACTTTGATCAAAGTTGCATTCCGATTCCATTTAATGGACAACAGGTCTGCATTGCCTCAACATGCCACTTGAGTTCATACAAATAGGGTAAAAATAACGACAACAGATACAATGCGAGAGAAGAAGCAAAGCAATGAGAGAGGCATGTTTACTTAGGGATGTTTTCGCGTGCCTGCTGCTTGATTCGGCGCCTACGGTGGGGTCAATTTCCCACCAGAAATTAGAGTCACGTTCACGTACTCATATGCCACCTTATCGTTCCTAGGACAGGTGTCAAAGTCAGGATGATAATCGAGAGCTCGAAAAAAACATTACAGACTTGAACATCGTGTACGCGTCACTTTGCGCGGGATCGTTGACATTGGGGTCATTGAGAAGCTCCTGGATACCCAACAGGACCTGTGAAAGATGAGTGGAGGACGGTGGGGATAGAAGACCCGACCGACCTGTTTGATGGTAATTGCTGGTTTCCATGACTTCTCTTCGTCCAGAATAGATAGACAGACCGTTCCAGAGGGGTACACGTTGGGGTGGAATAAGGGCGGCGTGAACTTGCCTGTGGCAGATGAATACGTACGTGCTTCGCGCAGCATGGCCATTGACTCACATTTAGGTGGTTTCGAGGGGTAGTCTAAAAACGCAATCAGCTCTCATGCATCCATACGGACGTGTTGAGGACAACCTCTACCTTCGGGAAATATCATCATCAACTTGTAAACACCGCCTTCCCATGGAGTCTGTGGCCCATGCGCTGAGCACTCCACGCCAAGAATACCATTCGGCGTGCAGACATACCCCAGCTTTTCCAGGAATCCCGACCTCCCACTCCAGGAGATTCATAGAGCCGTCGGGAGCTTTGGTGGGTTTGGCATAGAATCCCTACATGTTGAAATCAGAAGTCATGTACTGCGGATGATAAATTCGCGTACAAAAGGATGATCTTTTCTCCACTGCTTGCGTTCCTCAGCAAGACGAGCCCTACAGATTCCCGACATGATGATATAGTACAAGTTGTGTACGATTCGGACCTGGCTGAGGATGAGAACGCGCTCACGGCGAACGCCGAATCGTGCACGATCTGATTAAGTCAGCGATATTTCGCTGTCTGTGGTTGAGCGCGGAGTAAAATCAGACAACTCTCAGAAATCCGCCGTTGACATTATATCTCGGCCAGTCTCATGAAGAGAAGCGTATATAGATAGGTAATTGCTCCGTATTTACTCAGTCATATTCCTCGGCCACTCACCGATCACTCCGACTACATGATTGGATTGGAGTCTGGACACACAGACTCACATATAGCCAAGTTCCTCAAGCCCCCGGACGGTTCTTCATTATATTTCCAGGTCCTTATCTCAGTCCGATTTATTCCAGAATTCCCCGAAGGTCAAACAAACTCAATCAAGTCTCATGGGTGAGTGTTTCCTCCGCGTGAAGGTCCTCGGTCTCGCCATGACGTACCAAAAATTCGTATCTCCTTCTACTGAAAGGAAATGAAGAGATACGGAGTGCCTTCTTCTGGGCGCCAGGGTTTAGCTTTGCCCATATATATACCGCACCTCGAGGAGAGGCACCTCAACCCGGTCTGGTACTCAACTTGTGACCTTCCCTGACATCGGTACTGATCTTTCCACATGACTACCTATGAGCAGGAGTGTGATGAATCGATATCAGACTCAGGATCTGGAAGCCCTGCGCCTTCCCTTTATTCGTTCTCTTCATCAATAGATGGACGAATGATGGTGGGTAAATTGGGTTAGTCTGAGTCAGCTATCGCAATAATGCGACCATTTGCTTAGCTTAGAAATGTCTATGGGCGCGTATTAAATAACCAAAACGATGTGAGCCAATTCCTCCGGCAAATTTCGACGACCTCGACCACTGATCAGTACGATAGACATATTTCCTCCCAGCGGTGTGCACGATTAATTTTTTTTATCAGTGGCGTAATGCTAAATTTTTCTTTCGGTAGGACAATGAGGAGCACAGACGGCTAGATTTACAACATCAAATCATTACACTCAGCCTTGGTGGTCTGTATCCTGCGGCGGGTTTGGTACGTAGAGCTCTGAACCCTCGCGCGGACAGGACGCCTACAATCATGGATGTCGGCACTGGCAGTGGAAGCTGGTCAGTGGTCTTTCCTTCGGGATGTCAAAAATCTGACCCGTACAGGGCGATCGACATGGCCAAAGAGTTCCCTCATTGTGATGTTGTCGGTGTTGATCTAGCGCCACCGCAAATAGATGTGTAACGTATCATGCCTACAATATCTGAATGATTCGTTGATTGGTTATTTAATTACAGAGCTCTGCCTGCGAATTGTCGGTATGTTCAATCATCATCTTTGTATGGCCGTCGCCTAATCTGTTGTACGAGCTTTGAGATTGACGACGTAGGCACCGGATAATTTCGATAAATATTGAGCTTACGCACAAATATACAGGCCAACCTAGGATTTGCTCACTACAAAAATTCCTTCGACGTTGTTCACGCTAGATCAATCTCTGCTGGCGTACGTGATCGCCCTTCTGCCCTTCCGACCCTACACACAACACTGATCCCCATGAAGGCGGTCCAAATATAGATACGCGACTTTCCTACCTTCCTGGATGAATTAGCGAAGACTCTTCGACCTGGCGGTGTCTGTTGTTGGGAGATGGAGAGATGCAGCTATACGACGAAAATGAAAGACCCATGGCTTTCAGCAAACAAGGAAGCCGTGAAATCTCGTGGACCCATAGAGTTTTCTTCGCTGCTTACAATGCGATGAAAAATAGAGGAGGAAGTATAGACTCCCCGTCGATGAGTCCCACTTGGCTGCGCGCAATGGAGTCTCTTACCGACGTCGGCTGGCACAAGGTCTTTATACCTATCGGTCCCTGGCGCTATAGTGAGTCGGCCTTCTCGCCTTTGCCGACTCTTTCCGATAGTGTAATCGTGCGTACAGATGACCAAAGGGAGCGAATAATAGCCGAGATGCTGCGGAGTGATTGTCTGAGTTACATTGCTGGTATGGAGCCTCTCCTCTTAAGGTGTGTCTTGTGACGTTTGTTTGTGTGCTCCTCCGTCTAACGTTGACATGTTCTATAGCGAAGGCTATTTTCCGGAGAGCGTGGAGAACATGATACGAGAAGCCTCTGCGGAATTACGCGAGCTCCGTGTTCATCTCCATAGTCGCTGGAGCTTTGCGTGGGCCGTAAAATCATAGTGAGGATATAGACGGCGAGAGCGACGCTGGGTAAAGCAGAGCTGATTCTTAATGCAGTGACGAAGGAGCTTGAGTGTGGTAGTTTTGGTTATTTATATAGAACGCTGCCATGTAGTATCCACTGTCTCCTCTATGTTGTTACTACTAGTAACTGCTGTAACGTTGCTGCATAGCGATCGATCCAAACGCGTATATGCACGTGTGGGCGCTTGATTGATTTCGAGAAGCACGACGCGTCCCAGCCGCGTCATCTCTAGCTCTACCTGCTCAACCTCCCACCATGAACTCCTTCCTCACCCGTTTCTCAACAACATGCCCCGAAGCTGACCTTCAAAGGGCGAAAGAAGTGCTCGGTGACGAAGAAGATATCTCAGAGATAATGTGGGGTTCTGGGGCCGGCTTTGGGAACCTAGCTAGCGGTGTACCTAGATTCAGCCTCCCCTCTGTTTCCGATGTGAGTAGTCAAATGCCTTGCTTATGGGGTGTAATTGAGACTTAGTTATCGCCGGAATGGAATCTAGCCCTCCACATTCCTCCGACTTCATACAGATGACCATGCAGACCCTTCTTGCAGAATCAAAATCAAGCACGGAACAACAACGTTGGCTTTCAGGTTCCAGGGAGGCGTCATCGTTGCTGTGGATTCCAGAGCTACTGCTGGGAGCTACGTTGGTATGTTTATCGTGCGCATTCCATGCTGGCAGTTGTTGAAGGACAATAGCTTCCGGGACTGTGAAGAAGGTCATCGAGATTAATCCTTACCTCCTTGGGACGATGGCCGGTGGCGCTGGTGCGTGGCTTCCTCAGTCATAGACAGTCATCCATGCTCAGGTGTCCGATAGCGGATTGCCAATACTGGGAGACCTATCTCGGTATTCAATGCAGATTGCACGAACTTTCGCAACCGCGAGCGTATCTCAGTGGCGGCAGCTAGCAAATATCTGAGCAACCTTGTGTACAGTTACAAGGGAATGGGGCTCAGCATGGTACAACTACTCTTTTCCCTCAGATGACTAGACGACTGATTCGAGTTCGTAGGGCACCATGATCTGTGGCTGGGACAAGACGGTTAGCAGCAGTCGTAGTCTCATATGGTTATTGCCTAAACAATGTTTTCTAGGGACCAGCAGTCTTTTATGTTGATTCCGATGGAACGCGGCTGAAAGGTGATGTGTTCTCCGTAGGATCCGGAAGCACATTCGCGTATGGTGTGCTTGACCAAGGATATCGGTGGGACTTGACGGACGAGGAGGCGCAGGAGCTGGGTCGTAGGAGTATCTACGCTGCCGGTCACCGAGATGCGTTCTCCGGAAATACAATCAATCTCTATCATGTCAAGGAGGATGGCTGGAAGTTCATTGGTATGTGCCTTTCGACATGACGCGTGTGCAATGATGTTCATCTTTCGTTCTTTGCGCAGGTAATTACGATGTATCAGAGATGCATTACAACGGTCCAAAGAACATTCCTGGGGGAGGATATGGTTACGATGTACGTGTGGGGGACCGTAGTTCAGCTAACCCTCCTCCGGAGCCTGCGCCCGAAGCTACTACCTAGTCAGTTTTCTGTAACCTGTTGAGCAGTGTAGAATACACTATTTGGCCGTTGGACTGCTTGAATGAATTTGTATGCAGTGAATGTTGAGCGGAGTGATGTCATCTAGTGCTGTTGCTATAGCTAGATTAGTCGAGGCTTGAAAGAATGTTCAGTCGCCAAAGCCCACCTTCACTTCAATCCTTCGGCTATATTAGCCAAGTCCCACCTGTTTCATCCTGTACATATGCTCAAGCGTAGCTCGTCAAGAAACAGGCGAACATGAAACGCCTGTTGTCCAAAACGTTCAAGGTTCCGCAATCGACGTCCGCGAAACCTCAGCCGACTGTGTCTACGACATCCAATCCTCCAGTGCACACGACCGGTCTGCACCCGAAATATGTTGTGCCTCCTATACCCCACCCCTGTCCTCACGAGCACATCGCGATTCTGGTCACGACGCAAGGTCTTGTGCTCAGGCCTCGGTACCCTGGGCAGGCTGATGCGCATACTGAGTCCCAGGTCAGAATTGGATGGGGAAAAGCAGGCAAAGTGGAAGCGCTATCCTCTGATGTTGAAGGCGCAAACTGGAACAATGGCGTAGTTGTCTACGGAATAGTTGGCATCCTGGAGCTATTCTCCGGTATTTCAGTTTCATTGGTGCGATTTTTGCGTTGAATTTGAGGATTTTATTAGCTTCATATTTGCTGGTCGTTTCGTCACGCTCAGAAGTTGGATGTAGTGAGTAACTGCTTCCTGATCATTTTGTACAGGCCTCTTATGCTGTGCAGTGCTCGATGTGAGGCATCCGGTTTACAGCGTGAAAGGCGTCACCCCCATCCCTCTTGTGGAGGATCGTGCTCGGACCGTTCTTGACGGGCTGTCATCTCGCAACAAAGTCGACCCTCGTCTGTCTATGGTGCCATTGGAGTTGGAGACACCACGGGCCAGCATAACGGACGATGGCATTCCGGAAGGTTCAAATGTCGGCGAGGAACGTTCTCCCCGCGTGAAATTTGCAGATGAAGATCAGGTCAGGATGCTAACACCGCTCCACACACAAGGATTTGACCTTCAGGATGACGGGGACGCGTCCTCCGCCTCTTCCTCCGTCGCGTCAACGCCGTCCTCGGAGTCGTCACTCAATACTGACAACGTTGTGAAAGCCATCACTGCCCGGCTGTCGTTCTGGAATAGGCTACATAAGAGGACATCTGGTCCCCCCAATGCAGCGGACATCGTGCTTCGTGAAGAGGAGGGAGCATCGGAAGCAGCCGCACTCGATGATGAGGAACCTGTCACGCTCGAATCTTTTTTGGAGGAGGGTGAGGAACCCGCTGAAATAATAGATTCGATTCTTGCGACCACCGCCCCTACACCTTCGACTGCCGAAGAGAAGCACTCCGAACTTGAGCAGAAGATCCTCCGAGAATGTGTAAGGGAATTTACGAGAGGAGGCATGTACTTTGCGTACAGCTTCGGTGCGTAGAATGTTGGAGACGAAACAGAATGTTCAATGTCCATTCTCTCTTAGATATCACGAGATCACTCCAGCACAAGCATGATCTCGTCGCGAAAGCGAAGCTGCAAAATTCTCTCTTGGAAGATCTTAACGCTTTGGACGAGTCTAAGCGTCTCAGCCCATTAGGAGACAAAGTCGACGTGCTGGCAGAGCCGTCAGCCACTCTGCCTTTGTGGCGCAGAGTAGACCGACATTTCTGGTGGAATGAATGGCTTTCGAAGCCATTTATCGACGCAGGGGTAAGTAATGAACAGTCGTGGTCTGGCAATTGAGCTCACATTCTTCTAGCTCCACCCATATGTTCTGCCGATTATGCAAGGATTCTACCAGATCGCGTCGTTTAGTATCCCTAGAGAACCTGTGGTTTCTGAAGAGGGCGATTTTGCTTTTGTGGATTATATTCTTATCTCACGAAGGTCAAGGGATCGTGCAGGCTTGCGGTATCAGCGGCGGGGCATTGACGACGACGCCAACGTTGCCAATTTTGTTGAGACAGAGTCGATCGTACGCGTCGAGGTACGCTGGGCTGAGAATGATCTGCCCTACTATCGTGGTGCTAATTGTTGATTAGAGGGAGGGCCTTTCCAACGTGTTTAGTCATGTTCAAATACGTGGCTCTAGTGAGTAGCTCTTTTACTATTGCTATGAGCGCTTGGATTGAAGGGGTTTTCTTCGTAGTCCCGCTGTACTGGAATCAGAATGGCTACGGGCTCAAACCTGCGCCTCAGTTGTCTCCCGACCGCACACATGCCCAGAACTTGGATGCTCTCCGACGACATTTTGCAAGGACTACTGCAGCTTACGGACCTCATGTACGTTTTAGCAGTCGTCAAGTGTCCCAAAATGAAGCCGAGTGCTCTACCAGACTATCGTGAATCTCGCAGAGCGACATGGTAAGGAGGCGCAAGTGACGAATGCTTATGGCAATATTGTCGCGGAACTTGACTCTAAGGACATACGGTAAGTAATTGGATGATATATCTTGCACCGTAAACAACTTGCGTCATTGATAGCTACAAAGCATATGACTTCCATGCTGAAACGAAAGGCATGAAGTGAGCACAGTTCCCTATGTTCGAGGTCCGTCCTAATTTGAGAACAGATACGAGAATATATCCCATTTGATTGTCAAGTTGGAGCGAATATTCGAAAGCCAGGGGTGCGTGCATACAGCACGATGTCATTCCCTCACACATGAACTCGTACTTCAGCTACTTCTGGATATCAGACAACCACGTCATGTCTCAGCAGAAGGGCGTCTTCCGTGTCAATTGCATTGACGGCCTTGACCGGACGAATGTCGTGGAGGAAAGTGTATTATTGGTTTGCATGCCATTGCCAAAATCTTACTCGCGGGTTAAATGCAGTCTGCGTTTGCGCGCCATGTGCTGAACAGGCAATTGGGTGCTGTCGCGCTCCTGAATCCGGAGGATCAGCGGACGGAGACTGATATCGTGTTCAATGATGGTAGGTCGATCAAAATGTAACCTTTCTCAATGCCCCTGAAAGTGGTCATAGTTTGGGCAAATAATGGAGACGCCATTAGCAGAGCCTAGTGAGTCTTGGAATGACTATTTCCTGTTTACTCGGCTGATCCTCCTACAGTGCAGGAACATCGGCATTGAAGGTGCTCCGTTTTACCTTACTATTTCTGCACCTGCTGAATTCTGTGTCGTTAATCTTAGGGTGACTTCACTAGGTTGGATTTTCCACGTTGCCCGCATGTACGTAGGTTGACATGATGCGCAGGACGGGAAAGCGAGACCTTACTGGGCTGTTGAACGATGGCGTCAATTCCCTAGCAAGGTATGCCATCTGCGCAGTTCATCAACTGCGATCATTTATCTAAATATCGAGCAGAATGTACAGCTCGACGTTCGCCGATTGGTTCAGCCAGGCAGTTATCGACTTCATGCTTGGAACCAGAACGCTCACAGTGTTCTCTGAGTTCCTGCTCAAGCTGCAGTCGACTGATCCTAGGGACCTGATCAGGATTTCGAAGATCAGGGCTGATGCAATCGCAACATGTGTGTCGCGTCTCCTTCCTGAAGGTGAACGCCTTCTATCCGGCTGGACGCTTTTTGCTCCGGAGGAGCTGAATACGAGGGTCGGCGACAAATTTGAAGAGAAGGTGTTACTCTTGGTGAGTACCCAATCGGACCCTCGGTGGTGTGTGAATCCGTCAAACTGACTCGCATTCCCAGAGTGCCAAGGCACTGTATGTAATTGTGAGTCAGGTCAATTTTTATTTCACCACCCGCGCGGCCAACCGAGTGCCTGCAGAGCTATGATTATACCCTGGAAAAGGTAAAGATGTATACCCGCGTGCCTCTAGGAGATATTATAGGTATAAGCAAAGGTAGCGCTATTTTCATCGCATGGTTCTCCCTATTCAAGCTTTTCCCAGGCGTCTACATTCTGTCCCCTCTGGAAGAAGCGAGCCGCGACCCTCTTCAGAATGCCGGCTTTGTAGTTTCGTGGCGCAACTCTCACCAAGATACCCGAGTTACCAGTTATTCAATGAGGAACAGCCTAGACCTCTCTACGCCTCCACCGTCTCCTCTGATACCTACGTCCCCCAGGCTGTCGAGAACCGGGACACGAAAGGGAATCGCTCCGCTCTCGAGGATACTTTCTAACGCCGCTGCACCGGTTGCGGGACATGAAACGGCGTTCGCGGCCTTCAAAGCATTGCCCATCGATCCCGCGCGCGTGCGGCGAGAGACGGGTAGCTTTATCGAGCGCGCAGACGAGCTGGCGGGTGCGAAGACCTGCAGGGATGCGGTGAACTTGATTGCGGATACCATCAGGCAGGCATGCCGGGATGTTGGCAGTGTACACGGACGACTTTGTGACGGATGCGGACGTAGTGAGGTGCGTGTGCCGTTGTCTGTCATGACTGCTGCTAAAAATACGGCGAACATCTAGTCTGGCTGAGGCTCAGCGGATGACAAGTGTGTATGCAAAGATGGAGTACGGAGTGAAGAGGCTGTTGTGGTTGGGTAGTTGATAATTATTGGCACCATTTTTTGTTTCGTGGACATACGCACAACAATATTCACAACAATATTCGCGTGGA
This sequence comes from Grifola frondosa, assembly GCA_001683735.1. Lineage (NCBI taxonomy): Eukaryota > Fungi > Basidiomycota > Agaricomycetes > Polyporales > Grifolaceae > Grifola > Grifola frondosa. The sequence goes on from LUGG01000018.1 coordinate 110,632, forward strand.
TGTCTTGCGATCCGGTTCGTTTCTGAACCGAACCGAACCGAACGGGAAGTTGCCCGAGTTGTGCGCGTGCTCGCCGCTAGCAAGCCTTGCGTCCTCCCGTGCGGGAAACATAGGTCTTTCATTTCGGGTGGCATTGATGCGCTCGTAGTCCTCCATATCTCTCCTCGGCTGTGCTGCTGCAACTGGAGGCGTAGGCTCTAATACCCCTAGGTACAAGCAAGTGTCCCCCCTTCCCCCCAAATCGTGTCGTTCCGCATATACTCCTCCTCCGCACTCGAAAGCTTGGCCTGCCGGCTATCGTGGTCTCTAACCATTATCATTCTGTATATTCTTTGATATTCTTTCTCCATGGCGACACCACATTCTTTACCGTCTACTCCCCAGCGTACCACTGCTCAGCTTCCGTTCTCCCCCAGTTTATCAGGCAATGTCGCCCATCGTCTTCCAGGAGCTGCCGCAAGATCGCACAGTGGAAGCACGTCCAGCAAACCGCCTCATACCCGCTCTGGGTCCGTGATATCCTCCCGCTCGCGCGGCGCGCAAAACATGAGCCATGTCGGCGAGCCTTCTCTCACTTCCTCCGCGTCTGTTCCAATATCGCAGCCCCGGCCCACCTCAGGTACCACCCATGCTGGTGGCATTCTTCCATCAGCTTCCTTTTTCCACCCTTCTCGCCCAAACTATTCAACTCCGTCCCCCCCTCCCCCACTACCTCGCCCATCCACAGCCGACTCGATTACCTCGATTGAAGAGGGATCTACCGTTGATGCGCTTCATCTCGGTGCGCTTGGACCACTACAGAACCGAGTCTCGGAGGGCACCGATAGCGCGGAATATTCGACAGAGGACCTGAAAGCACCTACTTTGGCACCTTCCGTGCGTTCTACCTCCATGAAGTACAGTCGCGAGCCGCTACTGCCCATCGGTGGCGGTCCCTCCCGCAAGACCGTCGTACGCCCCTCGGTCGTGACACAGAATAATCCTTATGAGCGCAGCGAGAGCAACGTGAGTGCGGGCGGGCGGATGCGCGACAGTTTCGAGAAGCTATTTAAGCGTGGTTTCACCTTCGAGGGCAACCGGCGGTCGCCCATAACGGCGGGCCCAAGCAATACGCTCGCGTCCTTTGTGACGTCCCAGCGACGCTCTACGGATGTTACCCCCGTTTCGCCCTCCTCTGTCGCGCGCATGACGTTTGAGCTCAACGTTACGGGCGCGCAGCACTCGCCCGTAACGCCTACCTCGCACCGCAAGCACAGTCTATCGCCGCTGCAGGGCTCGACCACCTCCATCACGCATTTCTCGTTCAACCCCGTCCCGCCACGCATGGACCCGCCGCTCTCCGCGGTCCCCGTGCTCAATACCAAGGGCAAGCCGTTCCGGAACTACGAGTTGCACCCTTCACGCAACCGCTTCTTCCTCGGAGGCCGGCTGCTCACCGGTGGGGACTCCCCATGGGCATTCGTGGCATCGCTGATGGTCGTGCTGGGCATCACGGGCGTGTGGTTCGGCACGACGTGCGTGTGGTGGTGGCTGAACGAGAGCCCCGCGGTCGCGGCGGTGGGCGCATACATGTGTTTGCTCACGATTTCAAGCATGTTAGCGACGGTGCGTTATGTTGTTTTTGATATTCATGCTGGGTGTGGTGCTGATCGGCGTGCGATATGCACGCGTATGCAGGCGTTCCGAGATCCTGGGATCTTACCCCGCGATCTGGACCCTGATCCGCCATACCCTGCGAGCTCGTCCTCGGAGGGGAGCTTGCGGGCACCACTGCCTCGTGATCTCAAAGTGCGAGCCGGAGTGTGAGTGTCTCACGTTTCATGCGCCACGATGCGTGTGCTGAGCATCGTGGGGCGTGCAGAGTCCGGACAAAGTATTGCCAGACGTGCAGAACATATCGACCGCCAAGATCAAGCCATTGTAAAATGGTGCGTGTTTTACAGGCCTTATCGTGCTGTTGCGAGATGTCATTTAAGCTATTCTGACTGCGGTGATGTACTGCAGTGCGACAACTGCGTGGACGGATGTGATCATCACTGTCAATGGGTGAACAACTGTGTTGGCAGGCGTAACTATACCGCATTTTTCACATTTTTATTCTCCGCTGTAAGTTGCCGTCCCCACATATTGCGCGCCTGCTAACAGAACGCGCCGCATGCTAGGTCACGACACTTGTCCTGGTGATATGCACGACGGCGCTGCACCTGTTCCTGCTGACGCGCAAGGCGCACCTGGGGTTCCGGCAGGCGGTGGCCACGCCGCAGGGTGTGGGGAGCGCGGTCGCGTTCAGCATGTCGATCGTGGTTATATGGCCCGTCATGGCGCTGCTGACGTACCATCTGCGGGTGAGTTGCACATATTCTCTGTCATGGCGCTGACGCGAGCGGTGGCGATTGGCAGCTGCTGTTGTTGAACGTGACGACGATCGAACAGGTGCGTGCCCTTGTTCTCTGGCGCGTGTCGTGCGCAGCTCACGGTGACATGTCGCGCGCTCGGTGTTTTTTTTATGTCATGCATCGTTGCTCGTCGCGTAGATCCGCAACCAGGCGCACAGGTCGCTTGGGGCGGGGGCGCCGCCGCCCAACCCGTTCTCACATGGCAACTGGAGGCGAAATCTGGTGTACATGCTGTGCAGGCCGCCGGGGAGTTCGTGGCTGGACGCAAGGGGCATCGCGACGGAGGACAAACGCGAGGTGAACCCAGGGCTGCTGGAGCACGACGGGTGGCCTGCGGACGTGGAGCAGGGACGGAAGGGCGAGTAGCGCGGGGTTGTGGTTGTTCTTCTAGTGCGAGGCGGTGCAGCGTTCCGGGTGCTTTTGCTTGTTGATAGTTCGAGTCTGACTATTTTTAATGGGCCATGGAAGGATGCGTGTGCACGAGAGCTGGCGGTTGTGGCGATGTGACTATCAGATAACGAACTGCGCATGCATGTATGTATGGTGCCCGGTCGATCCATAAGAGTCCGTAAGAGTCCATAAGGCAGATGGGGTGTGCGAAGGTTATGAACGCGGGTGGATCGAAAAGATGGGAGTGTTATACGGGCCCCGATAACCGGGCGTATGTAGGTGGGATTTGCGTGGCGCAAGTGCGAGGACGCGGTGAATGGACGCGGTTGGGGGTGTCGCGCAAAGCTGTGCGGGTGTGAATCCCGGGGTAATGAACGGGGATAGTGACCGCGTCCGTGAACGCAAAACTGCGCTGTGTCGGGTATTTGGGAACAGGAGGATGGCGACCGATAGGACTGATATGGGTGATTGGATCAGCCTGCAGCTGGGACTGCACGGATGTTGCGCTGGGAATGCTGCAAGCGGACACACAACATTAAAATTGACATTAATTAATATTGCAGATGATTTTTGGGAACGGAACGGAGAGACTGGTGACCTCAGGCAGCCTCAGGCTTGGTTAAGCCTGGTTAAGCCTGGTTAGGCTCAGTTGCTCTCGACACGGGGCAATGACGCGCTTGATCAGGGACTGTCTGCAGATCTCCGCTGGAGATGGCTGTGGCGTCCTATGCATCTCCTTACGTCCGCTCTCATGAGGCGACGAGCATGGAGCTACACACTGCGAGCTGGCAGATACGACCAACGGAGCTTGCTGCGATGTCGACAAGACCAGAATAGAGGCTGGGATATAATTAGCACTTGATTTGGCGACCTAAATATGTTGTATTCTTTCGATTATCTGATTATAAATTGATGATGACGTTGCCGGACCGAGTTGCTGGGCCACTGTGGGTCGAGTGGCACGTGGCCCCGCTGAGTTTGAAATGGGCGGAGGTTGAAACGGAGGCCTCAACTCGTTCGGCATCTCGTCCCATTCCGTGTGCTGAGCCTATTCCTCCACCCTCCGTTTCTTCAGGAGATTGTCCAACACTCTCCGTCGACCTCCAGTCGTTCGCCAGCTTCCGTTTCGTATGTTTCCTTCCTCCTCCACCCTTCAGAGCCCAATTTCACGTTGCCTCCGTCCCAGAACCCGTCGGCGCCCGCGCGGTACACAGTTGAGACTCAACCGTTTAACTGCCGTTTAACCTGTACTCGGAGACATACCATATCTTTCATTTTTTATAAAGCGGCCAGAATGGACGCCAATCCGAACCCTCCGCCTCCTTCCGCCGCTATTGATCCGCGCACAAGCCCATCCCACCCAGCGACGATTCTCAAAGAAAGTCCAGGAGATCAAAGACCAAGCCTGCCGTTGTCCCCACCGCCAATCCCAGTCCCCCTCCCTCCGCCGACCGTAGTGCGTCCCATATATCTTCATGTCTTGGGCGCCCATTACTCACTCTCCTTACGTCCCCCCCTTTCATGTAGCTTCTCGCGTTTCCAATATTCGCGAACAGCCGCATCAGCCTTCCTCTCGATTCACCGCTCATCTCCAACCATATCCTGGCCCTGCTGGCCCGTCCTACCCCGTCATGAACCCGTCCTATCCTATGAATGGCAACCCGTATCCGTCCTCCCCGTCCGCTTTTCACCAGCCTGCCAACCCTACATCACCCACCAATGGCCAGAGCAGCCATGTCGGCCCAGGTATCCCTGGCCATCCCCCTCAGTACCAGTACACCGTACACCATGCCCCATATCCCCATCATGCCTACCCCTCGTATCCCCAGTATCCCGTCTCCGGCATGATGATGTATGGCTCCCCAACAGGAACCCACCCCGACGCGAGTCAGAGTGTCGGGGCCCCGTCGCCTGTGCCGCCCCCGCCAACCACAGGTAAACGTAAAAGGAAGTCCGGTCTTGATGGTGCTCGTGGCAGGTCGTCTGACGATGAGGGTGCAGATTCAGGCTCGGACATAGCCCGCGCGGCCGCTCAGAACGTGAATTCGGGCATCGTCGTCGACACCAAGAAGCGCACAAAGACGCAGCGCGCCTGTGACAGCTGTCGCGCTAGAAAAATCAGGTTCGTGCTCTAATCCCTTCGTACAACGTCGCTACATCTATTTATGGTTTATTTTGATGTGCCTAACCGTCATATGTTGTCCTTTGCACAATGCTCGTTGACCTCCTGGACCGGCTAACTTGGGTATAACCTGTCATAGATGCGATGTCCTTGCGGACACTGATCCTCCGATATGCCAGCACTGTAAACAGTACGGCTTCGAATGTACTTTCTTCCTGCCCATCACAGAGACCCGCTTCAAAAGAAGAAGATGGAAGAGGAAGCAGCGGCCGCTGCTGCTGCTGAGAAGGAGCGAGAGGCTGCAGAGCGGAGTACGTCGTCTCCACAAACAGAGCACTCCAAGGAGGCGAAGTCAAGGTATACGGTGAGCTGATACGACTTCGTCTCTGCAGCTATGCGCCGGGCTCACGACGCCCCAGGTCCGACATCTGCGCCGCATCTGCTGCACTCACAGGCGCTGATGTCTGCGCGGACGTACGAATCGTATGACATGCGGTATCACCACTCGTGGGACGTGAGCGAGAGCGGGGACGGCGTCATCCGCGTGCACGAACCGCAGCAGGGCGAATTGCAACTCGCGTTGCCGAAGCCGATGGACCTCCGCATCGAACGTGACGTCGTTGAGCGGCTCGTGAACGCGTACTTCACGGAGGTCGCGCCGATGCTGCCCGTTGTGACGCGCGCGGAGTTCATCGCGAGCAATCCGCCTCCCCCGATCTTGCTATATTCGATATGCCTCGTTGCGGCGACGCGGCGCGAGGTGCCGCAGACCGTGTTCGACTCGATACGCTATGCGGTAAACTGCCTGATCAAGGCGGAGGACGTGCTGTCGACGGCGTCGATCGTGAATATGCAGTCGCTGCTCGTGCTGGCGATGGTGGGGGATTGCCACTCGCAGTTTGTGCCGAACGCGCTGTCGGCGCTGTGGCTGCGGCTGGGTTGTGCGATACGCATGGTGGGTGTCGTGACCGTACCGATGTTGGTGCATGACTGACCGGTTATGTTCGCTTCGTCGTATAGGCGCAAGATTTAGGTCTGCATCGGGCAGAATCGGTCAAGCAGAATATTGAGCTACGAAGACGATTATGGGGTATATGTGTAATCAGCGACCGATGGTATGCTTTTCCTCTGACCTGCTGTTAACAATGTCGTGTCCGGCAACCGTGTATCTGAAGGAACTCATCGATCTGCTAATAGGATCAGCTTGACGTTTGGACATCCGTACATGATCGACATCCAAGATTGCGACGCACGATTACCGTCGTCGGGGGACCCGAACGACGTCTACATGGACGAGCTTGTCCGGTTAAGTGTCATACTTGGCCGAGTGCAAAAGACCATTTATACGTGAGTGCATGCTATGTCCAACAAGCTTGTGGCTTACGTTCCTCGGTTCGGCAGACCTGCCGGGCTCAACATGACGAATGATGAGGCGTTGCACAAGCTGCTCGGCGATATCGAGGCCTGGAAGAACAACTTGCCAGACGACCTGCAATTCCGTGGTCCTGAAACACCGAGGAACGCCGGTATGCATCTTTCCTTTGCTCTTTGCTGCGTCTCTGCCGGGGCTGCCCCGGTTGCCATCTCGCAGGGTAAGTCGGTACTGACCAGGCATGACGCATCCGGCAGGTCTGCTGTTCTTGTTCTACTCATGCGTGAACATGATCTTCTGGCGCGTGTTCATGCGCATATCGTACTCGTGCCCTGCACACCTCAAGTTCTCGCTCACGGTGGAGAAGTGGACCGCACTCGTGAAGCTGTCGGGCGACGCGATCGACTGGCTCGACGCGCACGAGCAGATGTACGACGTGTGGCTGCTCGTCGCGTACTGCGCCACGTCCTGTGCGCTCGTGCAGGTGCGTGCCGCATGATGTCCCGATAAATTACTGTTAACATAAATTTTGGCGATCCGATACAAACTATAGTACCATACATGGGCACGGCGGAAAGACCCCGGGGCGCAGGCAAAACTGAAGAAGCTGCGCGACTGCGTGCGCAAGTGGGAGGCGTCACTTTCGCCTGACCACATGTCAGCACGACGAAAGGCCGGTCGACAGACATTCCTCGCACTCGCGTACTGACGCTCTCCACAGACTGCCGAGATCATCGCGCTCCTGTACGAGGCGACGCAGGGCCCGCAGGCCGCGGAGGCGCCCGCGCTGAACCCCACGGGCGGCGTGAAGGCGAAGCCCCCGCTTGGCGGGCTCGTATTTAAAAGCGACCCGTCGCGGCCCGGCGGCGGCGTGTTTGTTGCGCAGGGGAAGGTGCGCGAAGGTCAGTTGGACAAGGCGTTGCCTGAGGGGACGATCATCAGCGGGGAGGGTGCAGAAGGTGAGGCGCCGGCAGCGGCCCCGTCCGTTTCACGTGGAACCTTCAATGACCGCGAGCTGTTGTCTCTTACTCTTGCCTCCCCTGAATACGCTGCGTTGCGGATGGATTGGTCGACGTCGACGACGGCCGGTGCTCCAGGCGGCGCGGGCGGGCAGCAGCAGGCATCAGGCACAGGGCCGGGGATGGTGAACTTCACGCCGCTCGGGAACTTCCCGAATATGAACCCCGCGCTGAACGAACAGCCGGAGGCGCCGGCGAACGTGACGGTGATGAATGTGCTGGACGTCCCGCAGGGCGGCAACACGCTCGAGCAGCACGCGATGGCAGAAACGGGGTTCCTGGACAATATTCCTGGCGGCATGTTCGACTGGGGTGCGTTGTTTCAAATGGCGGCCATGTTGTGTTGTTTTACTTATGGCGGGATGTAGGTCAATGGGACAACTTCTTTTCGCGCTTTGGGCCTCAGCTGTCGGGCTTTCAGTCGCGGCAGGCAGGACCTAGCAATGCGGGCACCATGGCTGACCCGGCTGTGTCACCGCAAGAGCAGACTCAAGGCGGACGGTACTTTCCTGCCCCTGCAGATCCCGGGATGTAGAGGGGCGGGGGGAGGAGGGGACCGTCGTGCGCCCGACGTAACTTAGAGCTCGTAGTGATCTGGCCATTCTTGGATGTGTTCCGTTCTCGCGGACCGTGCTTATCTCGTACCGTTTTTTTTCTTACCTAGTACACGCTGCAGTTATCGTATTGCTCTCTTGGTAGCTCGTTCTTTGTTTGGGGATGGAGTGCTCAATAATGATGATGACGGCTTGTGCGTCACTGTGCGCGCTGTGGCGGCGGCCGTAGGTGGGCTTCCGCCGATCAGAACGCGCGTCAACGTCTGGCGTTGTCAATGTATTAAATGGGCATCATGATCAGCTTCTCGACAGAGAACCGGAGAAGCAGGAAGACGTATCGAGCAGGGGCTGGGGCGCGCAGACGTGTCTCACGGCGGTGTGATGTCTGCGGCGGCGGCGGTGGCGGCGCTGTCTCATAAGCTCGCGAGAGAACGTTCGCTGGAGGACTTGGCATTGGAAGGATGCTGCGGCACAGCGCAGGCTGTGGAAAATACATTTGAAGATGGGGTGTGGGGGTTACCCATTTTGTGGAGAAGGCCGTTGGCGGCGCTTGAAGATAACGAGCGCTGTCATTGGGACGTCGGTGAGCGGCCAATGCTCCGAAAGTCCATTCTTGTACTGCGCGAGAGGTGCTCGAGAGGGGAAGAAAAAAAAACAAGGGCCCCAAAATCGAGGGCATTGTCCGCTACGTACAACGCGAGCAAAAATTAAACCGTGGCTCGAAGGGGTGCGGCTGGAACGTTCTGTCTTGGAGAACGCCCATATGAGGCTGTGCAAAAGAGTTCTTTTGTATACATGCAAAATAGGCTGCGCTATGCCGTAGCCTGGATGTCCGCCCGGGAGCCCGCTGCAATGGCAGGCGGTGCAGCTGATGCGAAGAACACCGTTTGAGGAGTAAATATCGGATGGGAAAGTGCAGGATTGGACACACACCTTGCGCGAGAGTGGCTTCGTGCGCGCAGAATATTCTGCGGGAGAACAGTGCAGCAGTGCCACCGCTGCGACAGAGCGTCGTTATACGTACATAGATGGAACGAAGCCAAAACGAAAGAGCGCGATCGTTGGTCGATCGCACGGGCAGCGTCCAGGCCAGGGGCGAAGGCTGCGAAGGTTCACTGATCTTGCTGACGGAGGCAGCCGACGCCGTGGATATCGACGACAGGCACTCACGACAGATAGGCGAGATACCCTCTCGATGTGGGTTTCAATGTTCGCTGTGTGTTCGCGTGTTGGAACTTGGGAGAGTGCTTGGCGCTTTCTCATTAAACATGATTTTTTCTACGGTCATTTTACGTCACAAGCATAACGAGGTAGATTGGAATCGCTCGAAAAATATGGCCAGACTGGCTCGAGACGTCTACCGTGCAACTTTTGCGTGTGGCACTCACTGCATGCGAGACCATGTTCTTTCCATAAGTGGCGTTCAGTTCACCTTTGTGCTAATGATATCGTATGCTCCGGGACCACTGATGGCACAAGGTTCTATTTACGATGAGCCGGCGGCTATGCTCCGAGGTCGGTGGATTTAAAAGTCTGCCGCGAGCCTCTCATCTCCTGGACATGTCCTTGTTATAATGCCGGTCAGTTCCAGAAGGACATATCGCACAGAGAGCTTATTGGTACTGATTAAGGCCTTTTGTTTTGTGCCTCGACACGTCATATCTTTCCGGAGTTTACACGAGCAGCGTTAGACGTAGGTGAGCTTGTCTTGTAATCCGAGAAAAGACCGACGCAGACCGTGGTTCATGGCATCAGGCACTTTGCTTTTGTCCCCAAAACACGCCTGTTAAATTATGGCGGCCACACCCTCCGGTCAGCCCCCTAGTACTCGTCTTCTCCGCTTAGCAAGCCATTTCAATACTTCCGGCATACTCGGGCCACTCATCTGTGCCAGCGTTGTGGTCAAATGGATATGCGCGCGGATGCCTCGCCCCGGCAGCGCTGCTCCGTTGCGTTTTCGTACGTCGACACTGCTTTTGTATCTAATCTATGATCCTTCCGGCTTATCTCATGGTATTAATATTACTCGGGCTTCTTTTTGGTGTTCGCTGTTTTTTGTCTGCATCGGCGGTTTTACCATGATTCTGCAGCGAACACCCGCCCATCGCACTGTGGTGGAGGTCAGCTCAGGATCCTGGGCATTTGTCTATTATATTGAAGGGCTTTAATATTTCGTACGTCGCCTCTGAAGCGTGTTCTCATCTCCACAGTATTTTCTTCGCACAATTGAGGGGACCGGAATCCTGGGTATTCGCGTATTATATTGAAGGCCAGTAATATTCTTCACCTTCATATTGCGTCTTTGTGATGTGTTCTCACCTCATGTGTCCCACGGCATTTTCTTCACACAGCCGAGAGAACTCGGCCAGTATCAGCCAGTACCGTGCATGTTTTCCATAAGAGGTGCGTAAATACCCGTCGATGGGGATGGTGGCTGCATTGATGCATCCCGAAGATCCAGACGAGCTGCGCAAAACCCGCCGGTCGCTCGCCAGAATCCCTATTTCGCAAAGTTGCAGATCGGGACCGTGGACGACCGCGGAATTTGGGCCGCCGGCTCGCGCCCTCCACCTGCGGGAGTATGTATGATTAATGGGTTCCTGGCCTCGAGGCGCTCGGTCGCCTGGGCCATGCTCCGACAGGGCTGCGCTTCGACGCCTGTGCATGGGACGATCTCGCTCTGCTGCCATTATCGCTTTCGCTGAGCGGATGCGCGACGCTCCGATGCGCGTATCGCCGGTGTGGGACGGAACGTGGGCCAGATACGGAAGGTAGGTGAGTGGTTAGCGGGTTTCAATTAGAATGCTCTCATGCGTTGAGCGAAGGTTAAGGCAGCCCATTCACGGTGTGCAGGTAATATTAGTGGTGGGAGTGCCGAAACCACGGGAGCGGAGACAGCTGGATTTCTGTATACTTTCTTCACTCACGTGAGCGACGTGCCTTCCGACTACGGTGAACGTCGCGCTGCTCTCCGTCGAACCGAGTGGCCAAACGTGGAGACGTGATCAGAGGACGGACACAAGCACTCACGCCCAGCCCTTTTTTTCTTCCCGTTTAATGCCCTATGGTAGGCGAAATATACCATCATGCAATACAATACGCCCAGCCCTTGTGGAAGAATGGAGTATGGATAGGCCGGAGTGCAGCAAATTGTCACCGTGGGCAAAAGTCCCCTGGGGCATTCCGGTGTTTAGACATATCTGCAAAAGAGGTCGCCGAGCGCGGAGCGGTGCGCCGTATCGTTTCAATTGATAGCTCCCCGCATATGACACACCGGAATACGTGTCCATTTCGGACATGATTCCTTGACTTTGTATTGCAGCGCCCCCACCGTCGTCCATTCCTTGGGAGTTTCCAGTGCAGACGTCGGGCCGCGCTGCGCCCCATGCCGCGGAAATGATGCCGCGGGTTTCGTGGGCAGCAGGCTTCGCTCCTTCTAGCGGCGGGCAGCATCGACGTTCGCTCACTGCCATTCAGTATCGTGCGTTTAGTCATGCAAGGAAGTCCCGACTTAAATCCCGGGAAGGAAGGGCTCCGCGCTAGATGCGGGTTTTGGGCGTCGGGTTACCGAGGCGGGCCCCTTCAAGTCCGTTGGTAAACCTTGTTGGCCTTCTATGCGAGGTCCAGCGGATCGCAGTATGGCCAGGCACACTTCAGTTCCTCGGAGTGCGGGGCATGAAGCTTGAGCGTACTATGTGGCGCTGGAGATCTGAGGCAGCCCAGGTGATTTGCTGGTATCTCACGGACGAGTCGGCTCGTCGGAACGCAGGTGGTGACATGGCGGTTGGTAGACGGATACCAGATGATGGTCGTGCATGCATCATCGATGCAGAGACGGTCTCCTTGGACAACTGCAGCACCACCGGTACGTTGTTGCGAACAAAGTGATCAGCAGGTTAAATGCTACCGGATGGCTGAAAGGAGCTGATGGGAAGCGTGTTGCATTCGTGATGGTGCTGCGCTGCCTTCACGGCGCAGGATTTCTCATTGTGTTCGAGCCGCTGTAGTTATGTTGGCGGGGCATCGTTGAGGGTGAGCGCGAGTGTATTGTGTGGTATGAGGATGTGGCATGGGGAAATGGCTTATGTGGGAGGATGGTGTGTGGGGAAGATGGATCTCGATGGATAGTGATCATTCTCATTGGACATTTTCCCTGCGAAGCCAAGGTCGCTGTGCTAAGCCGTTTTGGGCGACGAAGTGCATCTGATCTTCGAACGTGCCTATGGTCAAATCGGATGTGCTGCCGTATGAACTTCTCGAATAAAATGCCATTAGTTTGTGGGACTTCTTGAGTGTCGAATGTGAGAGTTGAGAGTCAGGATTGAGGCCTAGGTTGAGAGGGGAAAAGGAGGAGAGTGAGGCACGTGGTTGACGAGGAAAGGGAAGGGGCGGTCGTTGCGCGGTTGGTTGTGATGGCGCACGCGCACATCGTTCTCGATATGTTTCGCTCTCCGGAACACATTCTACCCTACTAGCTCCCCATTAAACGTTTTCCCGTAATCTCGCGCTGGTCGTGCATCCTATCCACCATCCTACTCTTGCCATCCCTCTCCCACCACCACCACTCTTTATGGCCCAACTCCTCAATCCCCCACCCGCCCCAGCGCGTATATCCCAAATCTTGCCAACAGTCAAGTGCTCAAACTGCAACCAGCCTGTCCCAATCTCAGACCTCGGCGACCATGTCTGCGCACCCGTCCCTCCCTTGCCTTCCAAACCCTCCGCCTCCATAGCAGCCCTTCTCCCACAGCGCTACCAGAGCCTCGTCTCTCCCGCTCCCCGTCTCCACAGGCCCGCCAGCAACCTGCACGCACACCACAGATCCCCCCAGTCCAACCTGCACGCAGAGCCAGCCCGGCACCCTCGTCACAGTCGCGAGCCTCTCGCACGGCCTCCACAGCCTCCTCCCTCAGCGCGCGCAGTGACACTCGCCCAGAACGCATCCCGAGCCCCCTTGCGCGAGATACGAGGTCTGATGCACAGAAGGTAGCGTTCCCTTCCATTCCCCCACCTTCGGACCCATCGAGGATACCCGCCGCCAATGCCGGCCGCACGTCCGCACACCCACCAGACGTGTCCGGGCGTACATCGTCCGAGTCCGCCAGGTCGTCCACCCAGGGACGCGGCTTTGCGCCTCCCACGAGTCCCGGGCCGCGCCCACGCGCCCCGTCCACCACTAGCCTTCGGGCTGCCATCGCAGCCCGTCACCCTGCGCCGTCCAATTTGCGTCCTCGCGCCGAGACGACCATCATTGCCCGCCCGCCGGTGGACCAGGGTCCCGAAATCATCTATTCCACTGATCAAAGGGTAGGTGCGGCCAGCAACGAGCCTCCGCACACGCGCGCACCGTCCAGTATGAGCCTTCGGCCGTCGTTTGAACAGCGTCCGCCCATGCCGCCGAGCACCCCCGTGCCCGTCGCAGCGCCGTCGTCGGATCTTGACACGAAAATTGGCGGGGAAGCGGGGATGGCTGGCGTCGGGCGAAGGGGATTCGCTGCCGCAGCGCGTGCGGCGATGTTCACGATTAATCATGTACGTGCCGGGGAGGGTGGGCCGTGGTCTGATATATCTCCTGTGCAAGGCATGGATGGCAGACGAGCAAACGCACCTAAATTTTTGGATATTGCTTCAGCAACAAAATACGGCGAGTGTTTGTGCATTCCGCTATTTTAGTGAAGGCGTGCTGACATCGGATTTCTTCAGCCTCAGTAAATACACCCCCGCTCTCTGCAGGTTCCGGCACATCTTCGCTCTCTCCGCACTCTCCTTTTTCGCAGTCGCCGGTACTAAACGGCCTCTCGTCTCCCAATTCACGAACGCCGTCCAACTTCAACCCCACATCACCCTCTTCTGGTCCCGCGATCGCATCGTCTCCGACCAGCCCAGAGGGCTCGCTCCACCTCAGGGACCGCGTTATCCCGCCCTCGCACGACCCCCGAAGATCCCGCTCCCGGACCCGCCATCGACTCCCCGGCTACCGTTCTTCGAGAAATTCAAAAATAAGCTGCCAATCGTCGATACGAGCAAGCCCGAGCCTAAGCCCGAAGCCGAGCCCGCCTCCGCGGACCCGTCGCCGCTCTCCCCGCAGAGGAGTCTGAGTATGGCGGACTCGCGTATGCGGACTCCACCGCCGATGACGAGGACGACGAGGACGACAAGCCCCTCAGGGCGAGCCCGCTTCCGCTATCGGCGCCGGCACATGTCGCGGCCGCCAGGACTAACGTGGTCCGCTTCCCCTCCGTCTCGGACCACTCCGAGTCCAAGTACACGTCCTCCTCATCCTCCTCCTCGTCGGCGACCGCGCGCCTCCCGATGCGCAGCCTATCCCAGTCGACGGCCGCGTCCGCGTACTCGGCACGCTCCGCTGCGAAGTCGACGGGCGCGCTCGACCGCGCGATGGAGACGCTGTTCGAGGAGGATCCCACATCGCCCACTTCGTCTGCGACGCTGTTCCCACAGGAAAGCCAGCGCGACAGCAAGCCGCCGAAGCTGCCCGTGCGCTCGCACACGAGTCCGACGCTCAGCACGGGTCGGCTTGACGCGCGCTCGTCCAAGCGCTCCGTGAAGACGAGGATGTGCGTGCGCTGCGAAAGGGCGATCGACGACGGGCGGTGGATCCAGATGGACGGGGGGAGCGTGCTGTGCGACCGGTGCTGGAAGAATATGTATCTGCCGAAAGTGGGTGCTACTTCGTCCCGACGTGTCTGTCGTTGCGCAGTGGCTGACGTGCTTGCTGCAGTGCCGCCGCTGTAATTTAACCATCGAGAAACAGGCGGTGTCGTCCTCGGACGGCCAACTTAAAGGAAAATATCACAGAGAATGCTTTAATTGCCATACATGCCACGTACGTCCTGCTCTCCTCTCTGCTCATCCGCATGGCTGAGCGCCTGGACGTGCAGAAACCGTTCCCGGATAAGAGCTTTTACGTGTTCGACGGCAAGCCGTTCTGTGCGTACCACTACCATGAGGCGAACGACTCGCTGTGCGCGGCGGCGACGTGCGGGCAGCCGATCGAGGGCCCGTGCGCGGTGTCGCACGCGGGCGACCGGTACCACCCCGAGCACCTGCTGTGCGAGTACCCGCGCTGCGCGGAGCGGCTCGTGGAGTACTATGAGGTGGACGGGCGCATGCTGTGCGAGCGGCACGCGCAGGTCGTGGACGACGGGCTCGACGTCCCCGAGGAGGAGCTCGGTGCGCGCGGGGAGAGCACGCGCGCGATGAAGCGCACGACGCGGTTCATCGACATCGCGGGGCTCGGCGGGAGCGCGCTGCGGTAGTGGGTTTCGGATTTATGGAGAGCGCCGTTGGTTTCGTTTGCGCTTCGCTTCTCTTCTCTTCTCTTCTTTGGACGGGCGTTGTGGACGTTTGGTTGTGATTGTATCTTCGCCATGAACCATAGCCGTACTTATTCCCTTCTCTCGTGCATACCCATCTCTAGCCCATCTAGCCAAGTCATTTCTGTGGATCTAGGACTTTATCTCAGTGCTTCTTGGACAACCAGAGCCCTTTGGACAGCTTCCGTTGATCTGTAATACTTACTTTGTCCGATACGTAGGTAATTTCAAGTAATACATTGAAGTACAACAGTTTCCTTGGACGTGGAGTCCGAGCGTACATATCTTTCTATGGACGGATGACTGCAGAGTCTGATGTGCTGCTCACCGCGCGGCGCCGGTCTGCCGCTGTTTCTCGACGATCCACTCGCGGATGAACGTGCTGCTCATCTTGGTGCTCTTGAGCAGCTCCGCGTCCTCCGCGTCGACGCTTGCTTCCGTCGCGGAGATGACGTCGATGACGAACGTCCGCAGGGGCGGCAGCGCCTGCTCGCGCCGCCGCTTGTCGACTGCACACCACGAGCAATTCAGCGCGGACGGCATGCATCAAGGGGAAGCTAACTCACTGGACGACGCGCCGGGCAGCGTCTCCCTGCTCACGACGAGGGCCTGCACGTTTGGGTCCCAGCCCGTCGGGCCATACACGTCGCTGATGGGCACGAGGTCGTAGAACACGCCCGGGCGGAAGAGCTCCAGGAACGCGCGCACGCGCGCAGTGCGCACGGGCAGCGGCTCGAGCACCTCTCTATGCGCCTTATTCACGAGCAGCGCGTCGTCTCGGCGCGGGATTGCGTCAGTCCGCGTGCGCGAGAACAGGAGAGAGGGGAGAGGGGAGGGGGGAGGGGGGCTCACCTGTGATGCCGACGATGAGCTTGTCGCGCGCGATCCACGCGCCCATGCTGAGCAGGATCTTGTGCCCCGCGTGCAGGTGGTCGAACGTGCCGCCGAGCGCGACGACGGGATACAATGGCGGCACGGACGGGTCTGCGGGGGCGGCTGGGGGCAGGGGCGTGTGCAACGGGTGGTCGTCCGGCGCGAGCGCGATGATCTCTGTGCGGCGGCGCTCGACGGACGCAGGGAGGACCGGGAAGCGCGTGTCGTGCGGGGTCACTGCGCACAATACGATGAGCACGAAGAAGGGGCAGTTAGGGAGGAGACGCACCGGAGAAGATGCGGTCGGCGGCTTGGGTGAGCTCCTCGGGGAAGTGCTCCGCGGAGCCTTTGAGCAGGACGTCGATGTCGAGCAGGGGGTTGCCCACGTCCTGCGCGACCTTCGTCGCCTGCACGTACACGAACGTGAGCAGCCGCTGCACCTCGTCCCACAATGCGGTGTGCGAGATGCCGCCGGCGGGGTCGAAGAAGGGCGAGACTATGACGATGCGGACGCTCTCTGTCGAGTTGCGCGCGGCGGCGGAGACGGCGGAGGCGAGGAAGTTGGGGGTCTCGTGGAGCTCATGGATGGTGGCGAGGAGGACGGAGCGGCGGACAGGCTCGAGGATGGAGGGGTCGGTGTACATGGCGCCGACGATCGCGGGCGCTGCTGATCAGCACTAGGATCCGAATGCTCGGCGAGAGGGAAAGTTGTTGAGAGCTCCTGATCGCTGCTGAGAGCGTTGTGCAAGCCAAATGCGCCCATCCTTGCTGCAGAACTTTGCACAGTCGGATGGCGCAATGGGAGATCCTCTATGTCATGACACGCGCTCACAGCGCAAACACCCGACTTCAATTGCAAGAAAAAATACATGAAAATTTGAGAACGTAAACGCATAACCAGATATCAATAAATCAGTGTCGTAAACAGCGCGAAGGCCAAGTCCGGTATCCAAGAACGAGAGCACTCGTTCAAGCTTCTCATGTCCGTGTCCTCGGGAAGTCCCACTCGCATGCAAGTCCTTTATGTCAAAGAATATGCTAAAGCCAAACGCGAGACACAGCAGGCACGCCGCGGCCGTCGCGATGTTGTACGCGTCGCACCTGCACGCACAACATGAGTTTCAGCGATCTCACCAAGGCATCGTGAGGGTACGTACCAGCCATCGAAGCTCCCGCTCGGACACCGCTGTCCAAGCAAGATCAGCACGAACTCGGTGCCCCATAATAACATGACGACCATGTCAACCGCCATGCCCCACTTCATCATCTTCCGCGCCCTCTTCCACTGCGCCTCCATCGCGAGCCCTGCAAATATCCCGCGCCGCCGTGGCGCTCGACGTCTGCGTCCTGCCGACGATGAATGCGAGCTGAATGGCACGTCTGAGCCATCATCTTCATCCTCCTGCTCTCTGTTGCCACCGCCGAACATTGTGGGGTCCACGATCAGGTTCACTTGCACACCCTCCCCGCCCTCTCCGCCACCTTTCTTCTTCTTTCCACCCTTCCCGTGCTTATTCCCGCCGGGCAGGCTCTGGACGGGTAGCACCATAATGCCACCGGGGCCCTCGGTAAAAGGAGTCTCCTCGGAATGTCGGCGCGCGCCACAGCAGCAGGGGTAAATCAGGAAGAGGTAGGTTATGCCTAGGAAGGTAAGAACAGAGAGCACATAGAGCACATAGACTGGTAATTTCTTTGACGGTGGCGGGGAACCTGCAGGTTTGATGATCTAGGGTAAGCAATTGTCTGTCAGACTAACGCGCAAAGGGAAAAACTGAAACGCACCAAAGCAGTATATATCGACGAAATCGAGGCCGTCAGAGAAAGCAGCGCCTCAAGCCATCTGACCGCCAGACGCTTCTTGGGCCCCTCCGTGATCAGCTTGCCCTTCTCATCCACGCCGCCCACCGTCCTCTCGCCCTCCTCCACATTCAGTCCCTGCTTCCCGCAAAACTCGCGCTCCAGCATTCTGATGCGTTCCTCTTTCGTATCGGGATCTACACGCTGATCGCCCTCGGGAAGGTCATCGCCCCAGGGAACCATGCCATGGTCGCGCGAGGAAGGGGGTGTGGGCCATATCGGTATGGGTACGAAGGTGGCGGGGAATAGGGGTATGGTGCGGAGAAGAGGTCGTTGTCGTATGCATGTGTCGGGAATGTAGGGTCAAAAGGCGAAACATGGGGTGTAGCTGCATTCTTGCTATGACCGTGAAAGGAAGTGGGCGAAGTAGTCGTATTCTGTGGGCTCTCATTCCCGTACCAACCTCGTGTAAAGGCAGGGAAGTGCCCGATGTCGATCTCTTGAGCATCGGGTCCTTGGACTGCAGGTTTGGAGTTCGAGTGATTAGATACTGACGGATGATTGCTGAACGAGTGGGATGGAAAAGTAGGTGCAGGGAGAGAGAACGGTCGTCGTATAGGCGCTGGAGATCGAGAGTGGGACGCGGACGCAGACGGGGTCAGGGAATCACGACTCGCGAGAAGACGCAGAGGTCGTGGAGATGGGGGATACGGGTCATACGCACGGAAAGCCGGCTGCGGGTATGGATCGTTGTTGCGACGATTTAGAGTCTTCGCATAGTCTGCGAGATCGAGGGCTTCTACGGATACATCGGACGGCTCGCGGCGCCGTTCTGGATACTGTCCAGGTATAGAAAATCATCAGTGTCATGTCCTCCTAGAAAAGCTGAAGAAGGAAGAGGATCGTAAGGGTCCGGAGACCAGGGGCGCCGGAAACGCGACGCTGGTGGAGGAGTGTCAAGGCGGTGCTCAGGATACATGGTCATGAGAAGTCGTGAATGAGTCGTAAATTGTTAGCGTGTCAGAATACAAGTGGTCAGTGTTTCGGTGGAAGAAGCGGAATTCTGAAGGATGGTGTAGAGTGCTCGCCGCTGTGGTCGTCGGCGTGCAAGAAGAATGGTGTCCGTCCAGAGAAGGGACTGCGGGGCGGGCGCTTACACGCGCACCTTAATGTCGGAAATTTCTAAATTGCCCTACAAGGGGTTAGCCTCACTGGGTGGTGTAAAAATATGATAAAGATAGTTCAAATATTGTTTATAAGATTTAACCACATGATATCAAAAATATATATTGTGAAGATATTGTAAAGCTCTGATCCTATTAGATGAATATTGAAAACACATTGAAAACATTACAACATGTTTAGTGATGCCAATAAGAGCAGACTGAGATTACAAGTTGTAAAGAAGTGGGCACCTCAAATATGCTCACTGTACACTTTCACAGTGTAAAGGTAGGTGGGCCTCATAAAAGTACAATGTGAAGCCCAGTCGAAAATGAGAATTGGCAGTGCGAGGTAGTACGAGGGAAATATTGGCCCTCGAAGCGCCGAGAACTGCCAACATAGATCTGGACTAACCAAGATATGGCAATATGGGATTTTAAGGCATATCAAGGCATATCGAGGTGAGTATATTGGTAGTAATTGGCCTATTGAGGTAGTGCTAGGTTACAATATTTACCACGATATATCATGATACACCAATATTCGTGATCATCCTGCCCCCGCTGCCCCTGCCACCGCACCACTCCTGCTACTGCCCTCGCCCATGCCACCACTCCTGCTACCACCGCTACCACCATGCCCGCTCGTGCTCCCACCCCCGCTCCTGCTACTGCCACCGCTCCTGCTCTCACTCCCACTATGCATTGTTCCGGCATCACATTGGCCCCCGCTGCTCCCACCATGCATCCCAAGCTCTTATTGTAGTACTGAATAGAAATGGAATTTAATAACACATAATTTCAATAGACCGCCTGCATCTCAAAGGCATGGAGTGGACTTACCGAAGTGTGCTGTCAAGCATCAGCATCGACAGCGTCGACCACTCGCTGCTTTCCTTTGCTCGTCTTGTTTGTGGTTTTGAGTAGTCCACTTCAGCTCGCATATACCTATACTAGATATGACACAAGTAAAATAACTAGTAGGACAGGCAGATACATGACATACCTCGATAGTGTCCGAATCCAACAGCTTGAAGATGTTAGCTGGAACATAGACTGTAGATAGCAGACACTAGATAGTCGATACTAGTGGATCGTGGTTAGGAGAATATGACGGACACACCACACAAATGCAGCTGCCGTCTAGGGAGGATGAGCGGGCATGCACGATATGCCTATGCATCGAGTGAGATTTAGTAGCTAGCGGGACATGGCGTGAGGTGTGCAGCATGCGTGAATCGAGTAAGGATGATGCACATACACAGTGACACGGTACACACTGCCTCGGTCAACTACCTGCAGCCAGTCAGCAGTGTTGGAGGGCAAACCGAGTGCGGCATTGTGACACCGTGTAACAGACAGACTTTTGTTATTGTACATTTCTTTTCTTTGTTACCTTATTTAGGCATTGTCGCTACTGAATGCCTGGGTGGCGTAGCTAGCATACCATTCCTTTCTATTTCCGTATAACCTGTTCCCAATTGCTTTCGCTCATTACTACCTACGTACTTGTAGCTATATAACCCTCCCTTTATTACACCTGATACCTCAGTCACTTGCAGAGACACTGACTGAGGTATGTATATCCCTTCGTTTATCATTTACTCTTTACTTATAGACTCTTTCATGTAGCCGCACGTAACCTTCATTAGGTAGCTACATACTTTAATCTATCAGTCACTTGCAGAGACACTGACTGAGCTGCACGTAACCTTCGTTATGTTATGAGCCCTGCGTAGACTAGCACAACAGTGTCAAAATACCCAGCTTATTTCTTGCTATTACTCCTTGCTTCTCATACCACATGCTCGTTGAATTTATCATGTCATCGACAAAGCTATCTGAAGACTTTCTACGTGTCCCCCGACTCGATGTCGCCGGCGCAAATTGGGTCATCTACAAGGATCACCTCCGATGAGCTGACGACGCCCACGGCTACCTTGGCCATGTCGACGGAACGAAGCACGAACCTGCTGCTCCTGCTCCAGCTACCACCATGACCCCTCTGGCTCCAGCTGCCACTGCTGCTACTGGTACCACTACTCCTCCCATGCTGCTCCCACTGTCGTCCCCACGGCACAGGGGCCAAGCGTGGCTGATGTCCAGAAGTATGAGGAGGCCATGACAGAGTGGTGGAAGGCCGAGGCCGTTGTAAAGCAGATGATTGCCGGTATGATCCCCGATTCCCTCTTCATGAAGGTACAAAGCCATCCGACTGCTCGCGACATCTGGCTGGCGCTTGCTGGTATCTTCGAGAAGAAATTCCGCATGGTCTCCATGGACCTACGATGACATCTTCAGGAGGAGTGGTGTGGAGAGAAGGAAGATGTTTGAGCTCACTTTATGAAGCTTCACATAATGTGCGAGGATCTTGCCGCGATGGGACACCCACCTTCCGATGACGACTTCTACACCATCATTCTCGGCTTAATGCCGGTGTCGTATGATCCCTATATCTCTGCCATGAATGCTACATCTAGCGTTCTTGGTATGACACTTACTGCGGACGATCTCATGCTCACGCTAACTGACAAGTACGAGCGCTGCACACTGAAGTCGAAGGGCGCCAAGGAGTCTTCTGACACTACGTTCTCGGCTGGTGACAAGTCATCAAAGGGGAAGTCAAAGCGGAATGTTGAATGCTTCAATTGTAAGAAGAAAGGACATTACAAGTCTGATTGCTGGGTGCCTGGAGGGGGCAAGGAGGGGCAGGGTCCCAAGGGAAAGGCGAAGGCAAAGGAGGCAGCTGCGACAGCGAAGACTGACGAGAAGTCAGAGGATGCCGCATGACTTGCTATGGCAGAAGAGAATGTCCGCTGCTGTCTTGACGAGATGTTCGAGGAGCCTCCTCTAACCCCGTTGTCGATGACGATGATGACATCCCTGACCTCGTGTCTGTGTCTAATGCTTCAGATGATGAGGACAGTCCCTGGAGCGAGTCAGATGAATTGGAGAACATTTCTGATGAAGAACATACCACATTTGAAGGTGCGTTGATTGCACAGGAGAATGCCCCAAAGGATGGAGCCGAAGTCAAGTTGTATGACTCCGGAGCTTCTCGCCATATGTTGCCATACTGTCACCACTTTATCAACTTCGAACCTATACCTCCGAGACCCATCAGTGCCACTGACAATCATTCATTCAAAGCTGTCGGGAAAGGTGACATGTACATCACTGTCCCGAATGGTGATAGCTTGAGTCAGATCTTGCTACGTGACGTGCTGTATGCACCCGCTATGGTGTTATGCTAGTGTCGGTCAGCCGCATTGCTGCAGCGGGCTGTTCGGTGACTTTCCGTGATCAGATCTGTCGCATCACGGACCCTTTGTGTAAGCTGCTCGGAGAGATCAAAGTGTCAGGAGGACTTTACCATGTGTATCACCCTCCTACTGGCGAGTTCGCAGGACGGGTCAAGGAAACCATCATGATCGATGAGTTACATCGACAGCTTGGCCATATTGCTCACAACACAGCCCGAACCATGGTTGCTAAGGGCCTAGTCACTGGTATTGAACTTGACGAGTCAAGTGTACCCACGACGTGCAAGTCTTCGAGCATGCCAAGATGATGCGGAAGCCTATTCAGAAGGTCCGCGAGGAGAAGCAACCTGCTGCAGTTGGCGATGAGGTCCACTCTGAAGTTTGGGGCCCTGCACCCATGGAGACACTAGGCGGGTGCTGCTATTACTCCAGCTTCATGGACGGGCACAGCCGCTATTCACGCCTGTACCTTCAGTGCACCAAGGACGAGACTTTCGACTCCTACAAGAAGTTTGAAGCTTGGATGGCGATGCAGCGTGGCATCAAGATCAAGTGCTTACACTCTGATCGAGGCAGCGAGTACCTGAGCACTGAATTTAGTGAATACCTCGCGAAACAAGGCACAGAGAGGCGACTTATGATGCACGACATGCTACAGTACAATGGCATAGCAGAGTGCCTGAACGGGATGACGCTTGCACATATTTGGGCCATGCTGCATGACAGCAGTCTGCCGAAGTTCCTATGGGAGAAGCGGCTCAGCACACAATCTACCTCAAGAACTGTATGCTCACTCGTGTTCTCATTGACAAGACACCATACAAAGTTATGCACGGCGCAAAACCTAATGTTTTGAACTTGCATCCATGGGGCTGTGAAGTTCGTGTCCATGCACCGAATGGTTCAAAGCTGGATGCAAGATCGTCAGTTGCATGCTGGGTGGGTTTTGACGAAGCTAGTCATGCTCACCAAATTTATTGGCCTGAGCACCGAACCATCACGGTCGAGTGCAATGTTCATTTCAATGTTGATGGTGCCATCGAAGTGTCACTCCAGGGGAGTGGACTGGTGCTGCAGATGTTGAGCGTGTGCCTTTGCTGAGTGTGCAACCTGCTGCCTCACATAAGACAACTGTCAAGGAGGTTCCTAATGAGGAAACTCACCCGAAAGGCCCAGACTTCTTGGGGAAGGAGTTTGAGGTCATTCCGGAGGGCAGGAGCCAGCACATTCGTAAGGAATCTGACTATGTGTGGAGACTTCGAACCGGTGAGGGATCCACGAGTGCACCTCTGAGTGACCCGAAGTTGCCGAGAGGTCTTCAGGCAGGTGCGCCGAAACCAGTTTTTGAGCAAGTTGCCAAGGATAGAGAGGAGATGGGAGGCATGGCAGAGGACCTTGTCGTGTATTTCCAGCGATCGGTATTAAACAACCACTACTTTTACCAAACAATCAAAAGACTATCTGACGAGAGTAATATTTGTTTTATAGCGAGGGGTTATTTCCTAGAAATGACGGGTGCACCAAGCTTGACGGGGTTTCCTACTTTTCCGGACAGAGGCTCAGTCGAGTTCGGTTGTGAAAGCGTACTTTCTACTTTTCACAAGGATCACAATGCTCTGTGGTTTCGTTCTACGGTGTTCGATTACTCGAAAATACCTATGGGGACTAGAAACAATAGCAAGGCTTGACTTAAATAGCTTGCTCTGTCAGTACACTACAAACTTCCTACAAAGTCACTGCCTTGGTGCAGTACTTTGCTACTACGACGAATTCCGCCTGGTGAATGGGGAAATGCTCCTGGACTTCTTTCCAGAGACTTATACTCCTCAATCCACTCACAGGACAACTATCCAAACAATAACAAACTCTTTCTTAACACTGCTCACCTGGTGCCTTTGTGACAGGGCTTCTGTCCTAACAAAGGTCTGACAACTAATCTACCTAAACTTGCGCTCCCAAAGTCTCTTGCTTTGGCAAGCTAACAATCTAGGTCAGTAACTTCTGATCTTCTTTTCCTAACCTTGTGCTTCCAGAATCTCTTGTCTGGACAGTTGACAATTTAGGTAACTTCCTTTGTGACAGAACTCTGTCCTAACAAAGGTCTTGACAATCTTCAACCTTTTGCCTGAACTTGCACTTCCAAAGTCTCTTGCTTTGGCAAGTTAACAATCCAGGTCAATACTTAGTAAGCAGATGGGCCTAGGCAATACTTCTGATGTGCTCAAGTTAAGAGAAAGAATATAAATTGTGAGGGAGTGCTACTGAGGGAGGAATCTGGGGGGGAAGAATATATTCGAATGATTTGGGCGATTTTTCGCTCGCCCTTATATACCCTCCTGAATCCTTCCATTCTATTCTATTCTATTCTATTCTATGGCTGACTAATCCCCTTCTTGCTTACCAATCCACTCCCAATGCTTACCAATCCACCAATTTTCCTGCTGACGAATGGCTTTTGGAAGTTGCTGGAAGTATCTTTAACCTACTAGTACTTTCTGCACAGTTCTGTCTCCTTCTGGACAATTCTCCCAGGTTCTATAAGTTCCTAGGATGTTCTCCATGATCCTATGTTATTCTGGAATCTGTCAGAATATTCTGGAAATTTCCTTGAGCTTCTGGATTATTCCAGGATATTCTGAAGTAGAAATTTCGATTAAAGTCCTTCTTTTGAAGACTGTAATCTTCTGGAAAGTTCCAGAAACTTCTTCTCTGCTAGGTTATTCCGGAATGTTCATGAATATAGATAGCTACAGGTCTATTTGTTCATGTCACAGTTGTCACAGTGTCCATTTGCTGATCCAATCCAGATTATATAATATGGATTTGGTGAAATGTGCTGAGTAATGACAAATGTGTGCAAATAGAGAGGAATGGGATAAGTCTTTGCATAACATAGATGTGTCCCTAATTATCCTGCACTTTCTTTTGCAGCTTGCTTCTTTATCATTATTTTCTTCATCATGGAAACTCGCAAGGGTATGCTGTCTCGATGATGTGGTTTCCATTCTATCTTCTGACCAATCTGATAACTCCTTTTCTGCCATGCTCTCTTTCCTGCAGGTCTTTGCATTACCAGCTTGGGTGGGGAGCGTAAAGGCCATCTTCTAATTCTTCATCAATATGCTCTTCTGATTTCTCACTTTCTTCTGCTATAGTCTCCTCTTCTAATGTGTTAGTGTCTTCATAAGTGACACTTTGAGAGAGAGGGTGTTCATATAGAGAACTGCTTGGAATCATGACGAAAGTTGGGAGTAACTGACAGTGGACGAAATAAATGAGGATATAATGACGAAATGTAATCGACATTGACCATATTCGTACATAGCCTTGTTGCTCGAAATTAATGGGTATAGGTCATAACACGTGACATATTCTCAATATGGTTGACACTGCGTAATCCTTTTGATAAGTGACTAGCACTTGACTTTGCTGCCACCTAACATTGCCAATTGTGTCTACAATAGGTATGTTATAGGATTATTGGTGATAAGTATATCGATGAAATGTTGTTGACTTTATAGTTGGAATAGATTTGATTCGTATTGCAATACATTTATTCCAACAGTCAGTTGCCTGCGTAGTTTGCTCATCGTAACTAATTGAGCAAGCTACTGATCAGCCATTTCGATTGATATAGTGTCCTTCTTTGAACTCTCTACTGAAACTCGCTACGACTTCATCGTTCATTCTCGGGCTGTTGCTGATGCACTCGACATCGGTGCTAGGCAAATTCGTCATGATATTCGAGTACTGGGACGACTTCGGAGTGATGGCCGTTCAGTACATATCGGTTATCCTGACCGGTTCATTCTCTATCTCGGGGAGAGCTATCTCGAGCAACTTCTTCGGCGCATTACTAATGATGACCATGTCCCTCTCCGCACTTTATTCAATCTGCGACGTTTCCACACTCGGTTTCCACGATTATATCGCAAACGCCTTTATGTGATTCGGTGCCTTGGTACATCCCATCTCTTGACTACTATATTTAGGGAGGATGAGGATTTCTTTTGGGCCTGAAGAAGTAGTATAGATCTGATTCTGTGTAGTACTTCTTTTTGTAGGATTACTGGAATATTGACATCCTTTCCTAATGAGTATGAGATGCTAGTGGTGCCAGACTTGAGATGTGCTGATCAATGGTCACATTGCCATGTTCGAGTACCAATCCATTTTGGTGCACAACATCCGCCCCACAGTTACTCGGCTGCCCTCAGCCGTCTTCTTCAATTAACATCATTACATAAACTGCTAGCTTCCGTATAGTCGGTCTTCTTCGGTAAGATCCGGTCAGTCTTCTATATTAACTGCGAGACTCTGATCACAGATCGTTGGGAGGTTTCATCCTCCCCCTCTCTTGTGCAGTTTGTTACATCCTCTCCTGGTTCGAGTCCATGTAACATGCACCGTACGCATACTTGCTTCTTCTATTCTATTATCCTTTCATACTGACTTCTTCTATGCTTTGTAGACATAAGGCTATCCTCTCGGGTATATCCGATAGTCGTCGTTTGAGTGATGACCAAGGTGCATATACTCATAACTTTATATTGCACGATCTTCTTAAACGAACTTGATAGCGATCTATCAGGATGATATCTAGGGATGCCGATCCTTGGAGAGCGGTCTCATATCCTCGTGTATGGGATATTTATTGGTGTGTCTCCCTATCTCTATTGTTGACTTTATAGTTGGAATAGATTTGATTCGTATTGCAATACGTTTATTCCAACAGTCAGTTGCCTGCGTAGTTTGCTCATCGTAACTAATTGAGCAAGCTACTGATCAGCCATTTCGATTGATATAGTGTCCTTCTTTGAACTCTCTACTGAAACTCACTACGACTTCATCGTTCATTCTCGGGCTGTTGCTGATGCACTCGACATCGGTGCTAGGCAAATTCGTCATGATATTCGAGTACTGGGACGACTTCGGAGTGATGGCCGTTCAGTACATATCGGTTATCCTGACCGGTTCATTCTCTATCTCGGGGAGAGCTATCTCGAGCAACTTCTTCGGCGCATTACTAATGATGACCATGTCCCTCTCCGCACTTTATTCAATCTGCGACGTTTCCACACTCGGTTTCCACGATTATATCGCAAACGCCTTTATGTGATTCGGTGCCTTGGTACATCCCATCTCTTGACTACTATATTTAGGGAGGATGAGGATTTCTTTTGGGCCTGAAGAAGTAGTATAGATCTGATTCTATGTAGTACTTCTTTTTGTAGGATTACTTGAATATTGACATTCCTTCCTAATGAGTATGAGATGCGAGTGGTGCCAGACTTGAGATGTGCTGATCAATGGTCACATTGCCATGTTCGAGTACCAATCCATTTTGGTGCACGACAGCGCGTTGCAGGATCACTGGTGCGCAATCTCGGGGTATGTCTTCTTGATTGACAGCGGCGTGGTTTCATGGTCATCGAAGAAGCAAGAGCTCATCATGCTCTCGACGATGGAGGTGGAGTATGTCGCTGTGATGCATGCTGCGAAGGAGGCCATGTGGATCTGACGTCTTATCGGTGAGGTCTATCGTCCTCTTGTTCACCCTACCACACTCCACAGCGACAGCCAATCGGTGATCGCACTCACACAGGATGGCTCGTTTCATGCATGCACAAAACATATTGACATCCACTACCATTACATTCGATACATCATCAAAGCCGGCTCCATTTGACTCATCTACTGCCCTACCGACGACATGGCCGTGGACACACTAACCAAGGCGCTTTCGAGCGCCAAGGTCAAGCATTTTGCTGCCGCGATGGGACTCGCCACGGTTTGAGGGGGAGTGTTGGAGGGCAAACCGAGCACGGTGTTGCGATGCCGCATAACGGACAGACTTTTGTTATCATACGTTTCTTTTCTTTGTTACCTTATTTAGGCATTGTCGCTACTGAATGCCTGGGCAGCGTAGCTAGCATACCATTCCTTTCTATTTCCATATAACCTGTTCCCGATTGCTTCTGCTCATTACTACCTACGTACTCATAGCTATATAACCCTCCCTTCATTACACCCGATACCTCAGTCACTTGCAGAGACACTGACTGAGCTGCGCGTAACCTTTGTTAAGCAGCTGCCATCCAAAGTTATGGCGTGCACATCCTGTGCATCAAGTGAGAACAGCTAGCGGCATGCGAAATCATCATTTGTATGATCAAGTGGCTCGGTGGCGCGTTGCGATACTGGGATGCTGGCGGATATAGTTGTTGCTGCAGGACAGTAGTTAGTGTCCATGGCACTGCTTGCATGTTTTTCATACCTGTTATTATGGATATATGCATCCAAATTTGATGTATGCTGCATGGAGGTTCATATGAGAAGCTGATTGAGAGTTAATTGAGATGAATAGATGCACCATACTATGCAGACGATGCGTCAAGGGGAAGACCAGCTAGTGTGCACCTGTCGAAATCATGATTATATCAGTCAAATTTCAGGAATCCGAGAGAGAACATTGAGTCCAAGGAGAATAGAAGGTTTAATTGGAAAATATAGAGGGTACATCCCGTCATAGTGAATTCACATTATAGAGCAAGACGAAGAGGAGAAACTTAGCAACTTCCTCATCCACGTTCCATTACCATTTTTGGACGAGTATGTGAGCACAACAACACAGAGTTGCACACAGTGAAGCAGATCGAGACAAGCCATGATTGTGTTGAAATGTGTGATTTTTGCTATTTTGACATGCCGAATGCGTCAGAAAAATGAAACATTGAACAACATTTGACACAAGTTGACAAGATTGAGACAATTATCAAATTCGTCCTCGAACAGCCGATAACGCCCAACATGGACTTATTGGTGCCAATATTTCCCTTGTACGGCCTCGAACTGCCAACTCTCATTTTCGACTAGGCTTTAAGTCTTGAGGGTCCTGCACATCTCTATGTGTGGGCTTCTTGTATAGCTCTCTATTGTACTCTGCTTTTTGCTTTTCTGTCATAGCTCTTTCAGCTTTCCTGAGATTATTCTAGTATACCTTACACTTCTTCTCTCTCTAATTAATTAAGTTACATTTCTGGCTGCTGCCACATCTATAGCTCAGCTGTTGAAAGATCTCAATAATTATCTTATCACTACATGTAGTTTATAATATTTTGATTCATTATATTGTAGAAGTATTGTAAAGATAGTTCAAATGTATTGAGCATAATGTGACAGATATCATAAGAATATTATAAATATATTATATATCTGGCTTATAATTGGTTCATGTTATGATATATTTAAATACATTATGATAAGTACATTTAAAGGATTTTTATAATATATTTACAATACTATGAGTTATCATACAATTAGCAGGACCCACATTTTGACAGTTACACAAAAGTAATGCAAAAGTCACAAAGGATTATGCATGCTGAATTTGCTTGGACATACTTGCAAATGAAGAACACTGATATTGCTTGTCACATTGCATTGATGAGAAATAAAACTCTGCTATGGCTTGCTTCAGCAAGTGACCTACATGTGTGATCTGGACTAACAGAATGAATACTCAGTTATTGAGCAAGATTAAACTTTTAGACAGATTTTGATATATAGAACACTATATATAGTAGCCCACAAAGGCATTAACATGTTGACAACACTTTCATTTTTTTGCTTGTATCTCTCCAACTACAAAAGCTAGCATGGTAAATCTTGTGGTATTTGAAAGATATTCTTTCTGACTTTCAGACATACTAATTTGCATAACATAATATTGAGAATTGATTGAGATATAAATGATTCTTCAAAGGTAACTTATATCAATGCTTTTGTGGCCAATAATCTGAAATGCAGAAAAGCATCTTAGCTGAATGATATCTGTGCTGTAGTCTGAAAAATAAGTCATGTGATATTTTTAAAGCTTTCTCATGATCTAAATAAATATAAACATACAGTTAAACTCAAATATAATTATCATAAAATCTCTTTCTATTGCTAAAACTGAGCACATTCTATTTCTGCTAGATTTGGGTCAATTTATAAGGCAGATCTTTTATACTGCTAGTGTTCACTACTCTACAGAGAGCAAAATATGTTGTAAACTGTGCCCTGGACTTTTCAAAGTCTTTGGAGATTATTTTACTAAGCTTACTCCTGTCACTATTCAACATGCTATTCACCTTTTTGATCTTAAAAGGTTAATACTACTGTGATTGTAACCAAATTAGTTCAAAATATCATAAAAGAGTCTATTGCTTCTAAAACAATTTGTAGAGGGTTGACAAAGGCTGGTTTAAAGGTCATAGTGAAGTGTAATGTCCAGTTCTCTCCCAATGTTGTAGGAGAGAGAGAGAGAGAGAGATTAAACTTTGCTATTAGCCATTAGTACTAGACGTTGGAGGACTGAAAGAGGACTTTATAGTCTGATAACATCAAAATCAATTGTTTAAGGTCAGATAAAAGAAAATGGGTGTGAAAAAAGTCAGAAAAAACATTTAGTAACAAATTAGTAAAGGGTGCTCTTAAGTTTGGAAAGAAAACTTGAACAATGTGAAGGTGTATAGACCACAATGATATGGGCTCTGCATGCAAGATTGATGGAAGAATGGATGCCTACCTTCAGGCAACATTTTGGAGGATAAACTTCAAAATAGCATGAAGTATTGAGGTAAAACTATGGAGGATATAGTGTTTTAATAAGACAATAACCTGAAACACACCACTAAAATGGCTAAAAATTGGTTTCAGAACTATAAAATTAAGACTATAGTGTGGCCTAAATATTTCTCAAATCATAAACTCATAGACCACCCCTGAAGTCATCACAAAAAAGACTGACAGAGTATAAAGAGTCACTTAAAAGAATTAATGAGTTATGAGAGAGGGTGCAGGAGGAATGGGAGACAATTAACACTTCTGTATGTCAGAACATAATCAGCAATATATCTAGAAGTATTAAAGAGGTGTTGAGGGCAAAGAGAGGACATACCAAGTACAAGAATATATGTTTTCTGCATTTCAGATTGTTGGCCACAAAAGCATTGACTAGTGTTGCTGCAGCTAAGTCAGATCTAAATGATATATCACTCATAACTTGTGCAGTTTTTTGGATATCACAGTGATTCTTACCTTCATTTTGTAGCCTAGATATAGCGACATATGCATGCTAAAGAGCAAAATGTTATACATTATATTGATGGAGATATGGCCAAAAAGCCAATTACAAAGTCTGATTTTTTAGTCAGCTTTTTTTTTTTTTTACCAATGTGACTAAAATTGAAACATATCAAATATAGTTATGCAAATAGTTGTGTTACATTCCAATACATATACATCTTAGCTATTAGTTCCAATTAAGATTATGTCATTATCTGCAAAATCCATTTCAGAATATCTAAAAGGCTGAGACAGGTGTGACTAAGCCATGACAACACTACTTCATCTGAGGGACATCATCTTATACCAATGAACCCATAAGAAATTCAAGAGGTGGGAATAATAATGACACTTTTCAGGTTTAACATATATGACATTGACATGATATGCACCTAGAACATTTGTATACATATATGAACTGATGAGCTAAAAAGGAGCCATTCATGAGAAGCATGATATTGCATTTTTCAGTCCTAGAATTAATCACATTTATAATTGTGTTGCACATTATATATAGTGTAGTTGAATCAGATCAACTTATAATGAAAAATATAATCATCCTTTAAAAGAATTTGAGTTCAAGCCTATGAAGTGCTTGAATATATAATTTTGAATAAATATTTTATGACTTCACAAGTGACATGGGTAGGGTCCACAGTATTCTTCTGCAGAAAGGAAGAAATATATATGGAGTTGGTTTCAAACTTGACCATGTTATCTCATGTTTGTGGATCATCTGGTATTGTCTCTACATCAGCATAAGAAATGATAGTCTTCAACCATCATTGGATAGTCCATATAGTGTGTTAATGGATGAGTTGAGTCAATGGCAGGACTGGCTCAATGGCTGAGCATACACACTCTATAAAATTGTAGAAGATTCAGGGTTGACTGCCAGAATGATCTCAAGCTTAACATTCAGTGTAAGAAGGAGAACATATGAAATAGTAGTGACAGCCATGCTGATAGTAATTGTGGGGTAAATTTGGCTTGAATTTGATTAAACAAATGTTGAAGAGCACTAAGAAAACAACAACTCGAACAAGTAGCCTACAATTCAAAGGAGAATAGGCCAACAATTTTTACCTTTGAATTGATTAATGATCCATTTGAGCCAGGAGATTTTTGAGATAGATTTACCAACTTTGATTCAAAAGTTGTTCACTGCACCTATATTGTCCATTCTTAGTGGCAGTAGTCACATATGATAGCATACTAGAAGATGTCCAAAGTAGACAATTATGGTCTTCTGTATGAAGTTTCTCCCATGAACATATTTGCTTTGCATTTTTATCATGAACAATAACATATGCAATTACACTTCTTATCAGTTTCACTGACACCATTTGATTCTCACAAGTTGTTGTGAAATATGTTTCTTGCTGGTGGGGTGGGGGGGGGAGGACAAATTAGTCTCTGAAGACTTGATGTTCAAACTTGTTCTGACAATCACAATAGTTGATTTTGACATATTGATGAAAGAACAATCACTTATTGGTTGTATGAAACAAGAGTCTGTGGTTCCAAATAGCTCAATGGTGAAAACATAATCATCTAGAGCATGAATATTATAGGCATTGAAGTTGAACAATTTTAGTCAGCATGTGTTATTCTTTGAAGTTACAGCAACAGCTTATGTGATAGTGACAGTCTTTTAAAGATGATAATTTTGGGTTTCCTGTTCATAATAAAGTTTGTGAGTTTGGAACACAGCACATATTTTCTTGTTGAAGTCCTGAATCCTCTTTTTATGCTTCACTCTATTGCACAACTTTTCTCTTTATGTTATTTTACTGTGGTTGAGTGCATTAATGCACAATAAAATTTTCTGTTGGAAGGAGATATGGATGCCAATTTACTCCTCTATAATTTTCAATCCTACTATTTCAATTCACTAAGACATAATTCTAAGACATAATTCACCTAAAAAAACTTTTTCTCATTACTGCGCAGATATTGTACAAAGCAAGAAAGTGGAGGCATATACATAATGATGATGAGAGCAATATTCTACTGGTCCCTCTTTCTCTCCTTTTCCTTCCCCTTCCCTTTCCCCTTTTCCTTCCTATCCACTAGTTCCTCTTTCTCATGTGCCTCATCTCTTATCCCAATCTTGCACTCCAGATGAGCACCATCATAGATCTTATTCAAATCTGAAATTTGTGCATGATAATGCCCCACTTGGGCCTGCATATGCTCAATCAGAAAACATTGCTCATGGACTTCACTGCATAGCTGCATGTTCTCCGTTAAAAGGGAAGTGTGCTCCAGGTCACTCAAGTACTCTGCATTGAATCGATAAGGGTCCTCATACTCCTTTTAATAATCTCCTCACACCTTTCAGTGAAGTGTTTCTGTTACTTACAGCCAGCCAGTCAATGGCATGGGCTGATGTCACAGGCCAGCCGGTCCTGGCCGGGATTGTAACTTGTTCCATAGTAGTTACAATTTTTCCCTTTTAGGAAGTAGATGTTAAATTAACACTGGAATGTGACACTCCAGTCATGTGGAAAGGCAGGTGATATGAAAAGGAATAAGTGTCATATTTATAATATGAAGGATTGTATAATTAATAAGAATATTGAGTGGATGAGTAAGGCAATTGTGAGAAAAAACACTACATATATAAATGGACAATGATATTTAAGATTGGTTGATTTATCTGACACATCAGCTTGTTCAACTTCATTGAACTCTTTGCTTTCATTTTCAGAAATTTGAGCAAATGCAACTAGCAAAGTCATGAGTAAGCATACTTGGCACTTTTGGCTAAGTTGTTACAGTTTGAACAAGCTTGATTAACGTGTCTGTCAGTGGCTACTTACAGATCCATTAACAACTTTGAGGAGATTCATGCTTAAAACCTTGAAGAGTGGAACCATCTCTGCTTCATCTCTGTCATTCACCAAGATGACAGTTAAGACCTCACCCAGGATGTTATCCTTCATGACTACTTGCTAGCTATTCTTCAGACTGTTGGCCTCAATCAGTTTTCATTCAGATGTGACAAAGCACACATCGAGACCCTTCATTAACATCACAAACATTTTAATGTCCTCAGACACATCCTTTTTGACCTATTTCTCTGCAGCTTCTACCTTGATGAGATTTTTCTGTACCTTGATAACAATTG
The DNA here is from genome assembly GCA_001683735.1 of Grifola frondosa. Classification (NCBI taxonomy): domain Eukaryota; kingdom Fungi; phylum Basidiomycota; class Agaricomycetes; order Polyporales; family Grifolaceae; genus Grifola; species Grifola frondosa. The sequence goes on from LUGG01000018.1 coordinate 145,159, forward strand.
CTGCCTCCTCCTGTGAGAAATTTTTGATATCATCCTTTTTTACTATCAATTTTGTGAGGTCCACAGGGCCCTAGACTATTCTCCACCATGTGGCACATGGAAAACCTCATCTACAATGTCTTTGACAATAAACTAGAGTTTTGGCATGAAGGTCTCTAGGAAGATAGAAATGACTTCTCGTTGAAATCTTGTAACATCATTCGTGTTCGATAACAATTCAGTTTGGTAATATAGTAAAACATTCCCAAACCCAAAGAACTATTAGTTAGGTGCTGCTGTTAAATGCTGAAAACTTTCCACTTCAGTGTGGGAGTTTTAAGAAGTCAAAAGACTTACTCAATTGCAGAACCACTATTCTGAAAAGGGTGCAAGCATTCTAATTGACAGTGCAACAGTACATAATTAAGCTAGATAAGTAGTAGGGGGGACTTTTCACTCAGGTGAGCTGTGTTATTTTTTGACTTAGACAGTATATTGCCCCTCCATTTGTTGAGCGCTGTGACTAATTTTTTTGCACAGATGTGCAAGTGCTCTATGACATTGTGGAAGCTGGTTACATGCATTACATTGGTATGAGTTCCTACTATGCCTACCAGTACTAGTGTATATTCTGACCCTCCTTCCATTTCACTCCAAAGTACTCATATGGGAATGCATGTGCTAGTTCATGCAATGCAGAGTAAGTGCCCTAAGTGATTTTGTGAGTGCATCATTGCTAACCATACCAAAGACTACACAATCAACAACAAGCTCATGCTGTAGTAATTGCACAGCTACACATACAAGTGCTTTGATTTAGCATCAACTGCCCTGTGAGGTCACATGACAGACCCATCAACAAGATACAAATTTAAATTACAATTATATGGTGTGTGTGAATTATTTGGATGATGTTTTAAATATATACATGCATCCTCCCACCCATCCACTCTATCAGTCATGGCTACTAACAAACATGTAAGCACCCATTTGATTGTTTGGCAGTAGAGCTCAATAGGTTGTATGCTTAGTTTCATGTCTCTCAATATCTTTGATATTGAAGCTGAAGTCGACAATAAGAATGAGGAGTGATCTAAAGATGAGAGTCAAGGCAAGGATGGGGATGGTAAGTGCTGCTCTTAACTTAACATGTGTGTAATGTTAACATCTTGTAGAGTTCATTGATGATGAAGGGAAGGTCATTTCAGAACAGAACCATCCTGATATATTATCATTTGAATGTCCCATCAAGAACAATATAGAGGAGGCTGAGAAAATAATACAGGGATTAACTGCAAAGTATGGCAATAACTGCCCACAATACACCAAAGAAAAGGACACCACTCCAGGTGCCCTCCTACCCACGATCTCTAATTTTGGTGTGTGAAGTCTTAAAATCCCTGTAAGTGCCATTTTGTGATTATTTCATGATATTTACAAGAATTGACAGCTGAAAAGGGAGCAAGATGCCATTCTCCACCTATCTGAGATCATTTTCAGCCTCAAATTGTGGGATATTGATGGAGAAACTGACAATAAAGATAATGATGAATGAGTGAAAGTTCACATGCCACAAATTATGCTCCCTGTTGGCTTGGTATCTATCTTCATCAAACTGAGATTGCCTGGTCAAATACATATAGAATGCTTCTCTCGAACTACAATCAAGGATCTTTATCGATTTCTTCCCACTTTTTATATCTATCCTGGTGCAACTTTAATCAAATTTGAAGAGTGAATCTGTGTTTTGGAATGTAGGACCCTTAATAACATCAACATCAACACCATCCAGTGGGTCCACCTTTGTAAAGGCCTATATAAATCTGACATTGCATATATTGCCAATGTAAGTGACACTACCATGCAGGTATACATCATTCCTCATATGGCACAGCTGTGTGGGTATTCAGCCACCCGACACAAAAGCTATTTGATCCTATGATCATCCAAGGTTCCTACGGAACTTTCTCCATCATTCAGAAGGATGAAAACTTCTCTTTCAAAAATCACATCTTTAATAAATATGGCCTTGAAGAACTCACACTTGTGCTAGGTGATGTCAAGTTGTCACTGCTTGAGAACTAATAGTTTTATTAGGACTAATGTCTGCAAATGTAATTATTACCTTTGTCATTACTCAAACTGTCATCACCCTCATCTCAATTCTCTTCCTTGTTGGACTCTTCTACTACCTTATCAGAAGATATGCTGAGGTGTATATTTGATTCTCAAGAACTTTCACCATGGGCCCAGATCTTCAGCCTATGTCCCCAACTCCCACCAATCCAAACAGTCCTCATGAACTTCAGTTAATCTCCAGCCAAGGGTGGACCAGCCATACATAAGTATCCCCCCTCCATCTATGAGTGAGGCCCAACACAAACTTCAAATGTTCATAGTGGGCATAGTTGCAAATCTCCTCACAGCAGGTCTAACTAATCATACCAAATGCATCATGAAACTCAAGGCTACATAAATATCTTGGAGACCCTCGCTAACTGGCCTAGAGAATAGGCTAAGAGCACTGGTGACTGAAAATATGAACTGGATCTCAAATATTTTGGATGTAGCATTAAGAGTGATATTAAGAGTGATAAAGATAAAGGAGAAGCTTCGCTCAGCAAAAGAGACCATGTGGAAACTTCATGGGAAGATAGTACAATTGAAAGAAGCCAAACAGGCTCTACAGGCATAGGTTCTAGCTCTGGAGTATCCTTTGTTTCACAGAAGGTGATGCTCTTCTACACACAAATGTTCACAGAGTGAACTGTCCTATCAAACCATGTTTCCAATCCCGAATTCATCTCTCTGTAGGTCCCCTCCTTTATCTTTTATGACATTTCCAATTCTGAGGCCAGCCATGGGGTTCACCATAAGCTAGCCTACCATTACTAGGGAGCTAAAATTACCGGCACCTGATTTCTTCACAAAGCTGACAAAGAAAACCATGGTGGACCAATGGATGAAATTATGGGAGACATACTTCATTTATTACAAAGTAGAACATTCTAGAGACCAAATTGTGCTGGTTCTAGGCTTTCTTCAAGAAGGAGCCCTTGATTGGGCATCATCATATAGTGACAACTTCAACCAAGAAAATTATGTTGACACTTGAAAAAAGTTCAAGGAAGAGTTCCTTGGACAATATGAACACTTTGATATAGAATTCAACATGCAACAAGCACTATCTCATCTTCACCATGATAGCACAGTGCAGGCATATGCCAAGCACTTCCATCATTGGGTGCCCCTTTCAGGGCATAACAATCACACTTTCATCACACTTCTTAGGACACAACTTAAGTTGTCCATTGTGGAAGCAATTGCTGGCCATGAGACCTAGCCAAATATGTGGCAAAGATACCCCAATCATGCTCAGAGAATAGATCAGGCTTGAGGCTCTTACACCCATTCTGGGCCTTCATCACAACAGCCAAAGATGACTGCTTATCATCACCTCAATATGTAGAGTCAGTCTCACTCTGCCTTAGCTCCAGCATGTGACCCCAATGCAATGAACATTGATCATGCCACAGCAGGACCCCGAATATAAGAGAATAAGCCTTATGGGTTTTCGGACAAATTTGGTCAATTCTGACCCCCCTATGCCTTATTTTATCTGGACAATATGGTGTTTCTTGGCACATTACCGTTATTTTTTTTCCGGACAAATTGACGTTAAGCAGCGACAAGCCTGATGTGAATCCGGACAATAAGATTTTGAGTAAGTGGCTGCGGCTAAGCGCACAATGCAGAAATTTCTGGCAAAAATGATTAATGCTCAGCCACTCCACCAAATGAAAGTGTCATTCCCAATTTAGTAATTATATTGCAGGTTTGAGAAAGTGGCCTGGAGTGGCTCGCCGCTGAATAAAAGCTAAGCAAGCTGAAGTTGTAATTTTTATCAGTTTTATCGCTCCTTCATACCCACCATGACCGACACTACAATATCCCCTCTACAACAGGTTTCTTGGAATGAGGCTGACTGGATCGGACAAGGCAAATTGTATCCGAGCCATGATGTTCCCCCCGTTGTGCTTGCAGCTTGAAAGGCATTACTTAAAATTCCTTCCATACACAGCAACCTTCTTCCAGATCCGAGACTCTCAGTCAGAGAATTTCTTGCTCTTAAGCTTCCCTTGCAGCCTTCGGTGCTTGTTTCACAAGAAACATCTCAAGCTTTCAGTTCACTCTACCCTAACGAAACTCTTGCGAGCTGCACCACTCGTCCTTTACCTTCGGATGCATACCTGGAGCACCTCACAAAGGCCTTCGGTCAAGCATGGTTCGATGGTGCACGATCTATTGTGGACTGGCGATACAAACAATCACAACTTCCTCTACATGTCCTATCATACTGGCAGGAGATGTCAATAATCAAGAAGAAATGGGTGCAATGGCAAACCGCAGATGATTGGCTTAACACTCACTGACGTGAGGAAACTCGCATCCATGCCGCCGATGAGGTCTACGAAATCATGGGGGTGCTGCAATGGGGAGGCAACTTGTGTGCATTGGGAGGCATGTCAAGTGTGGAACGCTTGACACTTCTCCTATCACAGAAGTGGTTAGACGATGAACTCATCAATATGCTCATGGCGCACCTCGCTGGACGTGCTCGCTGCATCCCGGCACTCGCAGAGTCCATCATTATAGCTTCACTCTCATTCGTGCAATGTCTCCAGGTGGCCTTTGAAAAGAAATTGTATGGTGATTCAGCTCGCACCATGCTTAAACGGTACAAAACATACCTGCTCAAGGGCAAGCGCAATCAACTCTATTTCCCCGCAAACGTCAATGGCAATCACTGGGTTCCTTTCTGCATCGATTTTCGGAAGAAACTTGTGTTTTATGGTAAGTTTGACCCAATTATCAGAGTTGAAATATTCTCACCGCAGCACCAGGTGATTCAAATGCAATGAAGAATCAAAAGGCAGGGAAGGGGATCCAACAGGTCATTTCATATGCACTTAAATGGCTGAAGGTCAAGTTCAGACAAACGTTCGAGGATAAGGGAAACACGTTGACGCATGGGCTTCAAGAAGACAGTGACTTATGTGGAATCTGTCTGGTGAACACCATCGCTCACGGCCTCTTCGGTGATGAGCTATTCAGTCACAAGGCTCGGCGTTGCTTGAGAATGCAATACTTTATTGACTTAGGCAGAGCACAGGTTGATTTTGTGAGTGATAACATTATGCCATAATCTGTGTGACTAACCATGTAAACCAGGATGCACGCAGCAAGATCCCTCAACCATTGGCGCTGACGGGACCAGAGCTTGAAGATTTGTTTCTTGCCTGTGATCATAATTCTATCAGTACCACCACCGATCCCGCTACCTCCTCAGTGGAACACATCTCTATCGATCAGGCTACAAGTGAAGATATTGAGGACAATGTACACGATACTGCCCATACATGTTCCATCCCGTGCACTACAGACCTTGGCCTGCACAATGTCACCGACTCCACCATTCAGTCACCCCGCACTGATGCCTGCCCCTCTGTGAATGTCTCAGCTACTATTGTCACTCCCAGCCAACAGCACACACCTATGATATCTTCTCCTGTGAATAAAAACACGAATGTGATGTGGATATCGACCTTGATCCTGTTGAAGAAGAAAAGTATCCAAGAAAGAAGCCGCGTTTGGATGACACACCGGGAGGACTCGTCAGCATCAGTCATTCTGCTATAGCAAGTCGGAAACTCAAAGAGGCAGCCATGAATGGGATGTTGGCCTTGAACGAGAAGAAGTTGAGATGCTATGAGGAGGAGGTCAGCCACTTGGATTCTGGTGCCCAGTGCGAATACGAAGAGAAGTGGTGAGTGTTCCATTCGAGGTGTGGCAAATGGTACACTATGAAGGAACCGTACAATGTGACAAGGTTCCGGGCACACATAATCAAATGCAACAACACGCACGCTGTAAAGGAGAAGTCAAAGCCAAAAATGAACGCAGGACAAGTACCCCCACCTCGGCCGAGGACTTCATTGACACTGGATTTCTTTGCAAACAAACATGGATGGGACAGAAAACAAGTGGATGGCATGATGGGTGTGGAGACCGAGAGGTTTGCAAAGGCCAATCACTCTGAAAATGTGTCATTAGAACCGATCAGCTTCAAGTTGCCCTGTCCCGGCATTACTGCAGACATACATGCTGATGTCACGATGTATCTCCGAAGAACTGGTGCCAATGGTGGAGGAGGACGTTCTCTGACTCGTATAGCATGGGACCTATTCAGCAAGGAGTATGGGGACCTTACCACGAAGAAGAAAGCTCAAGTCAAACAAACTCAGGTTCATGAGCATACTTGGCGCAATGATCACATCGCGCTTGCCATGTTTTCAACCACTTGCCGTAAAATCGTGAACTTGAGCGGTGATGCTTCACCATCCATCTGTTCTGCATGTTCAGAAGTTCTTAATTCACAGGCCTTCAAGACGATGTTGCGCGTACCCATGCCAGATCCCAAAAATTACAAACACCTGAATCATGAATATCGTAATCAGATGCTCGCTCAAATATATGCCAAGTCTCGCGGCTTGGAGGACCTTATCAATGATGAGGTATGTGCAGCAGTTCACAGCGAAGTGTCAGTTGTTAACATTGCCTACTTCAGGATGCTCATACGTCTGTGTACGCGTAATTTGCTATCGGTCTAATCAATGGTGACTTTCCTGGAATGTCTGTTTTCAGTGACCTTTTCGCAGCAATGGTGGAACTCTAGAAATGCGAAACACGTGGAGTTGGCCTACAGAATTTCTACTATGGTCCTGCTTTAATGGAGTTCATGCACCTGTGTGCCATCATCAGTCCCGAGCTCTATAGACAGATGTCAAAGCAATTGCAACTACCCTCTATGCGTCATCTAAAGTATGTCAGACTTATCTCATTGTGTCTACTCCGAAGTGACGTTGTATTTATGCCTTCGCCTTCAGGATTCAACAGGCACGTGTTCCACGACTCCCATTAGAAGTCTGCTCCAAGACCTTTGATAGAGCCGAAGATTATCTGCGAGCGCTGAACTATAATGGGCCAGTCACACTAAGTTGTGATGACACCAAGTTGCACCCTTCTTTCCGAACGTACTGGGATCCTGAAAGTCAAGTCCATATGCTGGTAGGTGGGACAGGTGAGGCGATGGCAGTGGCGAATGCTGAGGAACTTCAGGAGGTTCTTCGTACATGTACAGATAAAAAGGCTATGAAGGCATGCATACTGTTACTCTTAGAAATCTCATACTCACATGTTTCACGACAGGTGCAGTTATGGTGCTTGCTCGTGCCAATTCCTAAGGTGCCGGCCATCGTACTTGCCGCAAAGGCCATTCCGAACGATTTAACTGTGTCGCAGCTTCACGACCTACTCAAGCCTATCCTTCGAGGATTACTAGCACGTAATGTCAAGGTTATCTCCTATGCCTGCGACAGAACACAAACCGAAAGGAACCTCCAAAGTGCACTCGTCAATGAAGCACCATTGCGATTCTCATACACCATCAAGCATCCGTTCCCAGGGTGTCCGGATATAGTCATCGTGATCGCCTTATATAATGGCCAGGCCATTGTCATGATTCAAGACTCCAAACATGGACTGAAGACATTCCGTAACAATCTCTTCTCAGGTGCCCATCTACTCGTGCTTGGAAACTACATTGCAATATACCTCTTTGCTCGGGACCTTGCATTTCAGCCCGACAGCCCTTTGTTTAATCGAGATGTTGAAAAGGTTGACCGCCAGGACGACAATGCTGCGACTCGCCTTTTCTCTGCAACAGCGCTCAATTATCTCATCAAGCGACATCCCGAACATGCTGGTCAAATTGTTTATCTGTTTGTCTTCGGAGAGCTGGTGGACGCCTATCAAAACCGTTTTATCTCCCATCGTGAATGCATCAAGATGGTTCTTTATGCTCGATTTTTCCTCGAGACGTGGAGGGCCTATCTCAAGGCTGCTGGCTATCCTGAAGTGCGGTATCTGATCTCTCGCGAGGCAGTCGATATCACTCGCATTCTCATTGATGGTCTAATCACACTCGTCATAGTTCACCGCGATCATATGGACGGCAAAATCTTCCCTTTATTGCCCTGGCTTCATTCGAGCAAAGTATGCGAGCACGTTTTCGGAGAATGTCGCAAGATTGTCAAGGATTTCACGTATCTTGATTTCCTATATATGATTCCTCGACTTCACATCCTGCTTCAGTCTGTGATCAAGCTCTTGCCATCGAGCAATGCCAAGGACCGAGCTTCTGGTTATGCTCACAGCTATTATGACACAGATGACATTGATCTGGCACAGCTAGCTGTGTTTCCGACAGATACCGAAATCTGTGATGCTGCCCAAGATGCTTGGGACGAACAAGAGAGCCTTTGGTCTTTATTGGGTATTCGTCCTGCAGACTTCCTCACTCCATCACCTCAGAATCAGACTCCATTCCCAAGCATCTCCTCGTGGTTTGCTCCAGGTCAAGATCCTGTCCCCGCAGATGTCCAGGTTCCCTTCGAACACAACCCATTTGACCTCGCCGATCCTGCTTCTGACTCGGAAGATGAGGTTGACGACATTAGTGAAGTCGTTGAAGCAGATTATCTACAGCATCTTGTCGACAACGAAGAGACGACACGCCTACGAAGCACAAAAGACGATGACCGGATGCTCGACCTCACCTGCGCCGCTGTTGCGATAGCCTTAGATGAACAGGTTGTCATGTGAGTCCAACTACGCTCTCTTGCATTCTGCACTAAGAAGTTCTCGCAGTCAGAGTATGCCAGAACCTACGCATGAAGAGGAACAGCTACAATTTCGGGAATATGCAGCAAGTATAAGCAGTACATTAGCTGCTGCAAATCTTCCCGGACTCACAGCTTTGCCCTCCGAGCCTATTCGTCCATTCGATCTTCCCCTCCAGGCATCTGGAATCATCGACCTTTCAGCATTAGTGAGTGCACGGAGGCAGCACGAGACCAATCGTGCCAAGAAGGGTGTTCGCTCTCGAGGTCAAGCAAGCAACGAGGATGATGAAGCGGAGTCCGAGACTGAAAATGCACAGCACAAAGAGTCTGCTCGGGGTTCAAGTTATCCGAGAGATGAATGTGATCTTAGGCCTTCACCAAGATCAAGGAGTAGGTACCGGCTTGAAGAGAAAGGTCAGGTGGATGTCGGATGGTTCGGATACTCGTGGTGGTAACAAGGCGAACGCTGCCCTCGCTGCCAGTCAGCGGCCACAACTGTGAGTCTTCTCGATCCCGACGGCCTGAGGCAAGTCACTTATATTATCTGACAGGTCGTCAAATGCCACATCAAAGTATTCTCGAATCGCGGTCTTCCTGCGAAGTTTGGAGATGCTTGTTTGGGACGCCAAATGCTCTCCAGCCCACGCATTCTCCCCTTTGCTGTGGTAGCATTTGTATTGTGGCCATCGATTCTGGGCTGTTACTTGCACGAGATATTTATTAATCCATATTCCGTTAGAGTGCATGATATTCAATATTTTACAGTGTTATCTCTCTACACCCGTGGTGGGGGTCTGTCTAGTACCCATTCTTGGGTTGACAGTGTTACTAACATGGTCTCGTATCCTACGTTTGCGTGCAAGCCTATGAGCAAATGCATCAAAACCAATTCCGGGCAATTTTGCGCAAGATGGCGTTGTGGCAAACAAATACATTCCTTCATTTGTCTTCCGACCATCTCCTTCAGGTTCTTCCTGGATCACACCAGCTCAGCACCGACAGCCGAACCCTGTATGTCAACTCTGCTTCTCTGGGCTATTTTGTCAAGGTGCAAGGTACTACTACGAGCGGTTGAATTGCAGATGCGGTCAAGACCTTGATCAAGGCATGTCGAGGGGGAGGAAAGGGCAGAACGTTGATGATGATGAATAGAGACGTAGTTACTTCAAATTCGTTGCGAAATATGACATTTGGTATGCCTGATCACTCAATCCGGACAAAATTTGGTTTCAAGAAACCGTTATGACACAGTCCGGACACATCTATGGAAATTTAGACCCTCCTGACAAAATCCGGACAAAAATCGCTGCGAAGCGGCGAAGCGGCGAAGCGGCGAAGCGGCGAAGCCTGATTTTTTCCAGACAGAAAATGCGAAAATCGACCACTCCTATCCGGACAATTTCGATGAGATTTTTGGCAAAAAAATAAGGCTTATTCTCTTATATTCGGGGTCCTGCCACAGCACATGCCAAAAAGGCATATTTATATAATTATTCAAGATTATTATACAAAAGCAAACTTACAATACCAATCAAAACTTAAAATAACATAAAATACTAACATTTTTTAGCTTGCATGATCATAATTGTAGTACATGTTAATATATTATATGCACTAATTAAACAGGCAAAATAGTTATATCTGATTCACCAAGGATTAAAAGGGCACAAAATAATAAAATCATCTCAGCTCACATGGTCATAATTGCAGTATATTATATGCACTGATGGAATGGGTAATATAATTGTACCTAATTTACTAAAGGTTAAAAGGCACAAAATAATGAGATTATCTCAGCATGCATGATCATCATTGTGTACAATTGCAGATTGTTTTTAAAATAAATTGAATAATATATATAAATCTTCTTTAATTCTACAAGTTTGTTGTAAATCATATAACAACATTCACTGCACATGTCAAATCCTAATCACACCTCTTATTGGTCATTTTAGCACTTAGCAAAGTATAACAAGTGGAGTATGGCAGAATGTAGATATGATAATCTGAGCCTAATTTTGTATGACTTATAGAAGGATCCTTCATAATACACTTGTTCGAGATTGTATGGTGTTCTGAATACATAAGAATATTGTGCAAGTTCATATATCTTAGTAAAGCACATCATGTTTTATTATAATATTACAGTGGACTGAAAGAGTACATAATGAGCCACTGTCAAAGGACCATAAGCTGAGTAAGAAGATGTAACTTCCAATATATATATATCACTAAACAGTAGTATGTAATGAGAAGTTCAAAGACATAAATTTTATTGCAAGAGAACGTTTGCTTTAATTGGCAGCACACATCCAGACCCTTAGGCTAGTGTTGCCACAGCTTAGTCACATCTGTTTCAGCTTTTTAGATATTCTGATATGAATTTTGCAGATAATGACATGATCTTAATTGAAATTAATAGCTAAGATGTATATGTATTTAAATGTACCACCACCATTTGCATAATTATCTTTAATATGTTTCAATTTCAGTTACATTGGTAAAATAAAATAAAAGCTGACTACAAAGTCAGACTTTGCAATCGGTGTTTTGGCTATATCTCCATCAATATGAGGTATAACATTTTGATATTTGGCAAGTGCATGTGGCTATATATAGACTACGAAATGAATGTAAGAGCACTATGATATCTGAAAAACTGCCCAAGTTATGAGTCATATATCATTTAGGCCTGACTTAGCTGCAGCAACACTAACTCTTAGGCAAGATGACAAATGCAGACATACCTCCATGATGGTGAAGAGGGGAGGTCTGCCAATGCTGTGTACACACCCAACAATCTTTGCGGTCCCAGAGATGGATTGGGTATGTTGTGCAGGATAGACAGTCCATTGTGGAGTGTGCCAATGCTGTGGCATGCAATTTGACAGAATGAGAAGAGATGGCATAGAGAACAAGAAAGGCTGGTGCTGAGTGATATGCTAATGGTACTAAGTCGCTCTCAATGTTGTACATGGTACTAGCTGATTTCAATGATTAAATTGGTATCTTACATGCCTCAAAAATGTATGGTAAAATCCACTACTTTAAGTTGTGTTTAAGGTAATAGCTAAAATATCCTCCGGAATCAACACCCCTAGTTAACCACCTACTTTGGCAGTGAATCATGAAATTCACTTTTTTGTTCGGACCATTCCACACTTTGCAGGCACACAGTGCTTGTGTCATGGCATTGAAAATGTGCAGATGCTCTCTGTTGACTTTACATTCTGTTATCTCTGGCTGATCAGTGATATCATTACTGAAGATTTTTTTTCCACCCAAAAACTGAAACAAAACCCTAATAAATCTGAAATATCTAAATTTCACATTTTGACCTGGTGGCATGTGGATCGAGCTCTACATATTTGCCTATTTAGCGCTTCGCGCACTGTAGTCGAATTTATATCAGCATCTGTCGACCGCTTTGCACAGTTCTAACCCCATTCTCCCCTTCTCATTCTCATGCCTTCGCTCCCAGCGCAATGCGCAGATTGACACGACTCATCTCTCTTTTGGTTTACCAGCTCAGCTACTCATTGGGCTCTGCTCCATCTCACACCTCATTGACTTTCGAGATACAGCAGGAATATAGACCCATACTCCATGATGATCTTCGCGACGTTCAATCTGCCTTCGATATATCTCCCCTCGTTGCAGAATTAGCTTCGCGGACTATAACTCTCCAAGCCCGGCCGACTACAGTTTATCGGCCCCGATCGACTACGGCATTGCAGCGTGCTCGACTCAGATCTCTGCAGCATGCCGAGAGTGAGCTCGTGGAGTGGGATCAGGTCGAGGTTACTGGACCGGATATAGAGGATAAATACACTTTAGCACAGCTCGCGCGAATTTCGGGCAATGCGTATGCATTGCCCGAGGCGAAGAATTGGTACGATATCGATCCTACTTGGAATAATGTACGTCACGATGCGAGTACCCGATTTTCTCAGCCATTCTCATAGATGTTATTAGAGTTTCCCATTTGGCTGGGAGGATGCTACGGATGGTTTCCGCGGGCACGTTTTCGTCTCTCCCTCCAACTCCACTGTCATTTTGTCTATAAAGGGCACGACCTTGCAGGGTCCCACCTCCAGAAAGGACAAATTCAATGATAATCTCCTCTTTTCTTGCTGCTGTGCCCGCGTGGACTTCTCGTGGATATTCAGCACCGTGTGCGGGTGCTATTCGGGGAGCTGGAAGTGCGACCGCGGTTGCCTAAGTGATGCACTGATCCAAGACAGTCTATTCTATAGTGTCGGCGTCGTAAGTCGACATCGTGAACTCTCCAAACGTTTCCGCTCATCTTTACTCTCGACCTGCGCAGGGCTTGATCAACAATCTCACCTCGCTCTATCCCTCTTCTGATATCTGGCTAGTCGGTCACTCCCTCGGGGGCGCGCTTGCTTCGCTCCTTGCAACCACGTTCGGCTTGCCCGCAGTCGCGTTCGAATCCCCCGGAGAGCGCGTTGCAGCCCAGCGCCTCCACCTGCCCATGCCGCCCGACGGCGACTCTCCCGTGACACACGTCTATCATAATGCCGACCCCATCCCGCAAGGTGCATGCACGGGCGTGGGCTCGCCGTGCGTGCACGCTGGGTTCGCGCTTGAGACGCGGTGCCATCTGGGCAAGTCCATCGTGTATGATACTGTTGGGAAGCTGGGATGGAAGGTGGACGTCAGGAGGCATGTAATCAAGGACGTGATTACGAAGGTGTTAGAGGTGGAGCCGGAAGGTGGCTGGGAGACAGGAGAAGATGGTCTGGAGTTAGATGTGCCGATAGCCAGGGAGGAGGTAGATTGCGTGGTGAGTGCAGGTGTCCTGCTATGTTGTCCATCTCGCTCATTGGGTCGATTTCCAGGACTGCTTTAAGTGGGAATTCGGGGATTTTAAGGATGGTTGTCTATGACTTGTGTCAATAAGATTAGATTGTATTCTAGTGTAGATCAAGGTATATGTATAACACTCCACATGTTGTCTAATTTATACGCAAGCCTTCAAACTCCTGCCCACCAATTAACCGCCCCTCGACGTACACCTTCCTAACGTTGCGATCATCCCCACAAAACAAGAACCGTTCCAACATTCCTCCAGCTCCTTTTCTCCGTCTTCCCGACGCCTTCGTCGCCGTGCTCGCCGCCGCTCCCGCGTACGCCGAGCTCCATGTCCAGGTCGGCGCCCAAATCGCGGGGTTACCCGCGTCTGTGCGCACGCTGACACGAGCGCATCGAACGCCTTGCCCGGCGCGAGCGACCCAATGCGCGACTCGAGATTGCACACCTCCGCGCCGCCCAGCGTCGCGAGATGCAGCAGCGTTGCCACCGGGAGCGGGCGGTTGGTAAACCGCGAGCCAGTGCCGTCTGCCGGCGGGTTCTGCATGGCGACCACTTTGGAGCACATGCTAGCGTGCTGGATGGCTGCAAGCACCGAAGGCGAGAAACCGCCCGAGACGTCGGTGCCCAGTCCCACCTGCGGAGTCACTCGCATTTCAGCACGAGGTCAAACACTCGTGAATCATCCCTACCTTGATCCGTGATCGAGGAGCATGCCGACCTTGGTGCACCCGCTGCGCAGGTTGAAGTTGCTCGTCGGGCAGTGGCTCACGCCGACCCTCCGAGCCTTGAGGATCGCCACTCCGCCGGCTCGAGGTGCACTGCGTGCGCAAGGATCGTGTTCTCGCGCAGCAGCCCGTACGCGTCGTAACGCCGCGTACGTCCCAGAGCCCCGCGTACCGAGACCGCGTGCGCGTGCGCGGGGAGGGATTCCGGGGGGAAGAGCTGCTTCGTAAACACGACCTCGGACTCGTTTCGGAGATGTGCGTTTGGATCGCGAGCGCGGGGTCCGACGCAGCAGCGCGCGAGCCCGGAGAGCAGCGCAGGCGTGCAGACATCGCGAAGCGTGGGGTGAGTATGGGCTGCACCAGCGCGCTGTGTGTGCGCGGGATGGCGCGGATGTGCGCGATTAGCTCGCGAGTTGCGGCGAGGGATGCCTCGGCAGAGGGCTCGATATAGTAGTCGGGAGAGTTCTGGTCCATGTTACATTTCTGAGGACGATGACGTGATTCGGCTGTGATCGGTGCAACAGTAGTGGGCGAGCTTACCTACCCCGACGAATGCACGCTGTCCTGGGCAGAGGGGAGCGTCAGAAATCTACTTGTGGGAAGGTTATCGCGTGATATACCGTATGCATGCACGATTTCGGCTAGTGCCTTCGTGCTCTCTAAATGCAATGTTCCATAATAGCAACAAGTTGTGGACTAAAGAAAGTTCAGGTCATATCAAATGGCATATGGCGCGGTTGCACTCACTCCGTAGTCAATTGTCCTCCTGATGATGGATTTGTATGCCCGTCGGGCGAAGCCAACGTCGGAGAACCTAGATTCCATTGGAAATGTTACTTCAGACAGCCAATCCAAAAGCTCGTGCTCTTGACCGCTATGTCAGATAAATCAGTCACGGGCTTCACGAATACAACGCTACAACATGCCTGCCAATATTGGGGCCTGCGGGGCGTGCTGCAGCACAGTATGAGTTGACTTTCGAGTAATTCATCGCGCACGAGACCACTCACAATATGGGTATCGATGAAGCCAGGCATCAGAAACTCACCCATCTTGAGCCGTATTAGCTCTGCGTCAGATGCGACGCCGTGTTGTGCTAGCATGTCGGGCAGGGTGCTGGCAGGCACATCCTCCTCTATCCACTCTATCTCTCCACTTGTGCGCGATACGGACAACAGGGAGTGAGGGAGGGCAAGGTACGACGTCAGCGACACCGGGGGATCAGGGCACCATAGAATATGGTCGGCATTCTGGTCAGTTGCGCGGAGGGTGAGCGCAACGACGACAGCGGATTGACGATAAGGCAGGTCGCCGCAGCGCCCGAGTCCGCTAGAGGTGGCGTAATACTCCGATCACGGGAGGGCTGCTGTTTTAGGAAGGTGTATAAGATCGGCTCTGCCGCGCCTCATTTGAATATTTGATGGGCCGACAGCTGAAGAATGTGTTTCGTCAGAATATCTTCGCAGGAATCGTGGCGATGGGTCGAAAGGTTGAAAGCAATTACAACAAGGAGTCAGGGTAATGCGATGTAATGATACGATCATCAATAATGTTCACTCGTGATCGCAATGGTACGACGTCAGAAATACCATCGCTACATGTATCGTGTAAGAACTGTAATGCACGGATTAAGTAAGTAGGAATTACTTATAATAAGAGCATGATTCTCTTTATTTTTGCGTCGAGTAGAGTAGATTTGCTACGAGGTAGGCGAACACCATAAAGCTACCTTGGGAATTTAGCTGGTCCGAGGAATCGATCCTGGCTACACGAGTATTCTCTACGCGCCGTCTGGAACGACGGGGAAATATATATGACCGCAGGCATGGAATCGATGTGGTCCTAAAATGATTGCACCAAAATGATTGCATCCGATCATTGGGGTCACACGTAGCGCGGCCCGCGAGAGGGGATGACCTCCTGGTGACGATTACTTAGCGTGGAGAGGAACACCGTGTGAGGGGTTGCCTATGGTGGGTTGCTGTTATCTGACATAACCAGGTTCGACTGCTTAGTTCGACAACACGTCGCACTATGATTGTCTCCTGGTCCAAGCCTCAAGCCTGATTTATAGAAACACCGCCATAGACATTCTCGATGCTTTTTACGGAAACGCTTCGGAAAAGCCACTCTTCCTCCGTTAGCCTTGTCGTAGTAAGTCTGGCACTGAATTAAATGAGAAGAATGCCATTACCCGTGTCAACTTGACATCATCATTCTGAGAAGCACATCTTGACACGTCTGCGAAAAGTTGGATCCTCCTTCAGCTCCGCGGCTCGACTTTTGAATACATTTCAGGCCATTGACGCATCGAATACCGCGTTATCTGCGTCACAAATATTGCTAGAGCCTTTATGAGAAGTAAGTTAGCATGAAACGCGTCGAAGGGAGTAAGATGGTGTTTATGATCGAGAAGATGCGTCAAGACGCGCCTGTGGCTGAATTGCCCGTGCTACCATGCGGCACGGCTGGTGAGACGTACACGTCGACATTGCGCGCATCGGCTATGATTACCGATGCGTTACCGTCTGAAGTGGTTGGCATTGAAGATAAATGATGTGCCTCTGAGGTCTCCGTCGGATCCACAGGTCCAGGTGGGCTGCACACGTGCGAGATGGTCGCGCAATCTACTCGGATCGATGGGGCTAGTAATGCTCTTCTATCGCAGGAGGCCGACCATCAAGAGCAAGCGGCTTCAATTGCCCCATACAAGTGAGAAACAAGGAAGTGGTCGCGACGACCGTGCTGAAGTGGGCGGAAGAAGCCAGATCGTGAACAAGGGAGCACGCGACTCAGTGGCTGAACCGGAAATGTTGTAACCGCGAGCTTGACTGGTGCCAAGCGTCTGCATACTTTGGGTTTGCACAAAGTCTCCTGCAGCTTGGGGTAGTCTAGCAACTTGCTGATCGATGATAAGTAGTGTGGAAAATCCGGGCGATATCCAAGGACATGTGCTAGCGTGTGCTGCGCTGGTGTGAGCGATCACCGTAATGACGCGGGCGGTGACTGCTCCTGTGTGCCTCAACTTCACTCTGTGTCCAAGCTGTCCTCCAGCAACCATGCACAAGCTACAGGACGCTGCGCCGGGTCGAAGAAAGGATGTCTCAGGGAGGGAAAAGGCGGGAGTAAGGATAAGGATTAAGGCGAGGAGAAGGGAGGACTGGGCTGAGTGCCTTGATGGACTGGCGCTTCCGGCTCCTTCACATCTTACATCCGATATTGCCCACATATAAATTTCTTTTCTCGTTATGCCTTCGTCCCCACTTCCTCCCGTCCTCACCTCTGCACATCCTGGTCGTCGACCTCGCTGTCGACCTATACCCATCTCTTACTCCGTCTCCTCATCCTCGTTCCCAAGGACGTGTCATTATCCTTCCAACCCTCATACTACGCACATTATGCCGTCTCTACGGGCACCGTCTCTTCTCCCGCCGTCGTGCTTCTCCCTACCAGCACTCCCCTTCTCCTACCAATCGGGATGTCAATGCACGCGCACGCGCACACGGAGACGCAGATCCCGCCGGTCTTCGGGCTCCGACACTCATACTCGTAGAGTCCTTGCTGACATCGACTGGTGGAGGGTCCAAGATGGACAGCTTGACGAGCCACCATCACCCTCCCGAAACCGTGACACACCAGCTCCTCGACGCCAGCGAGGAGCAGGCGTCGACGTCGACGATGCCATATCCGTGATTGAAGGCCCCCGTCATACCTCCATCCCGACGTTCTGGCAACCCTCCGCGGGTATGGGCACGAATGCACTCGATAACGTGCCTCCTTCTGTGCCGTTTTGGGCAGTGGCGGTGGACGAGTCTCATGGTACAAGCTCGCCAGAGGTATGTATGCTCTTCCAGCTCGCACGCCACAGTTGTTATAATTCATACTGACAACCAGGCACTCCTCTCACAGTCGCTCTCTCCCCTGCCCGAGTTCGCAGACCTGTCTATCTCGCCGCGTACCCCGCGGCGTCGCCGGTCCTCGCGCTCGTCGGCGTCATCTCTCGAGAGCTCGCCGGAGTCTGATAATGGCTCGCTTTTCCCGATGCCCACTTTCACGGACTTGCTTAGTCCTTCTCTGACTGTGCTGCCTCCCGCGTCGGCGTCCGGCAGGGCTGCCCGACCCTCGCGGGGTCGGGTGACGCCACCGTTAATCCGCGCGTCGAGCTATTCCGCTGTGGAGTTCCAAATCTCCACAAGTCGCCGCGATGACAGGTTTGATGATATCCCTATGCCCCAGCTGCCCTTCTTCTCGACAGCAACGATCGACCCAGAAGATCTTTTTTACTATTAAAGTTTACGCGTTTATCGTCGCATCCATACCGGGGTCATTCGCAGACGAAGAAAAGTGTTGAGAATACACAACTGCCATCATCTTGTTTCTCGCTTTCCTACCAACGTCCTTACGCCGGCATTTTGTTGCCCTCATCACCTTCTATCCCCATCAAGAGCTGCTCGCGAACGCTGACCGCGTGCTTTACCTATCTCCATTTATCACGCCACCACCTCCTATCTGCCCAGTCTATCATCACGACGAACCGGTATCTCTCGCCTATCCGCTGTGCAGATTCTCCGCTCAGACACCTCTACTCGGGGTTCTCTCCACCCCTATGCGTACTCCCTCCTCTCATCTGAACTCTGTATCTCACATCATCGTTCCCCTCAAGTTACTTATCCTTCAATTCATTCGTCTCGTTGCATTCAATTGGTTCTTTGCGTCTCGCTGCAGTTTGAACATCGATCCGTTTACGACTCCGCATCTCGGCCCCGGGTATCTCGCATCGTTCTGTGATTGCTTTCCATGACCAGATGACCCACGACGTGCTTCCTTCTCATGTCCATTGACGTCACGTCTGTCCCAGTGTTTCTTGCTTCGCGTTGTCGAATGAATTGCTTGAAGTAGAATATCTCAGTTTTCTTTGTCTTCTATCATTGCTTATCCTCATGTATGGCCCATTCTTGCTCTCTTGTTTGTTATCGCGCACGACCTTCACGATCTGCCCTTTTTTTGTACATAAAACCTGGCTCGATCCTCTTCACCAACTTCAAATACGTTCATGTACGGTAGTTACTCGTCTTGTTATATCGCAAGACTTGTCATTCCGCCAAATACATGATGCGACTATCACACAGTATGCACAACTAAAACATGCACACCGCCTCCGGAAGTGCCCTCGCCGCGTCGCAGTCAGCTGACAGCCAAGCTCGAATGCGGTCGCCATCGTCGCCGCGGTGCCACCACACCAAGGTGCGATATCGCACAACGATTGGGGAAGATCCCCAACCCTACCCCATCCTGCCCGGCGAGCTGCACGCTATCTGCACGGAGCCAGCGATAGGCGTCTGCGGGCGACCGCCATCACCTGTACATCCCCGCCACCGTATCTGGACCCGTGACCTTGCTCCATCGCGACGTCGCGAGCGGGCCGTAATGCGGCTCCGCGTTCGGAGCCGCAGGGGCTGGTGCTGCGGGCTGCGGCTTGGGGGGGAGCGGTTGGGTATATGGAGCGTGCGTGGGTTTGGGTGGGAGCGGATGTGGCTGTGGGGGCTGCGATGGAGGCTGCGATGCCGCAGGCTGTCCCTGCCGAGCTTTCCACGAGTTCCGGATGGAAGACGAGCGCGCGAAGAGCTAGCGGGCAAGAACGGTTGAGCACAAGATAACTCGTTGCAGAGCGGACTACTTACAATGTCTTTTTCTACGCCATCTGCGATGCTCTTGATGATGTTTTCTACGACGGATCTGTGGTTGCCGTTGGGCTTATCGTCTCTGAAGCGCATCATGCGCCAATGCTCTTCGATAGGATCCCAGTGTACTTCGACGATTCGGTCGTCGAGTTGCTCGCCGGAAGACTTCATTCTGTGTGATGAGGACCAAACGTCAATCGCATAGCCTTGAGAGCTCAGAGGATGGACAGACGTTTCCCATTCGTCGTCCTCCACATGCATGACGTCGTAGAGCTCATATCTCGGGATGCCTCGGTCATCGCCGCACCAAACGTGCAGTTCAAAAACAGGCTTTGCGAAGAAATCGGGCTGCGAAGGGCGCCCCGCTAAAGGAGGAAATCGTAGCATTAACTTGAAGTCTATAGAGTTTTCCGATGGAGGTTTCCACTTCAAACTATCAAGGTCGTCAAATAACGGTCAGATCGAGACAGTGGAGATCGAAAAAATTATACCCACATATTATGATCTGTCCCTGGAATATAAGAGGTGGAGACACAAGTGTATATCAGGCCATCGTTTCCGTGCTGTAGCGCCGGAATGTCGATGTTGAACACGTCCTCTACGTGGTACGATAATTGAACGTTTTTGATTTTAATGCTGTTCACCCAATGAGCGACGCATACAGCGTAATGCGAGAATTGACGTACTCAAATGGCTGGGTTTCGGCCATGCGAGGGTGGTCTTGCATCATCTTAGCATATGGCTTGTAGAACCATGCCTTCAGTCGCTAAAACAAACAAAGGCGCGTCAGCTCGCCCGGCCATCATAGACGAGGACAGACAACAACGTACTCCATACCGTTTATCAAGGGTCCTTGACATGACATTCTGATCATCGACCACCAAACAGTCGAAAGCCAGATATCGCAGCGTTTCCTGGAATAAGGACATCAGCGTATCACACATGTGGATGGAAGAAGAGGCACTAACCTGCTGCGTGCGAGGATCGACGTCTATTACAAGCTCGCCGTCGACGATGGAATTACGGAGGGGATTCCGGGGATTCTCGTGATGTGGAAAGAAGAGACCGCTTAATTGGCGATAGGTGTTGTGGCGGTCGATCTGGAGAGCCACAGCAGAAGAAAGGTCTCAACTAATTGACACTAGAGTAGCGAGATTATCAGACCTACTATGTAGACCATCTGATCCATTGTATGGATGTCCGTCTGGACAAATAGAAGGACACGGACCCCATCGGACTTCTCGCATACCCAATAACTGCAAACGAATGGTTCGTTGAGCATGTAAGCAAATGACGGCACGGCACCATATACTTACTCTTGGGCTTCCAGCTTGTCCAGATCCTTCAGGCCGAAGCTGACAGGTTGACTCCCCGGAAACCTTTACGAAAGCACTGCATAAGCTGATGCCAAATGCACCATCGGAACGCGCGTTACCGCTCATTGTCAAGTCCGCAGAGCTTAGCTACGAGCTGCTTCAGCCAAATTTCTTGGTCTGAGTTGTGAACAACAACAACGCCTGGAAGGTCCGGTATGCTAGCCATGCAGAAATCCAGAAGTGGAATGAGACGAAAGTAGCACACGCGCCACAAGTTCAACGGGAAGAGACGTGACGAGATGGACGTGACGACACGCGTTTGTGTTTGTGACATATCGCGTGACGGCCGAGTCAAACCACTAGTACGCACGCGGACTGTCAGCGGTAGCCACGAAGCATCGGCTCCATTGCAACGGAACTTAGACGGGCATTGCACATCGCATAATTTTTCAGAACGCATCGTCAACGTTGGGCTGCGCATTCATGGTATTTTCATAGGTAGCAGTACAGATGAGAGGGAGCTATAAGATTCACAAACACACAGCGGCAAGGACGAAAAGAAGTGAAAGACGACAACGAGCATGCAAAATCCAGTCTAACGATCCTCCGCCCATTCCTGTTTATTGAGATGAGGTCAGATGGCGTCTAGGCAGACACAGGTTAACACTTACGTTCTCCTTCTTGATTTGAGCCTAAATATGTCATTGTGAGTGTCTTCCGAACCTAGAATGAAAAATGGTACCACTCCTCCTCCGGAGTAAAGTCCGTTCACGATGTTGAAGAGCTTGCGGATCTCCTCCGGCGTCTTTCCCTTGATCATGTTCGCGACCGTCTTGCATCCAACATCGCTGCAGCGCGTGTGGGGGTTCGTCAAAAGATAACGGCATGTGTGTAAAACTCACAGCAGGGGCTTGATATCCAGGTAGTTTGCGGCAAGGATGATTTCAAACAGCATCTCCTGGTCAACAGTGATGAACTTCTGGTCCCACTCGCTGATGTCAGTTGTCCGCTTGCGCGTCTCATCCTGGCTTTGTTCAGCATCAGCGGCCGGTAGAGGCTCTCCCCGGTGGTGTTCGCAATACTCAAGGACCTAGATTGACAACACGAGGTCAGGGGAGATGCTGAACGCCACACACGACACTGCATGTAGGACAGCGCTGAACGGATCACGAACGCACCTTCTTCAGCACACTCGAGGAGACGTTGGGCAGAGGAATCGGCTGATCGCTTTCACCGACATCTGTGTGCGAGCGCCATTAGACAACAAGGAGCGAGTGGCGACGGAACTGACCTTCCAACATGTTTTTGATAAGAACGCTGCGCTCGGCGACCTCCTTGTCGACGGTAAATTGCTCATTGTCGGAAGTGACGAGGAGAACCATGGTGAAAGATGAGGAAGAAGGTGTGGCGATTAGAGTCGATGTGAGTAGGGCGGTGTTGGGAGACAAGCGAGACCCGAGCGTTCCTTTTTGAATGTGTTGTTACATAAGCCGCTTGTCCCGCCACAGTGAGAGAAACGCGGCTGCGAGAGCACAAAAGACAATCCTAAACCATGTCACTCGCACTCATCCGAAAATGCCTAGAAACTGCTAGAAGCCCTTTCAGTAATCTCGGTACGTATGTGCCACTTGTTCTATTGACATTACGCCATATCTATCCTATAGGCTTCGGTTCCGTGCGAACCGCTACAAAGCGAGCTGGAGGAACGGTCTCAAATCATGGTGGCTCCCCCGGAAAGCGGCTAGGCGTGAAGAAATACTCTGGTCCGTCACATTTTGTTCTTTTATTATTGCTGGAGCCACAATGTTGCACTGCAGATGAATTCGTCATTCCTGGAAATATCCTTGTCCGTCAGCGTGGCACACAGTTCCATCCTGGGCAACATGTACGTTTTCCTTCTGTATCTGGCTTCGCGAGTGACTTGGAGGCCTTACGATTGCTTTGACAGGTCAAGATGGGTAGTGACCACACTCTGTATGCGACAGTGCCAGGCTATGTGCGTTTCTACAGGATACCTGGCTCGCGAAAAGACCGCAAGTATGTCGGCCTGGTATTGAACCGCGGAGAGAGGCTTCCTCGAGACGAGACAAATTCCGGACGCAGCCGGTACTTTGGCTTGGTGGATGTGAACGCCCTCCCCAAGGAGGCTATTGCATGACGGTCCTTACTCATTCGTACCAGAATGCATACACATCATTTTATTCCATGCCAAAAGATGTATAGCGCATACGTCACGGTACATTGTAGCTAATACTATAATCACAGCGTTGAGTCTAGATATACAAGCAGAGCGGGGTATGTTACAAGTCCATCCGAAATCCACAGGAAAAGTGCATCGCCCCACGCACTCCTCTCTTGGTGTCGTTGAATATTACTACAATCACCATACCGTATCAGGGAACTCGGAGGTCTTGAGCTCCTGCGGATCGGTGTCTACTACCTCTACCACCTCACGCAGCAGGGTCAGGTCTGTGTCTGCCATGTCCTCCACGTTCTCGTAATGAGGCAGACGCAACGAAAGCCGCTTCAGGCGCTGCCCGCGCCTCGAGCGCTCCTCCGCAAACTTGTAGCACTGGAGCGATGACCACGTCTTATCATCCGTGAGTGTCAGCGTTTCTAGGTGTGGGCAGGGCAGCCTGCCCGTGACCCCTCCGGCGTGGACAGCGCGGACAGGAGCGCCCTACAGAACCCGCCGTCCGTGATGCTCTGCAGCCGCACGTGCAGCACCTTCAACATCGGCATCTTCTCAAGCACATGCCGCCACGTATCGCGCGAGAAACCGGTGTGCGGCTGGTAGAACGCGGTCTCCGCCACCGCGAACTCCTCCAGGAGGCTTAGGTCGAGCGTCTTCGTGACGGACTGCAGCAGCGGGCCTGACACCGTCGGCATGTCCCCAATATTGCTTCCCGAGCCGATCGTGGCGGTGATCTGGAATGGGTTCAGGCTCGTGTTACCCTCGAGCACGATGGCCCCGGACGCGCTCTGATACGTGATGTGCAGGCGTCGGATGTCGCGCAGCGGGTGCGTCTCCTCCAGGTCATATGGGACCCCAAAGAGGAAGCGGAAGTCGTCGCGCCGTTCGAGCCACACGCTGAGGCGAAGCGTGCAGTTCGGCACGATCAGGCGGCTGATCATGTCCGTCACTACTGTCGCTGAGCAGCGTGCGATGTCGATCCACCGCAGGCTATCCAACCGAATCTGGCGAAACTCGTACTCGCCCTCGGAGGGCACGAAGGTTGTTTTATAGGTTACGAGCACCTCGAGTCGCGGGCATGCCTCCAGCATTTGCAGGAGCTGGCTGATCTCCATAGTGATGAGATCCCGCTTTTTACCCCTGATGTATAGCTCCTTTAAGCTAGCAAAGGACACACGGCCTAGTGCGGGGTATGAGTAGATGAGCTTGAGCGTCGTTAGGCATGGTGTGGAGCTGCTAAACATCGTTGGCAGCGCAACGCAATTACTTTCGCTGTGCACCCTGTAAACGAATAAGGTGTCGAGTATGGGAGCGGGCGCTTCGATAATGGGGGATAGCATTTGATGAACCCCGCCATTCTCCGTGTTCATGAGCGTACATGGAATATAGATTTTGCGAATCCGCCCTATGTGTGATAATATTTCATTCAACACCTGGGAAGAATTGTCGGGGTTTGCTTCGGGATGCACAACGAAAGATAATGGTGCATCCCCAGAGCGCGATATACAAGTCAGCGCGGCCGCAGGGTATCGAGTGCTGATGCGTGTCCATAGCACAGAGCACACCAATGCGACTGACCGCCAGCGATGGCAGACATGCGCGAGGTAAATCCACTGGCAGGAGCCGAAGCCCGAGTCTATAGGCCTGTCATATTCCTTTGCCAGATCTACGAAGACGAGCGCGAGGATATCGGTGAGAGTCTATGGATTGGACGGAGGGAGTTGCGGTATCTCTGTAATAGCGCAAGAGAAGAGTCGAGGTCGTCGACCTAGAAATCACTGGTCAATAAGTGTATCAGAGATTGTTATATTCTACCAGACTTACTTTGTCAATGATACGAAGCGGGTCGTTGACGCTGAATCCAATGGTTATGTCAACATGACAGGAGATGTACCGCATGATAAAAGGGCTTACTGAGGTCCATTCCATTCGGGGAGATCCCATGATTGCGGGTGCAGTAGGTGAGAAAGAATCAACCTGGGGTGAGGTTGCGCATCCATATCTCGCGGGGGAAGAGCCACCTCGGTAGCCATGATTGTGAGAGGAGAGATGTAGGACCAGATATTTGCGTAGAATGGAAAGACGAACCTGTGGAACTTAAATCAACATAGCAGAGGGCCTGCGGGATTACAGCATTCTGACGTTGAGTCACGCTCGGAATGAGGGTGAGCACCGGAACTCGAGCATGCAATGCGCCTTCGCTTCTGATACGTCAAGACTCATAGACGCCCGCACCGCCCAGCGAGGATCCAGCCTTAGCATCGCCCTTAGCATCAGCCTTAGCATAGCATTGATCGCCCATACATAGCGTCGGTGCGTCCAACTTAGCGTTGCAACACTGCTGCTCCGATGTGAGTCGTAGTGACTCCAATTCTGCACACCTTGGCTGCACAGAGCTGCATTCGAGCGCCTTCCGGCGCTCAGGTGAGCTGTGTCCGGGGGCCGTCAGCGCGCTGAAATGCATCCCGTGAGTCAAGTCGGCTGTGCTGTCCAGAATATTAATGGAGGCTCCAGCTGAGGTATACCGTTTGAAAGAGTTCAGAGTCATGGACGTACACTGCTGAACCTCGGTGGGCCATTGTCACAAAATGCACCCACGTGACTGTGACGCGACGCGCAGCTTGTGTGTAACGCATGACTTTTCGATTGGTGCTATGCAGATGGAATCCATTTTTAGCTGCGAAAGACACACAGTGCAAAGCCGGACATGCGTCTCGTCTTCAGCTTCAATTCCCATCACGACCTAGTGGCGGAGACAGCCCTCTCACGGTGTCTCTCTAACCCCCATAGTCTCCACCGTCATGTCGACTGACCTGCATCTATCTATAACACCTCTGAAGATAACAGGTACCGTGGCAAGCACTTGTCATTAATGTAATCACGGTTTTGATTTCGTTCGCAACAAAGAAATACCTTCAGAGGACTCAATCATAGCCTCAGGACAAGCTCTGCTGGACTCAGCAACGTCCTGGAAGCACGGCAAGACATACCAGAAGAATACAGTCAGGACATTGTCTCGTGCCAAAGGCCCGCGAGATGGTGCAGCCTGGCACTGTCGTGTCAGCGAGCACCCTCCAGGGGACGCGACATTCGATGAATTCTGGAGCAAGCTTGGTGTAGATAAAGCGGAGAACGAGATGCAGTACGTCCCAGTTCTTCACCTCACAGATCAACAGGTAACACTTCATTTAGATTTATCCCGGATATCAAGAAGGCGACGTTGATCAAGAAAATCTCCTCAACACAATCCGTCTGGTCGCTTTATTATACTTTTCCTCCGCCAGTTTCCCCCGAGTTTTCACGGTCGTTCAAACCGTTCATCTGAGTGAGACGTCGCCAAAGACTGGGTAAGTATACTGTGTCCTTGCTGCCTGATAATCGTAATATCTAATTGTTTCTGTATACATCCATAGAATAATTGTTTCCGTACCCGTGGACTTGACAGCACCAGGCAGCGAGGATCTAGCCAAGCTTGAAGAGAAAGGCGTCAAAGGGCGCTATGTGAGCGTTGAGCGACTCACAGAGCTCGATAACGGTAATGTCGAATGGCGTATGGCGACCTCTAGCACCCCAGGTGGTAAGATCCCCCAATTCGTAGCGGAGTCCTCGATGGCCAGCACGATCTCCCACGTAAGTGCCATCTGGTGCGTCAGATATGAGCCACGAACTGACCTATGTGCACATAGGACGTGACTCATTTCTTGCACTGGTTCCACTCCATCCGTGCAAACCCCACGCCTGCTACGACAGACGAAAGTGCACCGGCAGCTACGGCTGATGTGCATGCATCTACCGCCGCAAATGAGGCCGTATCGAATGCTGCTGGAGCTTAAACAATGCGGCCCAAGTGGTACTGGTGCTGTAGCTTGAATTGATATCGTGCGGACATGGACTGCAGGTCGGGCCATCTGTACGAGGACTCTGTTATATACCTGACGATTTGGATGGAATGTACAGTACTGAATACGGATGCTTTACACCAGAGCTTGGGATCTCCCATATTGCTTTTCGGAAGGTCTTCACATTGGCGCCGGTCTTTGGCACGCTTGGAAGATCAATGTCAATTAGAGTTGCGGTCTTCATTCCCACAGCGTCTCACACTTGATACATCTTATGTATAACGCGATAGGCACGTTTTGTGGGTACAAAACTGACCGTGGCTACCCGCGCATGCCACATTCTCCCATCCTTCAGCAACGCTCCGGCTTTTCAATCTCAAATTCTGTTCCGGACGACCAATTCTCATCCCAAGATGCCGCTGACAGTCGATGAAACACCAGATAACCAGAGGATCGAGAGTAGCAGTGAGAAGTCAGACCGCCAGCAGGTACGTTAATCCGTTCTCTACCACTTTTCACAAAGTCATCGTGCATCGTGACTAGGAGAAAAATGCGACTTTTTATTGCCGAGAAGAAAGCGCCGATGAGGACTCTTCCACAGCTTGGGCAGCTTGTGTCCAGAAAGTCAAGGAGATCGACGAAGCGTCCGTGCGAGAGTGGAAGGAAGAAATTGACACACTCCTTGTCTTTGTGAGCCCATCTTATTATGTATCAATGACTTAAATCTGGACCTGATTCGTGACTTCCCGAACAGGCCGGCCTCTTTTCCGCCGTCCTCACAACGTTCAATGTGCAATCATATGTTTCGCTGCAACCTGATTCCTCTGATA
Organism: Grifola frondosa; assembly: GCA_001683735.1. NCBI lineage: Eukaryota > Fungi > Basidiomycota > Agaricomycetes > Polyporales > Grifolaceae > Grifola > Grifola frondosa. The sequence goes on from LUGG01000018.1 coordinate 173,303, forward strand.
CGTCAAATATTCTCCTTGCACAGATTTCTGCGCAGCTGAACAGCTTTTCCGTGAACTCCGGCTTCGTAAACTCATCCCAGCCACCACTTTCTGCCACGCCTCCCTTCCGACCTTCTACGTCCGCCGTCGTAATCAATGTCCTGTGGTTCTCTAGCTTGATTTCTAGCCTTGCCGCCGCATCGATCGGTATCCTAGTCAAGCAATGGCTGAACAGGTACAGTCGTGGGCTTTCGATCGTTTCACGGGAGGGCGCCCGTGTGCGCCAGTTCCGCTACGATGCCTTGATAAAATACAGAGTCATCAATATCATGGCTCTCCTTCCGGTTCTCCTGCAGATTTCCCTCGTCCTATTCCTAGCGGGACTTTTGGTCCTCCTGTGGCCGTTGCACCGAACCGTCGCTGCTATCGCAACAGTTCTCGTCGCGTTTCTACTGGTCTTCTTGATTATCACCACTGTCCTCCCAGCATTCGCTGGTGATTGTCCCTACCAGTCCCCGCAGGCCTGGGGCTTTCTCGTGATGGTACAGACTACACAGTCTGCGATCCGGGGATGCTCTGTGTTCATCACAGACCACCTCCCGGGCCGCTTGGCTGTCAACTCGCGCTTCAGGCGGGCTATAGGACAGAGGCTTTACGCTGCCATTGCCAAGAAGATCTCCCAGAGCTGGAGGGTGCGCGAGAGAAACCTCATACGGAAGTCGCAGTCTGTCTTGGATTGGCACTTGCTCGCGGCGGCCGATGCAGTGGTCATCGATGATGCATTCCTCAGGGATGTTGTCCGACCGTGTTTCGCAGATATCGAGCTCGACGCTGAAGCGGCGACATCATCCTTCTATGATATCGTGCAGCGTCGAACGGACCTCTTCGATGATGCTCCTCTGTGGAAGAATGAGCCCTTGTGGATGCTAGCAATGCAGTACGGCGGCAGCAGAGGCGGCGAATCCGCATTACAGTCGAACCAAATCCTCGTGGACCTTGCCCTCGATATTCTCTTCAAAGCGCCTAAGCACGGAGGAAGCATGCAGGATATCCAGCACTACTTGGAGCATCAAGCAGCATACACTCCCGATGTCGTGCTAGCAGGGATCTGTCGACGGCTATCTTCTGGCGTACTGGCGGAGGGTAACGGGGTCTGTGACATGGGGGTCGACTTACTTCTACAAGTTTTCTCTGCACGTCGTCAGTGGGCCGTTGGCTCCAATGGTATGTGTCCTATGTCGATCATAAATGAACTACCATGTAATGTCGTAATGTTCTTTGACAGGCTTTAAGGCACTGGCATCCCTCGTTCTCCATCGTCCTGGGAACATTCACAGGTATCTCCAAATTTGCAGGGTGGCATTCGACGTCGCCTCCCATCTTGCAGCTCCGAATTACCAGTACGAACACGTACGAGACGAGGTACGCGCGATGTTCGCTGCATTCATACAAGCCCTTGGGACCGCGAAATGGGAGACAATCGACGACATCGGAGACATCGTTCGCAACTTATCTGCAATACTGCCGCGAATACCGAACTTGGCCTACAGGGACACTGTGCTGATCACTCCTGATGCTATTCACGTCCTGGATGAAGCTGTGAAAGCCCTCTTGGCTCGAATGGTCGTGGGCAGAGAGCGAGATATATTCCTCAAAGACGGCACAGAGACGATTCAGAACCTTCACTCTATATACAGTCAGTCCTGGGAAGAAAATAGAAGACTACAATCGACCCACTAGTAGCGTTCACCATTGTAACAGCCTTTGCAGTATCCTGTAGTATTCCCTCATTCTGCCGACATGTACGTATCTCGTTTATTATGTCGCTCTGTATTGCTCCTCTTATGTTATTTGTCCGAACAGTCCGCTGCTTTGTCTGTACGCAGCCTAACCACGATCAGTTTCCGTATGCATATTGTCCATCATAGGAATATATTGTACAGGTTTCTTGTAGTCTGTGTCTCAACATACGTTCACATTCATTGATCTACTACTGTCTACAGAGATAAGCACTTCAGATCGATGTGTTCAAAGTGAAGTCTTCAAAGAAAAGACACACTTGAGCTTCCATTGAGTTGAATGTACCATTTCCACCAAAAAGCAAGCTTATTTCTGACGCCGATTTGCCAATCATCATGTTCGCGACGGTGACACATCCGAGGTCGCTGTGTACGACTTCTGAGCCGAATGGCGGTGTGGACAGGTGGTGATATACCTACAGTAAGGACCTGATCCCGAGATAGTCCGCAGCTTTGATAATTCCAAACAGCGTGCTCCTTTCGAGGCCAGCCATAAATGCCCGGTCCCATTCGCCAATTTCCGGGCGCCGATTCGCGGTGAAGTGAGTTTGACCAGGTGCAGTGACATTCCGCGTAGGCGCCTCCCTATAATGATCACAATACTCAAGGATCTGTTAATACGGAAGAATAAGACACAGCTGTGGTTTAAAATTCCAGACATAGACCTTCTTGAAGAGCGTGGAGTCAATGTTCAGCAGTGGAACGGGTTCACTGTCAACGTGATTGTCTGCAATAAGACGTTTTAGAACGTCGTTGCGTGGTTCATCAATTGTGGTGAGCAATTCAAGATTGGTGCTTACTTCGTGCAAATTCACCGAGGAGCCCAAAGTTGGCGATGATTGCGTTATCAACCTTGATTCTTTTCTCGTCCGAAGTGATGAAGGTGACCATATCTATGATGCCGAATTCGTGAGCAAATATCCAACTTCAATGCACTATGGTGAACGTCGATGAGGTCTAAGCTTAAGAGCACTGAATGCGCAGGCGTTGCTTAAAGCGCAGCTTCTGATGCTGATGCATATGTCCATCTTATTTCTCAGGCGGTCACCACCAATCCTCATGCAGCTGGGCTTGTCACAGACATAATGGTCATCGGACCGTTAAATCTACATGATTTAACAGCCTCCGAAAGAGTTGATGTATATATCGGTACGCAAGAATAATTCCCCCATGAAATAATGCCTTTAAGTGGACTTGCATCAGTAAGGGATGCCCTTTGCATTATAAACAGAAGAGACTTACAACGAGAGATTACACGACACAACTTGGCGCAAATGAATGTATCACATTTATGTCGCGCACTGGGTCACGACAACACTCGTCAGCATATTTTCGACCACGTGAGATCGCCTCAAAGAGAATTTACCCACCATAGCAGTTACCACTCCACAGTCGGGAAGACCGCGGATTCGATCAATGGAGGTTCCAAATCCACGATCTCCACAACCTCTCGCAACATATCCAGATCCGTATCTTCAATATTTTCTACGTCCTGGTAGTGGGATGAGCGCACAGAGAGCCACTTCAATGGCTGCTTTCGGCTCGAGCGCTCCTGTGCCAACCTATGAAACTGAAGTGACGACCACGACTTATCGTATCGCAGCGTGAACCTCTCCAGGACAGGACACAGGAGCGCTCCGGTATCAATATGTGGCGTCGTCAGCGCTGACAGGATTTCCCTGCAGCAGCCACCGTTACTCGTGCGCCCCCATCGGATGTGAAGCTTCTTGAGCAGGGGCATCTTCTCCAGGAGGTGGGTCCAAGCATCTCTCGTGAAGGTCAACGGAGGACGATGATATGCCGTCTCCTGGATTGTGAGTTCTTCGACGAGACTCATGTCGAGCGTATCGGCGATCGAGTGAATGAGTGGACCCGAGATCTTCGACATTCCCCCGAATTCGGTGTCAGAATGGATGAATGCAGTGATCTGGAATGTATTCCGACTCGTAGTTCCTTCTATCATAATGCACCTGGATGCGCTACGATACTTGATAAACAGTTGTTTGATATCATGGAGATGATGCCAGTCCTCGAGACCATCGGGGATGCCGAAGAGGAAATGGGAGTCGTCGCGTTTCTCCAACCAAACACTAAACCGCATAGTACAGTCAGGTATAACGAGACGACTGATTAGGTCGCTCACTACTGTGGCTGAGCAGCGGGCAAGATCAATACGCCGAAGGTGCTCCAGCGATATCTGACGACGCTCAGAATTGGAGGTGTCCTGGGATGGGTCAATTTGGGCCTTCGAAGTCACTACTACCTCGAGGAATGGGCATGCTGCAAGCAAATCGAGGAAGCGTGCGAGTTCCACTGAGGGCGTGTGACTCTTTCTACCTTTGATATAGAGTTCTTTCAAGTTGGAGAACGAGGAGGAGCCCACCGTAGGGTACGAGTGATTCAATTTTAGTGTGGTTAAGCGAGGGTGTGGGTGTCGAAAATCTTGGGTAACGGAAAGCAGTCACCTCTGATCCAAGGTTCACATGCTTTGTAAACATGTATCGTTTGAACCGAGGGAGCGTGCGTTCCAATGAGAGGAGATAGTCTCGCGTGAATACCTCCATTGGTTGTTTTCATAAGATTACATGGAAGGTAGACGGCACGAACCCGTCCCATGTGAGATAGCATTCTGTCCAGAACCGGTTTCGAATGATCCGAATTTGCATCTGAATGGACAACAAACGACAGCGGAGCGTCTACCGAACGGTCCAAGCTAGCCAGAGCGGCAGTTGGGTATCGAGTACTGATACATGTCCATAGCAAAGGGCATGACAAGGCTATAGATCTCCAGCGACGGCAAACATGGGCCAAGTATATCCACGGGCAGGAGCCGAAGTTCCATTGCAGAGGAACATCATACGCCGAAGATAGCTCGAGAAAGATTATCACAAGAATGTCGGTCGAGAGTCTGTGAATGGAGCGGAGGGTGTTACGATATCGCCTAAGTAACGCCAGTGAGGTGTCGAGATCGTCGAGCTGCCAGGTATATACAAGTTAGTGAGTGTACGGGTATAATAGTGTCACCAACTTTGGTTACAACACAATCATCAGTGCTGTTCGACAGGCCCTCGTCAACTTAAGACTGCGAGGGATATGATAAGACGTACTCAGCCGTGCCATCCAACTCTGGAAGATCCCATGACCTTGGAGGAAGTAGGTGATCCAAGGTTAGTCTATCGTCGACGTTTGTCAAGGTGTGAGCTGCGGCGCTTGCACATCGTCGTTTCGAGTGCTTTTATTCGCAGGGTCGAATTCGATGGTCATGACAAGAACGGATTCCTTGTATATGGGCTATGGGTAACAAAAGATTTTTCCAGCTAAAGTTATGGTACCTCTGAAGGTCTTATATGAGTGACGTGGCCATGCAATGACGGCGAGGAGCAAATAATGTTTGGAGTCACACTGCCGTTTGGCCGCCTTCGCGCTTCTGATCAAGACGGCTACGAAGTACGAAATAGGTCAACCGGTCCTGCATCATCTATTAGTGCATCGCCACGGAATACATGATTTTAATTTCTATTAATTTTATCCAAAGCATACGTTTGCCCATCAACTCATACGTGCCAACAGTCGAATATAATGGAATAGATACATGAGCTTATCACTGCCACCGGCTCATGCACGACCAACACCTGAAATAACGTATACGACCACATCCTGCCTAGGCTCTCATAGAAACCTAGACATTAATGACAGGGAAATCTCGATATAAGGAAGGCGTATGCACCTACGCCCCGACATTGTCGAGTCCAAAAATTGCTCGAACCTCCTCCATCGATTTGCCTTTAATATCATTAGCAACCAGCTTGTATCCAAGATGACTTGAGTATTCATTAGCGCAGCCAAAAAAAAAAAGGAGGACGGCTTACTAGAGACGTGGTATTCTGAGGGATTTCGCCGCAGAGATAATCTCGAACAATAACGCGTGATCAATACGGCCGAAGAATTGCAGGTCCCATGGATCAACGGCCTCGAACATGTACAGGATGGGATTTATTTCACGGTCATGATCGCCGCTGTGGCGTCCGCAATACTGCAGGATCTATACGGCAAGAGGTTCATGGGGGTTCGCTTCGAAGACGGGGACATGTACCTTCTTGAAGGCTGCAGAGCTAACGTCTGGTATCGGAAGCGGTTTCATGAATTGGCCTATGCATATGAAGTCAGCATTCCTAATGTATGACATGAAAAAAGATTATGCTCACTGCGCTCGACATCTTTGAACAGGCCGAACTGAGCAATTATCTCGTAGTCTGCCTCATGCTGCTGTCCATCCTCAGTCGTGAAAACCACCATGGCTGCTAGACGTGTCAAATGTGGTGAGATAGAGAGTCAAACAAGTGTGGGTGGAATGGCGAGATATCGACTTGTGAGTTTCAGACCAATATAAATACAAATGATGCCGGATTCCGACTGAAGGAAGTGTAAAATATTTGAATTTTCCGTCTCTACTCGTGCATGATACGTCGTCCAGTTTCCTGTTACAGACCTACTACTGTGGAAAAAGTTAGAATCTCAGCCAAGAGTTCATGGCGAAAGAAACACGCACATCCATCTATTCAACGGTCTTCAATCATACCTTAAGCTAATTCCAAATATCTTTCCACTAGAGAAGACACCGGATGAAACAATTGCCTCGTACATGCGGAAGAAATGAGGACATACCTTCCCAATTCGTGACAGCCTCGTTCCAAAGTTTCACCTCATGCTGCCGCGTGCCTCCAAAATGCTCCACGAGGTCGTTCCCAAATACCGCCTCCTCGCGCGCGATGCTATCCGGACGCATCATGCGCTCCGTGGCTGCCTCGAGGGACTGAGGGAGCATCTGCACCTGTGCACGATAGGACCCATATCATTGATTTAATCATGCACGAAGTGTGATCGGCCATACCTTGCCATTCTTCTTATCCTCTGGTGTAAATTGACTAACGGGCGGACCAGGAAGCGCGAGTTTCTTCTCGACTCCCCGCAACCCCAACGCAAAAATTGCACTCAGTGCAAAGTATGGGTTCATATCTGCGCCAGGTACTCGAATTTCCATTCTTGTGGCAGCAGGAGGGACTGAGGGCGGTGAAATGATACGCACGGACGCCGCGCGCGAATCATAACCGTAGGTGACGGCATTGGGAGCCCAAAATGCCTCACCGCCAACCAGCCGCTTGTACCCATTTATTGTCGGCACAAGCTATTCACATGAATCTTCAAGCATTTAAACTCGTGCTGAAGACATTAAAAACATACCATTGGCATGACTGGCAAACACGGATGAGTATGTGACAAACGGTGAGCGACCAACGTACCATCTGGCAGTCCAACAAGTATTCCTGCCAAAAACCATTCGCCGATCTGACTCAAGAATTTCGTGTCTTGGTATGCAGCATCGGCTCTACCGGTCTTGAGTTCGTCATCGGAAACGGCGAAGAGGCTCTTGCCGCTCTCGTCTCGTAGTGATACGTGAATATGCCTATTACAGATATGTTGGCATCAAAACAGTCCTTGCTTCGCGAATATAATGCCACTCACCCACTGCATCCGGGAAGCTTAATTGAAGTATATTAGCGGACACGCGTTACGAACGAAAGGATAATTACGTTTCCCCAAGGCTTGGCCATGAAACTGGGAACCACTCCTCGCTGCATGCCAACGCTTTTTGCCAGGAATTTGAACAAGATAGCATTGTCTGCCATGCGGAGAGCGGAAGTGTAGGCTAGTGCCGTTTCGTAAACACCAGGACCTGTCTCCGTGTCTGCACATCATACATAATCGCTCTCAGCCGATCAGAACTGATGAAAGAAATAAAGAGTACAGACGATGTCCTTCGAGAGGTACTTCAAACCTCAAACTTTGATCAAAGAGATCGTTGAAGTAATCACTGTTGATTTGAGTACGCAGCAAAGAGTATCCGTGCACTGAAACGTCCCGTAAAAATCACATAGGCATGGTATATAGTATAACGCACTGCCTGAAGTCAAAGGCTGCAGATCCTTGAAGTTCTTCTCCGCAAGCGTTTCAGGCGTCTCTGAGGAAAACAATGACGACAATATTTCAAACACAGTAATAGTCACCAAACCTTTGAATTGAAAATACTATATCATAATAAGATCCTCGTAACGTACAGACACTCGGCCTGCGCTCACCTCGTATTCGCAACCGGCGAAACACTGCCATCCTCTAGCCTGGGCTGTCTCCACTGTCTTCCGGAGTACCCCGCGAGGATCAGCACATATAGGTTCCTTGCTGTCGGGGTCTAAGAATGAGACCAAGAAGAACGGGACATTGTTCTCCCAGGGAATACGGCGATAAGTGGATAAGTCTATGGAAGCGATTATATCGCGGTAACCATTGGCTCTATTGGAAATGAGCAACTCTCGAGAATATACTGAATCGTGCATGTCCCAGCCACTGAGAGACTTGTTAGCGTGGGCTGCATGCAGCTGTGGGGTTGGAGACGTCAGAAACTCACAAGATGACACTACAGAAATTGAAACCGTCGGAGCTCGCTGCACTCAGGAACTTTTCCTTCGACTATCCGTAGATGAGAATAGTACCAATTAATGTGCTGCGTAATACACGTACCATATATTTCCCTCTGAGAACACCATCGACTGGAATGATTCAATATTTAGAGACCGTCCGCGCCATACATCAGTGTATTCACCATCAATACCTATTGAGCATGAACTTCAGAAAGAACGAAAAAATAGACATATGCAAACATATGCTATCTTACCAGCGACTTTGACTTTGATGTCATGCTCCAGCAAACGCTCTAATTCTGAGATGGATTTGGGGGCGTTCGTGGTGCTGAACGTATTTGTATCTCCTTTTGCCATGGTGTAATATTTGAGAATCTCTTCAATAGCTATTTCAGTTCTATCAAAGTCGTGTTCCCTGCGATGAGAGGTGATGGGTGTTTCGAGTGAAGAGATACTGGGTGTCCCATTGAGTGCTAATCGTAAGCGCCGATAAACACAAGCGCTCAACGAGACGCGATAAGTTGGCACGTGCCACGCGTCCAGGAAGCGTCACGCCGAGTGGATTCGAATTTCCGCACTATCTTGTATGATGACCACGGTTGCAGAGGCTAATTGCACGTCTGCATGTCTTGAACTGACTTTCAGCGTTCCGTCGCCTGTATCATCTCTCGCATTGGGGTCATCTGGTTCTCTGTGTGTAGGCTCACGTAAGCATCAATGAACTCTTACTCTCGAATCATATGGCTGAATTGAGGCAATAGAAGACGGAACTGCGCGGTGGTATAATCTACCATCTCCCAAGGTTGTGCATGCAATCAAATCTCTCGGGGATGAGGTTCATCTGTCGTTTGGTCGAAACATACCGATAACGAAGCCGGGGAAATATGGATTGCGAGCGGTCGTCGGGTGTGCACTCTTCCGCCGGTTATCATCCCTCTGTATCCTGACCATCTTTAGGCGTTCGTTTTTGCCGCAAGTTCACCCAAAATGATTTGTACAGCAGAAGACGCGACATTGGTTCTTGATCTTGGAGAAGACGACGAAGACGTTCTGAACGAGGTAGGTTGGTCCTGCTCCGGCTCAGTCTGTATGCGAATCACATCAGCTAGCTTAGTCTTAGCAACAACGGGAAATGCCTCGCGTTCAGCTCAGATGGTGGAACCATTGGCGTTGTGGATTTAACAACGAATGTTGTCTCTCGTATGAAGGCGCGACACAATAGTGTGAGCCCTACCAATCCGGATAGTAATCTTTCAGACAGCTAAGAATGCACCAGATATGTGGTGCAGTGAAGTTCATCCCCGACCGTCCGAGCGAACTCCTCAGCGGCGGCTATGATTCGGCCCTCCTTCACTTTGACTTCAACCAAGGAAATATCCTATCTCGTTATGACATCAGTAAATTCTTCCTTAATCTGCCATAATTTCGTGATAGCTCAGCGATTTGAAGCTTCTCCACCGCCTTCCAATGGCGTCTCTCTGTCTCCTCCATTCGTTCTTTCCGTCGTTCTTAGTTCGACTGGTGTCCTTGCCGCGAGTACCGCTGATGGCCGAGTATGGCTGGGCGGGGGCGGCGAGAAGCTTGCTACAGGCTCCAAGAAGAAGCGGACGCGCAAGTGGGAAGGCTTGAGAGAAGATGAAGGGCTATGGCTGCAGGTTGCCGAAGGCCCCGTTGTTGCTCTGTGCGTCTCTCCGGTTTTTTTCGTTTAGTTCCTCAGCTGACTTAGACGTGGACGTAGTGCCTTCTCCGGATCCGACTCACTCATAACATGCACACTGTTGGGAAACTTAACAGGGTACAAAATCTATCGCGACGCTGACGGAAAATTGCAAACACAGAAGACATGGTTTGCCTCGACGCGAGACTTGCAAAAAGTAAATACTATGGCCGCCGACCAAGATATGTTGACTGTGGGCGGATTTGGTAAGGATGACAAGGGTGTTATAGAAATATGGAGATATCCGCAACCCGGAAATGTATAGTAGTTTTTATGCAGCAATTGTGATCAAAGCCGGTAGTGGTCAACCATATGTTACACCGTAGAATCCGTAGAAGATACCTCTGATGAACTCTCTTTCGCCCTTTCTACCTCAACCTCTGTTTCCAGTTCCGCAATCTTGCGCAAAAGCCCATCTCGTTTCCGTTTTATCATCTGTAGATATTCTTCGTCGGATATCTGCTTGAACCCCAATGAAGTGAGAATCCGTTCTCCGAGCGGTTTTTTAGGAGGTGTGGATGAGGATATAGGATGTCCCACGGAGGAGTGGGGAGAGAAATCATCGAGAGACTGCTCCGGCTTCTGCATCACCTTTGTGACATATTTTACTCGCATGATGCCAAGCTCATTATATGCCAGCTGCAAAATTGTACAAAGCAGGCCAGCTGTCGTCGCCCCTGGCACGATGCCTGCTCGCCCACCTGAGGAATGGGAGGAAGATATATTGTCAAGATGACCAAAGAGGTGATTCAGAGAACGCACGTTTCCAAGCATTGAGCACGCCGCCGGTGAGTGCGCCACTGATCCCGGTGTCGGGAGTTTTGTACATCCTTAAGTCCCACCAAGTAAGTTGTTGGACACCTGCTTCCCGCATTGCGTGAAGCTCTCGTATTCGTTGTGAGTATCGTGTCGTGGAAAGTGCCGACAAAAGCACGGGGCTGACAATGTATTCACGAAAACCTGTTGGAGTACGGTTCGTAAACCGCGTGTGCTGCGAGATTGGCGGATGCAACACGTACTGAAAAATGTAGAGCCTACAATCGCGCCATTAAGTGCAGCTGAGGCTACGAATGGCGCGGCATGATTATGTCCCTTTAAAAGGGCGTAGAGGCCAGCAGATGTCCCAGTAATGGCGGCTTTTCGAGATCCTGCAGTCAATAAACACCGCTGCACTGATAGCAGTCCGGAAAACGAACTCGCATGTGATGATTGCGCCTTTGGCGACGGTAACCGGTGTTGACGGATCCATCAGGACGCTGAGCAGCAGAACGTCCTGTGGGCTCTTGTAGAAGAATCTTGCGCGGTCACAAGGTCGTCGGGTGAAGAAGCTTGGTTGAAGAGGCGCCCTACGAGACGCCAGCGCCAAACACGTCGCGTCCCCGACAACGCGCGACTCGGACGCGTACCACGCGGAATGCTGGCCTTGTCGTCACGGTGACATCCTTGAACTTGGCTTGAACGTTTTAGCTTGCTTTGATTTTCTGGGCTACTAATTTTATACTAGTTCTTGTGTTTCCGGACTATATCTTGGCCGTCATCTGTGTCTCAGAAAGTCTTCTGGTGCCGACAGCCACTCCGGACGTTAGCCACGCTGCAAGACGACTTGCCTCTCAACCACAATGTGGCCCAAGACCAGTCAACTTCCCCCCGAGATTTGGCTGGAGGTCTTTGCGTACGCGACGTTCATTCCCGGAGCGCTGACATGCGAGGACGACCAGGCTATCACATCTTTCGCAAGAGACAAATACGGAATCAGTCTGCACCGTCGTTACAGAGAAACCATGGACATAAAGCTCGCCGCCTGTCTCGTCTGCAGAAGTTGGAGGTCCTTGATCACAGAATTTCTTTTCCAATACTTGCTCATACCCAGCGGGAGCCGAGCGATAGAGATCGCCGCCGCTTTAAACCGTGGCCGCAGCCCTTCCTATATGCGCGGAATCAGAAGCGGACCCGGACGATGGACCATCCGTCTCGAGCTTGCGTTAGAGGGCATCCATGTATGGACGGACGATCACGCCAACGCTCTTTTGCGCATTCTGCAGAGCTGCCCGAACGTGACAATATTCTCGACCGCGTTTTGTACTGCGGATGCGTACCTCTTCCATGGGCCACAATTCACCCAGATGATGGTGGAAGTCCGGTCGCGCTCAAATTTAAGAAGACTGGAATTGAGGGGCGACACCCCCTACTCGAGAAGATGGTCTCGCGCCTGGCGCCTTCATTGGAGGTGCTTTGGTTACTTCCTGCACGTCGAATTTCCACTCTGTATGGCAAACACAATATCCATTTCCCCAAATTGCGTGCGTTCATCTTGTCTGAAGGCTTCGGATGGGGCGCGCCTCCTCCAACCTGGACCGTACCGTCGCTGCAAATCCTCTTCACCGACGACGATGACTTCTCCACGGCGTCGCTCAGTAATTTATACCGTTTCATGAAGACCAATGGACATCAGCTTCGGCACCTTATCGCCTGCCGCTCCACGGTCTGTAATCTCCAGTTCTGTTCTAACCTCCTGGAATGGACCCTTCCATGCGGCATGGTGCATTTAGCCTTCCGCATGTCCGACCAATGCCACCCATCCATCCGCTGCCTCACCCTTATCGATGACATGTGTTGCAACTACACAATGAAACTCGATCACGTCTTCATCTTACACAAGTGGGTCGTTGATGCCTTTTTCCCCGCGTTGGAGTGCATTCGCTTCCTTCTGCCTCTCGGCCGACTTGTCCGACAATACCGTCCGCGCACTGAATGGACTCAAGCCTTCGAGCTGCTCACCAATGCCTGTCGGATCCGGGCTATCCGTCTTGAGGTATCCATAGGAGCGGATGACCATACAGCAGGGATTTGGCAGCCATTCTTCGTGGATCAACTACTCCTTTGAATACCGGTGAGCGGTACATTTTTTGACTTTCCCCTCGCTGTTGACATGAAGCGTGTCGTTCTTCTCCTTGCGTTTCTAGGTTATTTCGATGCTATACCTAGCGCACTTCTAGACGTGGTTCTTCCAGCGTGATATCTGGTCCGATACCCTCATATGACTCCATCCAAACCTCCGTTATTGTACTTTCCGTTAAGTATAATCTCCCATACGACTTCGCATGAGTTATCCTATGTTATAGCACCGCATAACCAACAATCCATATATAGTCGAAAGTACATGGCGATTACAGCGTGTCTCGAACAAAACCCAACGTCCCTAAGGATGACGCAAGAAGCTCCAATAGCTGCTCGCTTTCCTTATGCTGGACCTGCTGTAGTGTCTCTAGATCCTGCAGGAGCTCCAAGTTTGCCGCGAGGACGTCCCCGTGCATCCGAAGGAATACATTTTGGAACGTCTGCACTGCTTCGAAATCACGATGCGAGCGCAGACGCTGAGTCAATACGTGCAGGAATGTCTGCAGGGCATCCAAAGTCACCAGGGAGCGCAACTCGAGATCCATGGCTGCGGGGGATAATGTTTTTGCATAGCTGAAAAAGCTTTCGTCTGTGTGACCGTGAGCTAAGCAGTCAACTTCGTGTCCCGAAAGAGGGGAGCTTACAGCCGTCGTGACTGCCGTCTTCAAATAGCTTCGTATAGAAGATGCTATCGCTTGATGCAGTAGCTTTCTGTAGACGTTTCGTTGACTTCTTCGACTTTGCGTCATCCTCCTTTTTGGCGTTCACGTCAAATCGAGGCTCCACGCCTGGAAGCGTGGGCAGGAAGAATGGAGCCTTCTCCGGCTGTTTCGGAGGCTCTTTTGGTTTATTACGTTGCTTGAATTGACATCAGGTTCAGGTTCAACAGGGCTGAAAGGACAGCAAGATTACCTGGATGACTTCGAGATTGAGGAGAGTCTGCCATCGTGTGCGAGGGAGTAATGTGAAAGTAACAAGATCACCGTCTAGTTGCGGAGGCGTGACGAAGACATCAGCAGGCTGATCTTGCATAGTCAGGGCCGACAGAGCTTCAAGTGCTGGTTGTGTCATGTCAGCTAAGATGTGAATACTTCGAAATTACTCATACCTTCGTCTTCAGCCACTCCCTGCATTGAAGGTAGAGATACATCTACGATGTCATTCTCAACAATGCTCTGGAAGGATATCTCTGAGTATTGTGCTCGGTTCGCCCTGACAGACAAATATGAGCGTGCAAACAAGCTGACAAGAAGAAGTTCACTTACCACAGGTATACGCCAACACTGTCTGTGTGCGCGGTTGCCAGGAAGTCGTTGGTCGGTGAAAATGATACACTTGTAGCGACACTTGATGTCCGGAATGCATCAATGAGACGACCGGTGGGTACATCAAACGTGCGAATAATGGAGTCCATCGACGTTGTCACCAGCCATCGCGAGTCTGGAGAGAATGTCTGAGAGCAGGTCAGACTTACAATCCAACCGTCATTATGGAGACCACAGAACGTACCAGATCCAGCACACGTCCACTGCATCCGCGCAGCTCTCTGACAATCCGCCGAGTCTCGATGTCGATAATGCGAACAACAAGGTCATCGCAGATGACAGCTAGGAGGCCGCTATCACGATGCAGTGTAATCGAGATAGCGGAAGATGGAAGAATTAGCGTGTGTTCCAAGTTCGCGCTATGAAAGTCGAAGAACTGGAAGGCAGTGTCAGGATTATCAGCTCATAATCAACAGAGCAGACCATACATTGATTGTGCCATCCAGAGTACTCGCGACCACGAGTCTATTCAAAGCATCGCTGGCAAGCCCTGTCACACAGCGCTCCTCGAGTTTTTTCTTTGACGTCCCTGATGGTCGGTACTTGTTTGTCACCTCTGGAGGACAAGGCCCAACGCTGAAGGACTTGCGCAAGATACCCGATTGCATGTTGTACATGTGAATGACGCCTGATGTTGATGATGCAATGCCAAAGTTGCCACATGCCGAAACACATACTGCCTGCATTATTCCCAATCAATCCACATTGCAGGCGTGAGAAAAAAATGAACCAACCTTCACAAAGCCTTCGGTAGCCCACTTACTCCGCTCACCAGCAAGTTTGAAAGTATATTTGCCGAGTTTCTTATCCTTCATTGTCCAAGTATGGGCAACAGCTTCATCAGCATGTGCTGTGAGTATATCGTCCCAATCTTTTGCGCGGGTAGAAGAGTAGGACATTGAAGTGACGGGAGGGAGTTTGAGCGACGCGATAGGAATAGAGAGGCTGGTAGCCTTTTTTGCGAGAGAACCTGAGACAATACACAGCTTAACGCTTGAACCGAACACTGGGAAGACGAGGCAAATTTTACCTTGACTCAACTCAAAGCTCCTGGAATCTCTGACGACACTAGTGCATCGCAGGCTACGATCTCTGGAAGCCGTCAAGAGCTGTTTGCCATCTTCGCCGTAGTAGCGTATGAGGTGTGGGGGAGCGTGATGACCAGAGCGAAATTTAAGCAGACGAGGAGCATCCGTAGGAGAATCGAACAGCCATTGCTAAGGTGGCAAATCTGAGCTCCTATCATAATAAAAAAATCGAAGACGTACTTTGACGCTGTTATCCTCGCCGGAACTGATCAAGAGTGGTTGACCGGGCACCCACTCTACTGAAGTCACGGCACCATCATGCGCGCCGCGCATAAGGTGGAGAAGCCGACCGCCGGAGTTGAGGTCCCATAAAGCAATGTGACCTGCAGAAGATGCCGAGGCTAAAATCGGGTGTCCGTCTGGATACCCTACATCATTATATGTCAAGCGAACGCAAGAACATGTACATACCAGTCCGGAACGACAACGATCTGACTCCTCCATCTTGCATAAACATCCTCATAAGTCGCTCGTCAGCCCTGACATCGTAAACTGAGATTTCTCCCGAGGAGAAGCCAACGCCTATGACATCGATTGCGGGAGACTGTGCAAGAGCAGTGATACCATTTGACGAGGAGCTCTGTGCCGAAGAAGTGAGAAGAGATTTGGGAGGAATACTATGGATGCGTGTTCTGTACATTGAATAGTAGTCAGTGTGTTGCACGATGGTTAAAAAGACATTACATACTGTGTTCGTGTATTCCAAAGTTGCATGCTCCCTTGGCTACTCGACACGAGGACTTTATTGAGATAAGTGGCTGGATGAAGAATCATTGTAGCAGTGAAGCCCGGATCGAATTCAATAGTCCCTTGAAGATCTGGCGTAGGACTAATATTTAGCTCGATGGGACTTTCAACGTAAACTGGGCATCCATATACCTCCATTGGTAGAATCCCATATGAACATCCTGCCACCATCCTCTGTCAATGCCAATAATTGCGAACCGAACACCAGGAGGTTTGCCAGATTTGTCTCCAAAGGGTTTGTAAACCTCCCCACCTAGCAAGAAATAATGTCAATAATTCGTAACGGCAACCAACAAAATGTACAAACCTCCTTCCCCCGAAGATATTTGATGGCATGAGGACCGGACGAAACCCATACAGCATTCCCATCCATCGCCATGCAGTGTATCAACTCTGGCGCATCAGGCCCTATTCCACAATAATTTTGAAAGCGGAGTGAATCCATTGTGAGTTCTGCAAACTGTCCATTTACTCACCGACAAATAATAGGCCCATCTTTCCCCCTCCCACATAGCCCATGCTCTACCCAAACACGTCAAAAGGTGTATTCGAGGACCTTCTGTAGCTCCCTTGTGTGACCGAGTTTGTAAGACAAATGGTACATGATTGGTGATGAGCCCAAGTGCACGAAACGGCGCGAAGAGACGCGGTTCTCGCGTAGATTGAAGCGCGTTTGTAGCTTCGACACGAAGGCGTTTGCGAGGTGGGGGAGTGCTTCTGTCCTCGATGGACTCAGTGACAATTGTAGCCGCCATGCGAGCCTCAGGAAAGATATACAGTGACAGATTCTCTAACTCGAGACTCGAGTGTTAAAATATCACGCACGTGATCCGCACGTGATTTATACCTGAAGCGCGTTATGAGTACTGCGGTAAGTAATTCTATAGAAATTTGGCAAAATACCGTATAGTAAATGCCGGCATAATCTGCGTTTGCTTGGAGGATACTCGCACTAATATTACAGACCTCAAAAACAACGCAATTTGTGTATGTTGACCAAAGGCTTTCATTTTCAACAAGGACAAATAACCGATCGCTCCGGATCTGAGATGTCTCCTTTGCTGCGTCACTGTTCAACGTTCAACGTCAACGTTCAATTTCGTGCCTTCTTGTGGTTCTCCTACTATTTCTCAAGCCTCAAAATGAGTGATTTTCCCAGTCCTGAGGCGGAGGTTTTATCACCAGCATCTGTATTCAATGCCCAGACATTGGCTATCGCATCTCTGCTTCTGGCCGTTTTACTTGTTACAAGTCCGTATATCATTCCTCCCACACTATACTGTCGTCTGATGGCTTGTTAGTATTCTTTGTATCGGCACGAAGAAAATCTTCATCCAAAGGAGATGCGCTTATTTTAGTTGGTGGATCGGATGCTGGAAAGACAGCCATACTGTCCACAGTGAGAATGTCATCTCAGTAGTCAGGAGACTTTGATGAGTGATGCCATTATGCGTAGCTTATCTATGAAAAAACACTCCCAACACATACATCCATGCAGACGAATGTCTCAGTAATCGCTCTGCCGAACACTCACAAAACACTCCGCGTAATCGATGTTCCTGGTCATCCTCGCATCCGAGACCAGTTTCTGGAGTACCTACCTGATGCCAAAGCCATCGCTTTCGTCGTCGATGCTAGTGCAATCTCTCGCAATGGGTCCGCAGTTGCAGAGTGAGCAGCCAGGATTTATGTGTGCGACAGAAATTCACATTATCATGAAACCTCAGGCACCTTCATCAAGTCTTGCATGCGCTCACGTCTCTGCCGCCTTCGCGCACGACGCCAGCGCTGCTCATCGTCGCGCACAAATGTGACCTGCTCAAATCGACAGTCCATACATCCTCCGATCAACTCGCGATTAATCGTGTACGCACAGTCCTTGAGCGTGAATTGGAGAAACGGAGAGAGTCCCACGCAAATGGAGTGGGTGTTGAAAAAATGGGTGCGGAAGATGCGGAATCCGAGTTGGGGGGTCTGGAATGCAGTGGGAACGGCGAGTTCAAGTTCGCTGAATGGGAAGGCGGGGAAGTAACATTCATTGGCACATTTGTCAATGTGAGGAAGGGGTCTTCTCGAGGAGAGCGCAGAAAAGGATGGGTTGCTGCCGCTACGAGAATGGTTGGAAGAGCATGTATGAGTACGATATCGCCGGGCATATTCTATTGACCCTTTACTGACAATTCTGTTTGCGAGGCGGAGCGTATCTAGATCTCGGCACAACAACCGCAAACAACGCGTCGATATAAACGGGTGAGCGTGTTTTTTCCTTCTCTCCACGCAACCTTTTAGACAGTGCCTGTCCCTTCTACATCTGTATTCCACAGAGGATATGGCGATTCGGTATTGCGGAGAGTATGTATGGGCCGGCTTAAAGAACTCGCTCACTTCCTCTTTGTGAGGCTTGTGGTGTCGTGAGTGTCAGGGCTTTCCTACATCTCGTCAGATTATCTCTGTATTCGTAGTCCTGGATTGAAATATATACATGTTTTTAATCAAGCTACCTTCGATTTATCTGTTTCTCGCAAGGAAAACAGAGGTTCCGTATTGTGATTCGATGATGTCGCAACGTTCGCAATGCATAGTACTCGGCCTTGTCGCGGTGCTGCTGACATCCCGAATATTGATGAAGGTGGGATTCGACATATGGTGTGCTCCTCGGGGCGGCGAAGAAGGATTTACGAAGGGATGATTTGAGGATGGTGGACCCGGTGCTGTCGAGACTGTTTTGGACTATAGCGCTCGACCACGTCACTGGGGTCACATCACATATCTGCCTCGGACTAAACGGTCTCCTCCCACTGCACTCCTTCTCTGATCCTTGTCTTTGTTCTACTTACCGCCATGTTCATTATCAACTGGTTCTGGGATGTTCTTGCGCAGCTTGGTATGTTCGCTCATGGTACCCCCGACGCCTCCAACTCATGCCTGCTTTCACCAGGTCTCCTGCACAAGAATGCCAAAATTCTGTTCCTTGGTCTCGACAACGCTGGGAAGACGGTAAGGCTATGTCTCAGTTGCCACGAGCTTCCCTCTGACCCGCGATTCAGACGTTGCTCCATATGCTGAAAAACGACAGGCTCGCAACGTTGCAGCCAACACTTCACCCTAGTGAGTATCAACCGTATGTCTATCTGCATGCGTTCACCAATCCTCGTAGCCTCTGAGGAACTTGCAATCGGAAACGTGAAGTTTACGACATATGATTTGGGTGGACATCAGCAGGGTGCGTAAGCCTGTGCTTTATTCGTTGTCCCGTGCGTCTCTGACCGCCTGCGCATATGCAGCTCGTCGGCTCTGGCGCGACTACTTCCCCGAGGTCGACGGTATCATCTTCCTTGTCGACGCTGCAGACTTTGAGCGGTTTGCGGAATCGAAGGCGGAGCTTGACGCGCTCCTGTCGATCGAGGAATTGTCGAAGGTGCCTTTCCTCATTCTTGGTAACAAGATTGATGCTCCTGGTGCTGTGAGCGAGGAGGAGCTCAGGCATCACCTCGGCCTGTACCAGACCACCGGCAAGGTAGGTGACTTGAGGTTGTATCTGTTACCTATGTCTAAATGCTGCTCCACAGGGCAAAGTTCCTCTAAATGACATTCGCCCTATCGAGATCTTCATGTGCTCCGTTGTGCAGAGGCAGGGTTACGGTGAAGGGTTCCGATGGCTCTCGCAATACGTGCGTGCTCTCTTACCATTCCCCTGGAAGGCCCTACTGATCGTCTGTCGGACGCTAGATCTAAGCATGGCTATAATGCTTACGGATTTTGCTTCTCGGGATGCTGTTGTCGCCTCCAGCTTCTCTCATTTGGGGCGTCGTACCTGCGTAGACCTACCTATCATAGCTTTTTGACATTACTTGTTACGTCGTTTTATGTTGTGGAATGTTACTCTCTTATTTGCTCTCAACGCACCAGCTACACTGTATCACACCTTGGCTGATTCGGCGGCATATGTGTCTTGTCAATAAGGTCGCTAGTTAAATAAATTGATTTTGATAACCTCCCGAGGCTCCAACTGCGATTTTGGCATGTCATGTCATGTCCTCAGCCTCACATGATGTCCTACGCTTTATTCCTTCGTTCAATCGTGTGCTCCTGGTATCAGCTCTCTTGCGGATTGCCCTTATATTGTACAGCGAATGGCATGACGCGCATTCCGTAGTCAAATACACCGATGTCGACTACCGCGTCTTCAGCGACGCAGCGCGGTTTGTCCTCCATCCGTCGCCCGAAAACCATGCTCAGGGCCCTCTCGGAGCCCTTTTGCACGTTGGAGAGTGCGTACAATTCATTCGTAGAGGCTCGACACGGTCTGATGCACTCACAGCCCGTACACGCGTGCGACGTACCGCTACACGCCGTTGCTGGCCCTCCTGCTAATTCCGAACGAACTACTTCATCCATCTTTTGGGAAATATCTGTTCGCAGGATGCGATATCTTGGCTGGGATATTGATGTACCAGCTGCTGGTGTCCATCATACTCCCGTCCATAACGCCTGCTCGTCCGCCCGACCCGAAGTCGGCCTCGCAGGTTGCGGGCACAGATCGCGAAAGCCATACCGACGTACAGCAGCGCGTCGCGACTGCACTCGTTTCCGCGCACCTGCTCAGTCCACTCGTGTTCACCATCTCTACGCGAGGCTCCTCTGAGGCGGTACTAGCGCTATTCGTGTTGCTCACTCTCTACTGTGCGCTGAAGGGCAGATGGAACGTGGCTGCGGTGCTTCTGGGGCTGAGTACGCATTGGAAGATTTACCCATTCGTATATGGAGTGGCATGTCTAGGTGTGATCGGAAGCGAGGGCGCTGTGGGGAGAGGGTGGAAGGGATTCTTGAGGAGCGTCGTCAACTGGCGGACATTCAGGTTTGGATTGCTGAGCGGTGCGACGTTCCTCGCGCTGGGATTGGCCATGTATGCAATGTACGTCTCTGCTCGACTATTCTCATATCGTTCATGCGCTTAGCCATTATCGAATCAGATGGGGTTACCCCTTCCTCTACGAATCTTACCTCTACCATCTCCACCGACTCGACCACCGGCATAACTTCTCTCCATATTTCTATCTCATATACCTGACCTACCCTTCTGCTTTCTCAACCGCTGATGCCGCTGACTTGCCCATCTGGCGGACTCTTCTAAGGTCTCCGTTGACGAGCTTCGTTCCCCAGATGACTTTAGCCCTGGGGACTGGTCTGCTGCTTGGACGACGGAGAAATGACTTGGTCTTTACATGGTTTGTGCAGACCTTCGTGTTTGTCGTCTTCAATAAAGTGTGCACGTCACAGGCAGGTCCACTTCTTTCTGTCGAGTCGTCGTTGCGCTAACGACGCTGCACATTGCTGCAGTACTTCCTTTGGTATACACTTTTTCTGCCGCTTTTGATCCCGCAGCTATCTATATCCCGTCGCCGTGCATTGCTCTATCTAGGCGTATGGATTGGCACGCAGGCTTTATGGCTGAGCGAGGCGTACAAACTCGAATTTCTGGGACAGAATGTGTTCTTTGGGTTGTGGGTGCACAGTCTGATCTATGTGATCGGGAATTGCTGGGTGCTGGCTGGCATCATGGATGGGTATGCTAGGTGACGCCTCGTTAAATTCCAACCTGTACAGTCCCGTTGCCCGTTGTAAGATTACAGAATATACATACAAACTACAGACGCGTCTCATATGACATCGGCACTTGAATCTTGCAGAAAGAATGCACATCGCAGGATATCATGCATGGAGCAGTTTTGCATCGATCGCATCTTTCGTGAAGGCTTCCGCGCCATCTCGGACCTCGATGACCTTGCTCACATCAGCCTGTGGGCGGTAATCCATCAGACGGTGCCATTGACAGGTGATGGACCGCTCACTGTCGACTGGAAATCGAGGAGCGCACTCGCGTGCAGCGTAAGTAGGCTCATCTCACTAGCAACTGGTGCCCAGTTTACGAGCACAAGAGGAAATGACCTTCGGCCGTCCGAGTGATTCAGCTCGTAAGAAAGGACGACATATCGCGGCGAGTTCTCCGGGAGCTCTGGCACGAGATGCGCAGTCAGTACGTAGTCAAGCAGACGGGGAACGCGCTGCTCACCTTCCGCGAGATCATCGATGCTGATGTCGTCGAACTGTTCTACCTCCTCCATGATCAGCTTCTGCTTGTTGATCTTGACCACGATCGCGGCGTGTCCGGCATTCCGACGAGCGAACCTGAACTTGCGGAGGGAGGTCTTGAGCTCTTGCGGGATATCGACGGTATGGGACTGGTTTGGTTTAGGTGGAGGTCAACAGCAGTTGTAGGCAGATAAAGTGCTCATGGCGATAATGAGGGAAGGACCACTGACCATGTCAGATGGTATCTTTGAGCTTTGAGGTGTGCTTGAAGCCTGTGAGGGTATATCACAAGAGCGAAAGCCAATGATCAACAGCGTCAAGATCAATCAATCGGCGTTACTATCAGATAGGACAAGTCCCAATCTGATTAGATAGCGTTCTCCGTCCATCATGCATCAGCGTTGGCTCATGGTTCAACAATATTTTCATGCTCGGAAGCTCCCTCGGAAGGCAGACCAAAAATGCGTAATCTTCGTGTACCCCGACCACCATGTCTGTGCAGGCCTCCGAGTCGGAGCCGCTCCTTTCCTGGGACCGTGCAGAAGGTGCTGCAGAATTTATGTTCGCAGAACGGTGCTCCACATTACTGACGATTGAGGCAAATTACAGGTGTGACAAGAGATGTAAACCTTCACTGAGGGGAACTACCAATGTTTCCATCGGAAACATAGTGATATTGTTGTAAACTTAGATTAAATAATTTCAATGTGTAATTTATGATTACATTGTAATGTTGTTTCAAATGCTTCTGGAACAAGTCCCAAGATAATAACAGAATGTAATCCAGCAATACATAGTAAAAACATTATATATTTTATCAATTTTTTCTCATGCACACATTTTGACTGGGATTATGAGATGTTTCCACATAAAATATTTTGGTTTTCTTGTGGACACATACATAACATTTTGCTAAGAACTGTTTGGAATGGGTTTTCAATGTGTATCAAATATTCCCGGTGATTTTATTCAGAATGTGATCACTATGACATCCGAAATATTATTGCAAAACATATTTAAAATGTTATCAAGATGTTGACTTTATGCATATCCGGATAACATTTGGAAAACATCAGAAAGTTAATTAAAATGTATTCCGTGGAATCGTGTATGATTCGCACACGATTCGTCGGTCAGGTGAATGTATCCATGGAATACATTTTAATTAACTTTCTGATGTTTTCCAAATGTTATCCGGATATGCATAAAGTCAACATCTTGATAACATTTTAAATATGTTTTGCAATAATATTTCGGATGTCATAGTGATCACATTCTGAATAAAATCACCGGGAATATTTGATACACATTGAAAACCCATTCCAAACAGTTCTTAGCAAAATGTTATGTATGTGTCCACAAGAAAACCAAAATATTTTATGTGGAAACATCTCATAATCCCAGTCAAAATGTGTGCATGAGAAAAAATTGATAAAACATATATAATGTTTTTACTATGTATTGCTGGATTACATTCTGTTATTATCTTGGGACTTGTTCCAGAAGCATTTGAAACAACATTACAATGTAATCATAAATTACACATTGAAATTATTTAATCTAAGTTTACAACAATATCACTATGTTTCCGATGGAAACATTGGTAGTTCCCCTCAGTGCCTTACTGAAAACGAGGAAGCTTCTCGCTCAAAATCATGGAGGAAACCTTCCGCGGTTTGGTATGTCTTCCTACCCAATTAAAAATGGCAAGAGCCTACTTAAGCCGTCCGCATCCTTTTATTCAGGATGCTAGCCTTAACATCGGCTGCTGCGATCTCCACATCCGCAGTCGTGGCCCCCGCATCGAGATATACACGCGGACGCTCTGCAAGGCCTATGGCGTTGGTCCAGATACCTGCCTCTCCGATCCATCTGTCCAGGCATCGGTAGCGCGACTGATCACCGGTAACTATACTCTATTCATTCGTCGTAACGTGTGGTGTAATTTTTTGTCGAAGTTCTCGCGACTTCCTCTGGCCTTCTTGCAACATTGACTACGGCATGGTGGGGAGCCGTGAGTCTGATTCTTCAGATCTCGAGTAAAGGCTCTGATATGCGCTCTCAGCTGTCCGATCTACATGGGCGTACTCGAGTTCTTGGCTTTAATGTCGCTGGCTTGCTGGTATCAGACGTTAGCTTTCTTCTCGTAGCACAGTTCTGGGAGCGATTGCCTGGGGGATACTGGCTTTTCGTTGTAGGACCAATAGCAGAGGGCCTCGTCGGTGGTCCGTTTAATGACATTTATATTTGTATCCGAATAAAAGTATCTTACCATCGTTTCCCAGGAATATCCGTAGCATCGGTCGTCATGCACGCATACATCTCAGATTGCTCTCCTTCCGGTTCACGGTACGATGACACCTTGCGCCATAGCTTCCTCACATAAAGATCTTAGATCTTGTGCATTCTCGCTGCTCATGGGGTTACTATTCTGTGGTATGAGTATAGGTCCCTTGCTGTCCGGCCTCATCATGAAAACAAGCCACCGGCTATTGCCTGTCTTTTACATGACGACAGCACTGGATGCCGCTGTATCGTTGATGGTGTGGTTCATCTTGCCCGAATCGCTCTCGTCTACCCGCATGCATGAGTCCCGTCGCAAGCATGCTGAAGAGCAGGAACCAACGTCTTCGACCGTGTTCGGGGTGCTCAAGAAACTGCAGCGCACGTTCAGCTTCTTCACTCCCTTGCTTGTTCTTTTGCCCCAAAAGGTTGGCGAGCGTGGACTCGGAAAACAAAAATTGGATTGGGACTTGACTCTGCTGGGGCTGCATATGGCTTTGGGACTCTAGTTGCAGTGAGTTCGCTTACCACTTGAGATTGACAGTATTTTATAAACGAATGTTATACAGGCTTCTGTGTATCAACAGCTTCAGTACGCAGCTATGACTTACAGCTGGACCTCAGAGAATGTTTGTCTCTCTCACTCTCGAACCGTTGTGGACGCAGCGGCTGATGGATTCGTATTTGCTGTGTAGATCAGCTATTGGATGGGTGGTGTCGGTGTCGCGAAGGCATTCTATCTGACACTCGTCTTTCCCGGTCGGTCTTCTTCCCACTTCGCAGCTGCTCTTGTAACTAATGGTGTTGGCGGTAGCAATACTCAAAGTCCTCAGCAAACTCAGAGCTGCCCCAGTACCACTACCCGCCACAGAATCCGAACCCGTGCAGCTTCCTGACCCTTCGAACGAGCTCGAACTGCCAGCCTCAGCGCCTTCTTTCGAGAAGGCGCCCCATCCTGCTTCTCTGGATCTGATTCTCGCCCGGGTGGCGATCATCAACGACATCATCTGCTATGCCCTGATGCCAGTAGCAGCGACGGGGACTCTCTTCGCTGCGATCAGCGTGTGCTCGTCCATGGGCACAAGCTTCGGCCCTGTCATGAATAGTCTCGCATTGGAGCTGTACTCTCGGCGGGGAGGGACGGATTCCGGAAGGCTCCTTGGTGCCTTGACCGTCGTTTCCGCGCTGAGGTACGTTCCACTAGCGTTCGCACCTTGTACCCAGCCTTATGTCGCCGCATCGCAGCTCTCACATTATCGGCCCTGCGCTTTTCGGCCTGACGTACATGAAGACGGTCGCGACCTTACCAGGGGCGATCTACATCCTCTGTTGCGCTGCACTGGTGACTAGCCTGTTGTTGCTCTTGCTGATACGGTTGCACAGAGAAAAATATGAGCACGAGAATGAGGTGGATGAGCATGCAGATGCTTATGAGTCCGACACTACGGTCTGTCCCACGGAGGAAACTGCGGTCAATACACGTTCACTCAGTCGATGACCGGTAGTAACTACGCCGCGGTGTCATGCACCTACATCCTAGAGCCTTCCGAACCTAGTACGTTTTGTCATGTTGTGCGCGTCAAGTCGAAGGTCATAACAGGTCATAACGTTTCTTGAGTATCGTCACGTAATTTCGCTGACCCTCCTTAAGGTTGTGATCCCCGGCTACGACTGCGGGCACAACAGTACTGATTGATGTACCTAATGTGCATAGCGAATGCACAGTCGACTTCGGTTTGGCTCAATGAACAACTAAACCTGCCTAATTCGGATTTCATTGGGATGCCACAGGAAGTGATCGAGCTGTGGCCGCTTCCACTTGCAATGCAGGCTTTGCGTATGATTTGGACGTAGATATGCAAGTGTCTTTAGTTGTCGCAGCGGCATACGGAGACTGCGGGACCAGCGCCGTCTCCAGCATCTTTGATATCGTGGCTTGATGCATATTACGAAGTCCGGGCACAGTTCGTCGCCCGGATGATGGAAGTTTGATTGCTTGCTTCCGTGACAACTAGTCCGTATGGATTCGGTTGGATGTTTGCCTGCAGTCGAAGGATATGCCGGCTTGTCGGGATAGAGACATGCTCAATCCGCGCGGCTTTGCGGCGGCCGCGGCACCATAAAGTTAGCATGGCTGTAGCACGGCTGCATTCAGGGGTGCCTATCTCACGCCGGCATGGCTTGGTGACGATAATGCCTATTCTCGCCCCATGCAGCCGTCGTAAGTCGTACTTATTATCTCGCGCACCGTGCACTCTTGATACCCACCCCACCCCGTCCCAGCAGTTCGACGAAGCAGTGATGTCGAAATCTGGGGATCAACTAACGTTACCAGGAGGACGGCGCGGCGCCACTTCGCGTTCCCGCCCCGGTTCGCGCCCTCGCGCGTCGCGCAACCACTCGACTTCCTCCGTCCCCTATCTCCCGCAGGGCCCGGAGGATTTGATCATTCCTGATGCACCCATTGGTGAGGGTGCCGCAGAGCTTCTGCAAGAATTTGTACACCCTCACCATCATGAAAGCGAAGACACTCTTATCGTAGATCACGGGGACGATGGCCCCGGAGACGAGGAAGAGGGCCAGACATCTGATGCTGAATGGAGGCAGAGCTTGCCTTGGTGGAAGAGGCCTGCTCCTTGGTGGTCAGTTCTGCGTTGTTCTCGCCAGTCCTGTGAATCATAATTGCCATAGGACATAGGTTCCTCGCATTCGTACCCTTCGCTACGATCGCGATGTCCGCCACCGTCGCGCCGAAAATTGAGATATATACGAAGCTGGCCTGCGAAGTTCACAAACCGGAATATACGATCGGTCGAGACGCTATTGAGATCGGTTTCTCCACGTTGATGTCCTATGCAACCAATTCATCCACAGTCTTCCCCTTAGATGGTACTTCATTTAAGAGATTGCACCATCTTCGCTGCTGACGGAGGCAACTATGCAGATCAAAGCCAGAGGTTGTGTGCTTCAGATCCAGTTGTACAAGCGGCAGTCGCCAAGTTGACGGGGTAATGACCACAACCATAGGTGTGTTGGGCTGTGTGACTACGGGATGGTGGGGTTCTGTACGTCTTCCATCCGAAGGTGTTCTACTATACTCACTGACATTCATAATTTTATCTTTCTCGCCAGCTCTCTGATCGTTACGGACGTACGACAATCCTCGGTCTCTCGCTTATCGGCACACTTGTCACCGACTTCAACTTCATCTTCGTGTACAAATTCTCCAAAATGCTTCCGGGTGGATATTGGTTCCTAGTATGCGGTCCTATCATTGAGGGATTTCTTGGCGGTAAGTTCCGTGATAATTTCGGGGAAGTTGATACTAAAATGCATTACTCCAGGGATGAGTGCAACATCTGCCGCCATCCACGCATACATCGCTGACTGCACAGAACCAGGTTCACGGTAAAATATGTTGTCGTTATTTATCGTGTTTTCTTACTCATTTCCGTTCGCAGTTCCCGCGTTTTCTCCCTCTTTTTGGGTGTCGTCTTTACAGGCATGGGTCTCGGACCGACGCTTGGTGGCCTGCTGATTCGTTTCAGCGGGAACATCCTCTCGGTCTTCTATGGCGCTGCAGGCATACATGTGTTGTATGCAATCCTCATCTGGATCTTCGTCCCCGAGTCGCTCTCCCCTCTCAGCATGACGGAGTCACGCAAGCGACATGTGGCGGATATAGAAGCCTATCGCCGTGCCAATACTAACGGCGGTGCCGTCGTGCTGCTGAAGAAGGTGTTCGGTTTTTTGAGCCCACTGAATCTGTTCTTCCCCAATGTTATCAATGATGGCCGGAACCCTGTGAAGCATGCGCAGAGAGACTAGAGCCTTCTCTTTATCGTGGCCGCCTACGGATGCACGGTTACGCTGATGGTGAGGCTCCTGCGCGCCTCACCTGGAAGCAGCTGATGACGAGCAAATTCAAGGGCTCGTATACATACACGATCCAATATCTGTCGTCGACGTTCCACTGGACTTCGGAGCAGGTGCGACCTAGGGATATGATCAAAATTATTTCATGCCGATCAATTCCCAACAGCTCAGCTATTGGTTCAGTCTCGTTGGGACTGCGCGCGCAGTATACCTCATGTTTGTTCTCCCCGGTGGGTTCCTCATTCGCCTCCAGCGGACCCTTCCTGACATAGTCATCCGACACAGTCGCGATCAAGCTATTAAAGCCGAAACCGCCTGCCATCCAGCTCCCCGTCGAGCCCGCGGAGCCCCTCCAACCCTCCACCGGCCCGCCCTCGCCCTCGTCCTCGCCCGCCAACCCTTCCGAATCCCCAACCATCCGGCCCTCGCACCCCGCGCACTCGCCATCCGCCGACCTCAAGCTCGCGCGCGCGTCCCTGCTCATCGACATGGCCGCATACGTGCTGATGCCGCTCTCGACCAGCGCCGCACTGTTCTGCACCGCGAGTGTCGTCAGCGCGTTCGGGATGGGCTTCGCGCCCGCCGTGCAGAGCGTCGCGCTCGCGCTGTACACGCGTCGCGGCGGGAAGGAGTCCGGGAAGCTGTTCGGCGCGCTCAGCGTCGTGCAGGCCATGTGGTACGTCGCGCGCTGACTGCGCATCCCGCACATTTAGTGATTTTGTGAACAGCTCGCAGATCTTCGGCCCTTTTTTGTTTGGGGTGACGTATGCCAAGACAGTCGCGACGTTCCCGAAGGCGATATTCTTACTCGCGGCGACTGTGGTGTCCCTGTCGTTCGTTTTCCTCGCGCTCGTGCGTCTGCCGAAGGACACGGGGGATTTAGAGGGCCAGGTGGTGGATGAGTCTACTCCTCTGTTGGGTCGCGAGGAAACGCTGGTTGAGGAGGACCTCCCGCTCATTCTCGTTGAGGACGAGGAAAGAGGGAGAGCAGTTGTAAAGCCCTAGAGGTCTTGTAACTTGACTGTTGTATTTTCTTACATACACATGTTGTATTTGTTTCTGGTGTACTTCCTCGCAGCTGCACTAACGCCGTATCACTTATGCAAATGGGAATGCTCTCCCATTTGCAAGATTAACGCTACCTACTGATAAATACTCGGATGTCACAGTAGAGACCTGGACGCAATGCGAATTATACAGCGTGCGAGCCCGAAAAGCCCTGGTTCCACCATCTCCACACGCCGATGCTGACGAGGATGTTGCCAATACCGAGCACGGCAGACCCGGCGCCGATGAGCGTGAGGAACCACCAGCAGTACCCTATAATACGGTCGAGCGTGCGGCCTGTGTATCGCTTCAGGTTCGCGTACGGGTCCGGCGTCGGCGTGTAACCAGGGGGAAGGAGCAGGACAGGGGGCGTAGGAGAGGAGGATGTCGCAGGCGGGGGAAGACGTAGCAGGGATACGACCGGTTTCTGGAAAAGGCGGGTTAGCAGCCTGGTGATAGAATACTTCGGGGAAGCGTACATGGTCTGATGTGGTATATGAGGGAATCGTGGTGTACAGCAGGTTGGTGATGCTAGAGACCTGGGGCGTGTCAGGCGTATCTGAATGTGTGCCGTACATGATGCGGTCAGTCCATGCCGGAGCTCGTTTCGCGCTGCGGGTTGCGACAAGAATAAGAGGCGTCAATGATTTGGGCAGGATAGAGTGGCATACTCATATTTGTCGACTTCCCCTAGCTCATATTTATAGCTACATTTGAATTTCCAGAATTCGCCTTCTTTGAGGCCGTAGAAAATGCTGCCTTTGATGTCGCGCTCGACGAGCAACTCATCAAAGTCCTTCAGCGACTGTCGCCCGTCTTCGTCAGATAGGCTCTGCACAAGGCTCGACCATCGGGTAGGGTCCGCCAAATCATGCACGGGTGGTATCGCAAGGCGGAAATTGAGGTCACCAAAGAAGAACAAATGTGAAGTTGAATATATAGTTGTCAGGGACCGTGATTCGGAGGATGCAAGTGGAGGGAAGAGAAGTGTGCCGACGATTTGGTGGTAGTCTTCAATGCGACATGCGAGATTGTGTGGATGTGCGGTGAGGTGTGCACAAACAAAGCTGATTCGATGGTCATGAAGGTAACATATATGCATTAGACAGTAAACGTACGTATATACCTCCCCAATACTGCCATCCTCTCCCGGGACGCGGAACCTGACACCTACGGCACCCTTGTTGCCCATATACGCGGGGCCGCATCCCGTCCACTGAGTCTGCACATCACACGCTTTACGCCCGATGCCTTCGTCCAGACCATAGACGAGCAGAGCCACGCCGACATTGACCACCTTCGCAATCAAGGAGTAGCGCTCCTTGTTCGGGGCATGCTCCTCGATCTGGGAGAGGATCAAATTGTTCCTACTTTCGAGTACCGACTTCGAGAGTCCGGAGACTACAATTCGGTGTCATGTCAAGAGACAGCGGTTCACAGGAGGACTCACGTCCAAGATGGAGCGGCAGCAGCTCCTGGAAACCGACTGCGACGATGTCTGGGGCCCGACGGCCGTGCGCAAGAAAGCTGGATACTTGCAGGGTCGGGGCAAGCCAGTCTACCAAGTCCTGCGGCAAGCCTCGCTCAGCCTGGAGATTCGTGTTGTAGGAAGCAATTTGGACCAGAGGACCATCCGACTCAGACATCGTTGCAGGTTTCGCGCAGGACCTACGGACGGCGTGACAGCGAGGATATAAGTAATAAATATACTAAGTATGTGCACTTCACCGTGTGTAGGGGCCGGCGCTTCGGTTGACGAACTAGTACAATTGCCAAAAAAGGAAGGTTGAGCGATCAATGTGGCTAACAAGTTATAGTGAATATTAACAACTGGTGTACACAGAGAAACTGTCCTAGTATTGTATAGTATAAGTAGTCCAATAGGGCATCCTTGTGTACCATCTTTCCAGGTTGAAACGCTCAGGAGCAACTGCAGGTATCAATGTCCGCAGTTTGGCCAAAGGGACACGTCCCGTCTGTTCACGGAAGCACATCAGTACACCATATCATAGAGGTACGGCCTTACTCACTCGCGCCGAATGCGACCAGGCCGAATTGGACGCTACCGAAAATACCAAAATCCACACCCTGCAACTGGGCGTTGACAATACCGACCAGCTCCTGGTTTCTGGGAGCGTTCTCGCAAAACGGGGTGGACGGCACGATACCGTTGATGTTGATCGCATTGCGAGGATGCTGCCTATACGCGATAGCGTTGGCGACCAACGCATCGGTGTTCGTGACTCCGGGCGACTTCGCAAAGTCGATCATGGCATCGGCGTTGTCCTGTTGGGCGCACGGGTCGGCATCCGCAAGCAGTGCGTTGATACCATTGATGCCAGCCAGCTGAACGCAAGGCTCATTCGTGAAGATGTCTCCGCCGCTGACGAGCTGATAAATTGTGAGCGACCGCGTGTAGGTGAACAGTGACTAAGGACGTACACAGAGGTCCTGCCAGGCTTGGGCGACCGCGCGAAGATCTGCCTGGGCAATGCGTTTGCTGATTGTGGCATTTGTTGGTATCGGCGAGTTCGAACCATCGGTCCGCAACGCGGAGGACACGCTGGTGGTCACAGTAGGAGTGACGGTAACGCTGCTGGCAGTGGAAGGAATGACAGTGGATGTGGTACTCGCAGTAGACTGTGAGCTTAGAGTGGTGAAAACACTCGTAGACAAATAGATGGTGCTGGACACGTCTGTAGGAGTAGAGTCATCCGAAGATGTCGTACCGGCAGCCACGCCAGCAGCTTTTGCCACGCATGCCGGCGGAGAAACAGGCATCCCAGTTGACACTGGGGCGTCCGTGGGTGCCGCAGCATCAGTTGACGATAGAATACTTGTGTCAGTGGACGTCTGAGAGTCGGTGTTGGTCACTGTGGGCAAAGAGGAATATGGGTCGGATGAGTCGGTTATAGATGCAGACACGGATGGGTCCGTAGCGGTTGCAGTGATCGACGAATCTGTAGCATTTGCAGAGAAGGCTGTAGTGGATGTGGTCGAGTTGACTGAGGCAGTAGCCGATGACAGAATGGAGTCCGTAACAGTGGCCACCAGCGTGGAATTTATCGCACTGAGGGTGGAAGACGTGATGGAAGAAACTGAATCGGTCGAGTTTGATGACTCCGTTCCATCGCCGGCATCTGAGACGGTGTTGTTCGAAAGAGGTACTCTAAGAAATGCCGATTTGGTGTGTGAGGGGTAGAAGGGGTATTATAACTGATGAACAGGACTCACGATGTAGAGACGGGTCTTGTACTAGCAGACACCAGAAACAGAAAAGAAACAAAGAAAGAAGAAAAATGCATAGTGCGTTAATGAAGAATAGAAAGGCGATAATGGATGGAAAAAAAATTGTTCGTCTGAGGAAAGATCACCAGCGATAGGAGCTCCTGGCTCGTCGACGTACAAAAAGGTGTGCCATTACGAGACGTTCGGTTCTGCCTTTATACCTTCGCTCATCTTCACGACTGCCAGGTAAACATAGAGCGACAGCGAGCGCTACATCCTGTCATTATGATCACGCATAAAGTCGACAGCAAGACAGCGATGTCGACTTCCAATCAACAATACTTAGACTTTCTGCACAGGTTACAAGAGCGCTGAATGTCGGTAGACACGTGGTATGTCTGAAAGACGATGCACTGACATCGCGCGCTCTATCAAGTCACTACTCAGCCATGTAAAAGCAATAGATGGACGTCAAAAGACCTGCTTACGTATATCTTCATAGCATTTGTTGGACCTCGTAGCGCTCTATCCAGAGTCCGAAGCGCACGATGCTTACATGAACGTAGGACGTACCATGAAATGATTTGACGTAGGATGGCCGCTCGCAATCGTAGAGGTGACATTCAGCGTGACAAGAAGAGCACATTATTATTCTCTCGGAACGAAGGGGCTGCTACGGAGTGAGGGCGCAGCAATGATTGGCGGCAAAGTTGCGGCCAGCTCTTTGGTGCCCGCAGGAAAGGGCAAGCTAGTCAAGCCCTTCGGAAGAACCTTATCGAAATCACCCTTTGCGCGGTTCACTTGAGCTAGCTGGGTCATCTTTTTCTTCGCGTCCCGCACCATAACATGGGCGTCATCAATACCGGGGACGCAGCCGCGGACGAAGATGAGGTCAAGCGTGCTGTCGACGCGGACAACTGCCAGATTTTGCGTTGTAATTCGTTCGCCACCTAGCCGACCAGCCATCTTTTTGCCTGGCCAAATACGGCCGGGATCCTGCGCGAAGGGAATGTTACAAGATGGCAGTAGTGATATTACGAGCAAACTGCACCTGGTGGGCTCCTGTAGCTCCTGCGGAACGATGCGAGACGGAAACACCATGACTCGCACGCAGACCCTTGAAATTCCACCTCTTCATCGTACCCTGAAATCCCTTACCGATCCTGTGCAACTTTCAATCCGAAGAACGGACGAATCCGCAGCCTAAGTACACTCACGACTTCGCAATGACGTCCACATACTGGCCAGGTACAAAGTGGATAGCAGAAAGGGTGGTTCCTACAGCCATCCCACTCATAAGTATAATTTCTTCGGAACTAGAAGAGAGGATTAATACGAACCGACGGGCACATGAGCGTCGGGTGTCACAGTGAACTCCTTGACGATGCGCTTCGGAGGCACGCCAGCCCTCTTGAAGTGGCCCAGCATTTGCTTGGTGGCTGTCTTCTCTGGTCTGTCCGTTGAAGCGACCTGAACGGCATGGTATTCAGACTCGTCTTTCCGCACCGTCTTGATGTTCGCAGTGACTTGGCAGTTTTCCAGCTAAGACGCCCATACAGCTCTCATTCCGACACAAAAATGCACATGAAAGCGTACCTGAAGCACCGTCACAGGAAATCGCGCGCCATGTGTATCCCACATTACTGTCATTCCGCGTTTACGAGCGATCAGACCCGTCCGGAGAGAGGTAGGCGTCCATGTGCTCGCTGTCACAGCCTCTGCAGTAGCACTTCTGACAATAGTTGAGTGAAATGTTCTGCATTGTGGAATAGCTGGACGTTGGCTGAGGGCCCATAATCTGAGCATGGTTTGGTGAAAGTCTATGGGTCGTGACTGAAGCGCCCAGAACGCGTCTGAAATTTCAGATGCGGATGTCGGGACCCTCGACACCACAAAACATACAACCGACCACCACCCAATTCACTTT
Organism: Grifola frondosa; assembly: GCA_001683735.1. Classification (NCBI taxonomy): domain Eukaryota; kingdom Fungi; phylum Basidiomycota; class Agaricomycetes; order Polyporales; family Grifolaceae; genus Grifola; species Grifola frondosa. Next base: position 207,786 of record LUGG01000018.1, read on the forward strand.
CCCTATTCTCTTGTCTATTAAACTGCCACCCAATGGAATGGATTCTTGGCCCGCAGTTGACAGAGAACCTGGCCCGGATGTTTCCAAAGAAAAGGGAAAGAGAAAGAATAAAAGGACCGAAAGCCCATGGAACTACCCTGTCGTGGAACAAGGATCGCTAGGTTCAGCGACACTCTGTCGAAAGGATGGTAACCGTCTTGAATGGACGTTTCTTGTAGAGAATAATTCAGGTATCACGGTCCACGCCTTTCCATGTCATCCATTAATGTTTTTTTAGGGCGTAGGCTGACCCCTCGAGGTGGCCCTGTAGAAATACTTCCTCCTACGCGTATATATCCTCTTCGTGTACCAACAGCTACCATATTGCAACGTGCTGAACAAGGGGTGAGTCGTCCTCGAATCAGTCCATGTCATCGCTCATCGAATTTTTGACAGGCTCACTTTCTTCGCACCTATTTTCCCGATGTCGATATTCCGGCGGAACTCATCAGAGAGGAAATCACAGAAGATGCCCGGACCATGCAACAGTTCCACAAATATGACCCTTACGCTGGCAATATGTTAGAATCACTTTCCTTCTTCGACGGTCCTCGCAAGAAACTCGCGTTTCTAGCATTCCCGATGGGAGGCACTAACAGTGATCTCAGTAAGTTATATCATAGAGCGCCCTTACCTTATGCTCTAACTCTACTTCTGAGGTATCTCTCAGTTAATACGCCCGCATGCAACGAACGTATGGAATAGGCCATCATTAAAAGCAGTCTGCTCCTTTGAGACACCTATCAAGCAAATTGTCGCCTCTTCGCCATCATCTGACGCAACGCAGAAACTCGGTATGGCTTCATTGTTACATGTAAACCTGGTTAGCAATCTTAACGTCTCATATAGGCCCGATACTTGGCGTCAGAACATTAGGCTCAATAAGCCTCCTCCGGGTCAACACATCTGGGCCACAATCTCTGTCGTTGGCGGAGACAAGCACGCTCTTGACCATTGCACGTTCTGACATAGGGGATAGACACGCAGTCGATATGGTCCTCCCGTCGTTCACTCCGACATCAGCATTTATCGTCAACGATGTCGGAGCAGTATACAAGTGTAATGCTCCCATCGGTGGGAAGTCTGTGTGGGTCGCAATCCTGTTAACTTGGTTCTAGATATGCTAATCAAGCCCTCAGTCAACACGTATATTCCAAGACCTATGCTGGAGATCCATTTTTTCGACTTGCAGAATCAGATCATGAAGACAATTTACTATTAATTTCGGGGACAAATGCTATCCGACTGGATTTGAGGGTGAGTAGGTATGCTATAACAATCACTAAATGTCTGACATCGCTGTAGACAGCGGACAACATGACGAATTTGTATTCGGCGCGTCCGGGGAGCTGCTGACCTCCATCGAAAGTCTGGAAGACGATCATATGATTCGTCTTGTCTCAACTCAAGAGATACTTTGGTTTGATGAGCGACATACTCGAAGCCTGTGCTGCTGTGAAGCACGGAGGGACTTTGACCGGACTTTACAATGCCGGACACGAGTCTTCTCACAAAGTATCTGCTCTTCTATATTTTCCGTGTCATGAAATGCTGACCGTTTTATGCAAAGTTACCATGACATTTTTGACCTCACGACAAAATGGGTTAGTCACAATCTACGATGTCTCTCGCGCAGATGACAATCTTGTACACCTGAACGTCGCTCCCTATTCGCTGCCTCCTCTGCAAATCCCCGATGCGCGCCACTTGGGACAGGTTCTCTTGCAACATCCAGATGGCAAGAGCGACATCAGTATCTTCGAATTATCCGAGCGCGGAGGCATCTCGAATCTCGAGTGCTCAGCAGACAACAAAGGAGAGGCATTCTCCCGTCTGACCACTTCAACATGCGAACGGTCTGAGGACATCCAAACTCTTCATGACGACATCCAATCATCACACACGGATTTAGGGCCACTCGGAGCGCGGAATTCTAGCCAGGTGGATCTACAAGCGGCTTACCATAGTAAGATATATCTTTTCAAAAAGCATTTGGTGCTGACACCCTCCACAGGGTTGTTCGATGTCAACTATGAAGAAAGTTCGAGCGATTCAGATGCTGTGTATGACACCTTGGATAAGATGCCCTCCTTCTGGCGTGACTTGGAGGATCCGGTTGAGCATACCCTGACCACGTAAATTCTATCTTCTCTACACTCGCGACCTGTAACTGAAGGCTAGTTCCAGTTTCGACATCGCACTTCGTTCGGGCCCTGACCCAGCTGAGCTGTCAAGAAGCGATGTCTTCACCGAGAGTACCCTCAGTTCCACCCGAGGTTATCGTGCAGTAATGCAAGGGCGCGTGCCCCGCAGAGCGCTCATCCAACAAGCACCCTGGCATTATGATCTTGCATCGTTCTTGCGTCGTGTCGTCCCGGACATCCAAGAAGACATGGAAGGAACGGCGCAAGCGCTCCTTCAATACGATCTGGTGGATGGACCTTCCCGGACTACAGCATCCTTCCGAAGAGAGTCTGAAGCCAGGGAGCAGCTATGTGTTGACTTGTCGTTGTCCTCAGATGTGTACTCTCCTCAGCGATTTGACAAGGAGGTGCTACTACCTTCGAGTCTGGACGACGCGCTGGAGACAATGTCCCGTGCTACAGGTGCCCTGACGCTGACAGAGCTCGAACCTCCCACGGTGCAATTTGGGTTCCTTCGTCCGGTTACGAAAGCCTCCATGGACCACTACTCCGACGCAAAGGCGGACGAGTCGGGTGACCAACCTAACGAAGAATCGATCACACCTCTCGGCGTGCGGCTGTTGTTGAAAGAATGGGAAATTGGCACGGACCCTCATAACTTTGCGTACCAGGATCCCTACGAGGCGCCAAAACCGGGAGAAGTCATGCATCATCGCGCGAAGGAGCTGCCACCGGCTGCATTAGCGAAGGAGTTCCAGGGTACGCAGTCTCAGCGCCCGCCTCTGGTCTTCCCCTCCCTCGCCTTGGCGCCTCCCGTCATTGCGTCAAGCCAGCCCGTCCAGCCGCGTAAGCCGCTACTCCCCGCACGGTCATACGATGCGCTGGTTCCTGCCAAGCAACATGTTTCGAATGGGACGAGTCAACCAGCTGAAGGCGACTGGGGAACGGGCACGTCGTCTCAGGACTTCATGGCAAGCACTCAGGTGGTGCCCGGTCCATTCGGCGGCCGGATGATTGTGACTAAGAAGAAGTCTGTCAAGAAGAGGTTGGGTGGATTTTGAGGGAACATGTGTAGTAGGAGATGGTTCTCTGCGGCAATTTCCTAACAAAGATGTGCATGTACAAGTCTCCGTCGGGTGATCATTCAATTAAAATTCAGCGGACGTTTATTTCGTCTGCACGGAGCTACGGAGTGTCGTGAAGAGGGTAGCGTGCTATCAATATTAATGTTCTGAAAGTATGCTACAGTAATTCTAGTGTTCTTGGAATGAAGAGCCAGCAGGATTACTTTGGCGGGAGGAGGCTAACGAAAAGGGCACGGGAGGTGTGGATGACGTTGAGCGTTGTATATATGTCGTTAGGTGCAGCTGCTAGGCTGTTTATTAGCGCTGTCGGCCGACATCTCTGTCGAGAGCTTTCATCCACCTCTTTCATCCGCCACTCTTTTCTGCGTGCACCTTGGCTGTCTCACTCTCGATTCGCTCGTGCGAACGCACGGAACTGGACTGTTGCAGGGCCAGTAACAGCAGCCTATGAACGAGAAAAGGTATGTGCGTGCGTTCACTAGCCTAATTACGCGCACAATCCGCCTCCTAACTCATGTCCATAGGCCATTGAGCTCTTTGATTGACTCGGCTGCGCTCAATGAGTCTCTCCGACGTACATTTGCCCATTTCATTCCTCTCTGCGTTCCGAGTGAAATGACGCGTCTTTGGCAGGTAACAAAGCGGTCGTCTGTGCCTTGTCTGCGAGCTACATCTCGACATTTGCGGGATATCCGGTCAGTATTTATTTTGAAAACCCTGCCGCTTAAGAAGTACTCATGCCGGATGGTGGTCCATACATACAGCTGGACTCCCTCAAGTCGCGGCTTCAGACGACCAAACACAGAATATCCATTCCCAAACTTGCTCTCCTAGTTTATCAAGAGGAAGGGGTCATCGGGTTCTATCGTGGACTATGGATTCCGTTGATGACAATCTCATTCGTCCGTGAGCCCTAGATCCTTATGCATGGTCCATAGACCGCGTTCCATTCTTATACCCATGATTGCCCGCATTCAGGTGCTGCTTCATTCACTATTTACTCCCGTACGAAGGAGTACTTTCGAGACCGTCACTGGTTAACTCGTAACAATATTTTGGATGTCTCGGCTACCGGCGGTATCAGGTCACTTGGTCTTGTATCACACTGCGAAGCCTTACTGATGATTCCGTAGTGGTGCGCTGTCCGGATCCTTGATCTCGTTTGGAAGCGTACGTGAGTCTGTGTATCACCTTTGTTTAAGAAGTCTGTTGATTTTCATGTAAGCATTTGAGCTCGTGAAGGTCCGACGACAGCTGGAGTACACTATCGCCGCGAGCAGAGGCTTGCGCATCGCCAAGGCACCGAGCACGCTTGAAGCCGTACGCGACATATTCAGATCAAATGGTTTGCTTGGCCTATACACGGGTTTCCGGCTACATTTTTGTGAGTACATTACATGTATGATCTCGTATAGCGATTGTTAAGGCGCGGGAGGCAGTGCGTGATACCACGGGCACCGCACTGTATTTCTTCGAGTACGATGGCTTCCGGTACATTATGGGACGAGACGCATCGGGAGAGCAGGGGCAAACGCCAGCTTGGCTGCCTATACACCCATCTTTGGTGCCGTTCATGTGCGGTTCCCTTGCTGGGGTTACGTCATGGGCGCTCATCTATCCTCTCGATGTGTAAGTCCTTCCACATCTGTGAGTAAAAATGTGCTATGACTCAAGAGATGTACAGTGTAAAGACAAAAGTTCAGCAGCGTGCCCTCGCTGGCGAACGCAAGCGCGGCATATTGGAGACTCTGCACCGTCTTATCCGAGGTGAGACATTCCACTGGACATCTTGCTATCCTTGCACTGAATTTTGTAACCCAGGACCGGATCCAAATGCTCCTAAACCCATCCTGGTAGGACTCGCTCGACTATATCAAGGTCTTGGAGTGAGTGCAATACGAAGTATCACGACGCACGGGCTGCTTTGGACATTCTTCGACCTAACTGCTGGATATATTGATCGACTGCCACAAGATCCAAGCAAAACATAGAATCAAACGTAATGTCTAGAGTGAGAGCCTGCTAATCATATGTATATTATACGTGAACAAATAACATATCTATGAATCGGTAGGGCAGCGAGGGATTTGAACCGTTGAACTGTACGTACATAACCTATCGATAGATGATCAAAACTTGGCCGAAGTCCTCTTCATCTCCATCTTTGCCGCCGCCTGCAGCAATAAGCCATTGTTTCAACACCGGCCAGCCAACTTCAAAGCGGGTACACAGCTCGTCTGTATGGTGTTCGCCATCCAAGAGTGGCAGCAGCTCCGGTGGAAATGGTGGCGTCGCCTGTGCAGGCGCCATCGGTGCAGAAGGCTCACGAGACACTCGAGGGCGAGAGAAGCGCAGCGTAGCCGACTTCCCGCCGCTAGAGTGCTCGCTGTCTAGCTCAATGTTGATCCCGCCTGCCAGTGCGTCAGGGGATGACGAGGCGTACTGTCGTGAAGGCTCAGTGCTTCTCCCTTTGCCTGTGGCGTCTCCGGCGCTATACAGTCGCGCGAGGGTGCCGTGATTGAGTGTGCCAGTCGGCTCTGCAGCCCTGCGATTGCGGCTGCGCAGCTGCTCGAGAGATGTCTCGGCGGCACTGGCGTGGCGCACGGGCTTCATGCTGCTCGACGCTGCAACCAGTTCTGCGCCGACGGAGGCGATCGTAGGCTGTGCCTCTTGCAGACGACCCCGTGCGCGCAGCGGGTCGGGCTCTGGACGTGAGGGCGGTCGTTGGATTTGAGACAGTGCGACGAGCCCCTTCCCTCGTTTCTTGCCGGAAGAAGAAGACCGTCGTTTATTGTTTGAACCGGGGTTTTCTTCTGGAAGGAGTACTGGCCAGCGGTGGACTCTTCGAAGGAAACCCTAGAGAGAAAACGAGGAATAGGCTCAGGAGTGGCGCGCTGGGGATATGTGCGTCGAACTTACTTTGATGACTCCGAAGCTCATGAATCGCCTCACATCGATGGGGAATTCGTTTACGTGGTGCTCTTCCATCCATTCCCACACTGTCTTGCCTGGCTTTAGCCTTGAGTATAGATGCAAAAGTGTGGGCCAGTCTGTAAACGGTCGCTCTATTTGGTGGCGATACCATAAGTCAACTGGCTCGCTGGTCAGTGGCTATGCAGAACTTACTGGGCTGGGCTGTGTACATAGGGCATTCGCCCACGATATGGTCTTCGTCCGCTAGCCATTGGGTGCTCTTGCGAAGGGCATACATGTTGGAATATTGGAATATATCAATCATCATGATAACCTGATAGTACCTGCAAAATAATTTTCCCATTCGCACAAGTTTCTTAGCAGAATAAAGAAGAATTTCATACAATAAATGTGAAATCGCTTGGCGGGTGAGATTGATGTCGCATTCGGCAAGACGGGCGATACGGCTGACGTGGTTTATGCCGTCAATGAAACGACACACCTGGAGATCTGTCAAACTGGTGCGGTGGCTATGGAGCATACCCGATTACCTTTGCCATTGTCAAGTCCCAGTTCGGTTCAATCCTATTTGCAAGACCGATGAGGGCAATGGGAACCTGCCAGTCTTCAACAGGGGGAGGGTTGGGATAGAACGGGAAGATCTTCAGCTCGATGGAGTTGAAGTCATCAATAGGAATGGATGTCTCTGAATAGGAATTGAGATCTTCATATAATTGTTCCAGGATAGCATGGATGACAGGCAAATTTCTCGGAGAAGAAAGAAAAGCGGATTCTTCCTAAAGAGCATTGTGAGCAACTGATGATTTGATGAGGAGAAAGCGACACACCTCACATGTAGTGAGTACGCGGCTCACTTTGCGCACGACAGGTTCATAGCAGCTGAGGTCTGCAGTGCGGTCGAACACAAAGCATAGGTTATATCGGAACTCATTCCGTGCATAATGGTCTCTCTTCAGTAGCACAGGGAAACCAAGAATGCGATGAGCCCTGGTTGTGCAAATGACCAGTCTACCGCAGAGCGGACTCTGCGGCATGACGTACTTGGAGATGTCGTCAAAGTTGAAGAGGAAACGATTGGAGGAGATTGACCGTTTTGGAGGCGACAATAAATTGCGTGAAGACGACTGTAGGATATTGGGCGAGTTCAAGGCTAAGCTCGATGTGCGTGACATAGAGTCGCTTTCTGTAAGGGATGAAGTAGAAGAGACTGGTGTCCCTGCATACAGCGTGCTGCTGGATGATCCTGACGTTGGACCAGACGAAGGTGTGACAATAAGCCCCTCTGGGACTTGCGATATGATCTTTGGGCCTTGATCCACGTCAAAAATCGCATAGAAAACCGACTCAATGCGCGGTAAGAATGAGGCACCGTCGGACATGATAGCTGCTATAAAACTATGAGGTGTTGTTGGATTAGGAGAACACAAATACTAACATAGTATGTAAACTCGCCCTGGCCTTGCGTGGGTACGACCTAAATTGTAATGTAATGCGTCTGGCTATATACTTGATAGCACGAATAGTTGTCGTTGTAAAAGAACAAGCTGTAATTGCCTTTGGGATTGTGGCCACAAAGCGTCGGAGATCAATTGATCGAGCATCTAAAAGTTCAGGCAAGCCTAGTATTTACCGACCACTTCGAAGGAACATTGACATCCGCACCATCCTGCACAGATCCGTTTGAAATAATATCGTAGAGCTGATAAAGGTATTCATTCATCCTCATTATCAATTCTACGAAAACAGCCATGGATTGTTGATCACTTTATACATGACGTTGGTTCCTCACGTTCACCTTCAATTAAAACATTGGCAACTTCATAAATAAATTTGACCTCGAATGCGAGCGGATACATCGAGAGAGGAGATGGCGTCGGAGGAAATTTGACTGTGACAGAGACTGAACGAGCGAACATCCTAAAGCAGAACTTCGCGTGCCGACGAAGCGACGTATGGGCTACACTTCAAGTACAACATAGGGTGGTACATTCATGATCATGGCTCCTAGGCATACAACGGAGATAGCGGAAAGAAAGTAGGGATGACAACAGCGAAAGCCAGCGCGGAAGAGAGTCCTAAAAACGACAACTCCAGACAGCTAATGGTCTTGTACAGCATACGGATGTCTTACAAGTTCCTCGTATAGATCCGTAGGTAGATCTCGAACAAGAGTAACAGCGATACCAATCACAGGGAGAGCCTCGAGAGGGGGAAACGTACGCAGAAGTCGCATTGGACTAAAGACAAGTGGTTGGCATCATTCAGCGAGGACTGAGGGTGAAAAGGAACCGCACCTGGAGGAGCTCATCACTTCGTCTCGCATTAAGAGAAGCTGAGCGATGACACAGAGAACGTTCAAGTGTACACCGAAGGCGAGCAAGAAATCCCATAATTGTAGGACTTGATCCAAAGGAGGTGTACACGCACATAACGTCAGTACAGCTGTGTGTTTGTTAGGAGACTCTGTAGCAGAATACGTAAGAATAACGTACATGGAAAAGCATATATTTCTGCAGAGAGGTTTTTTGAGCGCAAATGTGCATACAAGTCGGGGTCAACGATTTTCAAGCAACGATCTAGCAACTATGCGTGTTTCAGTTAAACGAGCCATGTTGCAGATGGCCATCATACCTTCAAACCACGGTGCACGCCTTCAAGTGTCGGCTGAACATACAGCGGACATGATTCCTCTATGAACTTTGCAAAGGAGTAGAAGGCTTCTAGCTCAGATGGCATGGTATACAAGAAGGGGGCTGCAAGCACATTCATCCCTTGGACATATGTGAATCCAAGGTGATGTGATTCTTGTCTATCTGGTGAACCAGAAACGTGTTAATACTCTGATAATGCGTATGCTCTCATACAACATACCATGATTTCGCCACACAAAGGCATCCAATAGGCGGACTAGCATGTCCTCGCTCACACGCTCCTTAAATCCACGATCCGTAGCCAATGTCCTGACGTGTAAACCGTTCGTACGGGGGCATTGAACGGAATTCTAGCATGCATACCTGAACGTATCGTTCCTAATCTTTTCCCGAACCTCACAAGGACCTCGCGCAACGTACGCGAGGAAGGGACCTGAAGGCACATCTTGCACGCGCAGAAGAATCTTCCATATCCGTGGACGCAATGTGGAATCCTCAAATTGCATACGTCAACTTACTGAAGCATACTATTGTGTAGGAATTCCATAACACACCGCTGTAGATGGGATGCCATCGACCAGAATCAGCCGCCTAAGTTTCTTGATAGCCTCTTCGATGTCCACTGGAGACCGCACTCTGGACGAGAGCTTGTATTGATTAAGAATCTTGTTGAAAGAATGTGCGGTCGCCGATGCGGGCGACATCAGAGCGGTGGCTGAAGTGCTACAGGTGACTCTGAAGTTAGACGCTGACTTGAACCAGTACTTGTTGCTGCATGCGGCAGCAGAACCTGAGCGGCAGTTCCTCAGCAGGACGAATACCCCAGCCTATTCGCACGACGAAGGAGAAGTTATGGATGTTCCCTTTCTGTCTTCTGGCGCCATGAGCAGGACCCACTATGCACTTGTCCGAAAGGTGGAGACCGCGACTTCCCCTCAGCTCGCCGACCAGTTTCTCCTGGCTGAAGTGCAGTCAATACGAAATCAAATATCTCGTTCGACGTTGACTCTTGTATGCGCAACTCGTGCTAATGACGTCCATGTGCTGACGCGCTGCTCGACAGAAACAATGCAAGGAATGTCTCATACTACTGCTGTACTGCTCCATGACCGTCAACCCTGGCATGAGTATGAATCTGGACTTTGCGCTTTCTCATGCAGTTAATTTGGCGGAGGCCGGACAAACGGTCCAAGACAAGAGAACAGGTACGAGTCTCGCATTCGCAGTGTAGATTTGTATTGACATGTAGAGTGCAGGGTACTTATTTTGCGCGGAAGTAATGCCACACAATCATGAACTTCAGCTAATGCTCGTTAATACGCTGCGTAAGGTTAGTGCTTTGATCATTCACATAAATCCGTTGTATAGAACGGTCTCGGCCCAGGACTTGGAAAACACCGACATATCACGTATTTGCCTGGCTCTTGATACCATCATACAGTTCTCTACGGAGGACGTTATACCGGCCATTCAGTCCCGCCTATTTGATCTGCTTTCACACAACTCGTCAGTATGTATTCACTATAATTGTACCGTAATTGTTAAATTCAATATGTTCTTCAATACATTAGTGCTCATGTTCGTAGGCGAGCACTACTGGCGTTCGATAGACTATCCAGGCATGATCCAGAAATCCTCACTCCAATTGTGGAGAAGACTCGAAAACGTCTTACAGATTCGGATTCCGCGGTAGTGAGTGCAGCTTTGACTGTTAACGCGACGCTCGTCAAAGTAAGGGTAGTTTGTCCTTGTGCAACTCATTGTGACAATGCCCGATTTTTCTAGGCTCAGTATCTCTCAGTTGAGAAATGTCATGGCATGATATCAAAGCTATTGAAGGCGACATGGACACACTCGAACGTGCAGAATCATTGGTTGCTCATCCGAGTGGTCGAGACGCTTCAGACAGTGAGGTATGGTGTGCCACTGTTCTTTGATATTCTAGAAGATATCACTGACAGGATGGTAGCCCATCTATGAATGACCTGCGCCTGTTACTAGGCATCATTCAAGCAGTTGCTCGGAGAGGGCCCCCTGCTTACGGTATAGTATTCGTCATATCAACCCCAAAATGTGAGCTAACTGTTCATATCCAGCTCTTCTCTATCAGTGCTTCCTTGCTGTGACTTCTTCTTCCCTTGATTCAGTGCTTACAGCACAAGCTGAATCCGGCACCTCCTTCATTCAAGAGATTCGCCACTTTCTGACCTCCAAAGACCCTATCGAGATCTATCTTTTCGTATCTTGCTTAGGCTGCGTGGACCCCAAAATCTGGGCCGGAATATCTCCAGACATACCCGCCATCCTGGAAGGATGGGAAGTAGAGCGTGTCATGAAGTTACTTGATAGCGAAGACAAGCTAATTCGTGGAAAGGTCGATTCGGATCCTTTGTCAGTCGTACACCGCAGACTGATTTCAGTTCGTAGACTTTGCGGATCTTGCATCGTGTGGATCCTGGTCTTGTAGAAGCTTATTACTCACGACTCCTGCAGGGTGACTCTCCTACAACTTCGTCTTCTCAAGGCTCCGAAGGTAACTTGAATCGGTTGTTGGAAGTTCTTGACGTGTTGCACGGAGAGAATGGAGAGACGTATGCATACCATCTCAAGAATATACTTCGCTCAACGGAAGGAGAGGCCCCGCTTAACAAGCGGCCAATTCTGCAAGATGCTGTCGAGGAGATCCTCACGCGCATGCGTATAGGTACTTTTATACCTTGATTGTGATAGCAGAATAGACGAGAAGCTGACTCCCGAATACAGCGGACAGCACCTTCCGTAGTGGCTGCATCGGTGCACTTTTCGCCAGTGTGGCCGATGTCGGTTCTGACATCGGCCCAACTTTGATGGTCATCCTATCTGCATTGACGTGCGAATACTTGGTACTTTCTCCAATCTCGCCGATCGACCTCCTACGCGGCTTCGCCGGGAGACTATCATCATACTCCGGTTCGTCCCTGGCTTTGCAGCGAGCGAGCACTTATCTTAAAATTATATGTGCCATTACAGCTTCCATTCAGGATGCGTGTATATTGTCTATGATGCGCATTTCCATTGGATGCGACGAAGTTCCCGCTGAAGTGACAGAGGTCATCAAGACTGTGCACGAGCACGGCGGAAGATATATTAAACGCGTCAGTCGACCGAACATCTATTGATTTCATGGTGGATTTGACTTCCGTGTCTTGTTGAATAGCGCTGTGATCAGTTCACGTATTTCTCTCGATCTAGAGAGACTCTCAAAGATGTCATCTCAGCGGCGCATTCGTCCTCGGTGGGTGACCATACCTCCCCAGTCAAGTAAGTCTCAATCTAACTTGAATCAGCTGCCCGATTTCCTAGCAGCTCTGGAGGATTATGAAGCAAAGGAAGTGAAATCTGCATCACGCTCCTCATCAGTACAAGCTCGGTCACCTCCATTGAAGGCGCGCTCTCCGGAGCCTTCGTCCTCTACTTCCCACAAACTACGCTATGAGGCGTACGAGGCGCCAAAGCCAGTACACAAGTTCAGGCGTCTGAGCAACAGTTCACGGCAGTCCGATGATGGAAGCTCTCGGTTCATCGGGCAGGATCCACTGTCCCGAACGGTGACTCCGGGTGATTTAGCACTTGCTGCTGGCCGCTCCGATTTACGATCAATACCTAGTGTGAGTTCTCTTGATTATTTACAGGGGCGTCTTCCGTTGAGCGTCTTACTGGATAGGGCTCTCCGCGTCCTGCAGTATCACCTTTTTCTGTGGCGCAGATAATGGACGAAGAAGATGCGGTACGGATGCGATTATCTCGTTCACACTTATATGGGTGCTGATTATACTTAGGCCTCGCATGTCGATCTCATCGCGTTGGACTCGCCCTTCATCTCTGAGCCTCCGGCAATACGCTCAACTGCGCCCAGAGTAATGGTGGAGTATGATTTCGAGAGCACATGGAATAAATTGGAGACTCATCAGGTTCGCGGTTGGTGTGATGCGCCAATCGATGCTGTCTTGCGGCGGCTCCAGGACATGCAGCGACGCCTCATAGTCATAGAGGCAGATATGCCACCGTTTAAGGGTACGTCGCATTCTGCAAATTGATTCAAAAACGAACCATACATCTTACGCACTTGGCAGGTGATCTGAAGGTACTGATATCACCTGAGATTCCAGATCTTACCAGCATCGTTGGCCTTGCGGCTCTCCGTCTGAAGGAGGGAGATGACGAGAGCTGCTTGTGGCGGCTGCGTTGCGAAGACGATGACTTGCGAACGTCCATACAGGCATTATTGAAGGGTATGTCGTAGTTGGGACTGTAGTCGATCTATGTTCTGTCCAACATCTTGCTTCCAAGAGACTGGATTAACATTGATTTCTTCACGATGCGCAAGTGTGATATAACGAACAACCCATGATGTACAGATTTATCGGGATTGAACATAGTCGTCGATCTTGAGTAACAAGCAAACTGTCTCGGTCGCGAGTTCAATTGCACTGGTGGAGACAAGAAGCGGCTGCACAACGTCTTCCTCCAGAATGTTAGAAATCAAACCCTGAATAGCGATAATGTTAGACAACGCAGATGAGTCAACCGGAAACTGTACTGACCTTCCTAACGTTGATGCCCGCGTTGCGTTCACCAAGCGCATGTCGGTTCCGGAGCTCGGTGACGATTGCGATGGGGTTCAAGCCCGCATTCTCAGCGAGTGTCGTGGGAATAACCTCCAACGCGTCCGCATACGCTTGGAAACAATACGCTTCCATACCCTTCAGTGTATGAGCGTACTGCGAGAGCCGTCGAGAGACGTGAATCTCCGGTGCGCCACCACCCGCAATCAACGCCCTGAAAGCATAGACACATTTGCATTCAGTAGCGGTTCGGAGTAGTTGAAATCAGAAGGCGCACCTTTTCTTGACGAGACACCGGACGACACAGAGTGCGTCGTGCAGACTGCGCTCGCACTCCTCGAGCACGAGGTTGTTGCTGCCCATCGCTAGGATGCTGACGGTGCGTCCGCGGTTCTTCACACCTGTGATACGTACGACCTTCGCCCCATTGTTGCTCGACTCCTCGACAAGATCTGCGTAACCGAGCTTGTCCTCAGTGAAAGCATCGACATCCGCAACGGGCTTGCATCCGAGGCTCTTTGACAGGAATTCAATCTCGTCGCGCTCAACATCCTTGACCACGAGAATGTTAAGGCGCTTGAGGAAGGTTAGCGAAGTGTCATCGACGGCGTCGCGTAAAATGGATTTTTGGATGAGCAGCACGTTGCAATTCGCCTTCTTAATCTTTTTACAGATGTTGAGGAGATACTGGCGGCCCTCCTTGATGACCTTGTCCATCTGCCGATAGTCGTTGATCACCACCGTGTTGTCCATCTACAATACCGGGTGAGTTGCATTCTCATTACACTTGCATAGAGATTTTGCGCGTACATCCGGTTTTGGTGCGCTCAGCTGGAACTGGATCATTCCGATCTTAGCCTTCTCTATGCGTGTTGGTCCGCCAGCCGCAACGACGACATTCTGATTGAGGACAACACCATCGACGAGCTCCGTGTCTTCGATTGTCCCGCCAACCTTCTTGACTATCCTGATGTCGCGGAGATCCACGTTAGACGAAGAGGGGGTAACAAGACGTGTTACTGCGGCAACTGCGATGGGGGAGAGGGTCGAGGAATATTGCGATACAATCTACCAAAATAGTCAAAATAGTCAATCTACATGATCATTAGGGATGACAAGAAGCCAGGTGTACTTTCGAATTCAAAGACGTAGTTGCGGCATGAAGTAACGAGGACTTGTCGTTCAAATCAATGGGCGTGGAAATTTCTGTGAGGTATTCCACTGCTTTCGCGGAAGCCTTTTGGAAGGATTCAGCGACGATGGTTGGGTGAATGCCTTTCTGAAGCATCTTCCCGCCGCCCCTAGGAAGCTTCCAGCCAATACCACGACTGAAGTCGTACCATCGCCAGCTTCGACATCTTGCGCTGCTGAGAGGTCCACGAGCTACTCAATGTCAGATATGATCCATGTGCAACAATCGCAATACGTACCTCTTTGCTGCAGGATGAAGAGCCTGAATGCTTTTCAAAATTGTCGCGCCATCATTAGTGATAATGAGTTCTCCTTTCGACGTTTGGATCTTAAAACAAGTTCAAAACAAGTTTTTATGGCACGGTGACAGGCTCATAACGCGCTGTAATTACCATCTTGTCCATTCCTCTCGGGCCCAACGATGTGCGAACGGCATCGCTAATCGCTGTACAATGCATACATACCATGAATTGGCGCGCGCAAAGATGAACGAAAACTCGAGACGCACCTTTTGCAGCAACCATATTAGACAGGCGTACTTCCATGGGTTTACCCTTTCCAGGAGCATTAGATACATAGTCCTGCCTCAGTTATCCTGCACTCACCTTGTCATTGAAAGCACTATTTGCCCCGGTATGAGACGGCGCACGAAACGACGAAGCACCTGCTGAGACGGCGGCCATGATGGACAAGTAAAAGATGTAGAGGGAACGCGAGACTGAATGACTTTAGCGCTTCAGCGCGCCTGCTCATCGTAGCACGTGACGAGAGGATTACGACGCCTTCCAAGTTCAGCGATCGGCTCTTGAATGTTAACCTCAGCTCGGTGAACCGTTTCTCTACTGGCACCTCATTCACCACCACCATCTCTAGGTTTAGCATGGATATGGTATGTTTCTATATTTCCCGCTTTGTAGATTCAACTGAATGCGCATTTGGGGGCTCAGTTTGATCAGAATCATTTTGGCGCCGGAGGACCAGGCGGCCTCTTTGCCCAGTTCGCCCAGTGAGCGCAGAAATTATCTCTGATCTACTTCTCCCCTGGTCTTATTGTCAATATGTTCTAGAGGGTTTGGCGGTGCTCTAGGTCATCGCATGGGGCGGCCAAACCCCAATGCCTACGATGAATACCTCAAGGCCTACAGTGTGGCCATGCTGCCTGGTAAAGCGCGAGAATACTTGAGTTATGGTGGCAAAAGTGTGTGTAGTTTTCAGTGCTATTGGGTCGACGGCTAATTAGTTTCCAGTCATTATGCCACCATCGGCACTTGCTAATCTCACCTCCATGGATCTCGAATCCCCTTTGGATGTTCAAATTGCGTAACCCCTCCAATGCAGCTGCCTCCACACATGCTGGTGTCCTCGAATTTATTGCAGAAGAGGGATGTGTACATCTGCCGTACTGGATGATGAAGACTCTCCGGTTGAATGAGGGCGATCCCATCCGTATCACTGGCGTCGAATTGCCAAAGGGCAAAATGGTCAAACTTCAAGCGCAAACTGTGGATTTCCTCGAGATCTCGGATCCGAAAGCAGTGTAAGTACATATATGTTCTGATCTTAGGTGTCGACGCCACATTTATATGTCTCCTACAGACTCGAGCAGGCCCTCCGGAATTTCTCTGCGCTCACCCAGGGCGACATTATCGAAATATCCTACAACAGTATTGTCTTCGGTCTTCTCGTCATGGAGACTCACCCGGGCGGTGAAGGAATCAGTGTAGTTGACACCGATCTTGAAGTCGACTTCGCTGCTCCTGTCGGTTACGTCGAGCCAGAGCGACCTAAAGCTCCAGCACCCAGCACCATGGCATCCAAGCTGAACATCGATATCAACTCTGCCACACCCAGCTCCTCGCGCCCTGAATCCGCACTCAGTGGAGCGTTCACCGGCGCCCCAGTTCGCGGCACTATCGTCAGTAAGGACGGCGACCAGTGGGAAAGCTTCAAGGGTAAAGGCGAGACGCTCGCGGGCCGGAAGACAAAGGGCAAGGGCATCAGCCACCGAAAGGCCGAAGAAGCGCCTCAGGGTAGCAAGATCATCCGCTCAGAGTAAGTTACATACAAATTACATGCAGACAACGGCTGATGCGCCTGCAGCCAGCACCGTATCGTCACCAACAGCAGCCTTGAATCTGATGTATCCATACCCGCGCCGTTAAATTTGCCCTTCGGAAAGTTGTTCTTCGGCTTCAACATCACTCCATACACTCCGCCACCCGCTGCGGATCCCGGGTCGCCCTCTCACCCATCCCAGGCGAGTACCGTATAGTTTTCATCTGCATTTGAAGTACAGCCCACTCATTTATCCTTTAGCCTGCCTCATTTACAGGTACAGGCAATTCCCTTACCGGACGCTCACAGTCACAATCTCAGTACCCATCGTCGTCCGCTGCCAAAGGCAAGGGTAAAGAACAGCCGGTACAGACGTCCTCGTGGGGCTCAGGCGGACAGACGCTCGGTTCCCGTTCGACAGCGCCGTCTTCGACCCGTTCAAATAATATCGGCCCTCGCGCAGTGGGCGCGGGTGGTGCCACAGTCCCGATCTTGCCGCAAAGAAATGGGCGGCCACAGCAGAGGGAGAGGAGCCCGACGCCGGATTGGGGCGTGGATGATGACGATGATGACGATGCCATAATCATCGACAGCGACTGACTACGGCGACTGTTTGTTCTCGGACCGACTGCGTTTGTGCATGGTTTCTTGACTTGAGGTGACTGATTGGATGTGTTGCACGATACATCAATGTAACAATATTAACGTCCCACGCGCAATAGATCGTGACTCTGTTATTTAGTATGGTATCGACGACGCCTTTGAGAAGTTACAGCATGACAATTCCTACGCCCCTCCCTGCGGGCACGCCGCCAACGGCGTTCAATCCTGCTAATGGGGCCGTGCGCCAGTTGTACAAATAATAATTCAGCAGACCATCTCCCGAGCCGAACTAGAAGGCGAGCATTGTCAATAAAAATATATGGCAGGATAGAGTGCAGTATACCTTAAGGTCCTGCAGGAATTCAACGTTGTCCATAAGCGACAATGCGTTGAATACGTCGAATCTTGCTTGATCGGCGATGATCAGCGCATCGCCAACAAGCTCCTCCAAACGCTTCTTGAGACGGCCGGACTCTGCGCCGTTCTCGAACGCTACATCGGTAGCATAGTAGAACAGATAGGCGGCATTGAGAAGATCGTGCTTGTCGTGGTTCATGATAGTCGATGGCAGCGAGTAGAACGACACAACGTCCGTGATTTTATGTGTCTCCGGATTCTGCAGAATGCGAGACGGTCAACATGTCAGCCAGAACGAGGGGACACCGTATCACCGACCTCCACGACGTACGCCCACACCACCTGACCCTCTCGCCGAGTCTTCCAGCTGTCTTTTCCCCTCGGGCCCTTGCCCAACCCGCTCAGGAATTGGTGCCGCACCTCGTCGAGAGTCATTACAGGCGCCATTCCAAAGCGGCGCATGTAGCGAGAGATCAAGTCGGCCACCTGAGACACGTCTCGTGCTTCCATTTCCCGAAGCCCCTGCTCGAGGAGCCGTGGGTGATCGGGCACCCTGTGCAGACGTATCATGCGCGCGAGCGTCATGTTCGACGGGACGAAGGTGAACCGTACGTCCACCAACTTCGGGATGTTGAGGCAACGGTGATAGTACCTTCAGACGCAGGTCCAGCATTAACTGACCTAGACATGGGACACAAGGAATCAGCGACTGACCTGCATGTTGATACGGGAGTGGGCAATAGGACTCCGGCAGTGTACAATGCTTGGAATATACCCTTAAGATGGCACTGTCGGGTTACCTCCTTGATAAGAACAGGTGCGAGGCGTTTTGAACGCAACTTTTTGTGCACACAAAGGAAATTGACTTCGCTCGCCGGGAAGACACTGATGAGAAGCATTCATGCATCAGCTGAGAACCGACTATGGAGCGTATCTGAAAGACTCACTTATCCCGAACCTGAATGGTGATGGGAATGCCGGAGACAAATGCTACCAATTTCTTGTTAGAAGCGACGCGCACCCCGATATGCCATTCCTTGTGGTATCCGGGAGGCTGCAGAGCCCTGGAGGCAGATGTCAAATGCTGCACGACTATGATGCTAATTCACATATACCAATGCAGGAACTCAGCAGAGTATTGGAAACGGAACGACGCATCGTCGTCTTCGACATAGTTCGCTGATAGAAGTTCGTACAATTCTCGAAGCTGAAACAAGGATGAATGCCAATGCACAGTCATAAAATCGTAGAACAGACCTGAGTGGAATCGTTCACGTCTAGTATTGACCATTCAAAGTCCTTGGGTAGCGGGTATGGTTCCTGCCGCACGTCTTCCCGGGTTTTTGAAGGCTCGATGAAGCCATCTCCCAGCGGAGGGCCTTCGCCTGTGGGGCGTAAATTGATATATTCGGTCGACCTTATATTCCTTGAAAACACACCTGGCTGAGGAACTGGTTGTGTAGCCCAGAACTACGATGAAGCACAACACATGTGAGAAATGATAACAAGGTCTCATAGCGGCCCATGCACTTTATGATCACCTGTGTCCTTCTTGTTCTTCCCGCCGATACCCGCCTTGCCTTGGATCACGTCTCTAATCTTCATCTGTTCCAGTGCCATCCTCACGGTGGCTTCATCTGCATCTGCAGCTGCTTCACCTCCTTCCGAGCGCACCTTCTCTAGCACGACATTAACGAGATCCTGCGGGATTCCGTCCTTGCCCCCGCGAAGAGCATTGAGAGCCTTCATCGCCTTGGAGCGCTTCTTCTTTTTCTTCTTGCTAGACGTGGAAGGTGCGCTAGCCTGCGGGAGAGAGGAACTCGCTATGGCCTGTTCATCGTCTGAGGCGTCAGACCCGGACTGATCTTCATCTGGGTACGCTTCATGTGCAGAGGTCGCAGCGTTTGTAATTTCCTTTTCCTTCGCTTTGGATGACGATGAAGACGACGACATGGGTATACGAGTACAAGTGCAAAGTACGCAGCCGGCGCGTAATGACGCGCCGCGATCACTTCGTAGAGCTACGTACCCGTTTTAGACTTATCCTTTCCTAATTGGTCTTCTGTTATTCTACTTACTAATCTCTCACTTCCTATGTCTTTCCGACCACTCCACTCCGTCTCGTGACTAGATAAAATTTACTATCCTACCGATTATAAGAACCAGTTTTCCTCCTGTAGCGACAGCGTATCTAGAGTAGCTAACAAACCGTTATCCCTGTCTCTTGCGTGCGTTCTCACTCTCCTACTTCTGTGGTGCCACCGACTTCCTATTCAGGATCGCGAGCGCTACACACATTGTCTCCCAAGTTCCACGTACCCGTGCTTTAGCCTTCAGGGATGTCATACTCAACACAAAATATTGCGAATAATTTTATGTCTAAGACCGACGTAGTGGTAGAGATATAGATACATGGTATAATAATGCTAGTGGAGGCTATCTAGAAGCTAGCAAGTCGACTCCCTTGCACGCCTACGTCTTTTGACCCGGTCAGCCAGATTTAGGCCTTCAGGTTCAACAGATTCGTCTGGCCGGCTTTCACCTGGCATGGAAATAGAGATATCCTCGGATTGCCGCTGAGCACTATGTTTCAGCGTAGATCGTTTTCGTTTGCTAAGCGATGGGGAAGGGGTATCTGGAGGTGTAGCGATCCCTTTATCCGCTCGATGGGGCTTTACAGATGGTGTAGGAGACGGTGACGAGAGTCCATACGACGAAAACGACTTGAGGTCGGAGGTGAACAGGACCTGACTCAACTTCTCAGCTCTCCATGATCTCTTCTTTGCTCGAGAGAACGTACTGAATGTGCCCATCCTGCGTAGTCTCCCCAAACCAGAGCAAGTTTACTGCTCACTTCCTCATACAATTTGGGTGTCATATTACTCTGAGTCTTGGATGACGCGCGCAGGCCATAGTGTTTCACAGCAATCTGGTGAACGTGAGTGTCCACAGGAATAACCTCTTTCTGTTATGATAATAGTCAGCTCTCACGACCATCGACAGCACTTCGAAAGAGTAGCAACCTTGTCTAAGCTCATCAACATAATGCAATCCGCTACTTTCCTGCCCACACCAACAAATTTCAACAGCTCTTCTCGTGCACTTGTTGTGTTCATCTGTCTCAGTGTGAGTAGCCACTTCTCAGGTGGCTCTAAGGGATCATCGGCGGAGCGGGCAGTGCCATGAGCATCCACAAGCATCCTTGCAGTTTTCTGAATAAAATCAGCTCGGTAACCAAATCCAAGTAAGCGGAGATGTGCCGAAACTTCTGGAGCAGCCAGAACAGAAGGCGGCGGAAATGGGTGATATGTCTCCGGTACGGATTGTTCCTTCCCAGAAGAATTAGTACCAGATAGAGGAGCAAACCCCGGGACTGGGAGTGTTAGCAGGGGAGGCGAATAGTGTTGGCAGAGGGATTTGACCATTTTGGTTATGCGCGAGATGTTGTTATTTGAGGAGCAAATGAATCTGTACTTTCCTGTCTTGTCATGCCAATCTCTCAGAATACATGAAGTACTTACGAGATGAGATTCTCAAATGGGTCTTGCCTCAACATCCTAATGCCCTCGAATCTATGTTTCAAAGCCTGGAAGACAGGATCACGGCTTCCCCATTCCTGGTATAATTCTGCGAGGTCTATGTCAAGTTGAAAGTAGTCGCGCAACCAAGCGAGAGTCTCCGCATCTTGAACATCTGTACTTTCAGACGAAAGGGGGTATCCAAGAAATACTGAGCGGTAAAAAAGCGTGTCTTGTGTCTGACGGAGACACACTACTCGATCACGCAAGCAGAGGCGATATTCGTGAGAAGGGGAGACGTCGTCTTCAGCGCCGTCTTGAGAAGAAAGAGGGTAAATGCACCACCGAAAAGATTGCCCGCACTTAAGTACTGCTGCTAGAGACAACTGAGTCAAAGATAACGGAAGGATGCGAAAGCCTGCTGGTGCAAGAACGACCATGAGTGAATTGTACAGAGGTAAGCGCCCAATTGTTGTCTCGAATTTGGATTTGAACATCTGAATTTGGATTTGGCCTCTCAACAACTGCCATAATATTGCTAAAGCACCGACGGTCCTATGAGACCATAACGTTTGGTCTGTACTCTACTATTCCTACAGAAGGCATGTGAGCTAAACGTCGAGAGGGCCCCGAACGGCTGCCTCTTTATGCAAATCTGACACCTTCGCCCGGACACCTCTGTCGATGGCCAGCTCCTCCTTCTTACAATTACTGTAAAGGTGCGTGCTCTCTATGTCCATAATCCCCGTCCCGGTGGAGATTAGCATTCCGTATGGTGTCTGAGGTCTGAATAGTGAATGCCACAATAAAAACATACATTCCAGATGAAGAAACAAAACCACAACGACACATAGATCAAGCGAGAGATCTATTGGTGTTAGTGTAACCCATACCGTAACATGAATACAGCAAGTCGGAGGAAGAAGGATCAGTTGGGACGATTTTGAAAGCAGTGCCGAAACAATCTTTTACATCACGGAGGAATTGAATTCTGAAAAAAGAAAGCATGTCAACAAACCACTGAATGTCCACAATGAAGCATGCGTACGTTCGGGGCGAAGGTTCGCCCATTCGACACCTGCCAACATCTTCGCTACCCAGGACCATCATTAACAACATTAGGGTTTGGTGTTTGCGGTCCACGCAACCTCCTGCACGTATTTCGGCAAGTAAAGCGCGAGATGCAGTGAGAGCTATGTCTTCCGGCGGGACACCGGGTTGCGAGACAGCTTCCGCACAATGCATAGCACCTGTTGTAGATTCTGCGAGGAGAGTAAGGGCATATCCAGGTGATCTAGTGCAAACTGAGCGGGTAGATTGTAACAAAAAAACTAGAAAACATACTTTCCACTGTCTTCTCCCTTGTAAACGTCCGAATAGAGGTAGATGTCAGGGATGTATCGGTTCAATACCGACCGAGAAGCTTCAATCATGCGATTCGAAAATTGAGGATTTACGCGTACGGCATGCCTTTAATAACGGACATTTAATACCGCAAAAATGTTTCTCACAGATAACGTACGAGATTCCGCGAATTCGTTTAATCTTCCCGGGGTCCACAAAATTCAGCGTCTTCACTTGTTTCACAACGGGACACAGGAATTGAACTTCGCCGCCTCCTAATGGAGGGCTTCCTCGTTTTTTGATCTGTCAGCATCGTTTAACACACATTGTGAAGTATATGAAGTGACCGCTTACCCGGAGCTCCAAGCCTTCAGACAAACCAAATAGCTGTAGATGAGGCAAAGTCACAGTCCGAATCAAGTCTACCTGTATTCGAATCAATTCCATCAATCATGGGTATACACATAGTCCAAGGACTCACCGACAGGTCGTAGTCGTCAGACGTGATGCCTCGCAATGTAAGCTGCAAAGGTTTCTTCGCAAATGGAGCAAGCATTATAACGGGCTCCAGGAAATACCCTATAGAGCGAGACAGAGGGCAGTCGTGCATGACCTGCCCTCCAGTAATGACTCCTGGCTTCAACAGAACGGCAGTACCTGCAGACCGGTCAATTTGAAGAACGTAACCCGGGTAGAAGAAGTTCATATCGTACCGGTGACGGAGATTTCAATGATAGTACCATTGGTTATCCTTTCCAGCAATCTCAACAGGCAACCTCGTAGTCTATTGTCGCGGTGAGAAATGAAAAGCTTGGTACAATAGCTGCTCACCTCGTAGACCGGGATTTTTATCGTCCGAGCGGATTTTGTCAATGCGAACTGATTTACCACTCAATATGGAGAGCACTAGACGGTGCCGCAAATATTGATGACCATGGAAGTGAAGAATACCGGGATTGGGCTGCGTCATGTCAGTAAGCAGATTCACAAGATGTGGCTAAGCAGAAAGTTTGCAAGCAGCCACTCGCCCTGGTAAATAACATTCTAAGTGTATGATTGAAATACTAAGTTTACTAATAAACAACGTGTTCAGTTAACGTAGGCGCCTATAAATCTCTTGACGCGCCACCGTGATCACTTCGTACTCCAGCGTACTCCTCGCGTGTTGTATCGATATTCTAACTTTATACTCTCCTGAGTCAATACCCATGGCCACTGCGATGACTAACGGAAATGCATCCTCAGGCGATTGGGAGGGTCGTTACTTCCATGTTGACCAAATCCTTGATCGTCCAGGCCCGCGTACGGATCCTTCATTTCTGGCCGGAGAAGAGGTATATACATCTTGCTCATGCATATAAGCTGATTGCTGATTGCATACAATATGTTCTCATACAGGTGAAGGACTTCTTGCGTAATAAGTGCAAGATCCTTGTCATCGGTGCTGGTGGCCTGGGCTGCGAGATCCTAGCCAATCTCGCATTGTCAGGGTTCAAGGATATACATGTCATCGACATGGACACGATTGATATCAGCAACCTGAACCGGCAATTTCTCTTTAGGTGCGCGTAAAATGGAAATTCATCAATGATTTGCTGACATGCAGTGCAGACAGAAAGATGTCGGTCAACCAAAAGCAATCGTGGCCGCAGAATTCATTATGAATCGGATACCAGGTGTGAAAGTCACTCCGTGAGTGGCCTTGTACATGATCTGAAGTACTCTCATCGTTTTAGCAGATATTACGGCAAGATTCAAGACAAAGATGACGATTACTACATGCAATTCAACCTCGTAATATGTGGTCTTGACTCCGTGGAGGCTCGAAGGTGGATCAATGCCACCCTCGTCAATCTTGTAGATCCAGAGAATCCGGAAAGTCTGAAGCCTCTTATCGATGGAGGCACAGAGGGTATGTGTGTGAATCTTCCTTTGGGTGCATAGCTGACGGTGCTACCAGGCTTCAAAGGTCAAGCCCGCGTGATTCTCCCAACTGTGACATCTTGCTACGAATGCTCCCTCGACATGCTCAACAAACCTACTGCGTTCCCTATTTGCACCATTGCCAATACACCTCGTCTTCCAGAACACTGCATAGAATGGGCGTCGGTTTTAGAATGGCCGCGCGTACACGGTGGTACGTAAATATCGAGGAAGGATCATTCTGATGTCTAACAACATCATAGACCAGAAACTGGATACTGATGACCCAGAACACATTGGATGGCTATATAGCATAGCATCCGCTCGTGCAAAGGAATTCAAAATTGAAGGCGTCAGTTGGTCGTTGACGCAAGGCGTCGTGAAGAACATTATTCCCGCAATCGCTTCTACCAACGCTATCATTGCAGGTGAGGTTGCTGGTATTTATCTGTTGTCTTTACTCATCTTGGTCCCGTGCTTAAGCATCATGTTGCAATGAAGCGTTCAAAATTGCGACAAGTTCCGCTGCGTACCTAAATAATTACTTCATGCTGATTGGCACAGATGGTGTATATTCGTACACCTTCGAGCATGAAAGACGCGAGGACTGTCCTGTATGCGGTGGTGAAGCACTTGATGTCTCCATCGGTAAAGAGTGGACTGTGGAACGACTCATCGAAATGTTGGTTGAGAAGCAGGATATGTACGTTCCGTTGCGTTCAATTTCTTTGCAATCGTGACGACAGCTGACCCGTTGTTTCTAGTCAAATCAAGAAGCCATCACTGTCGAGCGGAGCAAAACATATATACTTCCAGGCTCCACCACAGCTAGAAGAGGCAACTCGTCCGAACCTAGAGAAGATGGTCTCTGAGTTAGTACCGGACGGTGGAGAAATTACTGTGACTGCTAGCTCTCTGCCTTTCAGTTTGTCGTTGCGAGTGAAATATGTGTAGAATACAATGTCGCTGTCTTCGTTATCGCTTTCGCTGTTCCATGCATTATCATCGGAGGTTACATGGTCATTTTCAGGGCACCATTCCATGCATGATATGTGATCCCCCTCGCCAGAGTGTGCTTTCGTTGTCCCATTCTAAAACTTCGGGCTACATGAATTTACAGGACGTCGGGAAGCCGTCGCAGTAGAGCTCCACAACACACATAGAGAGGTGTCATTTGGGACACCTACGTAGATATTTTGTTACAACTAATACGCACAACCCATGCATAACTTCGATACGTTTCCTTCGGTTTAATGATCCAACATGATATATTTTTACTCACGCCTTGAGGACACCTGCTGCAACAGTGCCTCCGGCAACAGGACGGGTCAGCTTGTTCGCACCTACGGTGATCAAGCTGTGTCAGCTTTGCATCCAAACGCGAAAAGCGCATTGTAACGCACCAGCTTTCACGATGAACGAAGCACTAGCAAAGCCGTCCAAGTTCGGGTTGCCTGCAAAGACGGGTTACCAATGATGGATGGCGAAATAGCGTCCGCAAACTTACTGATGTTGCTCATTGCGAAATATGTTGCGTTAACGGTGTTCGGGTCGATCGTAAGAGTGAAGAAACCGCGGTATGAACCCTCGCTCCATTGTAGATCTGTGTTGAGAGCCAGGAGCTGCTGCGATATGACGTCGGCTGCTGTAGGAGCAATCCCTGAGCCAAATGATGACGGGGACGTAACCGCCGTGCCAGCGAACTCAACGCCGATTGCACCATCACCACTAGTCATATTATAACTGCAAAAAGTTGAATCAATGACCAAGATGATGCGGTGTTGATAGACGTACTGAATAGTATCGTTGGGATCTTGGTTTGTGTATTTAAGGACATGTCGGCAGACGGTGAAGTAGAATGCGACTCACGAGCGAGGTCGCTGACCCAGTTTGCATGGGAGTCCCCAGAGAGGATGACCGTGTTGCTGATTTCGTTGTTGTATAGGTGATCCAGAACGCGGTTGCGATTCGCGCGGTACCCATCCCATGCATCCTGTCGTAGTAATTCAAGACGTGCACTGGAGGACTGTGGTTCAAGTGCGCACCACGTCGACTAAGTGCCAAAATAAATGAGTAATTTGTTCGCAACAGACTCTACATATGACTTACATTCTCCGAACTCATTGAGCTGCGTGAACACAATTTGTTGGCTATGGTACCGATGAGCCATTGTAGAGAGGCGGGTGACAGAATACTTACCCAACAATACGCCAGATGGCGCCACGCTCTTTTGAAGAGGACAGAGTGTCATAGAACCCTAGATAGTGGGATTGCTGTTAAACGGTAACAAATGGAAGCATAAAACAACATACAGTTCTCCTGAGCAGTTCCCATGAGCGAACGGTTGTTCACGGAAGCAATTTCGTTGATAGCTACGATTTGGCGGCTTAAGAATGAGGACACAAACCGAGCAGTCGACTCACCCTCTACGAGTTCAAGTTCCACGAAGATGTTTTAAATCGTCAAAATGTGAATCAGAGATTTGAATTGATCTCACCAGTATTATAATAGAGCTATGTGACTAGATATCAGCATTGTGTCCGTAATGAACGTGTGCACACTTACATCCGTAATGTCACGATCGTATTGACCTGTACGTGATCCAATATTTAATTCATGGGCATCAGCCAAAAGCCACTTCGATACATACGAGTATCAAGCATTGTGAGATCCTGACAGAGACGTCACTATCAGAATCCACCTGAAGCAGAAAAGAAGCGAATCTCATTCACCAGAAGTTTGCCGATTTGGAAGTTACCCAGATGCGCAGCTTGTCGTCTGGATCGACTTGTCTGATAGGCATCCATTCATGATAGGCTCTCACTGCAGCAAGCTTCCTGTCTGTGAAGCATGCTCCAGACGGAAGAAGCTGCAGCCAACAGCAGTATCATTACTGTCGGCTGTGCCCGCCTTCCATGATTGATCGGCAACTTCGTGATCGTCCTAAAGGATGTGCGTACAATCAGTCTTCACTGACATCGAAGATGAATAACACAGACCCTAGAAGTAACATAGTAGAAGAAATGAGCCCCTGTAAGTGCCTCATCCATTAAAGAACTCACCAAACAGTAATCCACGGAGCATTCTGGTGAGCCGTCACCAAGCTGACGTCGGTCCTGTACTGGTTGAGGCGCAAGCGATAATCAGCAATTGTGGCAAGCTCTCGTCCGAGCGTTTGGCGGCCGATATTTGCACTACAATATACATTTTTATTTGATGCATAACTCGAAAGATGCTAATGCACTCACCCATTACCGAGAGACTCATAGATCTGCATCGCGATTAGTCAAGCGTACGGATAATCTTGGTATCTGCTCACATAGTCACCAAGGTGGAGGAACAGATCAGCGGTAGTATTGTGAGCCGCAAAGCCGTACGCATTGAAGTAGCCATTTTGATACTGGGAACAGCTGAATACTGCAAGAGTCAACGGTTTACCACCATTAACCGCATTTGCTGGCGCTACGATACTGAAGTGAATTGATTTCTCTTTGCTTCACGCTTGGCACTTACTGTTGGGCGAAGAGATAGTTCTGGTCAATCCCACAGGACTGACCGTCTTGGTGTTCGTGCAGTCAGCGAATTGGTACCAGTACTTCGTGTCAGGCTTCAGATTTTTGGCCTCCACTTTCAATGTAAAATCGACGTCATATGAGGTGAATGCATCACCGGAATCGACCGGACGTCCCGAAAGCTCTGAATTATCGAAAATCTTGAACGCGACGCAGATGGGGACACTCTGGTCCGGTCCAGGAGCAGTAGATACTGGTGCAGCCCGAGTCCATAGCAGCACTGAGTCGTCAAATGGATCACCCTATATCATGCAACTCGATTGGAGATGATGATAATGAATACAGAAGAGTTCACTCACGCTTGCAACTGTATATGACATAGAATTTCGTTCAATACTTGATCAATTGACTAGTAGTATCCCTAACCTTACCGGAATGGGTAAAGTTTACGCCGCCATTCCAGATGAAAGGACTCTGCAAACAACTTCAGCTTCCAAACTAATCAATTGACTTTGGCTTACGTTGCTGAAGTCACCACCATAGAATGTCGGATAGTGCTCATCGGTAAATCCAGCCGCGCTCGCACCCGTTATCTGTCGCTTGGCAAGCTGTATATTGCGGGCTTGTATGGAGCGAGTATTGTGCGACAACTTCGCCCACAAGTTGATATAAGCATTTGCGCCATCCGATTCAATGTCAATCAAACTTACCTTCACATCACCGACAAACGGCGACCTGTAAGCCAGATTGCGGTCCCACAGCTCCGTCGCGGCCGCCACTCCGCAAAGCACGAAGCTAACGGTCAACGCTGTAAACATCGTGAGCTCGAGAAGAGACGTGTCTCTGCGTCCACAACTCCATGCTCTTAGTCAATTTATAGCAGAAAGCTGGCTCCCGAAGTTCACGGTACATGTTCGGTGGAGAGACCCAGATACCACGGATGGCCATATACGTACGTTACCTGCATGTGCCTGGGCATCCTGGGGTTCGCTGTCCAAACTGCACACCGCTCGTCTGCGCACGTTGGTCAAAGTTCCCTGCCATTGGAGAGTATAATGAGGAAATGCTTATCCATAGTTGTTGCATGCGCCCTCGTCAACATCAGAATTGTCGGCCCGTCCCTAGCACAACGATAACATTGCGTGACGCAAGCATGCTCTGTTCTTAGCACCGACCTTCGACGTAGTGTCCTCACACGTGAACAATGTTCACTCTTTCCTCCCACACGTCAGATTAGGATAGGTCAAACTGATTGCACGTGGACAACTCTCCTACGGAGATGAATCACGAGTGAGCGTTCGGATTTCTTGGCAGTACCAGAGAAGCGCAGAGCCATGGGCCTTAAGAGTAGTTTATGCCTATATATCATATCCAAGCGTCTCCTCTTAGCAACGCTAGCACAGTGATTGGTCAACACTCATTCGCATTTAGAATGAATGAGGTAAACGAACCAGAAATTCAACATTCGATCTTTCTGAGCCTCGACTCATTTTCCAAATTGGAAAACGACTCCTTCTTGTGCCTCCAACGCCTGAAATTGAGGCAAACCGCTGAACCATCCTCCATATGGAGTGCCGACCACGTTTCGAGTAATTGCCGCCTCCTCTGAGGAGATTCTGGTCGTCATTTGCCCTCTGCCTGCAGCAGCGGCATCAGCAAGGAGCTGAACCTGGCACGATTTCTCAAGTGCAATATAGAAGTGGACCGTAGCTTCAACCGAATTGGTTGCCACGAGTATGCCATGATTCTACGTGCTGCATCAGTAGATTGAAGTGAGGCAGGTCACAAAGGACTGAACCTGCAGAATCACAGCCTTCAAACTCGTCAGGTACACGAAAATTACACAAATATTACACGCTAACCTTCTTCGAACCCAACGCCTCCACTATGCGTTGTCCTTCGTCGGCGTCCAAGACAACGCCGCCGTATTGCTTGTACACTGCATGATCCTCAAAAGACTTGTCAAATGCGTGGTCAGCAGACTACAAAAACACTAACTAACTTTATAAAATGCACAACTGTCCTGAGTGATCATATCGAGTTCTCTACCCAATGTGGCGAAGGCCCTGCCGTACACCGAATGTGAATGCGCAGCGCAATTGACGTCTGGGCGGGCAGCGTGAATGGCGGAATGGATCATAAACGCAGCCTTGTTCAGCGCTCTAATGGGACCCGACTCCTCTTGAATATTCCCGTCATGGTCGACGAAAAGGAGATGTTTCGGTTGAATTAAGGTGAAGTGCAATCCCTATCAATGCATTTCCAACCCCTTTAGTGGTGAGTGTGGAGTACTGTGTTGAAGAATATCTCACAAAAGGGTTGACCCAGAAACAATCTGGACGTATAGTGTCCTACAAACGTAGCAGCGTGAAGCACAACTGACTGCGGATTGAAGGCACGCTTATTGCTTACTCGAACGGTGATATGTCCTGCGACGCCTTCATCATAACCCAGCTTACCTGATAAGATAGGACGTCATCTCGCAGCTGAACGCTACACAAATGCTGACACTTACCGAAGATCCTCAGTGCCTGGGCAAGACGGAACTTCAAGAACTCCCTCTCTTCGAGCTTAGAATCGAAAGTAGGTGGCCTAGGAAGATGGCCCATTCCTGCGGACGTCGACGCAGGCTGAAATGCACCATTGCTACCTGACACGTCAGATGCCGCCACAGGAGACATGATAGTTGAGGGTAAGATCAGCCTGAGAGTGTTGAGTATTTATTGTAGTACTGCCCCAGCCGGTCCTCCAACGTATCACCGGGGGGCGAAACATTTTCAGCAGGAGTTCAACAGGCCGGCTACAATGACAACCGGGTTGCAGGTTCTCAGCAGATCATACTAGAACTCGATTGTTAGTCATGGGAACTTGATCAAGTAATTCGCATCAATTTGCGGCGTACCTCCGCGCGCGCAGCGATATAATCATGGCTGTCGCAAGTAAATATAGCGTAGAGGAAGTTGTATAGGCGCGAGACTCTTGCCCAAGGACTCGAAGGAGTACACTGGAAGACCTAGTCAAGGAACAGACACCGTGACCATACAACACATCCTGGACCGATACTGCTACATTGCAAACTCAAAGGAAATATACAGGACTAGAATCTGTAGACCGATAGCACAACTTAAGCAACAGCAGCACTAAAGCAGGAAAGCACAACGAATGCAAGTCCTACAACACAATATAGCATAGAATGAATCATGACTCCCCCGCCGCCGAGGATATAGATTCTAAGTCCCCCTGTCCGTCCATGAAGTCTTTCACAGCTTCCACAATTCTCAGAGCAGGTTGGACCGTGACATACACGGTCGTACACACATACTCCTGCTGCTTGCGAAGCGCCTCATCGACACCGCGCTTGAGGCTTTGCAAGGCCTCGAGGACGTCCTCATGTATGCGCGGCATAACCAAGGCAACCGCACGTTCTGCAATCTCCTCCACTGTGGGGAGGACAGGAGGAGCGGGCTGTCCCCTGGACAGCTCCTCAAGGCGGGCTTTCAGCATCCTAGATTCTTCTTTGTGGGTTTGGACCCATCGTCCATGGTGCTGCTCCCTCTGTTCAAGCTATATAGAGTTATCAGCGCCTCAGGTAGCAATGATAGATGGCGAGACGCACCTCGTCACACCGCGATTTCAGCTCGATATTCTCTAGTCCAATTTCGCAGCGCTCACGCTGTTCGATGATGGTTCTCTTCTTCGCGTCTTCTACAGACTTCGCAAGCTGCACCATCTGCGCTTGGATAGAATCTTGCTTCGAGGTAGTCGCCTGCAATATCTCCGCTGCTTCGGCATTCAAGGAGGGCTCCGGGAGGGGCGGGAGAGGCACGACTTCGCCTTCCTCCACGGTCATGTGTGACAGCGAGCGTGCGCGCAGCAATTGCGGGACGTTTCCGAGCCTGCCGATAGTGGCTTCGACACCAGCATGAACGCGAGCGCCGGTATTTGAGCGCAGCTGCTCGAAATACATTCCCAAGTCAGCGAGTCTCTCCTCCAACTTGGGGATCCGTGAGAGCAGCGTGTTGAAAAGGGGATCCGCGATGGCCGTACTCGAGTCGATGGTCCCCCTACGACGTTTGAGAGGCGGTTCCTCAGTTCTTCGCTGCAATGCCGCCGTCGCTATGGCTTGATGTTGTCTGACCACCGGGCGAAGGTTTTCAAGCCACTCGGTCACCTCGGAGATGTAGCTTTTGAGCTGACTAACGGTAGTGTCGCGGATGTCACTGTCAAAGATCTCTGTGGAAGGATCGCCGTATGGGAATTGTGCAAGATCATCAATGTACTGTGCGAATCGTTTCTTCGCCTTGTGTAAATCCTGTTCAAGTTCTTTGCGTAGTGCACTCTGTTGCTTGCGCGCTGCGTCGGATGCGTTCTGGAAAGATTTGGAATGGTGGAGTCGTTTGTAGCGTTCACGACTTAGTTCGAGCTCTTCGCATTCTGCGTGTGCCCGAATCGCACGCGCAAGGGCACTGTCAAGCGATCAGGGAAAGCTTGAATGGAAGTCTGTGAAACATGAAAAGATAATTACGCACCGAACAAAACGCTTCTGCGTCTGAGACACCCCAGTACCGGCCGCTTCTGTAGTCGACGGAGACGGTGACCCCGGTCTAGAGTCCATATCTGCAGACTCAGAAATTATAAAGCCTGCGTCACGCGAGGAGCTGTTGGGCGGCGGACGAGCAGGAAAATTGTCGACTTCCATGGGAGTCGGCGCATCAGAAAACACAAAGGGATTGAGATGGGAAGTAGATTTGCTTCCGCCGGCCAGATCGCCCGATGGTGCCGGCTCTCTTTCTGCACGAGGACTGCGTGTGGGCGAGGCTTGAGGACTTTCGGTGACACCCCAGTTGGTAGACGTATTCTGAACGTCCCTCGGGGCACTCCCACTGTCTCCGTTACCGTCTTCAGAAGCGCCCCATGCAGTACTGTCTCCGTCTTTCGCAGTGACAGCCCGTGCGGCATTCGCCCCGCCATTGGCAGTAGTTCCCCGAGCAGTATTGTTCCCGCCTTTCGTAGCAGACCCCAATCCAGTGTTATTTCCGCTTTCCGCAGCCGCACCCCATGCGGTACTTCCATCATTTGTGTCAGATGCACCCCAGGCAGTGCTGCTCCCGTGGTATTGTCAGAGGCACCCCGCCCCGGCTTGCTCGAGTCACCCGCCGAGGGCGTCACGCTATTCCAATCCATCCACACCCCGGCGGTAGAATTCGTCCCACTTGGCTTCTCCCCCCACCCCGATGTGCCGGTTGGATCCGCGTCGGTCCATGCTCCCCAAAGTTATCGGTCCCCCACGCATCAGCTTCCTTGTTCTTCGGCGCGGAGGTATTGTTATCGCCCCATCCCCCGCCAGACCCGCCATCGGCATTGAACGACGAGTCCGAAGGGCGGCCGCCCCAGCCAGCGTCGGGCCTGCCGGTTCCCCCACCCCAGCTGCCGCCCCTGCCTCGTCCGCGGCCCCGCCCACCTCCGAGCTTCAGAAGCAAAACATATAGGTATATATAAGTTGTCAGTCAGTGTCATAGGCACGTACGTCGCGCGGCGCAGGCAGCGCGCTGTTCCATCCCGGTTCACTGGGATGCACAAAGCGACACGTGCCTATCCGCCTGCATCCGCCGTTTATGGGCTCAGACGTCTCATCGTCGTACCACTGTAAATCATACAATCTCAGCCTCGCATGAACGAGACTTGGGGTATCGCACGACTCACTTTGCAACGCGAGGCGGGCATATATTATTAGTGTGTTCTGCCACTGTGAGAGGGATCTCAAACAAGACAAAGGAAAGGGCGTGTCTCGAAGAGGACCTCGTAGGTCGCAAGTGAAGCTGGCGAGTTAGTTTGTAGAAAGGGTAGTTTGTAGAACAAGTGAGTGTGCGACACAGTGATGAGAGATGAGAGATGAGGAGAACGGTCTTTACGTACACGAACCTACTTCGTGCGGTCACGCGTCAGTTCACACCGACGCAACTCAACCAAGCACGCTGGAGTGTGTCCGAGTCCTCTAACATTGAGTCAATATCGTGACAAGTGTCCTAGTCTACAATACCCTGGTAGTCGTGAAGTCGTCAAAATAGATAGCCAGACGCTGTGCTAAAGCAGGCTTCCATCCGTCAGTAGGTAAGTAGTAGTCGTGTCACGTCAACAGATCCGGGGAAAAATGAAGCAAGATATCGCGCGGTGAGTATGATGAAGGAAGAGGACCGGGCAGAACAAATACAGCTTATCGAACAATACGCGGCCATCAAGGAACGGTGTACAAAATGAAAGCAAGAAAAGAGAGACGATCGGAAACGCGAAGACAGCAATAACACGAAAGCAGAGCAACGGAAGCACATCACCATCCCCACCACTTGTTCGGCGGACGCTGACGGTTGCGCGTCACGGTGACTGTCCTCGAACGTTCTTCCTCTGGCTCCGGAACCTCGATTTCTTCCTCTACGATAATCTCGACAGACGTCGTGCGAGGAATGTTGGTCGACGCGGATGGGGTAAACACTAGCGGAGTAGGAGACGCGACTCGACGAGTGTTTGCAGGAGGGGGAACGGTGACCTGGGTCTGGACGGTATGATGCTGCGTGTGAGTGACTGTCTTGGTTTCGGTCGCAAATTCGATGGCAGTTTCGGTGAGAATAAGAGGAGGGGGAAGAGCCTGCAGCTGTAAAATTACACGCGTCAGTCCATGGATTCATACAAGGACGGGGGGAGTATACTGAGAACCGGTCTGCACACGGTTCGACTCGTCGCGATAGAGGGTGTCACACGGATGCATATCACGTGGGCGCGCATCGACACGCGTTGTGCACACCGATCGATCGAGAAAAGGTGGCGTTAGATGCAGACTGGTTATCAGTACACGGGAGGACGAGGGGGACAAAGCTGAAAGCACCGTGGTCCCCCAAGCCCGGGACGAAGGGAGGGGGGAGGGGATATCAACGAACGTTTACATAAAAATGAAGCAAGATAGGTGAAAACGTCGGCATATGTGGTCCCCCTTCGTCTCAGAGCTCGGAACGGCGCTGGATAGGCGGGGATACCTTGGGAGGCTTCCGTCTCGAGCCCGGTGATTCGTAAATGTACTCTTCCTCGACCGCTTGCGGTTGCTCTTCGTTCAGCACTCTGCAAAATACAAGATGTCAGCATCTTTCACAGAACGACCGATCCATCAACTTACACGAGCTGTTCCATTATCCAGTTTTCGCGTCTGGACGCGTCGTGCTCTCTGCGGTTGACCGCCTCTTCGCGCCTGCTAATCTCCCTCTCGCGCTCAGCAATCTTGAGCTCCCGGTCGAAGATATCTTCTGCGCGAATGCGGGCCTGATCCCACCATCCAGGTGGAGTGAGAGCCTCCTGGTCCTTGAAGACCTCCTTGATTATAGTCTGTACGGGAGGCGCATCTGTGATTGTCTCTGTGATAGTAGGACAGAGGGGGCAAATGACGGGTGATGGGGTGGTAATAACGCCACCAGGTGCGCCCACGAGAAGCTCAGCTTCGCGGCGAGCGACCTCGGCCTCGCGCATGGCCACGGAGCTCTCGCGGGCAACAAGAGCCTGGGATCTCTTAGGTGTCAAGTAACCCAAAGACCTTGCGTAGCGGGATCGTTAGGGCCGCCTGCTGCTGCAGAAGCGCTTGAACTAGATGGGAGGGAGAGCATGATGGCGAGTACTGCTAGGACGAGAGAGAGGACGAGTAGGAGGGTAGTAGAAGAGATGGTGCGGTGATGGTGATGACGAGAGGAGCGTTCACGTTCGCGCTCCCGGTCACGGTGTGAGGAGGAGGGTTGGGCCATCCTGACGCTTACGGAGTTCGAGGGCGACAAGGAGGTCGAGGTTACGGCTTTCCGTGAGGAATCTATGATGAGAAGCGGAAGGGGGTAAGTGGGGTATCGCGTCAACGGCTAATATGGATCGTATGAAGGTGTCGTCAATTTTTATAGAGGGGACAAAAGAGGGCGGAAGAGGCAAGGAAGAAAAAGTTGAAATGCTCCGCTGATGTTGGCTTTTGAACATGGTTAGCAGTTGCCATATACGGCACTTGGTGTGCAAAGCCACCCAAATATTACCCTACACGTGTTGATATACGGGTCACGTTACGTCTGTCACCCCGAAATACTTCCCACACCGAGGCTATTGTTCCCACCATCGACAGTTCCAGTCACCGCGAGTACTTACGCGCATGGATGTATGGATTCGAACATATGAAGACTGAGACGGCTCAGAGACTGCAGCTGCAGTGAGGTCGCAACAAAAACATCGATCATGCGGTTGTCACGCGTGACCACAATGAAAATGTGATGTGATCGCGTAGCCACAGGCGTGTTTCTGCCTTACCATTGACTTCCACCATGTCGCACCGCCGACTCGCTCGCGCCAGCGTAGGTACCACCACAGACTCGCCTCGAGCAGTCTTCCCCCAAAGCGTCTCGTCTGAGGCGTCCCCCTCCACCCCTGTTCGCCGCGCGCCGCACTCTACGCCTCGCACGCGTCTCATCCATCCCGCCGACTCGCCCATCAGAGCGTACTCCCACTCTGCGTCGGTGCCATTTGACTGGGTCGCCGCCCGCTCACGGAGGTCCCCGCCATATGGCACCCCGTCTGGCGGAAAACGCCGTGGTCCCAGGAAGAGCGAATTGGGCACGCCCGCCAAGAAGATAGTGCGCAAGAAAGGTCTCGTAGAAAGGTGCGTCGCGCTTCTCCATACGCGTTAATCTCGAACAACGTCTGACGTCTAAAACGCAGAATTGCAGCAGTGCCATCTGAGATCGCGTTCGAGTGCTCTCAGTTTCCAACAACCTGCCGCTCCCGTCGCCGAAGACCTCCGCGTGGCTCATCGGCGGCGCGCTGCACTTCCTGCACCTCTGCGTGCGCGTCTCCCAGATCCGCAAGGTTCCAGACTCGGACCTTGGCTGGGAGGACATGTATAGAGAGGGCGAGGGCGAGCCGTGGTTCGACTGGGTGCGTCGTCCGCGCCACTGACACCTTCATTCACTGACCCACCCCCGCAGACCGTCCCAACCTCATTCCTCCTGATCGCCGCCGCGGTCCTCAACACACTTTACCTCTTCACCCAAGACCAAGATGTATCACCTCAACCTCGCTTCCGAGCCCGTCGCCTCCCAAACGCCTCCTTCACCAGACGCCCGCGCTCCCCAAGCGCTCGCTGGGCCCGAAGCCCCGAACATCGCAGCGCATTCACGGTTCTCTTAGCGGTCCTCGCCATGCTGTGGCGTGGCGCGGCCGTGTCTATACGCTTCTTGCTGAACCTAAGCCCGCCAAAGGCGCCGTCGCCTGCGCCGTGGGACGAGGAGCGCGTGCAGCAGCTCGAGATGTGGACGCCCGGCGAGCTGCAGATGGCGCTGTTCGGGACGTACTCACCCGTGCACGCGCTGCTGTGGATGGCGACGACGAGCGCGAACTGGATGCTCATGTGCTGCATCATGTTCGGCGTCGCCGTGCAGCTCCGCGCGCTTACGCGCTCGTATGAGGTGCTCTTGAAAGACAAGGCGATCATTGCGGCGGAGGTGCTGCACGAGTACAACGAGAAGGTGCGTCTCGACTTGATATTTCAACTTCGATTGGTGCTTAGTGCCCGTGTCCAGTTCGTATATCCACGCGTCAACCCCATCCGCAAGGACGTGGCGGTGATGACGCATCAGTCGGAGGTGGTGAATGTCTGGGAGGATGATTACGAGTACCAGTAAAAGCAAGGGATTTCCGTTTGGGTGAACATTACATTTCAGTTATATCGCATTCACAACGCCCAGCCGAGTCGTGCTCGACCACTTACGGCTGTCGCACCCCACATTACCCCACACATGCATATCCTGTCACTGAGTAGGCATTCCCGGATGCCCGCAGGCGTCCGCACATAGAATACAGAGAATACAATGATACAACTGCGTGCCGGACGTAAATTGGTATTCGCCCACACCGATCCCCGCCCCATTACGCCTTTGCGTCCCCATTCGTCACCTGGTAAAACTTGGTGAGGTCCTGCACGTCCTCCTTGCTGCCAAGGAACACGGGGCAGCGCTCATGGATGTTTGTGGGCACGATGTCAAGGATGCGCTTCGTGCCCGTCGTCGCGACCCCGCCCGCCTACGCGCTGCAGTTAGCTCCACGCGAATACATAGCATGCGCACAGTACACGCACCTGCTCCGTGAGGAACGCCATGGGGAACGCCTCGTAGAGGAGGCGCAGCTTGCCATTCTTACTCTTCTTGTCGTCGGGGTACCGAAGATGCCGCCGTAGAGCAGCGTGCGGTGCACGTCCGCAACCATGGAGCCGATGTAGCGCGCGCTGTACGGCTTGCCGGTTGCGGGTACTTGATGCTGTGCAAGTAGTCGAGCACCGGCTGGTGGAAGTACATCGAGTTGCCCTCGTTGAACGAGTAGATTTTGCCCCGTGGCGGGACCTTAATCTGCGGGCGACGGGTGTGTTAGGTGGGTAAGCGAGGAGCGAATGATGTGACGTGCGTACATCTGGATGTGCGTGAGGATGAATTCGCCGAGCGACGCGTCGAGCGTGTACCCGTTACACCGTGTCCTGTGGTAAGCACGAGATTCGCAGAAGAGCCATACCTGCACGCGACCTCGTGACTTGTGCGGGCGGAAGACGGGAGCGCACTCACATGGTATATCCTGCCGCGACCATCTCGCTGCCCGGTCTCAGAACGTCCTGGATGCTCCCCGTGGAGCCTGGTGCCTTTTCTCAAGGGATCAGGATGCCGGGAGGCGCAGATAAGACCCTCTCACAAGAGTACTCACGACGTGGTAGATACCAAAGATGGTGCCGATGTTCACACCGGCATCGATGTTACTGCTACCGTCAAGGGGGTCGAAGACGACGCAGTACTTGCCCTTGTGCTTGTCCTCGATGATGATGGCGTCCTCGAGCTCCTCGGAGACGAGCACAGCGGTCTTGCCAGACGCACGAAGGGAGTTGACCATGATGTCGTTGGAGAGGACGTCGAGCTTCTTCTGCTCCTCACCCTGCACGTTTGTCTCCCCAGCCAGACCGACGCTGCGTGACAGGCCAAAGAGGAATCAGACGAGATCGCGAAGAGATCGTGCGGGGAAACGAACAGATTGATGAGCCTCGCTTTTCGTACATTGGTAGCGATGAACTTGGAGGTTGTCTGGATGGCGGTGAGAGGAGGGTGAGGTCGCCGGTCGCTGTTGCGCCGAGGCTGAACTGGTCGCTCAGAACATGGCTGCATGATTGGCATGAGCGCTTCGCCTTCGCTAAAATGACGGCAGCGAACGACGTACCGAGTGAGTGTGATGAGATCAGTATTCGGTTGTTCCTCTCCGACATTGTTAGTGGGATATCTGTGAGCTGGGAGGGAGATGAAGCAGGGTGGCAGGCGAGACTACGAGTGAGCTGCGAGGTCTTATAAGGGCTTTGGAGAGTTGACCGGTCGTTACACGGAAATGTTCGGGTGCGGAGAGAGGGGTGCCCGCAATCCCGATCCTCGATAGTCTCGATACTCTGTCCATATGTGGCAACAAATATTTAAAGGTGGCAACTTATTCAAGAAAAAACTTGAGCACTTTACAAGCAACCCAAGGCTCAACACATTACTACAAGTCTATCGCTGTCACAAGTCTATCACAGCCGCAAGTCTATGACCGACGCAAGTCTATGACCGACGCAAGTCTATGACCACCGTTATCGCTTTCTCTTCACCCCATTACCACCCCCACACTCTCCTTCCCCTTCCGCGGTCGCAGTGGTATAGGAAACTCGTCCACATCATTCGCTTCTCCCACAAGCCCTTCCAGCACCTCCATCATACTCGCACCCATCGCGCTCGCACCTCTTTCCCCACTGCCCCCTTCGTACGGCGAGTTCACAGGCAGCGCCCGTCTTCTTCCCGGATCCCACTCATATTTGACCCGATCCCATCCATCTGCCCGACCTCGGGACCAGACTCTTCATCTTCCCCATCCTCCTCGTATATTCGCGCCTGTGCCTGCGCTAGCGCAGCCGCGATCTCCGCGCTGATCGACGCAGCCACCCGTGGCTCCAGCGGTCCATCGTCCATCGCATAGTGCATCACGTTTGGCGGGATACCACCCACGCCCTGGTCGAACAGCGCGGTGATTGTTCGCACAGACGCCTCCAGGTCGTTGTCGTCGTCTGCGTCACTCAGCTTCAGTCGCTTTGCTTTGAAATTGTATTTGCTACAGCACACGTCAGTGATCGTAATAAATCAATGAGTTCAAGACGCACATGTTAGGATCAGGCTCCCATGTCGGGTCGTGTGTCTTCATATGTGCAGTCAGCGTAGTGCGCCGCGTGAATGTCTTCTCGCACCCCGGGTCCTCGCATTGATAAGGCCGCTTCCCGTGTGCGTCCTCGATGCCGTGCAAGACTGCTCGAATCTCCAAACGTCTTCCCGCATCCTGGATACTCGCAAACATGTGGTTTCTCTCCCGTGTGCACCCGCAAGTGAACATGCAAAGCAGAACGCTGGCGAGAAGAGTCAGCAAATGTGTGCGCGCAATAATGATATCTCACCTGAATGAACGTCTTCCCGCACCCCGCCTCAGAACAGACGAACGGACGCTCCCCGTATGGATCCGCATGTGTCGTCCAGGTCGCTCCGCCGGCTGAATATCTTCGAACATTGATCACATATGTGGAGCTGCTGTGCCTTCTCCTTCTCCTTCTTGTCCTTGTCTTTCGATTTCTTGCCCTTTCTCCCCTCTGCCTCGCTCGCAGTTCCCGGCGCAGACGAGGTCGATGCCACCGGCTGCTCCGCCTCGTGGTCGAATGCATTTGAGACGCATGCTCCGTTGCCCTCAGTTGCACCAGCGGGGGACGTCGACTCCTGCTCGAACTGGGCAAAATGACTCAGGATTTCGCTGATATCCACGAAGTCTTCGGGCACCGTCGCCGCCGCCTCGGGCCGTCCTCGCGTTCGCGCTCCCTATCCCGTTCGTGCTCGCTCTCCCCCTCCTCTCGTATAGGTACTCCGAGCCGTCCGTCCCGCTCGCGCTCCCCGAACGCGAGAGAGCGGCGCGCTGTCGCCGGCCGTGAGCGAGTGGAACGCAGGTGCGCTGCGCGTCGTCTTCTTCTCGCGCGCCTCCTCCTCGCGCCGCCGCGCGAGCTCAGGATGCTCCGCCGCGGCTGCCCGCTCGTGCTCGACCGCCTGCGCCTGCGCCGCCTGCAGCACTGCCACGATCCCGTTCAAGCCCAGTCCATCGAGCTCGAGGTCCCCCGCATCCCCGCCGCCTCCACGTCCCGCCGCGGAGATGCAGACGCCGAGCTGAGCAGTGCCGCGGAGGCGGCAGACGCGTTCTGGCTGAGCAGGCTCGCGATCTCGCGCTCGAGCTGCTCGACGGTGAAGGATGGGAGCGGCGCGCCGGCGCTGTCACTGTCCGGGTGCGAGAGGGAGATTTCGTGCGTGGGCGAGCCGGGGTGCAGCGGGCGGAGGTCCGGATCGAGCGAGAGCGCGTTGGGATGGTCGTTGATGAGGTGGTCGTGCTCCTCGTCGTCGCCCATGGGCTCGTCGTGCACGACGTCGGAGAGGTCGAGCACATGTTCGTTGTCGTCGTGGTCCATGCCGTGTCGTCCGTCGGGGGTCGGATGCTAGTGTGCAAGAGCGGTATGTGGTGGAGCTAGTATGAATAAGCTCTGTTAGTGATCGTCACGCTGTGCAGGCGGTTACAGTGGCAGCGCACCGGACACAGTCGCTGTTGAATGGCTATAATAGCAACAGGATAGATAGTCGCAGGTTGGATTGCCAGAGAAGGGGAACCCGTCCCGTAGGAGAGGGTAAAGGCTGAGTTGGGTTCACAATTACAGCCTGGCCAGAAGAGTCTGCATTGAAGTTGGCGCGAAGCACGTGCCACGACGCGTCTCATTTAGACGCCCGCGTTGTTCAATGAACCGCACAAAAGTAGCCGAGTCGGCAGAAAGTCTGGAACAGCTTTTCATGTTGGATATAATGTCATATCAAATAGATACATGATGAAGGGAGGAACAGAACAATACTGGGAGCGCTTCGGGATAAGGTATCTACTCATCAACTCTAAGTTGCGCAAGGGTATCGAGGATGATGTCGAGCGCAATCAGTCCGAAGCTGTTCGCGCCGAATAACGCTCGATTGCGAACGCTCAGCCCCCACGCCTCCCATGCACGTCCCAACCCACGCCTGAGCTCTCTACATCTCGCACTTGCATTAGACCGCGCCTCCTCTCCTCTCGGGAACAGCACCCGACGAACCTGCGAGATCAGGTCCTCCGCGTGGAACTTCATGCGGTACGTCCGATCCTTCTTCAAGCGTCGATTGAAATCCGTCGCCGACATGACGCCCAGCACAATCTCTTCCTCCGAGATGTACGAGCCCGGGGCGGGAGAGAGCGCGTGCATGATCGATATGCAGCGCAGCTCCGAGAGGTACATCTCAAAGACCGGAAGGATCTGTCCGAGGTCAACGGCGGGATGTAGGTGAGGTCCTAGCTGCCTTTCGACCAGCGGTGCCAATGCCACAGATATCGTGTCTGTGAGCGGCGACAGGTCGGTGGAGACGTTTGGGGAGAGCACGGGGGAAAGACTGGTTGATGGGAGGGGAGGGACAGTGATCCGCTGGAATAAGGCTCCCAGCGCATGTTCAGATTTGTATGTCTCTGGTGGTTTCCCGTAAGAATTGTTTTCGTCGACGGACCAGTCGGGTTTATAGTGCATGATGTACGGCGGCACTTTCTTCCTATCGACTGGTACGCCACTCTTTGCGTAGTCCACCGCATCGCTGCACAATTTAGCTAGCTGGTAGAAGCGTGTGTCGAAGATGCCATCCTGTGTGATAGAATTAGCTCGGGATCTGAGAGATGAAGTAGGATAAAGCGCAACCTTAGATTGATCTTCGCATGTGATTTGCGGGTGAGAAGACTCGATACTCCAAGAAACTCAGTACTCACCGGCTATGATGCGTCGTTTCACTGAGAGGAGACCCTATCATGCAAATCCGTCGAACACATCCCACATGAATGTGTAACTTGCGATGTAACGTACCAAAACGTTTGACTCCATATACTGCACGATGAAGTCGCACAATTCTCCAATTTGTATCGGTCCCAAATCACGGCGTGGCGGAGGACGTATATCCGGATACTGGGCAGGAGCGTGGTTCTCAGGTGGCAACAACTTGCTGAACTTGATTACATAGTACAGGTCACTGTTTGAATGACTGAGCAGAGCAATACTGCAACAGGTGCCGAGAACATTTACCCGTCGAGGTCGCCTCCTCCAAGGCATGAAGCAAAGGATCTCGAACCTATCCAACAATAAGTAATAAGTATACATCAAAATTAGAACAAAGAATTATTACATACCAACGGACGGAAGGACCACGACATTTTTCAATTGATTAAACGAGCAAATTTGACCTTCTTTGAGGACTGGTTTCCCTACCGCTGTCACACGTTGCACTAAAGAAGCTCGTGAATGGGCAACATAGATTAAATTGCATGGTCTGCCTACCATCGCCTGGATGCACAGTGGGACTGCGAGATATAATGCATGGTCCTTTAATCCACTGAGGTTCTGCATCTTCCGGACTTTGGACACAGGCTAAGAACAGGCACACACATCACACCATGACAACTCTTTAGAAAGATGAACTACGTACCATAAATTTCTCCTTCGTTGAGTTTCAACACATTGGTCAGTCCGCTCTTCTCGTACGCAGGACCCTCGTCAGCGATACCAACCAACAAGTACGAATTCGGCACGGGTATACGGGCTTGATTCTTGATGTCCTGTAGC
This sequence comes from Grifola frondosa, assembly GCA_001683735.1. Classification (NCBI taxonomy): domain Eukaryota; kingdom Fungi; phylum Basidiomycota; class Agaricomycetes; order Polyporales; family Grifolaceae; genus Grifola; species Grifola frondosa. Next base: position 251,512 of record LUGG01000018.1, read on the forward strand.
ACTTGCCGAAGACCATACTCTCGCAGCCGGAGGAAGAAGTCATAGTTCATGTTCTGCCTGCCCAATGTGGCTATATTGCCACATTCAAGGCCAATGTCACTAAGACGTGTCAAGATGATGTCGAGGCGGAAATGATGCGCGAGGTGGTGTGTCTTCAGAAGCTGTACAAATTCCGCTGAGGAGTCTCTAGCCATGTAGACGTCTGCCACAGCCTTATCTTGTAGCTCAACGAAGACTTGTTTTTCGACTGCACGGCCTTCCAGGATTTGCACGAGATCACTGCATGAAATAATGCTGATTCAGACGTGATCTTGTGGAACAAATACGACATACCGATTCAAGTACACCTTACTTGGACTGTTGAAGGAACGTGCAATATGAAGCCACTCATCTTTGCTATCCTCACTCGGGGGGATCTTATATTTTCCCATTGTGCCCCTCCTCAATTGCATCTTGATTCCAGTCAGCTGGTGATCCACAGCAATGACACCTTTGAATTCTGAAATATGACCGTAAGAGATGGGAATGACAACATAAGAATAGTGAAGAAACTTGGAACTGACCTCTGAATCGGATCTGATACTGGATAACAGACGAGAGTCAATATGTCGATAAGATCTGCATACAGTGATGAATGCTCACAGCCGATGGCTTGACGCCGTAGTTCTCGAGACCTGGATGGTCACGACAGTCTTTCTCCCATATTAGGTCCCGAAGTTGAGGAGACATCCTGCCCACGCCATCCGTATGTGATTTGGCCTTCTTCGGGTCTCCATCTTCGAGGATGTCATCGATATCTTCCCACTGATCCCTAGAGAGTTTAACGGAGGGGACTGTGGCTGAAAAGCTTTGTGCGAGTCGAGCGCCATATTTTGCAGCGCTGGGCATTCCCGAAAAATGCCAATTGCATCTCGAATTGCTTCTGCATCCATGAGCTTCGTCCCGATCCTGAACGGGTGAACAAACCAGAAAACGTCGTCATCCAACGCCGAGTTGGTGTACGCAAGAAATTGAAATTGCCTTCCGGTGAGGGAAAATCCATTTTTCAGCGTGGTATCACCAACGAATCTCTGAAGAAAACTAGACGAATCCACCGCCCAGTCGAAGTGCAAGTAGGACCGATCTTCATCGCGAAAATCCACTCGGATGAAGTGATGCCTGTACGGGAGATATTCGTCTTTACGGACGATGCTGTTGGACTCCATAGTATATGGTCCGTCGAGGAGCATGCGAGTCGGAGTGAACGTGACATGATAGCATTGGAATCCATCTGTGGAGGGCTCGGAGCGCGAATTCCTGCGAGACGTCGTCCCTTCAGAAGCAGCCTTGTCAAGACTTTGTGGGCAGTCTCTTCGAAAGTCGCCGCCGAGGTACTGCAGCATCATCCTGAAGCGCTGCAAAATCGCCGCCGCCTCTTGTCCATAGTCTCTATGCAACTTCTCAATTTTCAGTCTGAGACTCTCCAGCTCCTTCGGATTAAGAAGCCCATTGTAAAGCAACGCCTCTAATTGGAAGGCGAAAGCCCAGTCGTGACGAAATCGTGTGAACCACTGCTCGATCTGAAAGACATTTTCCCGGGAGTATAGTTCCATCTTGTCAGCGACGAGCGTAGCTGAGACATACGATAAGCCGGCGACTTTGCACAGTTCTACGAACTGCGTTAACTGATCCTCAGTGGGGAAAATTAAGCGCAGCTGGTATGCATATTGTGCAATACGGCTGTGAGCCGGGTCCAAAGCGGAGATCCGAGATCTGGAGTACTCGTGAAGAGTCTCACTGAGACCCGAAGTATCGAAGACGCCCTCACGACGGCTGTCGGCTGTCTCAGGGCCGTTCTGGGCCTTGCTAGGAAACGAGTTATTGAGAATGTCTTCGCAATGGTTGTCGGATGTCTCGAGCTCGCGCTGGTGCTCAACCTCGGCGTAATCTTCTTCTCCATTGTCCCAAAAGTCGTCCTCGTACTCCGTAATTTCCGCTTCAGGTGGAGTCCAAGACTCCTCAAACGTCGGGCTTGCCGTCAAAGCAAAACAGGCAACTAGAAAACCATGTCATGATATCTTATTGTGATAAAGCAAGCAAACTTACAAGGAGTTCCGGAGTCAAATCCTACTCCGATTTTTTCGACGTCAGCAAATTTAATCGAGATGTAGCGAATGGCGACGTCGTCCGTAAGATCACCAAGCTTTTTCGGGTTTAGCGAAGCTGAACAAAGGACTGAATAATTCATCATCGCACCTGCACAACGACCAGCTTTTTCTCGTCATCAACGTAGAGCCACTTCACAACCTTTATACCGTCCCTAGCAGGATACTCCCATTCAGGAGAGTAAGCCCTGTTAGATGGCTTTCCTGACGGAAGCGGCGGCGGAAAGAAAAAGACGCCTAATTGAACCTTTTGAATGCGGATAGAAAGGCGGTGCAGCTGTGCCTGTCTATACTCCCGCGCCTTCACGATGTTTGGCTCGACGTACCGGGCAGTACTTAAGTGATCGACGAGCCCACGAAATGGCCGTTTGCTGCTAGTTCGAAATCGGATGGGTCGCTTGAGGACGCGGATTGCATTGTGGTGACCATTGATCCACTCCCAGAATCTCCACTTGAGATTGAACGACCCTGTGCGGGGAAGAATGAGGGTGCCAGTACCATCGTTCCGGACACCGCGTAAAGGGTCGGGATTGAGAATGACTCTGAAGTTGATCTTACGAGCTGCGGGATCGGAGCTATCGTAGAAATCCTCGCCATGAAGCACTTGCGCCAGCGACTCCTGCACGTCAAATTTTGTCGCGGTATAAGGAACTGAAGATAGCATAACCTCCATGTTGATACTGAAGGCAAGAACGATGAAGAAATACGGTCGGTGACCTTGAAGCACAAAGAGGATGGCTACCGATGCTCACCGTATATATATTCTTCTTGCTATCTTGATATATTCGAATGCTCGCGCCACTCATGTTGGCGCAGTAAAGAAGTTTGTTTACATGGACGTCATGCTGCCTCATTGTTCGAGCAAGAACCGATCCTGCATTAGATGAAACGAGAATCTAAGAAAGCTGTTTTGAGAGTTTCGAGGTCGAATCCGTCAGCTAGTAACTTCATTACTGCGTGACCGGTGCGAGCTGCGGCGATTCTTGTTCGAAGTGCGGTGAAAATTGGGTGAAAACGGAGTCCCATAATAACGCAGTGTTTGAGTTCCGAGAAAGTAGAGCGATTGGCAACACAAAAACGGTGCAGATACAAAGCCATTACGCAGTCTGCATGCATGCGATTGTACAAACAGGTCAGAGAAATCTAAGAGGAAACTGGAATGAGATCCGCCACTTCTGCCACCCGCGTACTGCCACCTTCGGCAAAGCAAGCAACAACAAGGATGGACGGGTCCGAGAAGCGCCCACCCTTACCCTCTTCCGCCCCGCCTCGCTCACATACCTACTGCGCCCCGCAAGGACGCAGCTCATTCCTTCTCATCGTCCCGGGCACCTTCCATGGTTACACCCCAGACCTTTACAAAGGTTGACTTGACCCCGAGGAGACACCATGGCTATGCAGTCCTGCTGTTTATCTTCGGGACACTATTCCCTCCATTGGGTGCGCCCAGAGCAAACATAGCCCTTACTGCACACTGAGATTTTTGCTGTGCAATAGCGGTTGCCGCAAGATTTGGCATTGGTTCAGACTTCTGGCTCAATTTGCTCTTGACGATATGCGGCTATATTCCAGGTACGTTAATGCGACTCATCTGGTATGCTAATGCTGAACACCTAGGCAGGGCACGTTCATAACTTCTATATACAGGTGACAATTTATGTCTCATTCATGCATCCTGAATGAACCTATCTTCGTCTCAGAATATTCGAAACAACAAGAATCACCGACGAACACCCAAGTGGATCCAGAAATACGGCCTCGTTGATACTTCCGAGATCAAACGCAAAGAGCGGCGATCACAGTGGGCTACTCGTTACAACGATCGTCTCCCACGTTCGACTCTAGAGGACCAGCCGTACGAAGAGGGTCAGGAAGGCGGATCGAGCATTGATGTGTCTTCGGAGGGTCATGATCCACGGCAGCGCCCGGACGCTAATGGCAATGGCGAGCTTTGGAATCGTAGCGAAGAGCGCTACTACGGCCAGAATGGCGACTCATCTAGTGTGGCCACGAACGGTTCTGGGAGGTGGCATTATCCCGCCAATTTCCAAGATACCGTCGTTTCCAAGAAGAAGAGTGTGAAGAAGAAGAAAGAGAAGAAGGATAGGTGGGCGAGGACGGAGGATGCGTATTCTCTCCAGGAGGGTGAGGGGAGCACAAGTAAGAGGAAGAAGTCGAAGAAGAAGAACCACTCAACGGTGGGCGACGACACCCATTCCCGCCGCAGCGACTCAATAAACGAATTCCCGAGGACCCAGAAGGGGGTTTGTACCAGGACCGTCCGCCGCCTGCTCATGACGACCGTACCAATGGCCAAATTGAAGAGGATATTTTCTCTCAGGAGGTCTAGAGTATCATGCATTGGTCATGATCATGTTCTGGGACCTCATTCGCCTACCACCTTCTCTGTCTTGGCCGGTGCCATTTCGGAGACGTGATTACACTTACTTACATGTACTAGGTCGCGTGGTCCCCGATATTTATTTTCTGGTTAATTGAAGCTTCATCAATTGTTCATCTAGCTTTCTAACTTTCTGGTGATCGAGCGCATCAAAGGTCGGGCGATCGCTGACACCCTTCGCGGTCGCCGAGCGTCCACAACTCAATTCCTTCGCAACTCAGCGGATGTATCACGACGTCGCTTCTCGTCGCGCATGGTACCTTTCAACGTGATAGCCAACAGCATCGCCTATTGCCATCCTATAATTGCACCGCATGGGATAGTTCCCACTCAGAAGCATTCCTATCTCACTATATAATAGCCGACTCTCAAGGTAATACAGTCGATCCCCAGTTAACTGACAGCGCAATACTGAAATGTTGCAGGCGTTTGTGCGGTGTTTTGTTGCAGGCCTATTGCTTGTCCCGTTTGCACGAGGCGCCGTCCTCGTTGATTTCCAGGTCGCCCAGCCCCCTCCATTGCCTCAAACCGCGAAACAATGCACAATACAAATCCTCCAGTACGTTTAGAGACACTCAGAAGGATGGGATCCAGTGCTCATGATGCGGCAGACGTACTTTCGGATTTTCCTTCGGGGAGTAAGTCTTCGCTTTCTTTTGGACTTCAACGAGATCTAACACGAATCAGCCCCGAGATCGTGCAGTTTACGTACGTTTCTTCATTCGAGATGACCTTACAGGGGTAAACGTAACTTTGGGAAATTTAGGCCCCCCACAGACTGTGGTCCCGTAGGCTCGTGGGCGGGAGTTAGCCTCAACTTCACTGTGACATCTAATGGAACTCAATTTGATCGATTAGGTGAAGATCCTCTTTCCTTTGGTTTTTCTTGACAAAACTGAGCACTCTTGGCTTATAGGTATTTTCACATTTCAAAATGTTGAAAGCAAGTTCCAATTTCGTTGGCGAGTCGTCTTCGAGCCTTACGTGATTTGTCAGTATGGCGTACCTCGACGCCCGAACCCACTCAAGGAGACGGGATCATTTGGACATATTTGAAGGACGTGACGCGCTACATTCCCTTGTTCTCCAAACCTGGCACCTTCATTTTGCAGCTCGATAACCTGCTTGAAACGGGCCTGGATGGTCAATATGCAAGTAAGCGTCTTGGTATCTTATGCAAGACTGCACGTTAAATGTGGAGCCATCAGCCACTCTTCACGCAACTTTCTTTGCATCGTCCACACAACATCCTCCTGCGCCGAAGGTGGATACGATCATCCCTGTCACAACGCTTGCTAACGATACCGGTAACGAGGCATCTGTTCCTCCGGTGTTCTCGGTGCGCGGCCAATTACCATCTAAATCATACATCATACCTGATATGATCCAGCTCAATGTAACCGTCCCACGGAATGCTGTACAAATTTATGCAGAGTTGTACGCCTCAGGCAATGGAGATGAGGAGTTCTGGGTGAGTGTTGACCTTCATGTGTGGCACAGCCCCCACTGACGCAATGTAGTATTTCAATACGGCCAACGAGTTCTTATCTGCTTTGCCGAGCGGGACCACCTTCGGCGAAGGGCCTTTCCGCGAAGTTCGCATGCTCGTCGATGGCCAACTCGCTGGCGTTGCATTCCCGTGAGTCACGTAGCCTGCATAGCTGACTCCGACCAAATGATTCTTTATACAGCTACGCTGTCATATTCACAGGTGGTATCATACCGACAGCATGGAGGTGAGTACAGCTTGCCATCAACAATTATGATGTTCTTCATCGAACACCTTGCACAGGCCGATCACATCATACGGAGCGCTTGACCTCCCGACGTATTTCATCGATCTCACGCCTTTCGTGCCCATACTAGCGGATGGGAATCCGCACAATATCAGCATAGATGTCGTGTCGGCGGAAACGGACCACGCTATCAACCAAAATTGGTTTGTGTCCGGGAACCTGCAAGTTATCACTGATCCTTCTTCGAAACCTACGACCGGCAATATCACAGTTTATGATGCACCGCTTTTCGCCCAGACCAACACAACGGGAAGCGTTGGCAGCAACGGAGATGTCAACGTTACTGTGACCGCCAGTCGTAAGATACACATCGAGGCGAACATCATCAGTGGAGCGGGAAAACCACGCATGTGGTCTGGTCTCAGAGCTTGGAATTCTCCAACACGCAGAACTATTTGGACAACACCTTCGTGCAGGTGAGCTTGAATCCCCATCCAGAGTAACCTACGGTGACGATGTGAGGTGCTAGAACGTCTTTCAAACCGCGACAGGTTCTTTCTTATCGACCCACAATGGCGTTTCATCACTCGTCGACACATTCTCGTATCCCCTGAACATTAACTTCACCGTGCTCAGTCCTGATGGCTCCACTTGTAAGTGTATGCACCTCATATTGCGTTTCACTGATAAATGTTTCATTCCTTGTAGTCACGGCACAATTTGACCATTCATACGAGCGAGTCTCGCTTCCTAGTCCATTCATCTTGGGTTCTACAATCCATGAGCATCAGCTCGCCAGCAAGTGCTTTCATACTAACTGAGAAGCGGTGGTGACTAACCCTGATGTAGATGGTTTCTTCCAAGAGGCTGCTACTGGAAACACCGGAAACGGGACCAATACCAATACCTTTTCCTATGTGGACTTGGCTGGAAACACCTATGATAGAGAAGTGACCGCGTCGTTGAATAATATTACCTTCGATCATCAGGGTGGAACGCTTGCTCCGAGTGGTGCATTCCATTTCCCCATTCAGTGCCCAGGCGCCGATGGTGGTGGCGAAGCCCAGATTGCCGGGAGCCAGAAAGATCGGTAACTAGTGATACTGCGATTGTATAGGTCATGGATGACTCGAATACCACACGCTATGCAAAGAAGATAATACATATCTGCCCCCGCTCCAGGGCGTCGCTCATCTACCGCACTATTACAACACCTTGGCGGGCAACGAAGGCCGCATGTTGTCCCGTGTTGAACGGTATTCAGCGCCGTGTTAAGACGGTGGCTGTGTGACTAGAGTCATCTGGTGAAGATGGAGTCTAGTGGGTCGAATGACATTTAAAACAGGCCAATGACCCTGCCCGTCTTGGGGTCGAGTCCGACTTCCCAAAATCCTGCAACGAGTAGGTGAACAAGGCACTAGACAAAACACGTTCAGAACCAACCTGGGCGTGTTGCTAGACCGGGCATCGTTTGCATGTCGCCCAAGATAGGGTAGAGAAAGCCGGCGCCCGCAGACAAACGGACTGCTCGGATGGGAATGGTAAATCCTGAAGCAAGATGTTGAAGACTATAACAGCTGCACTTGATAGACACACACCTGTGGGTACTCCCTTGAGTTTGGGGTCATGAGAGAAGGAATATTGCGTCTTGGCCATGCAGACTACATGTCGTTCAGCCAATGTCAGTGATAGACAATGGGTATTGCGACTCACTAGGGAGGTTGCTGTAACCTTGACGAGTGTACGTTTCGATCTGCTTGCGAGCCAAGTCGCTGAGCTGGATACCGTCTGCGCCGTAGATCTCCCTCGAGATGGTTTCAATCTTGTCCACTATGGGGAGATTGACATCGTAAAGGAATTTGAAGTTCGAGGGACCTTCGCATGTAGCAACGACTGCCTCTGCAAGAGCCTTGGCTCCAGCACCACCTTCTGCCCAGTGATTGCTCACAACCGCAGCATCAGCGCCGCCAGCCAAGGATTGTTCCCGAACCAGCTCCAGCTCCGCCGGAGTATCCGATCTGCATGAGGACAATATCAGTTCATATGAACCACGAGGCAATGAGAGTAAATATATCACTCACGCAAACTGGTTGACGGCAACAATAACTTTCAAGCCAAACTTGCGCGAATTCTGGATGTGCTTCACAAGGTTCTTGCATCCCTCCTTCAAAGTTACCAAATCTTCTTTGGTGTACGTGTCATGCAGCGGCTTTCCAGGAGTGACGTCTGGCCCACCGCCGTGCATCTTGAGGGCGCGAGTAGTGGCAACAATGACGACAGCATCAGGGACAAGGCCGCTGACGCGGCACTTGATATTGCAGAATTTCTCCATGCCCATGTCGGCGCCGAAACCACCCTCAGTAAGTACGTACCCGACAGAATCTGGCGAGTCACCCTCTTCGGTACCTGCTAGTTTGAGAGCGATACGGTCCGCCAAAATAGACGAATTACCGTGCGCGATGTTGGCGAACGGACCCGCATGCACAAAGACAGGTGTGCCCTACAAACAATCAGACAGGGTCTTAAAACACAGCGGCTCAACACATACCTCCAACGTTTGCATCAGGTTGGGCTTGATAGCATCCTTCATGAGGACCGCAAGAGCACCTCCAACACCAATGTCATCAGCAGTGATAGGGTCACCTTGCTTGCTTGTGGCGACGACCATCGACCCCAAACGCTCGCGCATGTCCTCGAGGCCAGTCGTCAGCGCAAGTACTGCCATACACTCGCTTGCAACGGAGATATCGAAGCCCGTCACGCGCTCAAGCCCCTGCTCTGTTGGACTTTGTCCAATTGTGATCTTGCGCAGGAAACGATCGTTCACATCGAGTACTCTGTTCCAGGTTATGGTATCCGTGTCAACATCGAGTCTGGCGAAGCGCGTGATCTCCTCGGGAGTCAGGTCATCGGGATTTGTCTTGTCGATACCGAGCTTCTTCAGGCGCTTAAACATCAGCGGGGCGAATTCGCGTTTGCCCTTCTTGGAGGGAACAAGGCGGCTGTATAAAGCCTACAATAATTCGTTGTAAGGTCAACGACGACACAAAGAAACCATTCTGACGTGCCTTGTCGGATTGAGTCGCCTCATGGAATATGCGCGCATCCAGAGCAGCAGCTATAGCAGCACGTCAGCACACATGCAGAAGCTGAGGATCGATAACATATTCTCACCCAACAAATTGTTCGCAGCAGTGATAGCATGGATATCGCCAGTCAAATGCAAGTTGAACTAGGAAATATTTGGTTCAGACTTTGTTCCTCGTCATCTGATAATGTCTATACCTCGTCCATGGGAATGACCTGGCTATACCCTCCGCCAGCTGCACCGCCCTTGATTCCGAAAGTGGGCCCCTGACTAGGTTGACGGACGCATGCGAAAGCAGGACGTCCAAGGTGTGCACCAAGAGCCTGCGCGAGACCGATGGTCGTCGTGGACTTCCCCTCACCCAGCGGCGTAGGAGTGATACTACCTCAAAAGATTTCAGCTCATCGAGTCACGATTTAGGTGTCCAGGTACTTACCCGGAAATGATAATATATTTTCCGTCTTTGCGATGCGCCAAGCGATCGAGCACGCTAAGTTCCACCTTTGCTTTATATTTGCCATAGCTCTCTAATTCATCCGACAGCAGTCCGATTTCCTGTGCCAGATGCGCTACGTGTTTGGGCGTCTGAGACATAGCAATGTCGATGTCGCTTGGAACCTTCTCCTGGATGTGAAGCTTCAAAGGTTTCACTTTGAGTGATCGGGAACGCTCCCAAATCCGCTCTGCTGCCTTCAGTGTGTTCACCATGAGCATCGCCACTGTCATAGGGCCCACACCTCCAGGCACCGGTGTGATATAGGAAGCAACTGCAGAGGCAGAAGCAAACTCCACATCGCCAACAAGTCGGTGACCAGACTTCCTGCTGGGATCTGTGAAAGGCGGCTGAACATCATGAAGATAACACAAGGACAGTACCAAACTGACCAGGAATATAATTTGTCCCAACGTCGATGACGACAGCACCTGGTTTGAGCCACGATCCCTTCACATGCTCCGGCTTGCCAATAGCAGAGACAACAATATCGGCAGATTTCACCTGCATAACAATAATTAATTTACATACGCTATTCTGTAATGGGAGGCGTACGATTGCTTCGATATTCTTAGTCCGGCTATGGCATTGCGTAACGGTGGCATCACGATGCCTCAACATAGCCGCTACGGGACTGCCGACGATGTCGCTACGGCCGAGAACCACAGCCTGGGAACCAGCAATTGTAACGCCCGTAGAGTCCAGAAGACGAATCACACCGGTAGGTGTGCACGGGGTAAATAGTGGATCCGATGCACGAGACGAAAGATGGCCAATGTTGTATGCGTGGAACCTTGTATGAGAAGCATGCAATTCAATCGGATAGTCCACGACCACGAGTCTAAACTCTAAACCTACCCATCAACGTCCTTCTCAGGGCTCACGGCCTCCGTCACGGTGCGCTCGCCCTCGGCACCAACGTGATCGCCAAGAGGAAGCTGCACAAGGATACCGCTAATGCTTTGGTCATCATTAAGTTTCCGGACGATCTCTACCACATCCTCGACCTCGGCCTCCGCAGGGACATTGATATGCTTGAACTCAATGCCGACCTCCTCCGCTGCTCTCGCTTTCATACGAACATATACCGCTGAGTCAGGACGTGCGCCCGCCTGGATGATTGCAAGTCGAGGCTGGAAGCGAGGGTGTTGCGACTGCAACGACTTGATACGAGCAGCTACATTCGCACGAATCGATCTGGCAGCACATGCAAATCATCTGATTTTGCTGCAGTTATAAAAGTTGCGGGAAAGCCTACTTCGCAATCGCAGTACCGTCTATGATTTTTGCGCCAGCGGAAGCAGGAGTAGCGGAGGCCATATTGCGGGGAGGGAGACAGGAGAACGCACGCTGGAATAAAAGCCGCATGAGTTTCCTTTACGGGCACGCGTAGCGCGCTATTTGCTCTCGTTTGGCCACTGCAATCTCGAACGAATTTTCTTCGATTTTGAGTAGGTATTTTGATCACGGCGAGTCGTGGGGTGTTGAGCAGCTGCTACAGAAATGGTTGGAAATTTACAGAGAATGTGTGTTTGCTGGAGAGAGTTCTATTGAGAGCGAGATTTCCCGAGAGCTCAACTGGATGCACGTGACCTTTACCACGCGTCTCCAAAATTTCGGGCGAACAGAACACTCAGCTACTCTGCCAGCGTCTTCCTCACCGTCACGGTCGTCTATCGCACCTCTTCCATCTTCGTCCTCTTTCCACAAAAATGTCTTACGCGCAAGCAGTTCAGCTCTTTCGTTCGTGCACGGGCGCGCTCTCCTCGCGAAATCTCGCACGAACATCGGTTCACGCGATTGGCCGGAGAGCAGTGGTCGGTATGAGGTATTACTCAGATAATGGGGATAAATCCGCCGAGCAGAAGAAGAACGAGACAGAAGAAAAAGAGGACGAAGATGAGGAAAAGCCTGTGGAGGTGTCGCCTGAGACAGCGCTCCTGCACAAACTGAAGGCGGAGGAAGCGAAGGTCGCCGACGTGACAGTATGTACTCGTTCCACTTTGACATGCCGCCGGAGGCTCAATCACCCTCTGACGCCATCGTTTGGTAGGGTCGACTACGTTACCTGCAAGCGGATTTCCTCAATCTCCAGCGTAATGCTGCGAGAGAAAAGGAGCAGGCTCGTGACTTTGCCATCTCCCGGTTCGCCTCTGATCTCCTTGAGACCGTCGACGTCCTTGCCATGGCCCTAAAATCCGTTCCGAAATCCGCCCTTTCCACTCCACCTTCCGACGCTTCATCCCCCGCACAATCATCCCCTGATCCCCCTTCTGAAAAATCCGCACAGACTCACCTCAGTGAGCTGTATGAAGGTGTGGATGCGACCCACCGGCTCCTCCTGCACACTCTATTCAAGCATCATGTCAAGCCCTTCGACCCAACGGGTGAGAAGTTCGATCCTAACCGTCATGAGGCACTCTATCAGGCCCCCATTCCCAACAAGGAGCCAGGCACTGTCTTGGAGTGCCAGAAGACCGGTTTCATGATTAAGGACCGCGTTTTGCGAGCTGCACAGGTTGGCGTCGTGCAGGATACCCAATCATAACAAGAGGATGATCTGGTGTACTGGTTTATGAAGTGCGAGTGGGGAGCTGGTAGATCGTAATGTAGTATTCATGACCTAATCAACGAATCTCAACTCTGAAGTTGTCTTTCAGGCGTGATATGACCTTGTCATGAACCTCATTGGCCTCCTCGTTCGACAAGGATCTGTTACAGATCACAGTCAGCGTCAGTTTTGTCTAGTTCTATATCAAACTTACTTATCCATCGAACGATAATTTATGCGATAGCAACGACTGCTCCGGTTTGTTTTCGGGTGTGTGAACGAGTCAATCTATCAAAATGTCAGCCCGAGGCAATAATTCTGCGCGCTTAAATCGCACCAGTTTCACATCCTCCGCCAGATCGCCCACGGTGTCTCGGACCAAGTCACAGAAATCATTATCATGCAATCCGGAGTCCGGTACCCAGAAGCTAACATCCTTGTGGCAGGGTGGATACTTGGAATACGGCTGGAACGTGCTGATTTGCCCCAGAGTGAATTGAGAAACGAAGCGCGGATCCTTTGACCAGAACAAGCGAATGTCAGGAATGGAGAACAGAATCATGGCTATGCGTTCAAGCCCTAGGCCGAAAGCCCAACCGATATTGTCCGGTACGTCTGTTCACCGACAGATAAGTTCTCCAAAGCATGTTACCAGATGCAAATTACGCACGCGCGCGATCCAGCGTTGACTGTTGTACAACACCGCATCCGAGGATTTCAAGCCAATTGCCACGGAAGAACACTTCTACCTCATAACTGGGACTCGTGAAAGGGAAGTAGGCCTCGATCCACCTCACCCGTAACGGCTCTGCCTCGCCAACTTGTGCTCCGTCACCAAACAGTTTTAAGATAAGGCTGTTCAGCGACAGCTTCAAATTTTGCGCGACAAGCTCCGCGAGTCGAGGGTCATGCGCTTCCTGGCGAGGGTTTAACGCGGTAATATGCGGGATGTCTTCGATTATGATATTGGATCGCGCAAGATGTTCAGAGAGATACGCGTTGTCGTCCTCTAGCTCGGATATACCACTTGCATTCGAGGAGAAAATCCGTGCGCCCTCCATCTGGTGGAAAACAGGGTAATGCGACGCGTCGATCTCGTCGCGACGGTATACGTCCGCCGAGAGCAGCCAGCGGCGTTCACCGCGAGCGAATACCTCTACTTCGTGTGCAGATGTATGCGTGCGCAGCATAAGGTCCTTGTTGATGTAGTAGCTGTCTGTCTTTGAACGTCCAGGGTGATCTGCCGGAAACGCGAGGTCGTCAAAGTTCTTCGCGGGTGTCACAAGAGGGAGAAGCCGGTCAGAGAGGTGAACGTCCCGAAATGTGACGAGATGAGGCCATGAAGAATACCAATTGGATGGGACAGTTGTTGATGCAAGTTGCAGCCGACCTTTTCTGCAATGGCCGCGGTAACATTAGTAGTAGAGTCAGTCGGATAGTTCTGACCGAGCAGAGAGACAGATGGAGTGGAAAGACATCTATGAGATTGGGGGTAGATGCTACAAAGTGAACGGCGATGCAAAGGTATCCGGCATAGCATTGCGACTGCAGTTGAGAACCTCAGTCTGTCCAACAAGATCTTCGCGCTTCAAGGCTGCGTGACTGTCACCAGTCGCGTTAGTCACGAAGGTCAAAAGCGTTAGTCACGGTGGCACCAGGCCGCGGGGCGCTATCGAACAGCTCACTCGAACGTTGAACGTTGAACGCTTGGATGTCTCTCCGTATCAAAATACCCAAACTGCCAGCTGCTCCCAGCCAAGTGCGCATACAACTGTTATTGTCCCCTTGATAGTCTCATAGCGAAATGACTGTTTCCAGACACCAGAATCATCACACAAACCTCCGAAACGGAGCATTCAGAGAGTAGATTCTGATGAGGGTGATGTTACCCGCCTTGACCAGAATCATGATCGCCAAGATGAACCTGAAGGCGTTGTGTCGCGCCCAAAGAGGGTGCGAACTGCGACCGCCCGTAGTCTCTGGAGAGAGGATTCGAAGAAACCCGACGTTCATGTAGTGGCAGATGCAGAGGCCGAGATTGAGGTGGACGTGGATGTCGAAGGCGACGGCGATGATGCCCGATTTCTCCCTCCACCTCAGTATACTGCTTCTACCTCATCCTCGCCTGCTGGTGCATCAAAATCGGCTTCTAAACGACGTTCCTCCGAGCCAAACAAGCCACGTACGAAAGCTGACCGGAGATCAACGTCACGAGCGAATAAGACGTCGGGAAAGAGAACCAGGCGCCCAGTGGTGTGGACAGACGACGAGGACGAAGAGTACAATGAGCAGGAGGCCCCGCACGCAGACGACAACGACGATGACTTCACTCCAGAGCCCGTCCATTCTGCGCACAGGAAGGCTGGTGGGAAGACGAAAGGAGTGAGCCATGGCACGGGCGCGCGAGGTAGAGGCCACAAAGACAGGGAAGACAAAGATATTCTCATGAAAGATGAACGCAAGCTCCCTCCTCCCTCCGCTTCCACTGCCGTGATCGAAGGCTCCTCCAATACTGCTGCGGGTAGCAAGCGCGCGCATCCGCTTGACGATTCCAGCACTAAGGACAGCCGAACAAAAATTCCTGCAGACGTCCCCGAAGAGCGGGACGAACCCACTCCTCCACCGCTTGCCAAGAAACGTAAGCTACCCACGATCAAGAAGAATAAACCTGCTATCGCCAGTTCCACTATACCTTCCACGCTGTTGTCTCCTGTAAAGACTGCAATTCCTGCGCCCGCCGGGGAGAAGAAGGATGCGCTCGGGACACCTGCTAGTCTCAGAAAGCCTCCCACGAGTGCTAATAATGCAGAGATTAATCTCTTCGATAGTAATGTGTATTCAGAGCTTTTCAGGGGCAAGGTACGTGTTGTGAAAATTTCCCTTGCAAGACAATGAATTACCAACTCATTTGATTTCTTAAGCCTGGCGCATCTACACCGAATTCAGGTCTAAATCGGAAGCAGAAGGAAGAGGAGCGGAGGAAGGAGCTGGACAGGATGAGAGACGAGGCTAGAGCCAAGCGACAAGAGGAAGCGGTGGGTTCTCTTTATGCATATTTCGGTTTTCATCTATCTAAAGTTTCCGCCTACAGAAACACGCATTTGACCTCCAGGCCGCCCCTGAGAAGATTCAACGATTTGAGGAGATGCTTCGCGTGAGACGCTCAATGGCGCGATATCCGAACATCTTAGGTGCATCATTCAAGGAGTTCCAAGAAAGAGCATGGAGCAGCGAGCGAGAACGCATGGCACGGTAGATTGCGGCATTCTATTTTCTGCGGAGTGTATATAGATCTGGCAGTCCTTGTAGCCCTTACGCCGTATGGAGAGTGTATTTTCCAATACTTGGATCGCATGTGAGTCGTTGGGAAGTTAAACACACGGATTTACTCATGCGACAATAACAGGGAAACTAGGTGGCATTGGTGCTGTCCTCTGACAACATTTTAACAATCGTCTTCGAGAGCTTCTCGATCTGCGCAAAACAGGTATTGAACCACTTCCTCACATCTTTCTCTTCCCTCCGCTTCGCTGGTGCCGATGTTCCACCCTCGCCGCTAATACGCATCGAGCCTACGCCCTCGCCAACGCATCTGTGTCCTTTCTTGCAGGGGGCAACAACGCATCAACTACGAGAACACCGCGTAAATGCTCAATTGCATCTGCCAGGGCGGAGACCGCGAATATAATCACAGAGACATCTTGCGGCGCATACAAGGAAGCAATTACTTCCTCCATCGCAAGTACGAGTGCGTGTGAGTGGGCGGGAAGGGAATCAAGCGTGTCATTTATGGGAGCGGAGGATGGTGGCCGGGAGGGGAGCGAAGATAGGACGTCCAGTACTATGCGTTTCTGAAGCAGCGCGACGAAGCGAACGAGCGGTTGGATCTGACAGATAGAGGTTAATATAAGGTGTACACTGAAATACCATTAGTCGTACTTTTTTCGTGCGGTCCAACTCTGCTTCCGACATTTTCTTGTTTGAACCCAAGCCGAGTTCATTCCACTCATCCTCAAAATTGTCTTCACCTTCGTCGCCGACTTCGTCTGTGCCTTCGATCATACCACTGACTTCTCCCAACGCGTCTTCAAGGATCTCTCTGTCGAGAGTCAAGCGTCGCCGAACAGCAGCGGAATTATCGACAGAGAGCTCTCGGCGCGCGTTCTCCACAATTTCATGCACGCTCCCGGTGCGGATAAGGTAGCCCTCGCCCGAGTTCTCCAGAAAGCTGCTAGCGAGGGCGCGCACGGATTCACACACTTCCCTCGCCGCCAGTCGAACTTCAGTGGCTAGTGTCGCGCCATGAGGATCGAAGAGGGTTGCACATGTCGTCAAAGATGATATATGGGTAGCTAGTTCATGAGTAGGAGCAACGGCAGCAGCATAAGCTGGTTCCGAGGGCCGCAGCACCAGCGTGACTTTTGTAGTTGATGTGTAGACCAGAGTGAGAAGAGATATGAAATCTTTACGAAGTACGACCAAGGAGGAACGCCGGAGGGTAATGGCAATTGGGACGAAGAGGGATGCTGGAGAGCATCGATGGCAGCAGTACATGTCTGAGACAGCAAAGAAAGGGTGGAAAAGGCTGTAGACTGGGGATGGTCAACGAACGTAGTGAAAACAACGGGGTTTCTGCTTGCCTCTGTCAACGTCCGACTCGTTCATGGCGGCGGAATCTGTGAGCGTCCACGTGCTGAAACTGAAACACTCTGCCGCCCAGTACTAGTGTTACTTATGTGGCACGGCCAAAGAAAAACACCATGCAGTACAATAAATGATGAAAGACTAAAGTACATGCACGCCAGTCTCGTCCAGAACGTATATGCAACAAAATGTCGATCTCAAGTCGCGGCAGCCACTGCCGTGGGCTTGGATGCACCCTTGCTCCTGCCCCACTTAACCCCAAGTGCCTCCCCATCAAGGTCAAGCCCGTTAGCCCAAGCCTGCGCAGCCAATTCTGCTGACGCTCGATCCTTGAAGTTCACAAAGGCACATCTACGGAGCAAATTGATTAATGTCCGGCAAGAAGAGTAGACGAGAACATGCCTTGACTTGGTAACGTGAACGACGGACTTGAGCTGTGATGGTTGGACCGCAGGCAGGGACTGAAGCACTCTCGTACGAATGCTTTGCTCAGTGGCAGATGTGGGCAAAGACGTCAGGAAAATGGAAGTCTGAAAAAGAACGGGTTAACAAGATTTCCTTACGGTACAATGTATGTGATATACAATTGACTGATCTTCGGGGGCCTGCAACCCCATCTCAGCCGCATGGGTAGACATAATTTTGCGTGCGACTGGATCGTTATGACCGTGATACCGGTCTTGGATGTTTTGCTTGGATAGCTCATTGTCAACAGGCATCTCATGCCTATTGCAAGTGGACGGTTAGACAGATTATGGGACAAGAATGAGTGGTCGAACGTACCTGTACGGGCATTCTGAGCCGCGTTTGCATTCTCCCTTTGCATAGAAGGAGCACAAGTGTGGCCGGTTGCGTTTATAGTAAGGATCCGTGCGAGCCAACTGCTTCAGCATCTCTTTGCCTGCAGCGGATGCCCTACCCGAGTCTAGCAACGATCTGCTTCCCTCTAACTAGTCCTTCTTGAGAACCGCCTCGTTGGGAACATTGTGAGGAACTCACTTTACCATCCATATTCTGTGCGTAATACTCTCGATTGATCTCACTAGTGGGTGCCTCGTTTTGCAATGCGAGAGCGGTGTCACGAACTTGCGTGGGCAAGCCATATTCCAAGTCCAGGAGACATGTCTGGCATACGTTCTTGATCTTTGCACAGGTCTGGCAGATCACAGTAGTCTTATATCGCATTCCAGTGCCAGGATTCCAGCGAAAGACAGTGAATGGACGAGCGCAGGTGCCGCATGAACGACCGTATTCTTGCTTCGACTATGCATCGTGTGAGCATTACAGCATGCGAAACGGAATGAGATGAACATACCATGCGGACGAATGCATTGTCACCGAGGCCTGCAGTAGTAAGATCAGCACAAACGCGAGCCGGCACTGCTATGCACACTGACAAGTCTCACACAGGATTGGGAACTCGCTCTGTTCCCATCCTGCCTTGTTGATGTCCGCCTTCGGCATTTCGGTCTTCTTGATAGAGAGTGAAGGGTAGGAGATAAAAAGGTATGTAGAGGACGAACGCGAGAGTGGCTGTGAAACGGCGAGTTGTTTGTGACTGAGCTTTGGCTTACGCTACGCTTAGTCATAGAATATGTTTAATGGCATGCCTTTTTTGGATCACATCGACATTACTTGTAGAAAGAAAATATAGATAGTCTAACAGCAGCGACTGGTGTTACAACAATACTTTTTGCTAAAGCAATCATGAACATCCGTGAGCAAATCAACCCAGACACCTTTAGTCGACCTCCTCCACGCTCGGGCCCTCCTCGGCGCCCGCGCCAGGGAGCACCGCCTGGGAAACCGCCGGGCGCACCGCCTGGGAAACCACCAGGCGCACCACCGGGGAAGCCGCCTGGCGCACCCCCTGCACCTGAGTAGAGCTTCTGCATGATGGGGTTTGCAATTGCCTCCAACTCCTTTTGGTGCTCCTCGTACTCCTCCTTGGAGGCCTCCTGCGACGCGTCGAGCCATGCGATCGCCTCGTTGACCGCAGTCTCGAGCTTCGTCTTGTCCGCGGGCTCGAACTTGCTCGCAAGCTTCTCGTCGGTCATGGAGTTGCGCAGGTTGTACGCGTATGACTCGAGACTGTTCTTTGAAGCGATACGTGCGGCAGCGGCCTCGTCCTCGGCTAAAGAAAAGGAAAAGTCAGTTACATTGAGAACACAAACGACGAAAGTCCGGAAGCTCACCCTTGTACTTCTCGGCCTCGTCGACCATGCGCTCGATCTCCTCCTTCGAGAGACGGCCCTTGTCGTTAGTGATGGTAATGCGGTTCGACTTGCCAGTGGTCTTATCAGACGCAGAGACATTGAGGATACCGTTCGCGTCGATATCGAAGGTGACCTCGATCTGAGGTACACCACGGGGGGCGGGAGGGATACCGGACAACTCGAACTTGCCGAGCAAGTTGTTGTCCTTAGTCCGCGCACGCTCACCCTCGTAGACCTGGATGAGTACACCGGGCTGGTTGTCGGAGTAGGTGGAGAAGATCTCCGACTTCTTCGTGGGGACAGTGGTGTTACGCTTGATGAGCGCGGTCATAACACCACCAGCGGTCTCGATACCCAAAGAGAGAGGGGAGACATCGAGCAACAGGAGATCCTGGGTCTTCTCGGAGGTGTCACCGGACAGGATAGCAGCTTGAACAGCGGCACCGTAGGCGACGGCCTCGTCAGGGTTGATGCTCTTGTTGGGCTCCTTGCCGTTGAAGAAGTCCGACACGAGCTTGACGATACGAGGGATACGGGTCGAACCGCCGACGAGGACGATCTCGTGGACGTTAGCTTTGTCAATCTTGGAGTCACGGAGGACCTTTTCGACGGGCTCGAGCGTGCTACGGAAGAGGTCCTGGCAGAGCTCCTCGAAACGGGCGCGGGTGAGGGACGTATAGAAGTCAATTCCCTCGAAGAGCGAATCGATTTCGATTGACGTCTGAGCGGCAGAAGACAGGGTACGCTTGGCACGCTCGCAAGCAGTGCGAAGACGACGGAGAGCACGAGGATTGGAAGAAAGATCTACAAATAAAGAAATGAGCATGATTGCTTGGAAAGATGCCATATGTTAGACTCACCCTTCTTGTGCTTCCGCTTGAACTCCTGAACGAAGTGGTTGACTAGGCGGTTATCGAAATCCTCACCGCCCAAGTGAGTGTCACCGGCGGTAGCCTTGACCTCGAAGATGCCCTCCTCAATGGTCAGCAGCGACACATCGAAAGTGCCTCCTCCAAGATCGAATATAAGGACATTCCGCTCGCCAGTGGTCTTTTTGTCGAGACCGTAGGCGATAGCAGCAGCAGTAGGCTCGTTGATGATACGGAGTACGTTCAGTCCAGAGATCGTTCCGGCATCCTTCGTCGCCTGACGTTGCGAGTCGTTGAAGTAAGCAGGAACGGTAACAACAGCGTTGTTACAATTGACGCCCAGGTAGGACTCCGCGGTCTCCTTCATCTTCAGAAGAACCATGGATGAAATTTCTTCGGGGGACTGTTGAAGAAAGTCATTAGCAAAACAGCAAAAAAAAGCGAATAGGGGAGATGCGCGTACAAATTCCTTGTCTTCTCCTCGGTACTGGACGCGAATGTAAGGCTTGCCGCCCTTGTCGAAGACAGTGAAGGGGAAATGTTTGATATCGGCTTGCACTTCAGCGTCGGCGAACTTGCGCCCAATGAGACGCTTGGCGTCGAAGACAGTGTTGTGGGGGTTCATCGCAACTTGGTTCTTCGCGGCATCGCCAATCAACCGCTCGTTGTCGGAGAATGAGACGTATGAGGGTGTTGTTCGGTTACCCTGGTCGTTGGCAATGATCTCAACACGATCGTTTTGCCAAACACCGACGCAACTGTAAGAATAACTGAATCAGTACGAGACAATCGGAAAGGTAGAGAAAATGAGACATACGAGTAAGTGGTACCCAAATCGATACCGATGGCTTTAGACATTTCGTACAATGAGAAAGCGGAGATGTGAGGAGGAAATGGTGTGGAGGCAAAAGCTCTGGGCCATCTTATATACGACTTTCAATTCTGCGTTATTCGAGGACATTCTCTCCTGTTCCAAATCCTTTCTCGGACGTTCCACAACGTCACGTACCGTCACAATCCAATTACGTGCATCCTGTCACATTCACGTGATCGTGTTATTACGCCCAGGCCATTCGCGAATCCTCGATATGTTTTGCCCATGCTTTCTTGCTCATTCGCTAGCAGCTCCTGGTATTGGCTGGAAATGTCTCGAAAGCTCTTCGTTGTACTATATGAGAGGAGTTTCCATTCTATGGTTTGTTTTTGCACTGAGTGGCGGCTATTGCACGGTAGTGACCTGGTAGTGACATTGCCTGGCACACTTCGTCGTGTCGTTACATCTCTTCGACATATCAAAAAAAAACACTTTTGAGATACACAGCAAACACTCTTGAAGCTGCAATATTAATTTCAAAATTTCTCTCCTTTTTTGTGAACGAGGGAACGCTCGGAAATTGTGCCGGCGTCTGCAGTCCGAAGTATCGTGACAAGTTGCTTTTTTAGGCGATAGTTGTTTGTCGGAATTTTTGTGTTCGCTCCAAGCGGCAGCGGTCATCGTCGTCAGCTGTAATGGCTTCACCGGTGCCCATCAAGGTCGTCTCGCCTCCCCCGCCGCCCCCATCCCCATTACACGCGCCTTCAGGCTCTGCCTTCGCCAACCTATACAATCGCTTTGCAACATGGCGAAAAGCACTTGATCTCCCCTGCCCGGGCACTGTGGAGAATCTGCAGAAAGAGGTCAAGGGTACGCACATGTTTACTGCACTGCTCCTGTTCGACACATCTAATGATTTCATCGCAGCCACACACTTGACAAACTTCTTCTTTGATGGAGGAAGAGCGGACCTCTCGAAGAACTTGTCGATGAACCCTGCATTCCAGGTGTCACACTCCTTTACCTTGGGTTCACAGACCGCAGCACCTTCATATAACTTCGGCGCAGTGTTTGCCGATAACAACGTGTGTTGTGTTTTCTGGATCTTTGCGTGTGACTCATCCATTTCACCCAGCTTCTCATGCAAGGTGGCATCGACCATGAAGGAAACCTGAATGCACGATTCAACCAAGGCTGGACTCCCACCAATGTCACAAAAGTGCAAACTCAGGTATTTGCTGTCTTTCTGGCCGCCCTCTTCCTACGCTCACCTAGTTACTCTCCAGCTGTCTTCATCGCCAGGTCACAGCATGATCCAAGTAGAACAGGATTATCAGGGACAGGACTATGCATTGAATGTGAAAGCTGTTAACCCATCTCCTGTGGACTTCAGCGGCATTTACATTGGCTCTTACCTGCAATCCGTCACAAAAAACCTCGCATTGGGGGTGGAGATGTTGTACCAGTCTCAAGCGCCTGGCATGAGCGAGCTCACCGCCTCGTATCTTGCCAAGTATACGAGCTCCGACAAGAACTGGATCGCGACTGCGCAAGTTCAACCGGCGGGAATCGTGCAGGCCACGTACTGGCAGAAGCTCAGCGAAAAGCTCGACGTCGCCGCGGACCTGCAGCTGATGGCGATGCCACAGCGGAGAGACGCGCTCGCGACGCTTGGTGCGAAGTACGACCTTCGCATGGCGACTTTCCGTGCGCAGCTAGACTCCACAGGCAAGGTGTCGGCGTTGCTTGAGCAGCGATTCGCACCCACATTCGCATTCTTGGTGTCTGGCGAGATAGATCACTTCAAGGTTCGGACTTCTTATTTCCTCTATATATCTTTGGTAGTTGACCTCGTGCTACCTCGTTTTTAGAACGCAGCGAAGGTCGGTGTAGGTGTGATGATCGAGAGCTCGAACTTGACGCCTGAGGAGATGGGTATGCAGCCCATGCCTATGCCCATGGGGGCGCAGCCTTAATTCGCTACTACTTTATACGTATGCTTAGTAGAGTTATTGCTTGTTCCCTTATTACACTCACCGTTGTTGGATCACCTGAAGGTCCTCCCAGTGCCCAGCACGTGACGATAAGAGTTGGGTACAACTCGGCGCTCGCGGTCGTTCCTATTTCATACTAGAGTGCCATGTCAGAACCTCTACTACAGCTGAAAAGCGTCGGATGTGACAAGTCCAAGGGACAACCCATATTCTCGCAAGTGAGTTTCGCAGTGAATGACGGCGACGTCGTGGTTCTTCAAGGCAAGAGTGGGGCAGGGTCAGCAGAAAACGGTTTCCACATCTCTCCACTGTTAATTATTCTCATAGAAAGTCTACCATCTTGAAGTGCATTGCGCATCTCAACTTATACCATGGAGAGATCCTGTATAGGGGAAAGTGTGTTGCCATCTTCCTGTCGAAGAGCGATAGTTACTAACCGCAATCATTCTTGTGTTAGACCACCACAATCATATGGTATGCTTCTTTGTCATTTCGTACTCTCGAATGAAGTTTATGTCCGGATAGGTATCCCACTGTTTCGCACTCGCGTTCTCTATGTACCACAACGACCCTCTATGCTCCCTGGGACTCCTCGCGACTTCCTCGTGGCAGTCTCTACATTCCATACGCATCGTGGCAGTGCGAAGCTAGCGCCGAAAGACGGGAAGCCGGACTGCTCGTCGCACAAGGCGATCGAGGTCGCGACGTCCTGGGGATTCCCCGAAGAGCTGTGGGATAGAAGATGGTCGAACCTTAGCGGGGGTGAGGGCCAGCGCGTAGTGCTCGCGATCGCCGTTGGACTAGATACCGCGGAAGTCCTCCTCCTTGATGGTTCGCCCTTCCTTTGCCATACGTAGTCGTGGAGATGCTCACGGTTTCTGTTTAGAGCCAACTTCTGCGCTGGACGCGGAGTCATCATCGACGGTGGAGAAGCGTTTGATCTCCGACCTGAAGTCGCCGGACACGAACCTGAAGGCCCTCGTATGGATCACGCATTCTCCGGAACAGGGCAGAAGAGTGGGCACTCGGTTCCTCCGTGTATCCTCGGGAGGTGTGCAGGAAGAGGATGTGGATCCAGGTGTGTAGAGTGTGAGTTGTCCGGTGTCCAGCAGTTCCTTCACTTTTTCGCATTAATACACATGGAGTGTCATAAGTACATATAAGCACAATATGGAATTATGGGTAAATTTTCTCTGTAAGGACCCTTAGCTCAATCGGTAGAGCTTTGTACTTATGAGGATATCTGAGTTTATGCAAGGGTCCCGAGTTCGATTCTCGGAGGGTCCATTTTTTGTCTTTTTGACTTATTTCATCCCAGGCAACACCCTTATGTTGGTATAACAGGTAAGATGATATACAGCAGCAACAATATTATAACGGCGAAAACATATGTACAAGTAGGAACATACAACTATAGTGACAGACAGCAATGAGCTACAATAATGGACAACAGTTACAACAGTAGTGATCAAGATTATCGTCTCCCCTCTGTAGCACGTCGCAGATTATCCGTTGCGTCTTTGTCCTTCATCCATGATGATATGACCTCGACTGTTTTGACAGTAGGTGTCAATTGAGATAACACAGCATTGTTGACTTTAGCAGCTTGATCATGCAACATTTTCCCAACGGCAGCATGCATCCCTTCTAAGAGTGGCTGTACATCATCATGGATTGTTTGGACCAGATGGGGTTTTATGGCCTCCAATACTGAGTCTATCGAGAGTACTGGAGTTATTGGGGGGAGATCTGGTGGCCGTGCCATCGCCGCCGTCACGGCAGCATTCAATGCGCGCATTTCCTGTCCATACGCCTCGATTTGTTCGTTATTTCGTTTCTGCTGCTGTTCCAGCTGCAAAATTTAGGTGATTCAGATATCTTAAAGCACCGAGGTATACCATATCACGTACAATGCGAACACGCTGCTTGAGCTGCTCGTTTTCTTCCCGCAGTCGAATGTTTTCCACCTGTATATCAATCAAATTAGACAAAATAGGCCCCATTCCCAATGAACAATGTCACATACACTATGATAATGCTGTTTCAGCCGGTCATTTTCTTCACGCAGTCGAGTATTCTCCAGCTCGTGTTCGCTCGTCTGTGAAATGAGGTTCGCAACCTCCATGGCGAGCTCCCCAAGTTGGTTTCCCGTTACATTAAGCTCCTGCTCGAGTCGTCGGAGGTCCGCGGAAGACGGACCCGATTTGGAGCTTTCTCCACTCAGTCGCACTTCGTCTATTCGCGTTTGTATCCGATCGTCGACCTCGGTCAATAAGTCGTTATCGAACTGCACCATGTCGTTCTGCAAGTCTGACAGCTGGTCTTCCAGCGCCGTTAAACGATCAAGAAGCTCGTTTAATTCTTCCGACCTAGGGCCCGACACAGCGGGATTTTCATCGACGAGGGCATCACCGCTAATGGACATCCGCTGGCGCTTTGCAGGGTGATTCGAATTGTTGTATTCATCTAAGGAAGGGATAGGCTTTTGATCATTGGGAACAGAAGAGGTCGCTTGTGCATTGATTTTGCCCAAAATGTCATACAGCTCATTGACATCTCTTCTCAAATTCGTGACAATGGTTCGTATCTCCTGGGCACCTTCCTCTGCGGTGGGAGGACCTTGCTGCGCGAATGGCCAGAAGTCTGAATCGACTAACTGGGTAACGATACGATTGAGCTCTTTTTTCTTGTTCTCTACCTGCGCGGCTAGGTCGTCCAGCTGCGCACCCAGGCGTGACTTGTCCTCTTCAGCAATGTCGGTAAACCGCCAACTATTTCTCAGTCGCTCATAGTTTTGTGCTTCCCGCTGCAGCCTGAGATGGTCCGATCGAGCTAGTACAGCGTCTGACATGAGCCTTCACAGGGAATTAGAATGTGCCATAAACTCGAACGATGGACATCTCACTTTATCCGCTCTACCCATGCTGCACGCTTCTCTTCTATCGTAAGCTCCTTCTTCGGCACAACGTTAGCAGGTTGAGGAGTCTGACTGGAACGTCCATTCGGTAAAGGTGGGGGTTTGATGACTGGAGGAGGGGGAGGCATCATGGATGGCGATGGATGGCGAGCCTGGGATCCTGAAGCTGTCCGTGCAATAGATGTTGATGTAACCTTATCATCCTTCCGGCTATCCGATCCGTTCGTTATAGAACGTGAAGGGGCACGAGGATCCAATAGCGGACGCGTGGACGCGTTGCGTGCATCCACCGAGGACATCGACGCTGTGCGCTCTCGCGAAGGCGGACGTCCACGCACAGGTTCTCTAAATACGCGTGCATCCTCATCATTCATGCTACCTCGACGTTCTCTTCTTGGGCTGAGCGCACCACTCGGCATACGATTTCTTGGAGGAGGACGACCCGGGGTGTGCGCGCACGAACTGGAGGGGTGAGAGAGCGATTGACGCGGGCGCGAGATGGAGCAGAGAGAGGTTCGAAACCGAGAAGGAAGGAAGGCGGTGGACGACTGCGTTGAGCCATTGACCAGTCTGGATCGTCTGGATGTATGAAGTCGCAGCCCCGCACCCCAGTGCGAGGACAGCCGAAGCCTCCGTTGGTGCGGAGACGAGGCTGACCGTCATCTGTGTACCACTAAAACACGAACCTCAGCCAAGCGGGTGAGTTAATGAATTGCGTACATACATGACACCGACGAAAATCACGCATCGACATTTAAACAAGGCAGCTCCAGTAATAGATGAGCGTAATATGAGACTTATATTGCACTCGGGTATTGCCAGCAGCGTTAAGCAGGGTAACTGGGTAGCTGCAGTGATAGAATGAACAAAAATCGCCGTCCAATGTTACGGTTGCATAGCACAAATATATAAGGCAGATGCCGACGACGCCACAGTACTCAGGCTAATCAGAGATTGCAAACATCACAAACCAGCAAACTCTGCATCGAACACATCCTGACTTATGTTGCCTTTCTTGACCTTTTTCGCCATCCTTTCTTCCCTTGCCAGTTCATTCCAATCCTCATCATCTTTCCCCTCATCACTGCTGAGCGTGTCGCGGTCTCGTTTGACTCCTGCTCGCTCTTCACTTGCAAGTTGCTTTTTTTGCCATTTCTTCTTCATGTTTTTCTTGTCCTTTCTTTTCTCTCGCTCCTCCCTCCTCTTCTCCTTGTTGCTCCACGCCGCATTCGCCTTTCTTTTCTGTCCTTATCGTCCTGCGTTTTCTCAGTTCGGCTTCGGGCGGAATTTGTTTCTCTGCCTCCATAAGACGCTTAACGTCACGCGCCTTGTCAATATACGCATATGAGGCCCACTGAGCAATGCAAATGATCAGGCCAAACTAGTGCGACGACACTATCTTACGGTGGTTCACTCACGTCGACTTCTGCATTTTCCCAGGAATCCCTAGGGACATCCTTGAGCTCTGGCATACGGGGCAGTCGAAGAAGACCAAAGCTCTTCGCGACACCGATAAGATCGAGGTCCTTAATCCGGAAGATGTACGACGCCTCATGCTTCGAGTAAGCGCGGACGAAGGAGACGAATGCCTTTGCAGCCTGTTGTTTAATACCGCATGAGCGTCATAAACGTGAGGCAGAGAGTGGTCCAACCTTATCATGCAACGCGCGATCTGTTAACAGCACTTTTCTGATCTCTTGCAGTGCATGATCGACTGCAGGGTCATCCTGTTCTTCATCTGTTGAAGACCTAGCCGATCCATCTTCTGCAAATGGCTGCCGTAGTTTCATGGGAATTTTGCGCACGGCCATGAAGTCTGAAGTATCAAGTTACATACTTAGACCTCGATGTTTTGCCCAATGGACATCTGCTGCTCACCAACATAATCACGTTCTCGTCCGACCAGCAAAACCCATGCTCTTCCACTACGCCCTGCGCGGGCTGTTCGGCCGCAGCGATGTGAGAACGCCTTTGTATCGGAGGGAGGGTCAAACTGCACCACAACGTCGACATCGGGCAGATCGAGGCCACGAGCAGCAACATCCGTTGCTAGAAGGATGGAGGGTGACGAGGGGAGGGCTATGGATGTCGTGAAATTAGACAATGTAGTGTGCGTGTGGCGGGTGGCAGATGTCCATGTAACGAGTACATTGTTGAGTTTGGTGGTAGAAAGGGAGCGAGAATCTACAAAAGACCAATGCCTTAGCATTTGGCAACAACAGAAGCAGACAATGAAGCTTACGCGATAAAAATAATCTACACATGCACATGTCGCAAAATACACAATGAAACGAGATGACTGTTGTTGTACAATTTCGTGCGATATTATTCGCGTTAGTTGGAGAAGTTTTTCCGATGCGTGACATGTAAGATAATAATTTTGTAGACTGTGTTCAAGATGTATGTTAACTGACACAATCTGTATCGCGATGGAAACTTGTAAACGAACTTAGCGGGTATCCGTCGTTCCTCTATGACTTCCTTCCTGGATTGCTCGCCGTCTTTACTTGTGCATATATTCTTGGTTTTCTTTGACTGTACTTTAACCACAATCCGTGCGGGGTTGCGCAATCCAACCCGAACCAATTCTGAGATAGCATCAGCATCTGTCATGGTCGCGCTGAAGAGACCGGTGCGGCGTTGCTTCGGTAGATGGGTCAATATACGGGTCACAGTATTTTGAAAGCCAAGATCAAGTAACCTGCAGAATATACGAAGCTTAGATACTTTATGATACAATACGAATTGAGAGCGTACCGATCGGCTTCATCCAGAACGAGGACCTCCAATTCTCGCACGCTCACTATGGTTTTGCCCTTGCCGAGTAGAAATTCCTCTACACGGCCGGGAGTACCTATAACAATATCTGCACCAGTAGAGAGAAAACGCTGGACGTCTTCTGTAGGCGGCGAGTCCGAGGAGACTATGAGAAGCGGAGGCGAGTATTCCGGTTCAGCATCGGCCATCTCCTCTATATTTTGTAATTCACTCGACATCGGTGTATAATGTTGTCGTGAAGGCTGTGAGGACAAGAAGAATGAGAAAACAGAGTGAATCTGTGTCGCTAATTCTCTGAAGTGCGCATGCAATATTCAGATAAAGGAAAGCGCAGAGTAAGAGTACACTAGCCTTGTGGGACTGATCACTAGTGCTCCAATCTCGTTCTTTGCAAGCTTCCTCTCCCTACGTATGAGCCTTTCCAAGATGGGTATCACAAATGCAAGCGTTTTCCCAGAGCCGGTAACAGCTTCCACTACAACGTCCTTGTGGCGCATAAAGAGAGGGATTGTGGAAGCTTGAACGGGTGTCATCTGGGTGTGCCCCATGGACTGAATAACATCTAATCTAAATGAGGTATATAAGGTCAGCTGTACGGGCCAGGATCAAGACTCACTCACATCCATGGTGTCAGAGTGGTGGGCAACGACGACCACGGGCCTGCAAATGCATTTGAAGCAGACATATCTATTATATATATGCAGTGATCGTTGTTGTAAACCCAAGTTCCTAGGTCTCAGCAATCCGAATGCATCGAACTGCAGTAAGTACTTTGAAGGGTTTCAAGTCAAAACGGAAATGTTACGTAAGCCAATCAGAATCACGCTGTGTCACAGTGTGACTTTCGAACAACTGTCGATCGCGCCGCCACCAGACGCGGACTTTGCGGGTTGGCAAGTTCGATCTGCAACCTTCTGCAACACGTTCCACCTGGGCTTGTACTTGTCTTTGTTACCGTCCTTGCCGTCGTCGTCCTTGTCGTCCTTCTCGCTGGGTACGCCTGTGGATGTCGAATTACGATGCTGAGCCTTCGCCTGGTCGAATCTCTGCGCAAACGTTAGGACATGGCGCATCCTCTCCTCTGCCCTCGGTCTCTTTGAGTCGCAGTCACATAACGGACGCCCTTTCAAAGTCTCCGGACAATGGCGCAACTTTAGACCTGGCACGCAAGGGGCTCACGGATGTTGGAGAATCAGGCGCTGAGGAAATGGCCATGGTGGGTCAGGAAGATGACACAGGAGCAGACAGCACGGTTGTGAGGTGAGCTTTGTTCTCACTTATATACGCGTATTACTGACTTGCCGTGAAGAATCGCTCTTGCATATAATCGTCTCACTACATTACCTATGGCTTTCTCGCTTCTTTTACGGCTTCGCTACCTTGTATTGAAGAGCAACAACTTCACAGTATTCCCCGAAGTTGTGCGTCCTATCAGTATGCATGAGTGGCTATGAGCTGATGAAGACGCGATAATAGCTTACTGTAATGCCATCCTTGGAGATTTTGGATATTAGCCGGAATAAAA
The DNA here is from genome assembly GCA_001683735.1 of Grifola frondosa. NCBI lineage: Eukaryota > Fungi > Basidiomycota > Agaricomycetes > Polyporales > Grifolaceae > Grifola > Grifola frondosa. Next base: position 281,682 of record LUGG01000018.1, read on the forward strand.
TCAAACGATTACCATCTGAACCTGGGTCACTCACCAATCTCCGGGCATGTCCCTTTGCACCAACCTAATCTGTAAAACAACTGATATCATTTTACTAGGTGTTTTCGCTCCATAAAAACAAAATTCACAGGCTTCCAACATATTTATGCGAATTCAGGCGCTTGAGTACGTTCAAGGTTGAGCAAAATCCGATCACATGGCCTCCGAAAGCAGTGATGGAGTCTTATGGAAATCTTAACGATGCTCAAGCAATGAGCGACTGGATCAAGAGTCTGCAGGCATGGCTTGGAGACAATGCATCGCCTTCTAATGAACGAAAGTTGAGCGACGACTCTACTCAGAATGAGCAAGGGAGTAAGCATCCTGGTCAAGATACAGTCATGTAAGTGTCTCAAGAACCCAATTCATGCCTTTTGCTCAACTACCCCCCCCCCCCCCCCCTTTTTTTTTTTCTCCAGCGAAGATAATTCAGACCTCTTGCAACAAGCCCCTTCACGTCGAATACCTCTACGTACCCCTTCATTGTTGCACATTCGCTCCTTATCGGCAGAATCTGATTCTTCGGCTTATTTCCAAATGGATCGATCTCGTCCAGGGTCAGATACAGATCCGTCTCCTCCCGTCACTCGGCCAGATTTTGCATCTCGTCTTCACGATGACCCTTCCTATCGCGCATATCCCGTAGCACATCCACGTCTCCGGTATGTTCGCCGGAGACATACCTTCCTCCTGTAGACTTGCCGCCCATTGGTGAAGGAAGTGCAAGCAACAACCTCACCGTTCTTCAACAGGCGCACAGTCGTCACGAGTCCTATGTTATTGGTAGACATAAACCGCTGGCGAACGGGCCATTAGCCAAGAAGAGCATGCCTGACCTTCGGCCTGCCAGGCTGCATCTAGCGACCAATTCAGGGATACCGCGGTCGATGCCCACCGTATCCTCCGGGGGTTCTTGGACAATATCAATGGGTCAGTGACGCGACTTAGCACGTATGCTATTCATCTAACATACCTCATTTATTAGCTTCCAACTTTCATCTGCGATCACCAACGAGCCTACCACTGCTTCTCCTGTGTCGATAGATCGGTCTGCTCCACCCAGGTGTTGAACGCAATTCATATTTCCGCCGTCTCTCCTCATTGACGCCAGCTACGCTCTCTAAGACTATTCCGCAGTCATTGCTTACATTGGTTGATGCGATACGAGGCGTTCTCTTCGCACTTTCCCAAATCTATCAGACCTTCAACATTACACCGTGTACGCCATCGACGAGCGGCTATCAGCGGTGCTTCTGAAAGTCCTAGGCCCGCTAGTTCGTACATGACCCAATTAATCAACGCCTGGATCGCTTCGACACGATGAGCAGGAGAACACTACCATCCCCTCCTGTATGCAGGCAGTGGTAGAGTTGCAGGGACAATGTTACCATCTTCGGAAAGCAGTGGGAATGTTGTCGCTCCAACTGAAGTCCTCGCGACGCATGACGATGTGCGCTATACAAGACAGATGTTGTTGGTCCTATACGGAGCGATGTCGGAGATTGCTGGTTCGTGGCAGGCAATGGCTGTCATATCGAAGCAGTGAGGCCTCTTTTGTGGGAGGTGCGTCGACCGCCTGTGGCAAAATCGCATAGTACCAAGAATGCTGCGATCCGCGCGTAACAACTCCCAGCGCGGACAAGCCAAACCCGCCACCTGCGTCCGCATCGCCAATGACATCTTTACCGTTCCTCCCCGCACAAGATCCCCCTCGGTCACATTTGAGGACCAACACTGCGCAGCGTTCCCTGGACCTTGGCAAGAGCCACATTAGCCGTCGACATGCTGGATCGTTCAGTTCGAAGGACGTAGAAATTGGAAAGATGTTGCCATCGTATGTGGGTGCTCCTCCCTTCAATTTTGGTGTCGTCAATGGTTTGCCTTTGCAAATACCTCCCACTCGTACTATGAGAAGGATTGCGGTTTCTCCAGCGCAACATACGCCGGATGGGATCCTGCCACAGTCATCGTCCATGAAGCCTTGGACCACACATTCCCGCCAGGGCTCACAGAATTCGCTCTTGGCGTCATCGTCATCGTCGTCGTCGGGGCTGCTAGGGGCGCGCCAGGAGCCCTCCTCCAGCACAAATACACTGGTCGACAAGGAGGTCATTGGGGCTATGAAGCTGGCTGTGGAGGCAGCGCCAGCGCTTTGGGAGATGATGGACGAGATCATCGACGAATCCTCAGATACCAAGGATGACATGAATGAAGCTCTGAGTAAGGCGAGGACATAACTGAGAGACTGAGAGAAAGCATTGAAGCTGTCCAATATGTGCCCCCATAGTGGATGGCAGAACTCTACACGATGACGCCCATATTTTCGTCAAGGTAAGATCGCCTCGTGTTCTCTGCATGTCTAGCGTTGATCAAGAAACAACTGCCTCATGTCAGACTGTCATCCAGTTGTCGAATGCTATCAAAACGCACGGCGCCGCCCGCCCGCTCTCGTCTCCCCTTCGGACAAACATGGTGAAGCTCACCAACGCCACACAAGAGTTTGTCATGTTACTCCATGTGTCATCGTATTCCCCCCGGCCGTACTCTCCGATGGTAAGTCTGATGGCCCAGCCGACTCTGGGCTGCCAGACGACGGCCGGCTAGGTTCGAATCTTGCGCGGCCGCAGTGTCCTGCCATCTGCCAGCTTGAAGTTAGCGTCAGCGCTGAAGGATCCACCGCGCAGCGCATTGCCTCATCAAACATTTACAATCCCCAATCCTCCTCACTTTGGACCTCTCAGAAGAGAGGTCAACATGGATTCTGCCCTCGTTCCAGGATGATCGGGGGACTGTTGCTTTCGTTCTGCTAATCGATCTAAATTATCCACAGTTATTCTCTCTCAGTTCATCTGCATATTCTTGTCGCGCATCATGTCACATCCGTATCTCCTCTCATACTTACTGTCGCACTAGTTGCCGTAATTTGATAATCACTTCGACTGCATTACGCCCACTTTGAACATATTAAATCGACTCGAAAGCCGATATCATACGGTACACCACGTCTACATCTCTGCACTCGCAGGCCACAATTATGAGCCCCTCGGTCTCCCTTTCCCTTACTCACGGAATCAATCTCCGCGTTAGTAGAATCCTCTCGATCTCAGCTCGGATCTCCTGCAGATTGATCTTCAAACTCTTCGCATCCTCAAACTTTCTATGCGTCTTCGCCTCCTCCACGAAGGACTCCAGCAGAGCCTCTTGTTCGAGAAGGGCTGGAGGACGCGGGCGACCTCTGAGTCAGGGTCAATCACTTGATCCTCTGAAGCCGCCAGGTCGGTAGACGAAGATGCACCACTTCTTGGGTTTGGCAGAGACTACAGCAAACAGCACGGTGAGATAACGGAGAACAGAATTTGATAGGTTTCGGAAGATAGCTTACCTGCAAGGGAAACATGTGTTTTTGCAAAAACAAGTTGGCCCGGATGACGATCGCAGCTTGTATACGATCTTGAGAACTACCTGGGCCTCCAGGACAAGGAACTTCAATATCCGTTTTGACAGTGCGTCGTACTGTGAAAACGCCTCTACAAGTCGTTTCCTAGCTGCAGATGCTTCTGGTGTTGGCCGCTCGTGCTTACTGAACCGTATTTCAACATGAGTAAGCACCAATGGCTATTATGGAATCACGGACCTCAAACTCAGCATGAGCTCTTGAAACTGCGGTAACGCATCTTCGATTTCTTTCTCGAGACTGATGAATGCCTATGACACCCAAATCAGACGGACTGGCTCACAACGCTGAATGGACGCACGTCATATAGCTTCGAGAAGATTGGCACAGTATAGAACTCCTGCTTGTACTGCCGTCGTCTATGGCACATCAGATTTGGCAAGTCGGAAAAGAATGAAGACACCTACAATAGTACAGGCCGACAATCCCGACATATCCGGCACCTTTCAGGAACTTCTCGTCCTCGCTCAAAGTCTCTTCCTTACCTTTTGTTTTCCCTTGGGTAACGGTGCTTCGCCTCCGGACGCCATAATCGACGCCTTCGCCTACCTCCTCAATACGACCAGTGCTAGGATCCGCAACAAACAAGAGCGAGCATGTTTCTGGCCGCTGCGGATACTTAACTGGCAACGAACAGATAATTCTCCCGCATAAGCGACAATGGGTTTGCGATTAGTGAGCGGATGGAAAGACGCGCTGCCATAAGAAAATACGGTCACCGTATGATAATTCACGAATCCGGTCAAAGACTCACGAACACAACGGACATTGTGAAACGGATGCGTCGTCCTCCCACGGCGTGATAGTTTGCTCGGCAGCTATCATGGTAAACATTGAGCCATTTGATCCACAGTGACAGATGTCCAAAACCATGCACCTCGTATATCGCCTTTTCCGCTCTGGCCGTCTGCGTCTGCAGCACGCCCCTCCACAGATCACCTGCACTCTTGTTCTTCAGCTCCGCGATGTCGAGATCCCAGATTGACGAGCGCGCCTCGCCTGCTGCAGCGGCCGTTTCTCGTTGTGCTGCTGCTCCGGGGAAAAGTGCAGCGCGATAAACTTCTCCAGCCGCCGTTCGAGCCGCGTGCGCTCTATCCGCCCGACGTCACGCGACGACTTGCGTGCCTCAATAAACTCGTCAGTGCGCAGCCTGCATACGCCATTGGGCTGAAGCCGGGCCGGTACGGTGCGACGAAGCGGACGGGTACACGAACGGGAGCAAAGGAAGCGGCGGAGGATGTTGAGGTAGATGGCGTGAGTGCCGGTGAGGAGACAGATAAACCGTATCTGTCTGGGGTGTCGGCGATGACATCAGCGAAGATCCCCGGGGAGGGGGGACGATGGGCGCCGGAGAGGGGGAGCGAGTCGTGACGGGCGCGTGAATTTCTGGCGTCGGGGACGTCGACGAACGGTGAGGTTGATGAAGGGTGTAACAGGTAGGGTTCTGTCATACGAAGCAGTGAGCGATGTAGGAGATGAAGAACGTATGCGATCGGGCGTTTCGTTTTCACGGGGCGGTTCCAAGTGACGAGGTGGAGCCATGTTATCGGAATTCGTACATGCATGCTGCTTGGACGGAGAGGCGAGGACGAAAGCGACTGTCGTGCAGGAGCTGAACGTAGTGGGACATGCCGGAAAGTCGATGACCTTCGAGTGCTTGGAAGAGATTTGTCAGAATGAGCCGGAGAAGACGATGTAGAAGGTCCAGCAACAGGAGAGGACTGAGCAATGCCCTTTCCATTGGGTGCTGGAGAAGTGGGCTTCGAAGGAGATGATGGAAGAGTCATCGCAGGGGAGGGCGGTGTTACTTGATATGGTCCGACATAATTGATAAAGGGTATTCGCGAGATGAAAGCGGGTCATCCAAATGCACATTATTGCTGGGTTGAGCCTCGTGGCGGGGAAGCGTAGCCATCATGGAGGCGGGTCTGAGAATCGGAGAACGACCATTCACTGCTCCTGGATTCCTCGGGCTGTCAAATTCAGTCGAGGCATATATTTGCGCAGGACGACCGGCTCGCTGAGAGTATGTCCATTTCCGTATACTGTGGGGGGACGCGGCTGTGGGAGGGCAGCGTTCACTAACTGCTGGCTGGATGAGTTTCGGGAATGTCGTTTAGACTGCGGGTGGTATGAACGTTCGTCACGTATACGACCATTCTGACGGACCTTATATGCTTGGTATGGACAGCAGTAGAAGAGTCCAGGCGTAGGATAGTGTACAGCGACGAGGGGGGTCATGAGAGATATCGCAGTTATCGTGACTGTTGACAAGCACCGCCTGGTGCAGCCCACGTATGCTATTATGAGATAAGAACTGTCAAGGCGCAGCTTAGTCGTTGGCAACAAGTGAACAGCGCTCACTGTCGAGCGTTTGACCACGAGGGTCCAGCACGCCGAAGCTGCCGAACCGAGATGCTAGACGCCCATAATCAACACGCAGCACAGCTACACTCTCAGTTCACACCTTCATTCATACCCATGTCCGCACCTACAGGCATTGCCGTCTCTCATGACTCTTCTGCATTTTCTGATGTAGTAGAATCCAAAGATACCAGGTTCCTCAAGATTTCTATCCGCAATGGTCTTTGAGCATCTCTTTCTTGCTCTGCTTCTCAGCTCATAATGTGCTCGCCGTCCGTCAGAATCTCTTGTTCCGGACGAGTCTGTGCCCGCATCTGGCACTTTTGATCAGGATCTAGACAAACTTGCAGACATCCTGGAGGACAACGTCCCTGCATACATCCTCGTGAGGCTAGACGACCCCCCTCAGAGTGGTTAGCAGTCCACTATGTACCCGATACGGCGAAAGTCAGAGACAAGGTTTGTATATCCATCGTTGACAAGCTTGGTGCATTTGACGCGACTTTGAGTACAGATGCTCTATGCTGCGACGCGTAACACTCTCACGAAATCTCTCGGATCTGCCCACTTCACTGATAATCTGTTTGCTACGAGCAAGGCCGACTTGTCCGCCGAAGCATATGCCAGGCACAAACGCCATCTCGCGGCGCCCAAACCCATGAGTGCCAGGGAGAAAGAGATGGAAGAGGTTAAAGCTGCCGAACGTGAAGCAGGCGGTAGGTTGTTGGATGGAAGTCAGGCGAGAAAGAACCACATTGGAACCCGTGTCGGCCTGGGGTGGGCAGAGGATGTAGAGAATGCTGTGAAGGAGCTTGGCTCCGAAGACGGCAGTCGTTTAGTGATCACGGTGGGTAGATCTCCTCGCGACGCGTTCATTGTCTGACGAATACTTAGGCCATTGATCCGGCATCGGAGACTTTGGTGTTGTCCTCTGTGGCAGAGATTGGTGTAGAAGGACTCGCGACTGCTCTTCCTGCCGATGAACCATGTGTGTTAATGCGTTATCGAACACTATTCGTGACTGACGATCTCGCACCAGCGTATGCTTTCTTCGCATGGCCACATAATATCACATCCTCGCCGCGACGTGATATCGGTAAGCCCATCTATCAGTTGTTCAAGTAGACATCCATCGCTCACTTTCAAATAATCGCGATGCGCCCCTCACACTCAAAGTATTTATATACTCGTGCCCCTCCTCGTCTCCCGTCAAGCACCGCATGCTATATTCATCTGCCTGTTTGTCCGTCTTCCGGTTTGCCCAGGAGCTTCTCGCATCTGTGGGCGGCTCGGCCCTTGCGTCTCGCAGGATTGAGACGTCAGATCCCAAAGAGCTGAACGAGAGCTTCCTATCATCTGGGCTTGGGCTGTCGAGTTCTGCTACTGCGGGGAATGTTACAGGAAGCTCAGCCGAGGACACAGAGAAGAAAGCGTTCGCCCGGCCCAAGGGCCCAGCGAGGAGACACTGATCATGTGCATTGACTGATGTTGTGTGTGGTTCACGAAGGCAAAGGACAGACAGGGAATTCGTAATGTACATTATTTTTCACCTGCGACCAACCGATGTAAGAATGATGAATATTCCGATATCATGTTCCGTCCACGCCAATGCTCCAGCCTCACTTTCTGTTTGATGGTGCGGTATCGTTTGCCTCCCGCGCCCCGCTTCACGCAGGTGGCTGACCACGGGGAGCTAATTGCAGCAACTAAAGTTGCCTTTTATGGCGCATGTTTCCGTCACATGCAGACCGAAGCTCGTCCGCTGACAATGACACTGGGGAGTCGCTCCTAACGGTCCCACCCGTCCTTGGCAGGAGTCGTCCAGCATATATATGGATCGTTCCAGGGCATTTCCGACGTGCATAGGCTCTCCGAATTCGAACTCTTCTTAGGATGATGCTGAGGTCCACAGCACGGAAGGCGTACGTACCGTCGCGGCTCGTCCCGTTCCCGGTGTTCGCGGCTCGCCCGGGCGTGGTCGTGCTGAGGATCGCGGGCAGCAGCTTGAGGGGGCACGAGTACAGCACCGCAGCTGGCTTCCCAGGTTCTAACAAGAAGAAAGTCTGGAGCTCCGCGGAGGAGGCTGTCAAGGATGTGAAGTCAGGAGACGTACTCTTGAGTGGAGGTAAGCGTGTAAAGATAACGATCCTCAGTACAACGTTGAATGGCTCGTAGGGTTTGGACTGTGCGGGACTCCAGGTGTGCTTCCCCCCGCATTGAAAGTCACGAGCTAAGCTGAAACTGGTGTCGCAAGACACTTTGATCGGCGCTCTCGCAAATAGGAAGGATGTATCAAATATAACAGCCGTTTCGAATAACGTCGGGTCCGGGGAGCTTGGTCTTGGTATGTTTTTGTGGGAGAAAATGGCAATGAATTGAGATTACAACTGCATGATAAACAGGAAAGTTACTCTACACCGGTCAACTAGACAAGATCATGGCGTCATACATTGGGGGTAAGCACTGCGACATACAATTCGTCTGAATTGCTGAAATAGTATCCCTGTGGCCATCAGCAATAAGCATTTCGAGTCCTTATACCTGGATGGAAAGATATCCTTGGAACTCATTCCGCAAGGCACTTTGGTGGGTCGTCTGCACGCGCATGCGGCAGGCTTCCCTGCCATCTTCACGCCTACTGGAGCCTCCACGGCTGTGGAGGAGGGGTCTATACCCATCCGCCTGAAGGAAGGTGGCATCAAAGCTGGTGTAGCTATACCAGGAAATAAGAAGGAGGCCCGAGAGTTCAATGGAAGGCGATTTGTTCTTGAGCCTGCAATCACTGGGGATGTCGCATTTGTGAGGGCGTGGAAGGTCGATGAAGTGGGGAACTGTGTCTTTAGGTAAGACATGGGCAGAGCAAAGGTCAGCTGAAGAACAATTTCTGATCGAACTTTACAGATACACATCCAACAACTTCTCGTCTACCATGGCGAAGAATGCAAAGCTGACGATTGTTGAGGTAAGCGTGACATTCATTCTTGGTAAGAATTAATGCATTATTCCGACATACTCACAGGCTGAGAACATCGTTCCCATCGGTTCAATATCACCAAACGCAATTCATTTACCCGGGATTTACGTTGATCGTATCGTGCCAGCGACGACACCGAAGCAGATCGAATTCACGACTTTGGCATCCAGTCCGACGGAGGAGGAACCTACAGATCCTGCCAAGAAAGCTGCACTTGAGCAAAGGCAGCGGATAGCGAGACGGGCTGCGAAGGAGATCAAGGATGGGTTCCATGTGAATCTAGGTATCGGAATGCCGACGCTTGTGCCAGAAGTATGTGGCATCAGATTTGAGTCCAGGAGAATTATTGAAGTTGGTGTAGTTCCTCGAGCCGGGTTTGACAGTCTGGCTGCAGAGCGAGAATGGTATATTGGGGATGGGCCCGTATCCGACGAAGGAGCAGTTGGACGCGTAAGCCGTTTCTTCTGATGTACTGGAGAGAATGATGTTATTGACCCCCGCGTTTCGCAGCGATATAATCAACGCAGGCAAAGAAACTGTCACGCTTCTGCCCGGAGCGTCCGTCTTCGGTACGTCCTCGCTATTTGGGGACAGGTCACAAGCTGATTTGTGTCTTCAGACTCATATGAGTCTTTCGCGATGATCCGCGGTGGTCATATCGATGTAGCAATACTTGGGGTAAGTCCGCGCTGTCCAATAAAAGCAGTTAGTCGAGTACTTATGCTTCCGATAGGCAATGCAAGTGTCGCAGGCGGGGGATATTGCAAACTTCATGATCCCAGGAAAGCTTGTCAAAGGTATCGGAGGTGCGATGGACCTGGTTTCTAACCCCGACAAGACGAAGGTGATCGTCGTTATGGAGCACTGTGCGAAAGACGGGACTCCCAAGATCCTGAAGGAATGCGGGCTGCCGTTGACTGGTGCGAGAACTGTGAGCCAAATCATCACGGAGCTCGCCGTGTTCGACGTGGATCGCCAAGCGGGAGAACTCCACTTGATGGAGCTAGCACCAGGCGTTACCTTGGAGGAAGTGAGGGCAAAGACTGGGTGTGATTTCAAGGTGGCCAAAGACCTCGGCACAATGTAATTCTGAGAAATCTTTTCGTCGTACCTGTATTCCCGACTATAGATACCAGGTATTTAATTTTGCAATCAAAGTGTACCGTGCCGCGCCGCCCGAGGCCGACCGTCCGAGTCGGATTCGATGAGCGCGCTGCGCTGTCCGCTCTTGTCCGCTGCTGTCCGTCGGAAGCAGCACCGAGCAGCACCAAGTTGGTGGGTCGTCGTCTTAGCCGGTGGGGAAAGCCGATAGTTCGGCGTGCGGGAGATTGTCGGGCAAGACCGCGTCCGAATATTGCCAAATGTGGGAGGAGTTCTGAGGGAAAGGGAATCGGAGGTCCTCGGTTTACATCACGTGATCTACGAGCATCGGCCGGGTGGCGATATGGGATTGGAGGTCGTCACTGCACCCCTCTTGTCTGGACCGTTCAGCAGACTTCTAACAGAGGCTACATCGCCCGGAATTGTAACGGAAGCCCCGTTGCATTCGAGAACACGCGGTATAAATTTTGTCTCGATCGTGATGCTCCCCAGGTTTCCCCACTCCCCGCTTCGTCTGGTAAATTGACGAAGGGCATCATGTTCGCTCTAAGGGCTCGCGCCGTTGGGCTACCCCGCCTGCGCAACACTCTAATACTTGCCGCACGGATAAGATACTACAGTGTTCCCGCAGACCTCCCCATTCCGAAAAAGACGAAAGTCTGGGACTCGATTGACGAGGCATTGAAGGATGTCAAGAGCGGCGATACTATCCTTAGTGGGGGTGAGTGAAGCAATGCAGTGCTGTATGCATCCCCTTTCTTACCTGCAATCTATAGGCTTTGGACTTTGCGGCATTCCAGAAACTTTGATTACGGCCCTCACGAAGCGATCGGACGTGAAAAATCTGACTGCCGTTTCTAACAATGCTGGTGCATTGGAGCACGGTCTTGGTACGTGGCCCATCGATACTTCGATAATGCGTATTCACGTAGACTCCAGTCAAGCTCATCAAGACGAAACAGTTGGATAAGGTTATGATCTCGTATCTCGGAGGGTGCGTCTTCTCACTCTACCCCTTGTTCCCCGACTCGCCCTGACATCCAATTCAGTAACAAGTTCCTTGAAAGCGCATATCTTAATGGAGAGCTCGGAATCGAGATGGTCCCCCAAGGCACGCTGGTCGCGCGTTTGAATGCTCACGCAGCTGGCTACCCCTGTGTTTTTACACCCACTGGCGCTTCGACTGCTGTCGAGACTGGCGATATCCCGATTCGGTACAATCCTGGTGGCATGAAGCATGGTGTTGCGATCCCGGGCGAAAAGAAGGAGGCTAGGGAGTTCAGCGGTCGCCGGTACATCATGGAGCCTGCAATTCAAGGCGATGTAGCCTTCGTCCATGCGTGGAAGGCCGACGAAGTCGGCAACTTGGTCTTCAGGTGGGTTGCGGTGTAGTTTTGCAGATGACGAGCCTCATGCGAGATTGGATAGGTACACGGCGAACAACTACAACGCAATCATGGCCCGCAACGCGAAATTGACCATCGTCGAGGTGTGTACCTTTTATGTATCGTGGATGCGTGCGGCAATTGATTATCTGTCATGACGTCATAGGCTGAAGAGATCGTGTAAGTTCCTGTATTTTCAGCCTGTTCTTCGGGTTGCGATACTGAAGATCCCGCGTCCCTGCAGTCCAGTAGGAAGTCTGTCGCCAATGCTATTCACGTCCCCGGTATCTACGTCGATCGTATCGTCAAGGCAACCGAACCCAAGTCTATTGAGCACGTCGTACTCGCACAGAACACGGATGCGCAGAGCACGGACACTTCCGCACCTGCCAGCTCGGACAAGGCTTCTAAGGACTGGAGACACAGGATTGCCAGGCGCGCTGCCAAGGAGATTGACGACGGCTTCTACGTCAACCTCGGCGTTGGTATTCCCACCCTTATTCCCGAGGTAAGTTAGAGGTTCTTGCGCTCTGTGCAGACTTGTATACTCACTGTGGGACGTAGCATTTGGACCCCTCTATTAAGGTCTGGCTTGAAAGCGAGAACGGTATCCTCGGAATGGGTCCTTATCCCACGAATGACCAAGTCGACGCGTGAGTGTTCAACTCTTCCGTGGTTTGCGCGGTTGATCTAATTGAGCAGTGACATCATTAACGCTGGCAAGGAGACGACTACTCTGCTTCCGGGTGCTTCCACTTTCGGTGAGCTCTGTCGTGCCATGTTCGTCGCGACCGAGATGTCTGAAACATCAGCTGCTCAGATTCCGCTGAGTCCTTCAACATGATTCGTGGTGGTCACATGAACGTCACCGTTCTCGGAGTGAGTATAAGCTTACATCTCCTAATTTGTGCTGTGCTGATCCCGGATGCAATAAGGCTATGCAAGTCTCGCAGAGCGGTGATATCGCTAACTTCATGATTCCGGGCAAATTGGTGAAGGGTAGGTGCAGTTCGACACAATGGATCGGGCTGTGTTGACATGCTTCATTTTTCAGGTATTGGTGGTGCTATGGATCTTGTTTCAAACCCTGACAAGACGAAGGTTATTGTCACGATGCAGCACTGCGCCAAGGACGGTTCCCCCAAGATTCTCAAGGAGTGTGCACTGCCTTTGACTGGCGCACGGACTGTCAGCGTCATCGTTACGGACTTGGCCGTATTCAAGGTTGATCGCGTCGCGGAGAGCTCGAGTTGACGGACTTGGCTGAGGGCGTCACGCTTGAGGAGGTAAAGGCGAAGACGGTTGTGACTTCCGGGTTGCGAGCACGATCGCACGTTGGTAAAGACGTTCAATCGAAGTACTGTAGTGCTAGAATGTAATGGGGACGGACATACATTATACTCGTGTAGTTTTATATTGTTAAAAGCAAAAACATGAATACCCCCGGTGTGCATTTTGCGAGATAGCTTAAATTGGCGCCTCCTGAGCGGAGCCGTACTGTTGATGGTTTTCATCTGCAGTAGATCTTGCAAGGCTTCCCTGCATAGTACACGACCTGCGCCTTCTCCTTCCTCCCCTCATCCAGCCTCTTCCTGTACCGAGAGCACCTGCGGTGTAAAAACCGCACAGCCTTCGTCCAACGGACTAGCTGGAGTTTCACTCACCAAGATCAGCCAGCGCTCGCCGGGCTTGACGGTCCCTTCGGGCTCCACGAGCTACTAGCCATCTTCACACCTTCTATTGTCGCTACCTCCCAGCTAACCCATCCCACCGGGTCTCACATACACCAGCATGAGCTGGCTAGCGAGCTTGTTTTCCTCGTCTAAAGGCGCAGTGAGCTCGCGAAGGCCATGACGTCCACTCACGAGGCATTCAGCCTGCCAACATCATCCCCAAGCCAGTCATCACATCCTGACGCTTTCAGCGGAGAGGCTCTCAGTACTGCACAGTACCCTGGCTCTTCGTACTCGTATCCCCCGCCGTCGGCAGGACCTTACTACGATGTCCCGCCCACGTACGCTTCCATTTGCATAAGCGGTATAATTAGCGACTAAAGACTACTACTTTTTAGTGTCTCCCGCTCGGGCCCCACGTCCATCCTCCCCATCCACCGTAATTCCCCCCACCATTGCCGCCTTACCCCCCACTGTCGCATACATGGAACGTCTGAGACACTGGCTTTCTAAGAATATCCAGAGTTGGGCGACACACTGAACTATGGCATCCTACCCAGGACTAGCGCAGATCGAAATGTCTTTGGTTTTCACTCCCACCCGTGCGTGAGTCGTATCTGTGTGTTGACGGCCAAGAGCCGGAATCCGCAGCAGGGTGTTCGGAGGGCCTGTTCTTCGGCTTGACATTATTGCCTCTCGAAGATGTTCTGGAGGAGTGGAGATTCTGGAGGGAAGTCGATGATGACCCGATACGGGGGTAATGAATCACTGCGCGAGGTGATGCAGTCCATTCTCCCGGATGGGTCAGGAAGGCGTACTCATGTCGCGTGGATCCCACTCATAGCGGACAAAGCCGGCAACTACCTTGGCGTAGACTTGAATCCTGCGGAAGGCGCTGTCGACAAGTAATCGTCTTCGGGCGGGACTTTGATACCAAGGTTGTGATGTGGCGGGAGCGGGCCTGGCGGTGGCCAAATGGCTTCGAGTTTCGTAGAAGATCTTGAGACGGTGAAGGATTGAGCTTGGATCAAGTAGCGACAACGAGGGAGCGAAGATTCCGTTGGGTATGAGAGCTATTTCTTCGATGTGTCGGGTGGTCAAGGTGATGGAGGTGGAACACAGGCACTGGAGGGCTCGGGCTTGCTGGTGAGTATAAAGGCTGGAACGTCTTAGAGGCATGGCGGATCGCAGTTTGCGGGATGGCAAGATGCTGGCATCATGCCTCGGGAGGCGACATCGCATCCGGAGAAGGGCAAGGTGAGTTGCCTTGGTGTTTCTGTCTCAGCGATAGTTATGATATCGTCTACAGGAGAGGAAGGTCACTCCCGATCATTTGCAGATGCCACCATCAGGGAGTGATTCAGGCGCGGAAGTACCAATACCTGTGCTCCTTAATGAAGACGGAGAGACTTCAGCTCTCGCTTCGACTTCCACACCGCTAGGCAATGTAACTAATGTGTCCCACAGTCTCACGCCTCCATTTCTCGCAACCACTGCCTTCGATATCCATTACGAAACCTCCTGCGCCCTTACCTGTCGATCTTCCCAGTCCAGACGGCCTCGACTCGCCATCCGGACTGGACCGTAACATTCCAGTTCGTCATGACCTAGAATCAGGTGGCAACATCCCGATGCGCGAAATCGACGACGTACAGCCTGCAGTGTCGATGCGTCTACCACAGCACCTATAGCTGCCAGTCCTGCTCCGCTCTCTCACTTTCGTCCGTGGCATTGACAGATTCCCTAAGCCTATCCAGTCTCTTACTCAAGTTGTGGCCACTGCTAACATTCCTGACTTGCTTGTTGACGATGAACCCGTACCCGCACCGCACTACCGTGCAGACGGATTTTGCGAGCTCATCGGGATCAGGGGAAGCATTGCACCGATTCGGCGAAGTCGGATTCGCCCGTGCTCATCTCCGCAAAGATGCCGCGCAATCAAATACCGATACCACTGTAAAACTCGTCGGTGGCGGTGTGTTAGTGGCGCGGTCGACGAGTCCTCCAAGACGGCTTCTCGTTGAGGACCCGAAACAGCGGCGAGGTCGCATCCATTCGTTCGGTCGATTCGAAGTCTTCGACAAGAGCGAAGCACGAGAAGAAGAAGAGCAGCTTGTCGAGCCTCAAAAAGATCGCGCATGGCAGGTGGGAAGCGGAAAACGGACTCTGTTTCGCTGAAGGGGAGTGACTGATGCAGGCATATGCGACCTCTCCTCCGGACCTTCATATACTTTGCTCCTTCATCACTCAACACCTTTCCCTCGTCGTTCCTTTGTAAAGGTACATTTTCCCTTCAATACCCCGTAGTTACCATCTAGTAAGATGTGATGTCTGCACTTAAGCAACAGCGGAATTGCAAAGCTAATTATTATCCATATATTGAGGTTCTTTTCCACGAACTGATGATGTTATCACAAGGCTCGGCCAAGCATACAGCACTGAGGAGAAATTTCCATGATTCCAGTGAGAACATCGTGGAAACATGGTGAATTTTGATGAAATAAATTTAGCATAATATTTGCGAAACAATTGTAATATTATTTAAAATATAATCAACAATGTGTTCAAAATGTGTTCTAACAAATTCACTCAGAAACAAATAAAATTCAGGCTATAGCTTGTTGATGAGTATGCATATGAAGCCTGACAATTGCAATGTCAATATACTCCTTTAATTATTAACTTTGATTTACATGTCATCTTTGATTACACTTCGCCTGGTCTGCCTTGTAATCCTCATATGAAGCATGAACATTTCTTCATAATCAGCCTTGATACTTCAATCAAAGACATCGTCATCTTGGAACCCTTCATAATCAAAGAGTGAATAGAAGAGATCATAAAATAGGTATAGTCAGGCTCCTCCTTGAAGTGCAAAGCACGTACATGGCTCAATAGGAGGGCAAATTCTGCAGAAAGTATATCATATATATCATCAATAAATGTATCCTTCTTCAGCTGCAAATCTGAGCATGATCATCTCCAAGTCCTTGCCAAGGAAGAGAATCTGTAACAAATTTCCTGATTTGGACATAGACGCCCAGTAAGCGCTGGACGCGTCACGTTATCACCTGCAGAATCAGGTAACAGATAGAGGAACGATGTCATATTGATGACATGGATCAGTAAGCGGATGAGTAAGGCAGAAGTGTGGGATAATGACCATACATGTACAAATGGACCTTGCTATTTAAGACTGGTTGATTCACTTGGAATGTCAGCTCATTCAACTTCGTTGAACATTTATGCTTTTATTCCAACTTTCGCTCTCAAAATCGTTGCGTACGAATACCAACACCGGGAGAAGCCTACTCGCTGGGTTTTGGCTTGATTCGTAACAGTTTGAATGAGCTATTGATGGCCTTCCCCCCCCCCCCCCCCTGCCTGTGACTTCTATCACTCACTACCAGGAAGGTGGTTGGGTCATTGTTGTCGCTCACAACAAGCACGTTGCAGGAGCTGACATCATTTCAGCAGACGAAGCATCTGCGCTCATTGTGGCAGCCGTCAACTTTATAGGAGAAGTCCCAGCTGTCCCTCGACCCATCCTCCGACCCACCAGGAACACCAGAGAGGAGCTTCAAAGTGCTGAGCACTTCGAAGAAACTAGGGTGCTGTTTGTTGCAGACGAGAACAACTGGGAGCCCCAGAAGTTCATCGCAACCCCCCTTGCTGTCCCTGACACCATGTGCATCCAAGGCCATTGCCTCACGATTCTCGTTGCCATGGGACTCGACCAATATAGTTTCGATTGCGACCACGTTCACATCGACGATCTCCATTTTCACCAATCGGCCCACTGCCTCCCCTACGACATGCACCTTACCCTGCACCTTCTCTCCATGTACATTGAGAAGGTTTTCCTCCACCTTGACGACAATTCCCCTCTTCCCTTGTGGGAGATTTTCGACCTTATCCATTTCCACTTTGCTTTTCGCCGAAATTTCAACTCGAACGACTCCACGTTTAACACTTGCCAGAACACGGCCGACCTCGCCAAACATCTCTTTGAGACTAATGTGCAGCACTGCGATAAATTTTGGTTGTAACGTAGGTCACGGTGATAGCATCTTCGTGTACAATTGTATCCCTTTTGTGCACTTGAAAAAGAACTTTTTCTGCTACATATGTCCAACCCCGTGATTGTCCTTATCACAATGCAAACTGTCGTCACCATCATTTCAATCCTCTGTATCATCAGACTCTTTTACTACCTCCTCTGAAGATACACCGAGATTCATATTCAAGTCGCAAGAACTCCTCCCATGAGTGCAGATCTTCAGCCCACATCCTCAGCTCCCACCAATCCAAATGAGCCTCATGGATCTGGGAGGACCATCCGAAGACCTGTGGAGCCATGAGGAGACCACAGCTATTCCCCCTCCTCCCCAGGCTCAAAGGGAACTCGAAGCATTTGTGACCAGGGTGGTCTTGAACCTTCTCACGGAAGGCCTGACTGATCATACCCGCCGTATCATGGAACTCGAGGAAGAATGAACCTCGCTGAGGTCATCGGTGAATGACCAAACGAGCTGAGTGAATGGTCTTACATTGGAAAACAAGAGCCGCCTTGCAGACGTAGTCGCTTTGGCAGAGAGAGCAGCGAAGATCGAGGCGAAGGCCCTTCAAACTGACCAGGTCATGTGGGAACTCCGGGACGACATCGTTACCTTGAGAGAATCAGTCAAGAATCTCAAGGCTCGATGTCTGGCTCTCGAACACCCTCTGTCCCGAGGAAGACCATGCTCTCCTACACCCAAACGTTCATCGAGCCCTCATTTTCACAGATCAGCATCCCCGCTCCCGAACCCTCACCCAGCTATGCCCCTTCCTACACCTCGTTTGATGTCCCCAATTCCGAATATGATGGGGCACTCGGCACGTTGTCGTGTATTTCCAGCGATCGGTATTAAACAATCACTACTTTTACCAAACAATCAAAAGACTATCTGACAGAGTAATATTTGTTTTATAGCGAGGGTTATTTCCTAGAAATGACGGGTGCACCAAGCTTGACGGGGTTTCCTACTTTTCCGGACAGAGGCTCAGTCGAGTTCGGTTGTGAAAGCGTACTTTCTACTTTTCACAAGGATCACAATGCTCTGTGGTTTCTTCTACGGTGTTCGATTACTCGAAATATACCATGGGACTAGAAACAATAGCAAGGCTTGACTTAAATAGCTTGCTCTGTCAGTACACTACAAACTTCCTACAAAGTCACTGCCTTGGTGCAGTACTTTGCTACTATGACGAATTCCGCCTGGTGAAGGGGAAATGCTCCTGGACTTCTTTCCAGAGACTTATACTCCTCAATCCACTCACAGGACAACTATCCAAACAATAACAAACTCTTTCTTAACACTGCTCACCTGGTGCCTTTGCGACAGGGCTTCTGTCCTAACAAAGGTCTGACAACTAATCTGCCTAAACTTGCGCTCCCAAAGTCTCTTGCTTTGGCAAGCTAACAATCTAGGTCAGTAACTTCTGATCTTCTTTTCCTAACCTTGTGCTTCCAGAATCTCTTGTCTGGACAGTTGACAATTTAGGTAACTTCCTTTGCGACAGAACTCTGTCCTAACAAAGGTCTTGACAATCTTCAACCTTTTGCCTGAACTTGCACTTCCAAAGTCTCTTGCTTTGGCAAGTTAACAATCCAGGTCAATACTTAGTAAGCAGATGGGCCTAGCAATACTTCTGATGTGCCTCAAGTTAAGAGAAAGAATATAAATTGTGAGGGAGTGCTACTGAGGGAGGAATCGGGGGGGAAGAATATATTCGAATGATTTGGCGATTTTTCGCTCGCCCTTATATACCCTCCTGAATCCTTCCATTCTATTCTATTCTATTCTATTCTATGGCTGACTAATCCCCTTCTTGCTTACCAATCCACTCCCAATGCTTACCAATCCACCAATTTTCCTGCTGACGAATGGCTTTTGGAAGTTGCTGGAAGCATCTCTAACCTCTAGTACTTTCTGCACAGTTCTGTCTCCTTCTGGACAATTCTCCCAGGTTCTATAAGTTCCTAGGATGTTCTCCATGATCCTATGTTATTCTGGAATCTGTCAGAATATTCTGGAAATTTCCTTGAGCTTCTGGATTATTCCAGGAATTCTGAAGTAGAAATTTCGATTAAAGTCCTTCTTTTGAAGACTGTAATCTTCTGGAAAGTTCCGGAAACTTCTTCTCTGCTAGGTTATTCCGGAATGTTCATGAATATGAAGCCACAGGTCTATTTGTCCATGTCACAGTTGCCACAGTGTCCATTTGCTGATCCAATCCAGATTATATGATATGGATTTGGTGAAATGTGCTGAGTAATGACAAATGTGTGCAAATAGAGAGGAATGGGATAAGTCTTTGCATAGCATAGATGTGTCCCTAATTATCCTGCACTTTCTTTTGCAGCTTGCTTCTTTATCATTATTTTCTTCATCATGGAAACTCGCAAGGGTATGCTGTCTCGATGATGTGGTTTCCATCCTATCTTCTGACCAATCTGATAACTCCTTTTCTGCCATGCTCTCTTTCCTGCAGGTCTTTGTATTACCGGCTTGGGTGGGGAGCGTAAAGGCCATCTTCTAATTCTTCATCAATATGCTCTTCTGATTTCTCACTTTCTTCTGTATAGTTCCTCTTCTAATGCTTAGTGTCTTCATAAGTGACACTTTGAGAGAGAGGGTGTTCATATAGAGAACTGCTTGGATCATGAAAGTGGAGTAACTGACAGACGAAATAAATGAGGATATAATGACGAAATAATCGACATGACATATTCTACATAGCCTTGTTGCTCGAAATTAATGGAATAGGTCATAACACGTGACATATTCTCGATATGGTTGACACTGCGTAATCCTTTTGATAAGTGACTAGCACTTGACTTTGCTGTCACCTAACATTGCCAATTGTGTCTACAATAGGTATGTTATAGGATTATTGGTGATAAGTATATCGATGAAATGTTGTTGACTTTATAGTTGGAATAGATTTGATTCGTATCGCAATACATTTATTCCAACAGTCAGTTGCCTGCGTAGTTTGCTCATCGTAACTAATTGAGCAAGCTACTGATCAGCCATTTCGATTGATATAGTGTCCTTCTTTGAACTCTCTGCTGAAACTCGCTACAACTTCATCATTCATTCTCGGTGTTGCTGATGCACTCGACATCGGGGTAGGCAAATTCGTCATGATATTCGATACTGGGACGACTTCGGAGTGATGGCCGATGGTACATATCGGTTATCCTGACCGTTCATTCTCTATCTTGGGGAGAGCTATCTAGCAACTTCTTCGGCACATTACTAATGATGACCATGTCCCTCTCCGCACATTATTCAATCTGCGACTGTTTCCATACTCGGTTTCCACGATTATATCACAAACCTTTATGTGATTCGGTGCCTTGGTACATCCCATCTCTTGACTACTATATTTAGGGAGGATGAGGATTTCTTTTGGGCCTGAAGAAGTAGTATAGATCTGATTCTATGTAGTACTTCTTTTTGTAGGATTACTTGAATATTGACATTCCTTCCTAATGAGATGAGATGCTAGTGGTGCCAGACTTGAGATGTGCTGATCAATGGTCACATTGCCATGTTCGAGTACCAATCCAATTTGGTGCACGACAACGTTACAAGGTGGCACCACTCATAAACCCAAGTTCTCGTCACCCACACCCTTCGCTAAGTCCATGAAGGAAGTGACAGCAGAACAATGGATGAAATCATGGGAGATGTTTTTCACTTATTATGAAGTGGAATGCTCGAAAGACTGCATTGCATTGGTTCTCAGTTGCTCAGGGAAGGAGCCCTGGATTGGCATCATCTTATAGCGATAAGTTCAACAGCGGTATTTCAACGGTTCATGGAAGAAATTCAAGGAAGAATTCTCGGACAATACGGACATCTTGACTCGCAATTCAATGCACAGCAAGTGCTTGCACATCTTCGAATGACGGAGCAGTGCAATCTTACACCAAACATTTCCATCGATGGGCACCACAGTCCGGCCATAATCAGCAACCCTTCTTTCACTTCTTCAGGTTCAGATCAAGCAGTCGATTCGAGATGCAATCGCCGGCCATGAGATGCAACCGGCTATGTGGGAGAAGTACCTCAAATGGGCCCAACAAGTGGATCAGGCCCACAGCACTTATGCCCATCCCGGATCATCCTCCACAGCAGTCAAAGATGACTGCTTATCATCATCCTAATTTGCAGAGTCAATCTCACTCTGCTCCAACTCATGCCTGCAACCTCAACACAATGGACGTTGATCACATGACAGCACGTGCAAAAGGCGTGTGCTTTGTATGTGGCAAGGTGGGCCACCTGGCAAATGCATGTCCAGATAAGAAGCCCAGCAAGAAGCTGCTTCATGATATGAGCATCGACGATTAATTTGCATTGTAGGACAAGAGCTCGTCGAGGAGAAGAAGAAGAAGGCTGTTGACAAGGGCAAGCAAAAGCAGACTGCTGAAGAGCCCAAATTGTCCGCCAAGATTCAGGAGATAGAAGCAATTGGCACGATGACAATGACATGGAATACAGATTTTTAGAACAGCCTCATGTTGTCCCTGCTGACATGAAGGCTTCTCTTTCTTGCAACCACTACAACTGTATTAATGTAACTAAGACACCAGGAAATTGACAGAATTTTGATCTCCCAGTTACTAGTGGCAGCAAGGGATCTGTAGAAATGCAGGCACTCCTTGATTCCGGAGCATTTTTGGTATTCATTCATGAAGACTTCGTGCAAAAGCACAACATCAGAGTGAAGCCTCTCAAAAAACCCGTAGTTGTCTACAATGCAGATCAATCTGAAAATGAAGGTGGACTGATTCAAGTCTACACAGTGTTGAAGTTGAAGATTGGCAACCACGAGATGGAGGTCCCATGCTTATGACAAATGTAGGTGATGGAGACTTGATCATAGGTCTCGACTACATTCAATGACATAACCCGGAAAGATTATTGGGATGAAGGGACCATGGAGTTTACTAGATGCCCACAGAAATGCGGACCTCGATTCGCAAAGAAGGAAAAGAAAGAGCCGCCAATGATGGAAGAAGCTGATCGAATTTTAACAGCCACAAATGGACTCCGTATGGCTGAGACAAGTGACGTGAGAGTTCCACCACAACCTACTTGGGAGGAACGAATGAAATTAGAAGAAGAATTCATTCGTGTGGATGATGAAGTTTCCTTGGCTACCGTGAT
This sequence comes from Grifola frondosa, assembly GCA_001683735.1. Taxonomy (NCBI): domain Eukaryota; kingdom Fungi; phylum Basidiomycota; class Agaricomycetes; order Polyporales; family Grifolaceae; genus Grifola; species Grifola frondosa. The sequence goes on from LUGG01000018.1 coordinate 303,899, forward strand.
TCGAAACAATGCTGGGAATTCTACAGACACTGTAGCCTGGATGAAGTCATTTCACATGATCCGAGTCTAATGCTATCCTCGATCAATGGGTGGAAATTTGTGCTAAATACACCAAGTCGCAGGAAATCGAGGAGGCCGCCCAAGCAGGTAAATAAAAGAAGGAATGGAAAGAGATTGTTCTGGATCACCTCCACAATTTCGAAGATGTTTTTTCGAAGATGGCCAGTGAATGCTTCCCTATGAGCAAGTCCTACGACCATGCAATTGACTTGATGCCGGACCAAAACTTACCACCCATTTTGAAGATCTACCCCTTGTCACCGGAAGAAACCCATCAGTTGAATGAGTTTTTAGACGACAACCTCCGAAAAGGTTATATTCACCATCCAAGAGTCCCGTTGGTGCAGCCGTCTTCTTTGTAAAGAAGAAAGATGGATCTCTTCGACTGATTCAAGACTATCGAAACCTGAATGCAGTCACAATCAAAAATTGGTATCCACTTCCATGTATCAGCTCCCTAATTGATCATTGAAGGGCACAAAATACTTTATGAAACGACCTTCGTTGGGATACAATAACGTATGGATCAAAGATGGCGATCAGTGGAAAGCAGCGTTTAGAATGCATCAAGGCTTATTTGAACCAACAGTTATGTTCTTTGGACTTCATGGCTCTCCAGGAACGTTTCAAGCAATGATGAATGAAATTTTGAAGGATCTCATTCTTGAAGGACATGTGGTGGTTTACCTGGATGATATTCTTATCTTCACCACCAACCTTTGCACTCATCGATGTCTTATGTGCGAAGTGCTTAAATGCTTGTGGACAAAGACTTGTTCTTGAAACTGAAGAAATGCCTGTTCGAGGAGCTGTCTATTGACTACCTGGGTATGATCATTTCATAGAACTCTGTCTCCATGGACCCAAAAAAGGTCGAAGGATTCTCGACTGGCCAGTGCCCAAAACCGTCAAGGAAGTTCAAGCCTTTTTAGGCTTCACGAACTTTTATCGATGCTTCATTCAAGGTTCGCGGATGTTTCCAAACCGTTGAATTTTAACTCGGAAAGGGTTCAAATGACAATGGGAACGAATAACAAGACACTTTTGAAACTTTGAAGCATGCATTTACCTCTGTGCCCATCCTAAAACTCCCAGATTTAGACCAGCCATTCAGATTGGAGACGAATGCTTCAGACTTTGCGACAGGTGCCGTTCTTAAACAACAAGATGGAGAAGGAGCTTGGACCCCATCACTTCTATTCCAAAGGGCTTAATGAACATGAACACAACTACGAGATTTACAACAAAGAATTGCTCACAATTATTCGTGCCCTGGAAGAATATAGGCATTACCTCGAAGGAGGCCCTCACCCTGTTGAAGTTTGGTCGGATCATAAAAACCTTGAATACTTCCGAAAGGCTCAAGATTGATGTGCAGACAAGCTCGCTGGTTGCTTTACCTTACCTGGTTCAGCTTCATGATTCATCACTGTCTGGAAAAAACTATGCAAAGAGCCGATCTGCTCTTGCATAGGACCGATCATGAAGAGGGGTCACCTTAGATAACAGAGACAAGGTCGTGCTAAAGGCAGAATACTTCCAAGCCCATGCTATCCAACATGGCCACGCATCCATCATTCCTGACCAATCCCTACTTGATCGCATTCGCGAAGCTCTTACATGTGACGAAATCACTACCGAACCGATTCAAAAAGCGATGGCCCATGGTCCACGTGAAGTTGGTGCCGGTCTACAAGATTGGAACATGGACAATGGTCTATTGCTATACCAAGAAAAGGTTTACGTGCCAAAGGATGACACTATCTGCAAAGAAATTGTTCAGTTACATCATGATTATCCTACCACTGGTCATCCAGGACATTGGAAGACGTACGAACTCGTCAGCCATAACTATTGTGGCCAGGCTCTCAGTGTACATCCGGAATTATGTCGATGGCTGTGACACTTGTCAACGTAATAAAACCTTCCCTCGACAACTGTATGGTCCTCTTCAGCCTAACAAGATTCCGGACCAACCCTGGGACGTTACAATGGTGGATTTAATTACAAGTTTACCAGAAAGCAGTGAACATGATGCAATTATGGTTGTCGCTGATCGAATGATGAAATGAGCACACTTCTTCCCTGTTCATGGTACGATTGATGCCCAGGAAGTCACCGAGATATACTATCGAAAATATGGTCACAGCACAGATTACCTAAGAAGATTATCTCGGATTGTGGAACTCAGTTCGCATCTCGAGTCTTCCAAGAGCTGTGCAAAATTCTCGAAATAACCTCCGCCATGTCCACTGCCTATCACCCACAGACCGATGGTCAAACGGAATGGATAAATCAAGAACTCGAGCATACTTATGTATTTACTGCAATTTCCATCAAGACAATTGGCATGACAAGCTTATCGAAGCGGAATTTGCATATAACAATCAAGCTCATGAATCTACGAAAGTTTCTCCATTCTATGCAGACTGAGGGCATCATCCACGAGCAATGCCAGATCTCGTTACAACGGTACGACATCCAGACTTGAACACCTTGATGTGCAAATGTGAAAATGCTCAAAAAGAATCACGGGCAGCACTACAGCTTGCTGCAGATTGTATGAAACATTATTATGATCAGCACGTACAGGAAACACCTCAATTTAAAGTCAGTGATCTAGTCTGGCTGGACACTCACAACATTCATGCCAAGCAATCAAGCAAGAAGCTGAGCGCAGAATGCCACGGACCATTCAAAATTCTCGAACAGGTCTCACCGCTCAACTTTAGGCTTAAACTTCCTCGAACTTGGTGCATCCACCCTGTATTCCATGCATCATTATTGTCCATCTACAAGACAGATCAAATCCCAGGTAGGAAGCCGATGAAACCCCCTGCGATTATTATCGAAGGAGAACACGAGTACGAAGTTGAAAAGGTTCTTCGAACAACAGCAAATTGATTCAAAAGCTAATTGTACATTATACATTCATACTTCATAATCATACATGAGATTTGTGAGATGATGAACACTAATGGCAATGGTAATGATACAAAGACAGACAAGAAAGTTGAAAGTGTGTGAGACTAGTTGTAAGCAGAATTGTCATCAATAATAATACTGTCAAGAGTATTCTCCCCTCCCCCAAGAAACAACCTGGCAAGCAAATTCCTCATTATTGATTGGCTCCTGCAAGATATTCTCATCAGTTAGATATTCTAAATTTCACTTGACATGCTCATGTTTCAGGTTAAATTTCAGCATTTGCACTCGATGAGAAAACTTACTTACATGGCATGGGTGGGCTGCACAGGAAGATAATTAAGAGTCACAGTGTAAAGTGTTGGATAGTCCTTGCAGTATATCTGAATTTATTGCCATCAGCCATTGTCCGGACAATAGAAAACATTAAGAGACACTCACAGCCCAGTACTCCAAAATGTCATATTCAAAATTGCATCCCTGCATGTGGTGTAACTTATATTCTTCCTCAGCAGTCCTAACTGCACCTCTGGGATGATTAAGCTCAAATTTATCAACTGGTTATACTGAGCAGCCAAGCTTTTCATGGTGATATAAACAGCCTGGGCTAATGCACCACATGTGTAACATTAGAGGTAACAGACATGTTGAGATGAGCAGCATATTTTCACATCTTTGAGAATAGTCATATTGATAAAATATAGCATCGATGTAACATTCAAAGCTTTTCACAGCCAGAATGGTTTTCTCACTTCGACAAATATATTCTGCTTCCCAATACTTTTAAACCCATGTCATCTTCATTGTCAGATTTAAAACTAGAAATTGTGTTCAGTTTACAAAAGCATATATAAAATCAATACTTACATAGGGCAATTATATAGACTTTTGTGTTATTCATTCTCTTGTAGTATTCACTGGCCTTCATGATGCCAACACTTACATATGGCTTCACTAGTGTTCCTTCATGATCACACAGTTTCTCCCATAATGTTTGCAAAAGTTCGATTGCTAAAACAGCAGCAGAGAGCATTGGACTATCTACCACAGAAAGTTTGTTTGTTGTGAGATGTAAAATCTAACAGAATAATATTAATATTTGTAGTGACACAAAAAGCATCAGGTGTACCTTCACTACCACTTTGAATTCTTTCATAACATCCCATTTCATGGGAAGAGCTTTAAGTGGGTGAGATCTCTCTTGATTGCATGGAATATAAAGCTATTAACTGCCTGGTTTAAACATTATTCAGGCACACTTTGTTTAAGTTATCGAAAAAGCTAAAGCTACTTATTGGTTTCATTTCATGAAGATGATGCATCATGTGCCATGTGGAGTCCCAACAATGTCCCATCTCCTTCAGAAGTTATTGGTTAGATAGCTTAATGACAATAGGTGGATCACCAAGAAAAAAGTACTGCTCCACATTGCCTTCCTTGACAATGTCATTGAAATGTTCCTTCCTCTGTCCAGAGGAGTGAACACCATGAACAATGCTATGTTCCAAGATAGTCAAGTCATGGGCAACTGTCTGTGCAAATATATGAGATTCTCTGTCTGCAGGGGGATGCACATCAACATCATCATCAACAGGTGTTTGAGAGTGACTTTAGTACATGCTGTGCACAGATGTTGCACATGTGCAAAGCACCACACCGATTGTCATTTGCATCAAAGGTCACTCTAGGAGTCCTTAGTAGTATAGCAAGCTCAATCATCATGGTATTATTGTTGCTAGCATTGTTGAGTGTGATGTGCTCCACCTACACAACTATTAGCAATTTTGCAATTGGAAAATAACAACTTACTTTTTGAGTAATTTGTGTGTGATCCAGAGATGCACCATAACATGAGCCAGATGTGTTCCAATGTGGCTCCTCAAAGGTGATGAAATGCTATCAGTGCCATTTTCAATTCCAGGCTCTTGTTGTTAGACCTTTGATGAGATAATGAGTGATAAGGGCCAGATATAAGTAGCAAGACTTTGAACTCCAAATATCACTTGTGAGACTGATCTTCCCCAAAGTGGCCTAAAGATAAGACTCAGCATTGATGTTACCCTTATAAGAATAATAAACATACATTCAAATCTGCTTTTAATTCAACAAACCAGTCTTGCCATGATTGAATGATGGCTACATGTATCTTGATATAGTGTGAAATGTCTGAATTCTTAAGCTCCAATCGAAGCATTATCATCAAGACATGCAGCTCTGATTGCTCAACAATGTAGATAAACTATATTATCATTATTGTTAGTTTTTGAATAAATGTGATTAATGTAAATGCTTACCTGATCATCAGAAACAATGGGTGAAAGTGGAATCCTAGTGGGCTCATTGCTATTAGTGTTGGCAGCAGTAAGCTTCAATGCAAGATCAGCTGCTGCTTTCCTCTTAAGAAGCTGTGGCTCCCAGCCTTATAGAGTGCACTGTTCCATATATTCATCCTTATGATAATTCTTGATATGTCTTCATAAGCCAGGTGTGCTGGTTCCAGGGAAATACTAATAAAACATGTCTGCCACAAGCACAGGGTCATGTATTGCAGTCTTTCTATAATATAAACCAGTTAGATAATAACTTAGATAATAAATAAAGACAAACCTGCACCACTTGCAAATAGTGCATGAAGTGGGATTGCCCTTAACACCTTTAATAAAAAAAGTACCATACATCGGCAGCATCAGCTTCCAATTTGTTGCCCCTTGTGATAGAAGGGGTGGAAGAACTATTGAATGCTGTTATAATGTAAGGATATTCAGATGTAGAAAAAGAGAAAACACAACTTACTTGGCATGGACAGTTGAGTGGTCACTTTCGTATTACCATCATCAGAGATGGCTATATCAATGGTCTCCCCAGCTGCCTCAGGGGGGTCAATACATCTTGATGCTGAATGGCTGTGACCACATCCTCTGCATGCCATGATGATAAAGGATAAGGAAAGAAATAAACAATAAATGTTGCTGAATGGTTCAAGAGGGCAGAAAACTGGAAATAAGATGACATTGGCTCAAAACTTATATGTATTGACATTAATGAGAAATATTTGTTCTGCTATGAACAAACAAAACACTGCTGTCACTATTATAAGTATATCAGCTATAGCATTTATTGCATCAATATTGTGTTTTCTTACATCAGTATGACATTATGTGATCATTTGAGGGTGAGCAAAGTGAAGATAGCCAAAGTTCTGTGTAATCAATGTACATGTCAGTCAAGAAAAAAAAACATCTAGAAATGTATGAAAGAAAAAAACCTGATTTAACTGCAATATGTGTAAGTCACCATTTATTCAATTAAGTAAAAAGTACCTCTCTCACTATTAGAAGGGCATTGTCAAACTCTTGAAAGCTTTGGTCAGTTATTTAGCCTCTCAGATACCATTAATATATGATTATTTGAGAGCTATGTAGAGATAATGAAAGTCCTATATAATCAATACATGTGAGTTGACATTATGTTCCATTGAGTTGCAAATGCTTCTCTCACTATCAGAACTGTCTGACTAGCCAACTTGCTGCTCTTTATATTTTATTTCAACACATACTTGTATCTACCCCACTCTATGAAGCTCATTCATGCTCTCATGCTCAGTACAAAAATTATTCAACTAGTTTAGAAAGGAGGAAGTCACACCTCATGATGTATTGCACATCTTTAGCTTGTTCTGTGTACAAGATAAATACATAATGATGCCCAACCTAGAAGATTTCTTGTAACAAATAGCCAAAACCGTGACAGAGTAGGCTTACTCCTGGTCTTGCGATTTGTACGTGTTGATTTCGGTGAGCGAAGCTGGCAACGAAAGCAAATGTTCAACGAAGTCAATATTAAGTACAACTAATATACAAGCAACTTACCTGGCAACGAAAGCAAATGTTCAACGAAGTTGAACGAGCTGACGTTCCAGGTAGCAAAAACCAATCTTAAATAGCAAGGTTCGTTTGCGTACGTATGGTCACTATCCCACAATAATGCCTTATTCATCCGCTCACCAATCAGTGTCATCAATATGACACCCGTTCCTCTATCTATCACCTGATCTCACAGGTGATCAACGCGACGCGTCCCAGCGCCTACTGGGCGTCTATGTCCAAATCAGGAAATTTGTTACATTACCCCCTCTTCAGGCGAGTTTCTCCGGACGAGCTTCGTAACCAATGATTTTGCCTCTTGTCCAAATTCCCGGCAGTTTATCGACGACAGTGTAGTTGATCAGCGGTTGAAAATGCATGTCGTTCATCGATAATTGGCTGATTTGTCGTGGAGCGGAGGGGTGTGTTCGATGGAAATCGGTGATGAGATTGGCGGCGTTATCAAGATTGGAGCGAGGTTCCCAAGAATTCTCGGATTCGGGGTATCCTACCCATTTTACGAGGTACTGAAGATGATTATGGAACATCTGCGAATCGAGAACCTTTTCGACTTCATACTCGGGTTCTCCTTCGATGATGACCGCAGGCAGTTTTGTCGGCGTCCGGCCTGGGATCTGATCTGTTTTGTGGGTTGACAGCAAAGACACATGGAAGACTGGATGGATACGCCAAGTTCGAGGGAGCTTAAGCCTAAAGTTGAGCGGTGAGACCTGTTCGAGAATTTTGAATGGACCATGATGTTTTGCGCTCAGCTTTTTGCTTGGCTGCTCTGTACGAATGTTACGCGCGTCCAGCCAGACTAGATCACCGACTTTAAACTGAGGCATGTGCTGTACGTGATGATCGTAGTAACGTTTCATACGATCTGCTGCAAGTTGCAACGCTGCCTGTGATTCCTTTCGGGCAGCTTCACGTTCGCGCATCAGGGTGTCCAAGTCTGGGTGTCGTACTGCTGTAACAAGATCTGGCATTGCCCGTGGATGACGTCCCAAGTCCGCATAGAATGGAGAAACCTTGGTGGACTCATGAGCTTGGTTATTGTACGTGAATTCCGCTTCGATAAGTTTATCGTGCCAATCGTCTTGGCGGAAATTACAGTAAATGCGTAAATATTGTTCGAGTTCCTGGTTTATCCATTCCGTTTGACCGTCGGTTTGTGGGTGGTAAGCAGTGGACATGGCAGAGGTTATTTCGAGAATCTTGCACAGCTCCTGAAACACTCGCGACGCGAACTGGTTCCGCGGTCCGAGATGATCTTCTTCGGTAATCCATGCTGTGACCATATTTCTCGATAATATACCTCGGCGACTTCTTGAGCGTCGATCGTACCATGAATGGGGAAGAACCGTGCTCGTTTCATCATTCGATCGGCAACGACCATAATGGCATCGTGTTCGAGCTTTCAGGTAGGCCCGTGATCAAGTCGACTGTCGTAATGTCCCAAGGTTGGTCTGGAATTGCGTTGGGCTGTAGGGGCCGTACGGTTGTCGAGGGAATGTTTTGTTACGTTGACAAGCATCACAGCCGTCGACGTAGTTCCGGACATAACTGAGAGCCCTGGCCACCAATAGTTACGGCTGACGAGTTCGTACGTCTTCCAGCGTCCTGGATGACCAGCAGTAGGATGATCATGGTGTAACTGAACTATTTCCTTGCGAATAGTATCGTCCTTCGGAACGTAGACTTTTCCTCGGTGTAGCAAGTAGGCCGTTGTCTACATTCCAGTCTTGTAGACCAGCAGCGAGTTCATGTGGGCCGTGAGCCATCACCTTTTGAATCGGCTCGGTCGCGATTTCATCACATGTGAGAGCTTCACGAATGCGATCAAGTAAGGATTGGTCGGGGACGATCGACGCATGACCAGGCTGGATCGCACGGGTTTGGAAGTACTCCGCCTTTAATACGACCTTATCTCTATTGTCTAAGGCGACCCCCTCTTCATGGTCAGTCCTACGTGATAGTGGATCGGCTCGTTGCAAGTCTTTCCCGGACAATGATGAATCGTGAAGTTGAACCGGGTGAGGTAAAGCGACCAGCGAGCCTGTCTACGTGTAAGGTCCTGGGCTTTACGGAAGTACTCAAGATTCTTGTGATCCGACCAAATTTCGACGGGTGGGGCCTCCTTCGAGGTAGTGCCTATATTCTTCTAGGGCGCGAATGATCGCAAGCAACTCCTTATCATAAATCTCGTAGTTGCGTTCGTGTTCGTTGAGCCCTTTGGAATAAAAGGCTACCGGGTGCCAAGCTCCTTCCCGTCTCGCTGTTCAAGAACGGCACCTGTCGCAAAGTCCGAAGCATCCGTTTCTAATCTAAACGGTTGGTCCAGGTCTGGGAGTTTCGAATGGGCGCTGAGGTGAATGGATGTTTCAGGGTCTCGAAAGCGGTTGCTGTTCCTGTCCCCATTGCCATTTAAAGCCCTTTCGAGTCAATACGTTCAACGGTTTGGAAACGTCTGCGAAGCTTTGGATGAAGTGTCGGTAGAAATTCGCAAACCTAGAAAGCTTGTACTTCCTTGACGGTTTTGGGCGCTGGCCAGTCGAGACTCCTTCAACCTTCTTTGGATCCATGGAGACGGAGTTCTGCGAGATGATCATGCCGAGGTAGTCAATGGATAGCTCTTCGAACAAGCATTTCTCCGGTTTCAAGAACAAGTCTCTGTCTCGTAATGTTCGAGTACTTCACGTGTGATGCGTCGATGAGTGCGAAGGTCGGTGGTGAAGATGAGAATGTCGTCAAGATAAACCACCACATGCCCTTCGAGATGAGATCTTTCAGAATCTCGTTCATCATTGCTTGGAATGTTCCTGGGAACCGTGAAGACCAAAGAACATGACGTTGGTTCAAATAGACCTCGGTGCATCCTAAAAGCTGCCTTCCATTGATCACCGTCTTTGATCTGCATGTTGTTGTATCCCCAACGTAGGTCAGCTTCGTAAAGTACTTGGCGCCCTTAGTTGGTCGATCAAAGAGCTGATACGAGGGAGTGGGTAGCGGTTCTTGATCGTGACTGCGTTCAACTTTCGATAGTCCTGGACGAGTCGAAGAGATCCATCTTTCTTCTTACAAAGAAGACTGTGCACCGACGGGCTTTTGATGGACGGATGTAACCCTTTCGGAGGTTCTCGTCCAAGAACTCATCCAGTTGACGGGTTTCTCCGGTGACAAGGGTAAACCTTCGAGATGGGCGGCAAGTTTTGGTCCGGCATCAAGTCAATCGCATGATCGTAAGACTTGCTCGTAGGGAAGCTTCACTAGCCGTCTTGGAGAAGACATCTTCGAAATCGTGGAGGTGATCCGGAACGATCTCCTTCCATTCTTTCTTCTGCTTTCTCGCTTGGGCCGCTTCTTCGATTTCTTGCGACTTGGTGTACTTTGCGCAAATCTCTACCCATTGGTCGAGAACTGCGTTAGACTCGGGATCATGTGAGTCGACCTCATACCAGGCACCGTGTCCTTGTAAAACTCCCATACCGCTTCGAATAACGGTATCCGAGGGGAACTTCATCGTCCGCACGAATGAACTCTTCTTCTAGTTCCATCGTTCCTCCCAAGCAGGCCGCGGTGGGGCTTTCGCGTCACTTGTCTCAGTCGTACGAAGTCTTTTCGTGACACCAAGATTCGATCAGCTTCCTCCATCGTCTGCGGCTTCTTCTTGTCCTTCTTCCGAACCTTGGTCCGCACTCCTGTGGGCACCTAGTAAATTCCAAGGTTCCAGCGTCCCAATCTATCTCCGGATTGTGTTGCGAATATAGTCGAGGCCTATAATCAGGTCTCGATACCTACGTTGGTCACTAACATAGGGACCTCGGTCTCGTGTCCCCTATCTCAACTTCAACACCGTGTAGACTTGGATCGGTCCTCCTTCATTTTCAGATCGATCCGCATTGTAGACGACCAGGGTTTTTTGAGGGTTTCACTCCAACGTTGTGCTTCCGCACGAAGTCTTCGTGAACGAATACTGAGAATGCTCCGGAGTCCAGGAGCACCTGCGTTTGTACGGATCCCTTGCTGCCTTACTGTAACTGGAAGATCAAAATTTTGACGACTTTTTGATATTTCGGTTACACTAATACAATTGTAGCGGTTGCGAGAGAGAGAGGCCTTCACGTCAGCAGGGACGACATGAGGCCGCTCTAAAAATCCTTTCCACGTCGACGACGATGCCGATTGCTCCTATCTCCTCGACTTGGCTGGACTCGGGCTCCTTAGCAGTCTCTTTCTGCTTGCCCTTGTCGACAGCCTTTTTCTTCTTTCCTCGACGAGCTCCTGTCCACAAGGAATTAACTTGTCGATACTCATTCGCGGATCGACTTCCCGCTGGGCTTCTTATCTGGACACGCATTTGCCAGATGGCCCACCTTGCCGCAAGACGAAACAGCGCCCTTTGCGCGTGCCGTGCGCGTCAAGTCCATTGCGTTGGGTCACGGGTATGAGTCGGGCGGGATGAATGAGTTTGCGAATGGGGATGACGATAAGCAGTCGTCTTTGACTGCTGTGGAGACGATCCGGGTGGGCGTAAGTGCCGCGGGCTTGATCTACTCGTTGGGCCCTTCGAGGTACTTCTCCCAGGTGTCCGGTTGCGTCTCATGACCGGCGATGCGTCTCGAATCGACTGCTTGACCTGGGTCGAAGAAGTGAGAGAAGGGTTTGCTGGTTGTGTCCGGACGGGGGCCCAGCGACGGAAGTGTTCGGCATATGCTGTACGACCCGTCGTTGCGAAGATGCATCAACGCCTGCTGCGCGTCGAACTGTGAGTCGAGGCGTCCTTACTGACCAAGAAAACTCTTTCTTGAAGTCCTCCCACGAACCAACTGGAACATTGTTGTTAAATTGTCGCTGTAAGAGGACGCCCAGTCTAGGGCTCCTTCCTTGAGCGATCCAAGGATTAAAGCAATACGATCCGTTGACCATCAGACTTCGTAATAAACGAAGTACGTCTCCCATGCCTTCATCCATTGTTCCGCGGTCACTTCCTTCGTAGGCTTGGCGAAGGACGCGGGAGCGGGAACTTGGGCTTACGAATAGTGCCCTCGTGCGGCGCGCCGGGCCCTCTCGTAGTCGGGAGTGGGGACATCAGTCGACGTGGGGGAGAGGGTGAAGCGGGTCGTGGGTCTGGAATGGGGAGGCGGGCTGGTAGGAAAGTTCGGTTCGAATGTCTGGATGTACGAGAGCGTGGCCTTCCTCGGGACGGAGGTTCTCGAGAGCGAGACATCGTGCCTTGAGATTCTTGATCGACAGCCTCAACGAAGCGATGTCGTCCCGGAGTTCCTGGACGACCTGGTCGGCTTGACGGGCCTTCGCCTCGGCTTTCGATGCTCTGTCTGCTAGAGCGACTGCATCCGCGATCCGGCTCTGTTCTCTTCCTCGAGGCTGTTCACCCGACCTACTCCGGTGTTCACCACTCGGTCAGTGAGGTCGAATCTTCCTCGAGTGTCGTGATGCGGCGGGTATGATCGGTCAGTCCTTCTGCGAGAAGGTTCGTCACCACCCTGGTTACGAACACTTCGAGTTCCTGTTGGGCCTGATTTGTGGAGGAGGAGGTGAATTGCCGTGGCTTCCACGGGTGTCCACGGATTCTCGGACGGTCTGGCTGTGTCCATGAGACTCGTCCGGATGGGTGGGAGCCGTGGACGTGGCTGAAGATCCGCTCCGTTGTCCTGGGAGTTCTTGCGACTCGTATATGAACCTCTGTGTAGGTTCGGAGGAGGTAGTAGAAGAGACCGACGATGCAGAGGATAGAGACAATGGTGACGACAGTTTGGGTAACGATAAGAATGATCACAGGGTTGGACATGCGTCACAAATGAAAGTTCTTTTTCTTAAGCCGCGGAGTGAATACAATTGGTACACGATACTAGACCCTCGCCGTTCCCTTCCTACAGCCAATACTTCTCACAGTACTGGACGTTGGTCTCGAAGAGACGCTTCGTGAGTTCCACGACTTCCTCGCACGACTTGTGCACGTTTCCACGCGCTTCGTAAATCTGACGAAAAGCGAAGTGGAAGTTGACTAGGTCGAAGATCTCCCACAGGGGAGGGGGTGATTATCGTCGAGGTAAAGAAGTATGTTCGTCAAATAGACGGAAAGGAGGTGCAGGGAGAATGGACGTCATATGGGACATTGCGGGTGTTGTCGTGCCACCGAAGGTCGTCAACGCGAGTGCGGTCGTGTTTGAAGCTGAACTGGTCAAGGCCTACAGCGGTGAGGACTGCGAGGGAATAGCCTAAGACACGCTGGGTGTCGTCGGCGAGGGGTGACAACGAACTCCTGAGGCTTCCAGTCGTCCTGCCTTCGATGTAGAGAGCGCGGGTCTCTTTGAAATGTTCGATGCTTCGGCATTCGTACACGGTGTCGACGGGGTTCCGAGCGATCTCGGTGGGGAACTCATTCCTTCTGTTCTGGGGAATGGGGCGATCGTAGGCGGGCACTTCTCCTATGAAGTGTGCAGCCCTCGCGACGACGTCAGCGGCCTCGTCCACAGTGACGACCTCTGCTCCAGAGACGATGTCGTTGTGTGCAACGACGGTCACCCAACTGCCCTCTTGGTAGCGTGTGATGGAAGTCACTGAATCGGATGAGGGGGACGGTAAGCAAAGCTCGTTCAAACTGTAACAAATAGCCAAAACCGCGACAGAGTAGGCTTACTCCCGGTCTTGCGATTTGTATGCGTTGATTTCGGTGAGCGAAGCTGGCAACGAAAGCAAATGTTCAACGAAGTCAATATTAAGTACAACTAATATACAAGCAACTTACCTGGCAACGAAAGCAAATGTTCAACGAAGTTGAACGAGCTGACGTTCCAGGTAGCAAAAACCAATCTTAAATAGCAAGGTTCGTTTGCGTACGTATGGTCACTATCCCACAATAACGCCTTATTCATCCGCTCACCAATCAGTGTCATCAATATGACACCCGTTCCTCTATCTATCACCTGATCTCACAGGTGATCAACGCGACGCGTCCCAGCGCCTACTGGGCGTCTATGTCCAAATCGGGAAATTTGTTACATTTCTATGAAAAGGCTGACACCATCAGATTTAAACAGTTTTTAAGCACATGCAAGAACTACCTGCTAATTAGCATGTTCTGGAATGATGACATCAATCACAATATAAGAAATTCAAGAATATTTATTGTCAGGTTATCTCAGTATCCATCTTAGCAATATATGTAAGAAAATATTTTTGTGAATGCTCACAAGTTAATAATCTTGTATCTCACCAGTAGTAGTAGTGACTTGCTGCATCTTTTTGTCTGTAAAAAATAGTGACATTGACATTTGTTTTAAAGATATTTGTATGCACCAGTCTGAAATTTTTGGAGGACAATAAATAATGTGTATGAAGGAATGAGAGTACAATCTATTAGAAATGTTAATCACTATGACATGTAATCATTGTCCTTCCATTCAAATCTGTTATCCACCCAACCCTTTTTTGCTCCATCTGAATGCAAAACTAAGGAAGCTCAATCTCCAGTGTAGTGAAGATTAAAGTGGGTGGTTTGAGAGGAGAAAAAAATAATCATGTCACCTTACTGAAGATGTAATACAAGTCCAGGTTCTATCACACAAAGCTCACTACCAGTATGATCTCTGATCATTAACACTGGGCAAGCTCAAAGATCTTGTGTATTCTGATGTTCTTGAGTGACAACATTGAGATTGAGCACAAACCCGCTAAAGAAATGTACAGGGGAGGCTTGTCGACCAGAAAGAACTTGCAGAAAGATAGCAATTTCCTCATAAATATGAGGAAGCCTCATGTGCAACTAAAAATGTGATTAAGCACATGCAACAACACTATATAATAATGTCTTACCTTTTTCTCAATTCATATAAATACCTTCTTGAATGAGTTGCAGAGATTGTGATACTCATGCTCATTGTGGATCAGCTACTTTTCAATGTATAGTGTAAACTGATGGTGGTTGGTCTGACGTGCACCCTCTTGCTGCAGATAATTGGGATGTACATTATTGGGAGCAAGATCACCCTATTAAATGGACTGTTAAATAAGCACATAAAATATAAAGCAGTACACACATAAGTGGCGCTGTGACCATAATATGAAAAGTGAATGGCAGAAAATAAATTGCCATCACAGGACTCAGAGCTGTTCATATTTAGCAGCACAGATGGCTTAATACTCTCAACGCTGAGGGCACTAAACACATTATGTGTCAAGTTGGAGCAAATGGCCTCTGGCATATTAGCAAAGATGTAGGCAACAGGATTTTCATCTGCACCGTTAATGCTAATCTCAGGTCTAAAAGAGATAATTAAGAGTCTTGTTAAAGCAATAATAATAATAAGACTTACTGATTTAGCATTTTAGAATCTACTAACATATGACAATAAGGTGTTTTTACACTATATTCATCATATAGATCAGCAAGCTAAAGGAATTGCTGTTAAAATAAATAGCTAATAAATAAAAATGATACTCACTGCAGATTTGAAGTTATCTTCATCCCTTGGTACATATGCTTGTTGAGCAAACACACACTCTTCATTTGTTCATGCACAACAATATTCATAGCTGTCATGAGGATAGGGAATCATTTTTTTGGCTGCAGAATTTATCAAATACTGTATCATAAATGGTGACATTCACATCATCATTGACATCCTCATTTGTGATGTTTCCAAGTCCACCAAGTTCATCACCAGAGTATGATAAAGGAGAGAGAGGGGATTAGAAATATGAAAAGAGGACAAGAGAAGATTTTGATTTATGATAAAAAGAGAACGTGATTTGTTATTTCCTGTGACAGGTTTAAAGCAAGATTGCCATGCTTTCTCATCCCTCAGGATGGATCTAAAGTCACTGCAGAATATATTAGACTATCATATGTTTATATAGAATGGGACACTTACTTTTGTTAAATGTTGTCAAAGAAATGATCTGACTCACCAATATTTCTACAGTTAATGTCTTGATTGAGATTATAATTGGAGAGAAGTGATGTAAAAAAACATTGTGGAGAATTTTAGCCCCATGAATAGACATAGATGTGTCACCAAGGGATAATCCTCTTAACAATATGCTTGCCCCAAATTGTATCATCACAAGGTAGTAACACAATGATTTGGTGTTAAAGATGGCTCCCAAAACACAAAACTGATTTCATCCAAAGCTAAAAACAAGCTATAATTAGAATACATCATTCAGAATATTAAAAAATACTATCAGTCCTTTTAATTATTGTGGTATTGCATGAAGAGAGCTGACACCGGAAGAAATGCAAGCTAATATAGATGATATTCAGTCTCATAAACTTACAGCTTTTTTCTCAGTTGACTGTGGACTCATTATTAAAGTTTAGATATAGTACTCTTTCAACCATATTTTAAAAATCTACGGTTGAAATATGAAACAATTATGCATTTATTTTGCACTATGTCTAAGTTATTCAGTGGACCAAAAAAGATTTACATGCCTAAAGCTTAAGCTCAGAAAAATAAAAAGTTCACAACTGAGCATAAAAAAGGCAGCATATATCTGCTAAGTTTGCAGTAAATTTATAATATATTTGACATGTTAAGCAGTTTGCTTTTTATAATTGAAAACTCTGCTAAAGGTTAATTTTTAATGATCTTTCACATATCATTGATATAGTTCTATATGAGAAGAATAACTTTATGTCAGAAAAATGTCAATTATATTGCCAATATGTTCAAAATGTGATCATCATGTTTTCTGAACAAACACATTGTGAAAGTGTTTAGAATATTATCAAGACATTATTCAGCTTTTGAATAATATCATAATATTATTTCCAATGTTTTCACAATGTGTTCATATGAAAAATACAATGGACACATCCTGAATATGCATACAATTTCATCAGTATTTTTTCAACATAAACATAAAAATTACAGCTAGAATATATCTAAAAGTATCATTTTATTTGTTTCTGAGTGAAATTGTCAGAACATATTTTGAACACATTGTGATTATATTTTAAATAATATTACAAAAATTTCACCATGGTTATGATCCCATTCAAAACATGTTACAAAATATGACCAAAATCAAAACTACAATGATGCTGATAGAAAAATAACTGCTCACCCCAAATCTAACATTTGTGAAATGAACTGTGAGTTGCTAGATGGATGATATAATGGATATGACTTGATAGTCAAAGTAGATAACAGGAAAATGGCGATTATTTAAAATGAGATAGCAAACTGAAAGAGAGAAGAGTAATTGAGAAAGAATTGTAAGATACAATTGAGATTGAAATGATTATCACATTGAAGTTTAAGAGTGCAAAAAAAGGTGAACTGAGAAAAGAGGGTTAAAATGTGACACAAAAAGTGATTGTCTTGATTGTGAATCTTCAGTTACTTTACAGCAGTGAGCCAAGCTTTGAAATCTTCTAGATAGCACAACATCTTCTTGGGCCAAATGAGATCAAGTATCAGAAACTTCAACAGGATACCTGTCCATTTGAATGGTTCAATCATGAATCAAGAATTATCCATAAGAGATGAACTTCAGAGATTAAAGGTGGTATGTTTTTGGATCATGAAAATCAACTTGGTAGATAGCTGAAACATCCAAGGAGCATAACCACTCATCTGAGGTCTCAGCATGAAAAAGACAGGTGCCATGAATTAGAAAGTAATAAAATAAAAATGTAAGGAGAAACAAGGTGTGATGTGATGATGACCATAGCAATGCTTCTTTATAGTTTTAAGCATTTGCTCTGCCAGCTGATTAAGTCAGCTTCTTTATTTAATTTTAAATTTTGCACAATGTTGGTGAGCCATATATATTTAATATTGTGCATTTTTACAAGTACCACACTGTGGATAGAAATCTGCTGCAGCACCAAATAGGTGATAATCATGAGCTTCATCCCCTTTTAGAAATTGGATTACTTTTTTATTTTCTCAAATGTTATATTTCTTTGCATTATATGTGAATCATAACCTAATATAGCAGTTACACTTTCAGCATGATCAGAATATTAGTTTGTAGCATGCCACAGCATTAAAGTCCATGAAGTTTGTTAAGGAAGAGCATTGTACCGCCTGGAGCTCAGTGAAAGAATGACAGCATTTGCTGAACTGCATGTAATATTTCCTCAACAGGTGAATACAAATGTAAGCTATTGTTTGCAATTTATTGCCACATTGTTGGAAGGCTCATTGTCATATTTGGTCCTCAATATGTCTTCTGCTTAAGACATCATGGACATGCACTCCATGCAGGTGAAGAGTGCCTTGAACCATCTTCACCTAACCCAGGCTGCCAAGAATGTCCAACTGCTGGGCTTGTTTAAGTGCGAGGTGGTGAGTTGAAATATGCCATTGCTGATGCATGCTCAGATTCATCCCAGGATGATGCCTATTGATTTCTGTTTCTCAATGCTGATTGTGTGTGGCTCACACTTCTGCTTCTTAGTGCTCATAAAGAGTGCCTCACATTCAAGCCACCCAAAATGATTGACCTCTTCAAAATCATGGAGAATAATGGGCAGATCCTAGCAGAGTTGCATGCTGTGGTGATATCAGGCACTGCCATCATCAGCAACCTTGGGCCAAATTGATGGTGAGAAGATAAGTGGGTAGAAAGTGAAAGGTTTACTTTGATCAAGGGTTAACATCTGTGCAGGGTGATTAAAATGCTGAAGAGGCCTCAAGAATGGTGCCATGGAGGTGATCTTCAAAAGGACCAGGTCCAATGCTTCACTGTCTTGTGAAGCAGGGTAAGCTGATCAAACCCTTTTTGGTGTAGCAAGGCATTGAGTTCTGAACAGTGAGGTTGGCTTTTCTGAACTGATGAAAGGAATCACTGACTTGTCCTCTGTCTATGAAAAAGCCAATAAGCTACCTTCCATCTCCCCCTCTGAGACTGATGAAATGGTGCAATGACATGAATGGCAGGGTATGAGAATAATAAGAGTGGCTTGCTCCTGAGCTCTTAGCAGCTTTTGTTAGTCTTTAATGTATACAGTGTGTATAGTGCTAAGTGATTTGTATGGATAATGCCTCAGGACTGATATAGAATCAGCATAGAATCGAGATGAAAATCTGAGGTAATTAAAGTGACCCTCAATTCCGGTTCAATTTTAAGGCCTTGAACTATCACAATCTGTGTATGAATCATCTGAAAATCTGACACTCTGACTTTTTCTAATGATATCTCTATTCATAATAAATAGTATATTATGATTAGAGTATAATTAGACTACAATTATATTATATTGCCAATAGATATACTCTCAAGTCATCCCTTTAATGATACATAATAATAATATCTGGCTTGTGAACATATTTAATTATAATTATGAACCATTAGATTGGGCAACTTAGTCCATCACATGCTTTTGTTAGCATCAAATGTTAGTTTGGTAGTTCTGCACATTTTCCTGATCTTTATTACTTCTAATACTTTCACTAACATGTTCATCAATGTAAATGTGGAGATGGCATTCATGTAACAGCACTCCTCCTATCACATCTTATGATGCATTGTATTTGTATGCTCACTTTCTCTTTGCTTTTTTGTGCTATCCATTGTGTACCTATTTTTGTGCCCCAGATTTTCTGCTTCTATATATGTTCATGTATGTGTATGACTGATATAATAGATGAATTACACAATTCTTCCATGTTATTGCATGTCAACCTCCCACTACATAAATGCCCCATCTCCAGGAATTGAAACATGGTGGATATAGCATTGCCATCTAACTCAAGTGTCCTTCTGGAAAGGACACTCATAGTGCAAGATGAAAACAAATTATATGACTTTGTTAAGAATGTTGCTCTGCATACACAGTATCCTTCTGGCTACACCATCATTTTAAGGGGGGATAAATTTTGGTCCATGGTTCCAAGGATGAAAGATCAATCAACCTGACCAAATTAATCCTTTCAGTCATGTGATGCATTTGAATGCACACAGAGAAGGTCATTTTCTGCATTTTTTGATCTTTCATCATTCAAAATTTAGATTAATAGCTTGTATTATAGTCCAGCCTCATCTCTAATGTACATACATTCATTCTATGAATATAAAAGAGGGATAAACTGGGAGAGGAAGAAATAATTACTAGTTTTGATGAGCAAACATTCAAAGTCATAAAGTTGCATTCATTCATCATTCAACCATCTGCTATGGCTCACACCAGCCTTCACCATGTTTTTAGCACTTTCTGCTGCCTTCAGCTTCATCAGCTTCATCATTTGCATTATTATTGCCACCACACTCAGGTCATCCACACCATCAAGAGCACTGATGCAAAGGTATCGGACATCATTGCTCTTGATTATCAGTGCTTTGGAGATGGGGCCCAGGTGCAGAAAAGAAAAGAGCTTGAAGAGAACCATGCTGGGCTCAATCAAGAACTACTTCTGGAGCATGTCCATGAAGGCCAGATACTCCATAAAATGGCCCATGCCAGTGTCCTTTTAATCACAAGTGCTGTGTACATGTCACTCACCATAAAGGGGAATGTAGCTGGATTGAAATGTGTGCCATTAGCAAATATTCCAGCTAGCTGTGACCAGTTATCACAAACCTACACTCACCTTGCTAAAAGGTGGAAAGAGAGTAACACTTAAAGTGAGAGGGGAATGTGTGATATGGGGATTAGCAAAATAGTTGTTGAGTCTGAGCCTGAAGGGTGCAGACAGGTCTCCTTATATACATGTGTACTAGAACCCTGGACACTACTTTAGGATTTATGATACCATGCTGACTGATTGCTAACTAATGCTGCACATGACTGCCAAGCCATAAGTCAGCCAAGTCATTCAATAGCATATCTCCTGGTACAGCCTTATCTATCTATCTATATCTGTGATTAGAAAATAACAAGAAAATGATAAGATAATCATAGATTATCTATGTGACATAGATAAGATGAGGATAAGATAAAGACTTATGATTGAAAGCACATTTAGAAAATATAATGTATAAGTCTGACTGAATAAGTGTCAAATATGGTACTTAGAGAAAATCTGTGACAACAGTCTGACAGCTCCTCAACAAATGTCTCCATCATGCTGCCAGTCATCCTCTCAACCTTTGTAGGCTTTTGCCAGACACTGTCAAAGCAATATAATTTTTTGTGGTTAAGCAACAAGCCTTCTGGACCTGGTCACATTAACTTCTTGCAATGTAAGATTCTTGTACTAACAATACAAGATATATCAGCATGCAATCTTTTCTGAAATACAATATGCACACCTTTTTATTAGTATTCTCAGTCTTGATCAGTGAAACCCAACTTTCACCAGAAGCCCTCAGTCTTCATTTTTGCTAAGTCAAACTAGATTAGTTGAGAATCTGAAGACATAAAGAAGCTCCTCACAGATAAATCTGCCATCCTACGATGTGACTCAGAACATCTGACTTCACAAACTCAAGCTTCTCCATGAGTGCACTTTTGTGTTACTTTTGGTGATCAATATAAAATGAGATACTATCATCAAATAACCAAAGATCATCTGACTAGAGTAAATACTGTTCTATGGTCAAGTGTGGTTTGAAGATTCTCCAGATAGAAACAGGTGCACCAAGCATGATGAGATTTTTTACTTTTCCAAACAGAGACTCAGTCAAGTCCAGTTATATAAGCATCCTTTGTCACAAAGAGCTTGGTTTACTTTGTGAAAATAATGTGCAGTTTTATAGAACACAGATAGAAAATAGGGGGGTTACAAGGTCCAAACTCTGAATAGTTTGTCTTGTAAGTACTCTTCAATTTCTCTTTCAATAATACTGCTTCTTGCAGTAATTCTGACTTTCAAAACAAATTCAACAATACTGCCTGCTGATTGGGATGCTCTGCTTTTGAGAGACTTATGCTTCTCAAATTGTTGCAAGACAGGGTCCTAACTCTTTCAATCTTTGCTTGATACCATGTATCTTGTGCCTTTTGTGACAGGATTCTTCATCTGTCTCTAACAAAGGTTCAATAACTAATCTGCGTAAATTTACACTTCCAAAGGCTCTTGCTTTGGCACTCTAACAATTTAGGTCAGTGACTTCTGATCTTCCTTTCCAATCTTGTGCTTCCAGCATTTCCTGTCTGGACAGTTGACAATTTAGGGGAACTTTTTCACCTAACCAAGTGCTTCTAGGGCTCCTTGTCTAGCAAGTTGACAATTTAGGGGGAATAACTTTCACATGCAGGTAAGCCTAGACTGCACACTCAAGTGGGGCTTACTAAGCAATAGATATTTAACTTCAAAGATGAGACTACTGAGAAAGATGGACTTGGGGGGAGGGAACTTTGTATGGGCTATCTGGGGAGGGAGAAGATAGACTACCTACTGCTTGTTTGTTTAAGCTTATAAACTCTACAGAAATATTCTAGAATGTTTCATTTTCTGCTGACTCATCCCCTCTTCTGCTTACCAATCCACCCTCTCTCTGCCTATCAATCCATCCTCTCTCTGCCTACCAATTCACCCCCTCTCTGCACCAACCACCCCTCTCTCTGCCTACCAATCCACTCCCAATGCTTATCAATCCACCAACTTTCTGCTGATGAAGCACATCTGGAAGCTATTGATAGCTTCTATACCTTGCTGATTCTTTCTACATTATTCTTTGTCCTTCTGGAGAATTCTCTCAAATTCTGAGGTCTTCTTGATTCCATATTACTTTAGAGTGTTTTTGCATTATTCTAGCAAGTTTTCTGAGTTTCTATGATATTTCAGAACATTCTGGTGGTATAATTTCAATTAAAGTTCCTCTTTTTAAGGCCATAACCTTCTGGAAAGTTTCAACACCTTCTGTCCTTATAGAACATTGTGAAATGTTCTTTAGCACAGGGCTACTAATTTGCTTATTTGAGTTATGACAGCCATATCATCCTTTTGCTGACCCAGTTTCAGTTACAATGAGTAAACTGAGTGAAGTGTGATAATCAAAGAAATATGTTTGCCACATTGTAAACTCATCCTGTTTATCCTTCTTAATTGTCCCTAGGTTTTCCCCTTCTTTATCATCATCTTCTTCATTATGGAGACTTGCAAGAATATGTTGTCTTGGGGAGATGGCTTCCATTCTAACTTGTAACCACTTCAATAACTCCTTTTCTGCCATGCTTTCTTTTCTTTAGGATCTACCTTTACTGGCCTTGATGGAGAATTGTAAAGGCCTTCCTCCAATTCTTCTTCACTTCATCCCTTAGATTTCTTTTCCTCCAGCAATGCCATCTCCTCTTCTTATTTTGAATCATACAAATTATTGTGAGAGAAAGACTAGGAGAGGGGGGTGTTCATATAATGAGCTACTTGAAATCATAATGTGGTATGGTGGGCTCATGATGGGTTGTGGAGATAAAGGATAGGGATGATACAGGTTTGTCACAGACATTATTAAGACTACCTGTGTAAGCCAGTATAGTAATGATCCTGATAATATGGATTACCCTAGGTCTTCAGACTCCTTGTGGCCATAACTGTGTATCTTCTGAATATACCACTTGATTCAATGAGAAGAATATGAGGTTATTATCTGGCATAACCTTGTCCAATTGTCAATGTATATGGCCTATTATTCAATTCCACCATCCATATCACCTATATTGTATGCAGTGGTAGGATACTTTTACACCTACTTTCCAGTCTTCCAGCTAATTCTCTGTCATGATAATAACTCAGGTTTCTTGATATTCAATGATATGTTTGGTTTGATCTATAGAGTTTACTTGATCATCAATTATATAAATGGGGCCAGGTACTAGTGCTTGATCACAATGTCCCTAATCAGTATCAAGAAAGAGGATGGATGCAGAGGGCCTAGTTTCTGCTAGGCAGATGGGAATGGCTGCATGTTTGTTATGGCAAAAGATATTTATAGTGCATCTGAAACTTAGATGCTGGTCAATAAAATTGCCATATTCAAGTACCAATCTGATTTGGTGCATGACAGCATGTAGCTGAGGCTGTTGTGTCACCAAGTTTATTTACAACTTTGAATTACTCTATTATCAGTGCAAGAGCAGCTGAATTCACTTTTGTTGACCCAATCTACATGCACTTTCTCACCTTGCTGATTAGATGTCATGTGTGGGCCCACCCATTTATATGACTCAATTTTCTATGGAGCACTTTATTGCAGACCTAGATAGTGAGATCAAACAACATTCAAACCCCCTATGCCAATCTCTTCCAACATGCTGTCACGTGCACAAATTAATGTTTTGAAGGCCATAGTTTCAGACCTTGATCCAACTCAAGAACTCCCTTATCTTCCCTATGGAAGCAAAGATCTCAGAAATGGTTATGATTTTCTCTGGGCCAAAGATGACAAATTTTGTAATGTTAGTTATGAAGAGGTAGTGGTGATGAGGAGACTTTTTTCTAATGCTACTGAAAATTAAAATTCACAAGTTAGATGATGGGCCTGTCTGCATTTGCCAAATGGTCAGGTTGCACAGTCATGGTGGAAGAAGTCTCTGAAAGCATATAACAAGGTGTGAATGGCAAGGAATGTCAAAGTAAGAGACCTTTCATATGCAGCTGATAATTGCTCACTTCTTGGTCTTTTTTAGATTATCCAATTTAAACATGTATACTTTGATGAAGTGCAGTACTACTTTCAAACTCGGCTGAAAAGAGATAAATAGCCCCATCAGCTAGCAATGGTGGCTTTATTCTGTGACCCAGATGTTATACTAGCATGAGCATCTTACAATGTAGTGCTCTCTTGCATACAACAAGTTGACAAGCACTGATTGGTCACCATTGATGTGAAGGATATCAAGTCAGGTTTCACATACTGTTGATTGGGCATTTGATGCTGGCGAGTACTATCATGGAGAAAGTCCACAGGGGAAACAAAGGTATTTTGTGTTGAAAAACTTAGACTGGAAGTTTCAGCACTGACAGACATAATTGAGACAACTAACAATGATTAAATACTATGTACATGATATACATAGTTTCTCCAACATTCAGCACCATGTATATAGTATCCAACACTTATCTATCTATAAAAATATAATGTATCTGATACAATTGTGGCATGGACCCCAAAATCAGGAGACTTGCCTGAGGATATTGGTGCATGACAGGAAGCATGGTGCCAGCAAGAAAAAAGATGATATGGCACACTCACCACTGACATCTGCAGCATGGTATGTGGAGATTGATGGCTTGCCAGAATGAAAGGTGACATGGCGGGCCCCTTATGGATGTCCATAGTGCATACACAGAAATTAATGACTCACTAAAAGAAAGAGCAGTATGATGGGCTCATCATAAACATTCATAGTGTGTATGCAGAGATTAGTGGATCACCAGAAGGAAGGGTAACATAGTGGGCTCACCATGGACATTCACAGTATATACATGAAAATCAGTAGCCTGCCAAAATGAAATGCAGTATGATGAGCTCACTGCAAACATCGCAGCACATATGTGGAGATTAGTGGCCCACCAGAGGTGGAGAGGGCAGCAGGTGGTATCATGTGAGTGGGGCAGACAAAGGATGGTATGGTAGACTTACTGTGGATGTCTGCAGTGCATAGTGGAGATCAGTGGCCCACCAGAATGAAATGTGAATGGCAGGCTTGTCACAAATGTTCACAGCATGTCATGGAAATCTGTGGCCCACAGAGATAGGGGAGAATGGTGGGCAGCATCATGCAAGCAGAAAAGTTGAAGGGTAGTATGATAGGCTTACTGTGGACATCTGTGGTGCATATGTAGAAATTGATAGCTCGTCAGAGATAGAAGAGTGAGAAAGATGAATGATAGCACAGTGCACTTGCTGTGGACATCTGTAGCATGTATGTGGAGATCACACATGCCTGGCTCTGAAAAATGTTCACCTTATGGTTACTCCTGCTGGTGCAGTCGACCCGGTGTCATGCACCAAAAGTGTTTGGTATCTGGACATGGCAAAATAACACCAATTTTGCACATTCTATCATCAGTAAATAACATGACATGGGACATCAAACTAGGAACATGATCATGTGCTCATACTCATAAATAAAGCACAATACTACTTAGTCATTCCCAGGCATTCCTGTTTCCCTTCGACACAACCATGCAAACACTTTCTTGCATCTATGACACTCAATCTCTTGCTATCTGGTGCAGCGACAATCTCA
The DNA here is from genome assembly GCA_001683735.1 of Grifola frondosa. Taxonomy (NCBI): domain Eukaryota; kingdom Fungi; phylum Basidiomycota; class Agaricomycetes; order Polyporales; family Grifolaceae; genus Grifola; species Grifola frondosa. The sequence continues at coordinate 329,864 of LUGG01000018.1, forward strand.
TAAACATATTCTCATCCTCGATCCAAACCAGAATCATCCCACCTGAGTCTACTTCTCCAGTCCCTTCATTTTATGGGACCCAACATTGAGTTTACTGGATGAATCATCTGTGCTCTTCAATTTCTGGAGACCCAGCTCATTGTCACAGTAGAGCATTATACAGGCAACCAGGAGGTTGCAGTTGGAATTTTTTACTCCAGGTTGGTCATGGCTGACTGGTTAGAGGCATGGAACATTTGGAACATTTGCTCATTGCAGAGAAATTAGTGTTGCTGTGGCTAAGTCAGGCCTAAATGCTATATAACTCATAACTTCTGCATTTTTTCAGATATTATAGTGATCTTACATTCACTTTGTAGCCTATATATAGCCACATAATCTTGCTGCATATCAAAATGTTATAGCTTGTATGATGGAGATATGGCCAAAAAGCCAATTGCAAAGTCGACTTTTTAGTCAGCTTTTTTACCAATGTAACTGAAATTGAAACATATTCAAGATAATTTTGCAAATGATGGTGTTACATTCAATACATATACATCTTAGCTATTAATTTCATTTAAAATCATATCATTATCTCCAAAACTCATGTCAGAATATCTAAAAAAGCTGAAACAGTTGTGACTAAGCCATGGCAACACTAAGAGAAATATTGAAGCCAAATGATAGTATAGTCCAGTTGCCAAAGAAAATACTACGAGCAGAAGATGCAAGGCTGATGGATAAATTCTTGCTGATTTACATAGGATATAAATGAAAGAACTAGGTCACATAACAATGTACACATCCTTCCTTCTTTCATGATCAGAACTCAGTCTGCATTACTCTAAAAGTCAAGATGTACACTTATGTAAAGGGAGTTACATGAGAATGATTAGCAAAAGGATCTAGTTGGCCTGAAGAAGACTAATTCTGAAAGACCCAGATGAGGCCTAGACAAGTCTACAGACTCTAGAAATGTTCAGAATTCACCAGCTGTTTTCAAAGTCGCACAGCCTAGGCTTGTTGAAAGAGACCCTCAAATTTAGGGTGCTAGATTAGAACACCATTTTGGAGGCCAAGACAAGTCCAGACAAGTTTTAAAATCATCTGGACAATAGGCCTAGACCAAAATAATGACTCTAAAAAGTTTCAGAGTAACCTGGCCCTTTCTCACATTTGGAAAAAGCACAGTCGTACATGGTCTTATTAGGCCTCGTAGTCCCTGAAGCCTCGTAGCAAGATACCTGATCCATAGTGTGTTGTAGAAATAGCAGTATCTATGGTAGGATACAGTAGTTCTATAGTACATAGTCTTGTAGTGTTATGTAGTTCATTTGTTCGATGTAGACCTATGTAGATATAGTGTCTGACACAATGTTTCACTTGCAATAATAATTTGGTTCACTCAAAATTGATTTTGCATGGTGAGGACTGTATCTTATTTATGTCACAATGCTACTACTAAAATAATTGCTATGGATGATACTTTCAAAATGCCAGCTTCTGCAGCCTACGGGTCATTCGCTGCAAAATCTGCATCCATGAACTCACCACCAGCTATGTTGTTAGTGGCATCATCTGTCATGCAGCATTCAATCTGTATGTATTCGAGGGCAGTCAGGAATGATCGAATACTGATGTAAGAATGAGTACTTACCTCAATGCCTGTAACAAATCCTCTTGTAACTGCTGGCACACTGTGAACACGTTGAGGAATACTTCTCCCAACCATTGAGCACCTTGAGATGGTTGGCATAGTGGGCCTTGTATGGATTTGTGTGCATTTCAACCAGGCAGTGAGTGCCCATCTTCCACTCATGAATAGTGCACTCAATCTGGGTAAGATAAGACTTAGATAGGGCTGAGAAAGAGTAGTATAGTGAGCTTACTGCAGTCAGCACAAGGGCCCAACATTGGAAGAGGAAAGCTGAGCCGAAGTACTCAGCATAACAAATGCCATCACTGTTGTCATCAAGGAACCAGATTCATGTGAAAATCTTCTTGATGATAGGGTTCCAGCAACAATGTAGTATGTTCGTGGGGATTCTGCATGCAAAATAAGCATCAACCATGAAGAAGAAACTCGACGTACAATGTGAGCAAAGATGGTCTTCTCTGATAGCAATGTGATGAGCGCACAGTTGTGTGCCTTAACCTCATCAGTGTGCCCATTTTGAAAGCCATATCGATCTTGAACATAGTCTCATGCCGCAAACTTGATAGCACTGCAGACTTGGCTTGCACATGCATGAATCTTTCAAAGACTTAAGCATTGATAGCTACATGAATATTCTGACTGTACTCACCAGCGTACAATCCTCTGACTGTGGAACAGTGAAACACTCTTCTTCTTGCATGCTACAGTGAAGGCTTCCACAACAAACCTGTCAGTCTCCTCAATGTTCACCCATGGTTTCTTGGTACAGACTATCAATTTGAAGTGAGGATAGGAAGCTGAAACTACACCCCTGCACTCTGCTTCAATTTGTAAAGTGCTATGACTTTTCTTCACTTTCTTCAGTGCCAGGGTGTTGTTGTCATTGTCATCATTGTCATCCTCAGCGAGCTCATCAAACAGGTTGTCCTCCTCCTCATCATTGATAGTGATAGTGGTACCATCACTTGAGCACTACAGGATTCCAGGTATGAGACAGTAGGTCTAAGATATCAGACAAACAAGTACTCGCTGACATATTCTCTTTATCAGACATCAAGCCAGTGTTCAGTTGAGATACATGCAATGCAGGCATGTTCCCAGCATTCATGGCCATGACATGCAGGGCTGAGGATGGTACTAACTGCCCCCGGCATGCCAGCTTGCCTTGTGTGGCTGCAGTAGTTGGATTAGGAGATGGGGTGAATGGTTCGCATCGTGGGACACGATAAACAAGACTGTTTTTGCTGCGCTTGAGAATTAGTGGCAGTGCAAATGGCTTTGACATGATCTAGATCAAACGTGTCTGTCAGTCACTTATCAAATAAAGGTTATGTGAGGAATTTCATATCATTTCAAAGCTGGAAGGCAGCTCCTGGTCTGCAAATGCTATGTCGAGCTTAGGATCATCTGCAGGATTATATCAGAAGTCTCCCACATGTATGCCAATTATCAACACACCCTCTGTCAATATGGGTGTTGCCACCAACACTGGCATCATTACTGGCATAGGCATCGGGACCTGTGTCGTGGTCAACTTCGATAGCACTGGCATTGCCGATATGAGCATGACCAGTGGCATAATTGAGAGGGGCAACATCTGCATGGGCAGTGGCATCAATTGCATGGCCACCATGAATGCACTTTGTGCATCAGCTTGAGTCATCTGTGCAAATGCCATGTTCAGATAGCATTGCTGCCAAGGATTAGGGTGACTGAGAAATGGCCAGCCCAGATTGTTGTTTTGAGGCACTGTGGGGCCTGAAGTTGATGTCAAGAGAGAATTTGAAGCAAGCAAAGAGTGAGAATTTTCAGAGGTAGAAGGCGCTGTGGGACTAGGAGCTGTGAAAGTCAACATTGAGTTTAAAGAAGGCATCAGCAGATCTTCTTGAGCATGAGCTTGCTTGTGTGCCTGTTAGTGCTCGTGGCAGGCTTGCGACTTGATGATACTAGAACCTGTGTGAATTTAGGTGAGAAACACAAGGGATGTCATTGAAGTGGGTGTATAATGGGCCTTGATGCATAGTGTTGGGCGGGACTCATGCAGCCCTTGTTCACTTGGGATGGTGGGTTCTTGGGCAGCAAAATTGTCATCGACTGACTTGGGGTGACTGAGCATATGATGCAAGTCAAAAGTGAGGATCAGCTAGGGCGAGAAAAATTGCATGGTACACACACCAGTAAACAATCACGTGAATGGCCAGAAGTGGCCAAAAATCGTCCTTTAGTCCTTGAGATCCTCAGCTTATCCCTTCGACACTCTTATAATGGCAGTGTGTCAATTTTGTCATGCTTCATTCAAAAGCGAGAGTGCCATTCAACAACATCAGGTCCAATTTAGAGCTACAGGATGTTAGCAAAGACAGACACAATGGCGGATGGACCTTCTGGCACAATGTCATGCAAGACAACATGCTGCAGGAGATGCTGAAGACACTTAGAACAGTTCTATCCAAGCAGGACCTGATGTGGAGGTTGACATGGATGTAGATTGTGTTGAGGAGCTGAACAATGCCATAGGGAATGAGCCTAATGATGCAGACATTGAGCTGAAGGATCCTGATGCAGCACTGCTGAGGAGAACTAGAGTGGACGAGATTAAAGATGATGAATATCCACATGCTCACTACATGCAACACCTGCCAATGATGAGCGATAACTTGGGAGTGTTGGGGCAAGCACCTACTCAGTTTGAGACCATCTGAGATGATCAAATCTTGCAGAGTGATAAGATCTATGGGAGATTCACAAATGAGGAAGAGTGGGATCTGGCGAAGTGGTTGATAAAAAATGTAGGCAGGTGGACGAGTTTCTCAAATTGTCTATAGTGCGTATTATGCATTGATTAGCCCATTGAGCCAATTTGCTAATTTGGTACTTACAGATCCAAAAATGTGTTGATCCCTCATTTTATAACAAAGACACTTTTCTGTGCAGCATTGACATGCTTCCCTGTGGAGTCGACTGGCAATGTCATAATATTCATCTCACTGGTGACTTACCGGATTAAGAGGGTCATGTTCAGACTGAAAACCTAGAGCTCTGGTTCCGTGATCCTCTCAAGTGCATTCGGGAGCTCTTGAACAACCTGACATTTTGTGATGTCACTTTTTATCTGCCTGAATGACAGTTTATTGATGTGAAGGGGAAGACATGAGTGATTGATGAGATGTAGACACCGGAGACTGGTGGTGGAATTTGCAGGTGAGCTTTGCAAGCCATGCTTAAAAATGCTGAAGCTTACCTTTGCAAAGCAAAAACTACCTCAGGGAGCCACTATTGCACCAGTGATCTTATTCTCTGATAAGACACACTTGTCACAATTTTGTGGAGACAAGAGTGCATGGCTGGTATATCTCACCATCGGTAATATTGTAAAAGCCACTCGGCGTGAAGTATCATCACATGCAACTGTGCTTATTGGCTATCTACCTGTTAGGAAGCTCGACTGCTTCAGTGACAAAACCAGATCAGCAGCAAGATATTGCCTTCTTCACCACTGTATGAGAACCATCCTCTCTTCCATGGTGCAAGCTGGAGCTCAAGGCATCTTGATGACTTGTCCTGATGATTTCATGCATTCTATATGGTCCATTGTCGCCACATATGTGACCGATTACCTCGAGTAGTGTCTGATTGCATGCTGCATGGAAAATTGGTGTCCTATGTGCAAAGTTAGCCCAACTTGTCAAGGAAATCATGAGGCTTACCCGAAGCATGACATCAACAAGACGATGAATCTTCTCATCAAACAAGAATTGAAAACTCACGACCCCAACTCCAAAGACAAGTTCAAGTCCCTTGGTTTGTGACCCATATATCCCCCTTTTGGAAAGATCTCCCATTCTCTGACATTTTCCAGTGGTTTATACCTGATCTATTACATCAGTTACACAAGGAAGTATTCAAAGATCACTTGGTCAAGTGGTGTGCTGTGATAATCAGTGATGAGGAGTTGGATGCAAGGTTTCGAGTGATGAGCCAGACCACAGAACTTTGCCACTTCAAGCATGGCATCTTCACCATCTCACAATGGACCGGGCATGAACACAAGGAGATGGAAAAGGTCTTCTTGGGCTTGATGCCCAGTGAGAACTCGATCTGGTGGGAACTAGGTCTATGTAGTATGAGTGTTTGCCAGGATCGGCCATGTAGCTACAGCTAGTCACATATAAATCTAGCTCCGGTTTGGTTTTCGAAAAAGTCCAGCGCAAATCCAGTCCCCTGCCAGTGACCCAAATAGGTAACTCCTCTGGCAATATTCTTATCAAATAGACAGGATCATCACGTTCACCCGCCGTACGAACTTTGAGCGTGCTTAATCTGGCTCAAAGTTCGTACGGTGGGTGCACATGACTTACACAGACTTGTCTTCGCTTGGCCCAACATCAAAACTTGAGAGTACAGCTATGCATCGTTGAGCTCAATGAATGCATAACATCGATACAAGCACTACTCTGACCTCCACCTGTGTACATGGAATCCTCGTGTACATAGTCTGTTAGTTGGTGTTCGCGCTCAAGTCAGTGCTGCTGTGCTAGAGCACGGTCTCAACATGCTTGCCGAGGACATAGCAGAGGAAGCCCTCTGGTGGTGGCATGCTCCGCATACATACCCGTTCTTACCCAGCCAAGACCGCTTTCACTCACGCACACTAGGTCCATCATTGAGCAGCTCTGCTCCAATCCAGCAAGCCTGCCATCATCCGCATACAGGCCTCCTTGTCCTTGTTCTCTCTGACCCCACCCCATCACTCACCACCTGCCTCATCTTCCATGGTATGACCTCTGGGGATGCAGCACTGAGCCCTGGATCAGCCAAGAGCCCCTTCCTCTCTGCGCTCGAAAACTGTCCCTCACCCCGCTGCTGTTTGGTGCACCCGACATACGGCAGCGGGCCCTTGACACAAGTGAGAACCCAGGGCTGTTTGGCGACAGCCTGATAAAGAATCTGCCCAGTGCTCGGTGACAGTAGCAGTGGGAATTGCTGGCAGCATGCCGGATGACAATATCACAACTGTGCGTCTCTGGCGCCACCCTGCATGCACGGTCACAGTCGTGCTTGCAGTATATGATGAGGTGCGCCTCTCCTACTTTGTTCTCATCCTCTCCCTCTCACTTCTCCGGCCCCAGCAGTGCACACTTCATGTTTGCAGTGGTACTCTGCCTCCGCCCCACATTGGAGATCGAGTTCGTGCATTGAATGTGTTCATGCTATGTAACCCCCCCATCTGCAGTCGATGCCAGTGTGCATAATGTGTGCATGGGCTCATCCTGCACATGCTAGCTGCGGCGGGTGCTGTTGCCCGCGAGCAATGACAAGGACATGCCAGTTTGGACCTGTGTCTTCAGCGGCTGGCCTTTTACTACCTTACGACAACATGCAGAGCAAGGAGCCTACATAGAGTAAGATATCACTTAGTAACATAATATATTTACATTGAAAGAAAGATGCAAATAGTTCTACTGTGTGCCACTAAGATTTCAGCACATCTACACGGCTACAAGTAATCCCCAACTTGCCATCACTGTTCTAGAGTCTCCTCAGTAATTTCAGCCATCAGAGCAACTTCAAGTCTGAGCTTCTCAATTACAAAGTACCTTTCAATTTCGCCAACTACATGATGAATCTGACCTAACTGTTCTGCACGCTGTAGTGCTGAATTGTGTGGAACCATGCCTACAACGGACTTGATTTTTTTGATGTCAATGGCTATCCGTTCATCTTCTCGTGAGCATGATAACACTGTGCCGAATGAAACTGCAGTAAGAAGAGAATCTGGATCACTTTATGGCTGAAACATCATGAGTGTTCGGATATGGGAGTCATCTAGATTGTCGGATTGAACTTGGAAGTAGTATTGAACTTCTGCAAAGTGTACGTTGTCATTCTCGATGATCTGAATGAGAGTTAGTTGCATTGCTAAGATTATGACAAACAAATAGCACCTTGACATTTCTTGACATTCGCACTTTGTCAGGCTGTTTCCGTCCCTCCTTCCACATTGACCGAGCGATCTGCCCATTTGGTAAGCGAAGGTGGGCCCATCGCATAACTTGCGGTGTCCAGTCACTCAGCTCATTCGGGAAGAATTCTCGAATTGCGTGCCTCCTCATGAGTGACATTACGATCTTGCACATCTCGTGCATGCAGTAAAACATATCCATCTTCGAGCTTCAAGGCACTGTGTGGAATGATGGAAAGCCCGCGACTTGGATCAAGACTAGGAATCATGGCCTTGAGTGCATTGACCTGCTCCCTTTGCACTGCACACTGTGAGAGATTTGCATATGGATTGGAATGCTGCTTTATCTCACTGCCCAAGTCTCCAATTATACGCTCCATTGGGAATTGGGTCATATAGATTGGAGGACCGAGTTGTGGCACCTGGTCAGCAAGATGGGAGAGGGCATGGATGCTTTGTCGACAAAAGTGAATACGACTGGCTTTTTACTGGTAGTAGAAGGTCTCAAATTCCTCCAGGAATATGATGAGTAAAATTCTAGCCTGTTGGAGCTGTTCGCGAGTGATGCTGCGCTGATGAAGGAGACGAATAGCAGCAACAAGCTTGCAGAAGTTCTGCCAAATTCTGTCAGGAAGGATGCCATAAAGTAGGGCTGGTGCAAGACCATATATCCAAGTTAGGAATTCAATGAATTTGTAACCGCTGTTTACTCTCTCTGCTGGATTACAAGGTGGTCGATCAAATGAACCTGGAAGATATGGAGTGGCATCTGCCACTTCTTTTCCATGAGCCACCCATAGTGTAGCATTCCTAAGCACAGCAAAGTCCCAAGACTCTATGGTATCACCTTTATCACATGACATTGTACCACGCCAGAGACTGATCAAAAGATCAGTTAAATTGAGAGACACAAGATGCATGAGGTCGGCGGGGAAAAGAGCAGGGATTGGAAGTTGGTAGCGTGCATCTAATCCACTGAAAATGCTAGACTTGCAAGTTCCAGTTTTGAAATGTTGCTCCTTGTACTCTCCATCATTCTGAGAATGAGTAAGATTGTAAAGGCCTTCCTGATATCTTGTTTGATATATATTAGCATAATCATATATTATGATAGATAATTATATGTACCTTTCACTTGTTTTGAGTGATGTCTCAGGCACAATATTGCGAACAAGTATATCATTGGTTTGACTCTGGAACATTTTAATCGACAGGATTAAGACATGCCGGATAATAGTGGTTTCCGCCAGCCTTACGTCGGCCTCGCAGTGGACAGAAAAGCCGACAGCCTGAAGCACCAAAATGACCCACCAGACCACTAAGCATGGCCATAGCGGGACCATCTGCAGTAGCCAAAGCAAGAAATGGATGAGAGATGAATGTGGCCTTGTCAATAGCATCCCAAATGTGCAACCCTTGTCGCTGTAAGCAGCAAGATGATAAAGACCAGGAAATAGGAAGGAATCCAGATTCTTCGGCTTGTGAGGGCCTGGAATAACTCCACCAGGCAGAATATGCTCCTTTTTGTAATGAAAACTTAGTGAATAGTTGAAGAAAATTTAGATGTAAATCTGACCTTTTTGTAATGAAGATTTGGTGAGTAGTCAAGGACAATCCAGATATAAACCCAACAATCAGAGAGTTTGCTCTCATATAATTGGGCACCATCCACTGAAAACATGAGAACCATGTCTTCTTTCTTGATTCTTCCATTATGTACTACCTCCAAAATATCGATGCCATGAAAAGCATCTGAATAATGAGGAAGGTATTGTTTTTCAGTGAGCATCTGAATTGCAGCATTTACAACATCCATCTTGTAGCACATCTCCCCAGAACTCTGGATAGTGCGGCGAAGTGCCTGAAGCTGAAATCCAACTGGGATTGTATGAAAAACCTGCCATGGAACCTTTTTTCCAGGTTTAAGAGGATCATAATGAGGTTCAGCACATAGAGGACATGTGTCCAAATCTTTGAAAGGACCTGTAAAGGCCACACACGAGTTTACACACATGTGTGATATGACGGAGGTGATTCTGCTAAGTTCCTTGACCTTCTGTTTGATCTGATGAAATGTATAGATCTCGCAGGATGGATCATAATGTTTCAGAGCATCTCAAATATCATTGTATGTTTGCTGTGATGCATGGCTCACCGCAAGGAAGATGTCCAATGAGAGATGAAGGATAGGATCCTCAATATCCAGTGACTCCTCGGCTGGATGGAGCAAGCGATGAAAATCTTCTTCTGAGAGACCACTATTCTCAAGTGTAGCAGTTTTGAGCTCCTGAATAAATTTGTCTGCTGTGGATATATCTGTAATTTTTGAGTCAAAATTGTTCACATCAATTTCAACGGGATCCTATTGTTCATTAACAGGGTCATGATCACTGTTGTGGTTAGCCAGAGATTGATCAAGCAAGCTATTTGGATCAACATCTTGCAATTCATCCTAGAGAATTTTATTAAAATACTATTTCAAAACAAGAGAAATATAATCAGTGCACTGACTTCATTTTTTTTCATCGACTTCATGATCCATCTGTTCATCTTCAAAAACCTCTTCTTCTTCAGGTGTATTCATGAACTGCTGAATATTTGTAATAAGCTCAATCTTAGTGTGTATAAATATAATAATTACAGCACCTCTTGTGAATCAATATCCATAGAGACATGTTCCAAGTCTTGATTTGGGCGATTGGTGCTATGTGTGATTTGAATATTTCTATCTGCTTGAGACGACAATGCTTTGAAACCGAGATGGTCCAGATAGGTGTCCCAGTGATGATCAATAACTTGCTTTGACTGGGCAATGTGGCGACTATGGGTGCGAGAGAACACCTGTCTCCAAATGCCCTTACAGCAAATCTCACAGTTGCAGTGCCAAGTTCCATCTGGGGCTTTAGGCATCTTGTGAAGTTGAGAATGATATAGGCAAGAGAGACAAAAACCAAGAATATGTATGATCAGTTCAAGTTCATGTTGGTGTTTGAGATGGGTCACATGTGGAGAGCGCTTGTGACATTGTCACTTCACATGGTGACAAGGCAAGCTGTCGCTGTTCGTGTCATTCGTCTTGTCATTCACTCATCGACTGTCCTGTCTTTCCCTACGATGGATGACCACGACCGCCACTCTCGGTTTTCTCTTAGCACTGGGAACCATAGTGGCTTATTTTCAAGGGAGCCTTCAAGTCACTCTCGTGGTCCCTCTTCCCTCGTGCTCCTTCACAGCTGAGTGCATACAGCCCATCCAGCTCTGGGAGTTTGGTCCCCATGCTTGGACATGCGTGAACGGAGGATGGTGCCAGCACCCACTCATCAATTCTCGATCTGTATTCTCCGGTATTAAACAATAGCCCTGTTTAATCAACCTTCTCACTTCCAGAGAGGCACCATATGTTGTCGGAGAACAGGAGTGAGCTCTCCCACCAGAATCGTCCGTCGTTGCCACCGCTCTCAAGCTATACGCCGGTACGTGCCTACAGCTAACTTCAAGATACCTGTTACTGATCGATCGATCGATCGACCAGCCTATAGTCTGGGGCTCTCAGCCTCGACCTGTGCACAGGCATCATAGTCACATTGACCGATTCTTGGCCACTGAGGATATGATGGGCCCTGGTCAGTCATTAAAATGTGAAAATGCAGCACTTACCGCCAAGAATGTTTTGTTGTGGTACGTTTCCCTTAACTTATCTCGCTGCTTATTCTAATCCTTTCACACAGAGGGTTCCTCAAGGATATCATGGCTGCAATGCCAATGCTCCACTCGGTGGTCCCTATCCCATCCAACATACTCACCATGCCGTCGTCAACATCCGCTAGCACGAGTGCAAGCATGGACTCCCTGGCTTCAGTGGGAGATGCTATAGCTTACCCAGACAACACCATTCTTGTGCGTCCTGCGCCCACGCTGCTTGAGCACAATGACTTCTCTGCAGTCACCATATGGACTGGAGTCGATAAGAAGGATTTCAACCAAAAGTCAGCAACATCTGTTACTTCCAGCAAATCAGGACATTCAAATGGGACCCCTAAAGCATACGGATTCCTTCAGGATAGCAAAGGCAACCCACTCTCAGTTGAACGACTTGAGGAAATGTGCACGTTTGCGTACATGCTCTTCAATGAGCTTCTGTCACACGGTAAGGCTCCAGATATGTGGGGGCAAGCTACTGCTGTCGCCAACTGGTACTTCGAGTCAGAAATGTCCATTGCATTCGAGGAGTTCCAGTACTACTCAAACCCACCACACTGGAAAGCTCATGCCTTTGTGATGCTAGTGTATCCAACTTTTGCAGCAACCATCTGAAACAATGGGCGAAAGCCTGCAATCAAGCTGGAGGGTTCCCCAACACCCTCATTTTCTTCATCAGATCCATCTGTGACACAATCCGATGCTTCTGTTGCCCCATCTGACTCAGTCTCACAAGTCGAATCAAATTTGTCACAGAAGGTCAACAGAAAATAGCGCGCACCTCCTCTTTTGGCTCCTGTGAACAAGGTTTTGAGGCGAACTCCTTCGCTCCCTGCAATACAAAGCCCCCTGTATATTTCCTTCTTTTTCTAGCACTACATTCCACTAATATGTTTTTCTATTAGATCATCCGTGTCATTCCTGATCGAACGGGTGTCTTCTCCGGTACAGGGCCCTGTGGCTGCAACTTCCATGGAAATGACTTGGCTCCTGCCCCAGCATCGACAACAACAGCCCCAACTCCAACACTAGCATCGGCAGCAGCACCGACGCCAACAGCACCGTTGGTGATGGAGGTGCCATCGATGGTAGTGATAGCAGCGGTGGCCACAACAGCTGCAATGGCAATGATGGAAACATCATTGTCGCAGTCTGTGCCACCTCCGGGGACAAGAACAGGGTTGAAGTTGTCAGATTTGATGCTTCCCCTGTCGGCATTCTCGTCTGGACTTCCTGTCAACCCACCATGGGTTTCACTCTCTGTCAACACTCCTGATTCATCCATTGTCAACAACTCGCTTGCGCCTGCCAGTCCTGCTACTTCGAGTGGGGTTGATAACTTGCTGGCACCTGCTAGCACTGCCGCCTCATCTGGGACTAACCATTCGCTTGCACCCACTAATGCCACTGCCCCTTCCAATTCGCTCCCATCTGCTGACTCTGCCCCTCCAGGTGGTATCATCAACTCACTCTCATCTGCCGACCCTACTGCTACCTCCTCATCCACCTCACCCATAATTCCCAAACCGTCTAAGCCCACCAGCAGTAGAAAATCGAAGCAAGTGGACCCATCGCTCAAATTGTGGCTGACAAGTGAGATTTCGGCAATGTAAGATACATTTATATATATATATTGTCTACTAAACTACTCCTACAGGAATGTATGTGGCCACAAATGGCATGTGGAGCATCCGGAGAGGTCAAAGAAGGATTTCAAGGCATACTGGAAGACTGTCAGCAAGGACGTCAAATCCCAGTATGGCGCATGCAGAAAGGCCATGGTTTGTTCTCATTTTCATTTTGCATATCGATACTGATATCAATTATCAATTTTCAGAAGGCTGAATACACCAAGTCGGTGGGGACCTTGCAAGAACGATACTATGTAGTGACCACTTCGCTGTCCGTCGCTCAGGTACGCCAACGTCAGTCTACTCACCTGCACAGAATCTAATCTATTACATGCTTTAGAGTGTCGCACGATTCATGTATATACATGTATGATAGCGGCATCCATGTGCTCCAACAGTGCATGGCCATGCGATTGACTGCGAAGGATTCAACATCCTTCTTCCCTATTGTCTTTTTGTCTTGTTTGCCTTCTGATCTTGTCGTCTATAAGTTGCCAGGAGCTGTGAAGAGTATGGTATTCATATGATGTTCCGATATTTTCGTATGCATGTGTGTAGTGTAGTATGGAATATATGTGTTGCACCTGCTATATCTCACTATATTCTGAGCTGGCACAAATTATAATAAATTTCCCGATGTCAAAAGCCATCTAGCTACATCGCGCATGTAGTGCATGTTCTAATACTGTGATGAAGCTATGTCTGAAGCCACGGTGCTATATATTTGGCTTCGAAGATACTGTAGAATCTAGTAAAATCCAGCAAAGTCTCCGTCATCCAAAATTCTGGACTACACTAGATTCTGCTAGAATGACTTTCGGATGGGCTTGATGATGGGTGGTGCTGAGAGTCATGTCATTAGAGCAGTGCATGGCACTATCGACTTCATTTACTATGCCTCACTTCAGTCCCATACCACTGCCACACTCACTGCATTGCAAGAGGTCCTTGATCTTTTCCACGCCAATAAGGATGTCTTCATTGAACTCGGCACACAGAAGACCACTTCAATATTCCTAAAATACATTCAATGGAGCACTACATCTCAATGATTCGCCAGTTTGGCAGCGCTGACAGCTTCAACACTGAGTCTCCTGAATGTCTCCATATTGACTATGCAAAGGATGCTTACCATGCCAGCAATCACAAGGACTATCTGGCCCAGATGGTGGTTTGGCTCTGTCGTCAAGAAGCTGTGGACCACTTCTCTGCCTATCATGTTGATGCAATCTTGGTGCTTACAGTCCTGGTGAGTGTGAGTTATCTCTCGATCAGCTGCCTAATGACAGTGGAGAATACACAGCTACCACCTCCCCCTCCGACTCTCAGTCTTGCACTGATAGCAGTCCATTGATGACTACTGGCGATGTTTTATCTGGTGTGCTCGCCTCCAATTCCACTCCCACTGCTTCAGTCAGCATTGCAACATGCTCACAGTCACAGTACCAGCTCGTGAAGACCCATCCCCCCTCTTTATGTGGTGTGCTCACTAGCACACTCATTCTTGGCCATAATGCAACACAGCTCCTCGATGTGCTTACCACATATTTGCGCAATCATGGCTCATTATTTGTACCTTAGGCTTTTGATGGATTCGACATTTTCTCGCAGATTGTGCTACCCTTACTATCAATTCCATCTGTGGATGCCCATCACTTCAAAAATGTTGTCCATGCTATGTCGCCCATGCCTGCTAGCAGGCATTATGCAGCACAGCCTGCACAACTTGATTTTGCATTCATCTGAACTGGTGAGCACAATCTAGTAACCACTGACACTCCTCTCACAGGTACATCACTCACTGCTCATGAATGTTATATTATTCTATCACTAATGCTCTGTTCCTAGGACTGCAGATTGCTCATGTCTGTGTGATATTCCGCCTTCCCAACCACTATCCAGTCCATTCCTCACATTCTCTGACCTATGTTGAATGGTTCACCTCTCTCCATCATGTCGATGATGATCCTGGCCTCTTCATAGTGATGTGCTCAACTCACAGGCAACAACTGTACAGTGAAATTGTCACAGTCGACCAAATTGTGTGGAGTTGCCATCTTATCCCCAAGTTCGGCAGGAAGATTGACTTGCAATGAAAGGCTGAGAATGTTACTGAGCTGTGTAAGTCTTACTATGTCAATGCTTACTTTGACATGCATACAATTTGCTTGCTTTGTGCTTGTCAACCAGATTGTATATAGTGTACTTACTTGAACAAGTGTATTCAGAGTATGATTAGTTGCTTATAATGTATTGTATCCTAGTAAACAGTGATTCTAATCATGTTCCTCAATTTGTGAGGTGGTGAGAATGATTGCACCTTAATTAGATTAAGCAGAGGCATCAATCCAAACTCTTGGATGATATCTATGGCAGTCAACATGGATTGGACAGAATCTACAGAGTGCTACAATGACCTATGTGTTCAGCGCTAACCACTGTAGTGTCCCCACGAAAGCGCATATCTACAGTAAGGAAATGGCCTTTTCAGATGAAAGGTCCAGTGTGACCTAGGTTTATCAAGAAGTACTCTCAAATCTAGGATGTTGATAGTTAAAGACCCTCAATTTGAAAGCCCAGATGAATCCAGGCCAGTTCTATAACCACCTGGACCACAAACTCAGACCATCTAGCCAAGGTTTAGATATAAAGATCAGGAGAAAAGTAGCAGATATAAATAGAACAGAAGGATTTTGGTGCAGAAGTGAGCTAAGAAAGAAAATCTTGTACTGATCATATAGTTTTTTGTACTTTTGTAAGAACCAAAAGAAATGGAATGTTCTGGAATTTTCTCAGGGTATAAAAGCAGCTCAAGCTGGCCCTGAGGAGCAATCAAGTTATTGAACTCTCAAACCCCAGAAGATCTGACTGACCCCTTTGCATGAATATTTCCTTGGATTGTTAACTGTCCAGACTATGATTCTGGAAGCACAAGTTCAAGAAGAGCATCTCAAGGACCCTACAAGGAAGATAGGCTAGGTTGGGTACTTTGCAGTGAAATATTCTCAGTGGCAAGAAAGTGGATCATAGTGCTGAAGAAGTACATATGAGCTTCAGTATTAGCAGGATTGTATCTTGGACTGTTTGACTGTCCAGACATAAGCTCTGAAAGTGCAGATTCAAACAAGAAGCCTCAAGGACTCTACAATGAAGTAAACTAGGTTGAGCACTCATAGGAATCAGGATTCAAGGTGATAGTATAGAAAGATAACAGCCACTTGGAAACCCTATAGTTTGGGCCTTTAAAGATCAAAAAACCATCCAATTTCCAAACTCAACTGAGCCTCTGACTGGAAAAGTAGAAAACCCCATCATGCTTGGTGCACTTGGAGTATTTGAAAGTTTTAAATTTCACATCACTCTACATTTCAGTTTTCACTTAAACCCTTGCTCACATAGTGTTGTCATGGCTTAGTCACACCTGTTTCAGCTTTTTGGGTATTCTGATATGAGTTTTGCAGATAATTATATGATTTTAATTGAAATTAATAGATAAGATGTATATGTATTTGAATGTAACACAACCATTTGCATAATTATCTTTGTTATGTTTCAATTTTAGTTACATTTGTAAAAAAGCTGACTAAAAAGTCAGACTTTACAATCAGCTTTTTGGCCATATCTTCATCAATACGAGGTATAGCATTTTGCCCTTTGGCATGCACATGTCGTTATATCTAGGCTACAAAATGAAGGTGAGATCACTATGATAGCTACAAAAGTGCACAAGGTATGAGTCATATATCATTTAGACCTGACTTACCTGCAGCAACACTATGCTCACAATTAATCCTTTGTGATAAATTCTGATTTTGGAATTTATTTCTTGCACTGGAACTCTTAATGTAAACCTTGATTTTTATCTACCCCATGCCTTACACTGGACTGTTCATACAGATGGAATTGCAGTAAGTAAAACTTAGCAGTATAGAACTTTATCATATTAAACTATTTGCACTGTTATCTTATCATGCATGCACCCAGCTATGCATCAGAGGTGGAGATAACAAGTGGTATCGATCACATGTGGTATGGATTTGATATTTTGAAATTGATATAAATAAATGTACATATGCTACTTATATTATGTGAGGTTATAAAGTACCAGATTATGCTAGATTGACACCTCACCAGATGCATGAACTAGTTATAATCAAGGACCACTATCAAATTTTCTTGTTTTCTGATGTACCTTGAGTTGAAGCACTGCTTCATATTTTCTGTATTGTGAAAACCATGCAAGCCCTGACTGTTTTATTCTCTGGCAACCTAGATTGCTCAAATCTCCTGCATCATTCCAGCTATAAGTTCCAATTTAGTGTTGCTGCAGCTAAGTCAGGCCTAAATAGTATATGACTCATAACTTCTGCAGTTTTTCAGATATTACAGTGATCTTACATTCATTTTGTAGCCTATATATGGTCTCATAATATTGCCAAATATCAAAATGTTATACTTTGTATTGATGGAGATATGGCCAAAAAGCCGATTGCAAAGTCCGACTTTTTAGTCAGCTTTTTTACCAATGTAATTGAAATTGAAACATATTCAAGATAATTATGCAAATGGTGGTGTTACATTCAAATACATATACATCTTAGCTATTATTTTCAATTAAGATTATATCTTTATCTGCAAAATTCATGTCAGAATATCTAAAAAGCTGAAACAGGTGTGACTAAGCTGTGGCAACACTATTCCAATTTTATTTTCAATTAATCAGATACACATTCACATCCACACAGCATATGAATATATTGCATGGGTTTTTCATGAGTTGTTTCTGTTGCACTTTATTTAGTGAACATCCTTGACACCTTAATCCACGTGTTGGCAGGACCTGGGCAACTTCACTATATGTTTCTTCAAAATTAGCATATTTGAAAGGCCAAAAATGGCCATTTTCTTACACATTTTGCATATTTAACTCTCAGAGAGACCACAAAAATCAATATTCTTATCTATACTTAGCATATTTGTTGGTCAAGATCGGAGTAATCAAATGTTTTCAGTCAATTTTGAGAGAATTTTGCATGCATCAAATCTGCACCAGTGTCAACTTTTGCTAAAAAAACATGGACTTAGCTTTGGATTCTCATGTTTAGCAAATTCACAACATACAGCTTGTTGCACGAGGCCTAAAATTTCTCCTACCTGGGCAAAGCTTACCATCAAGTTACCTGGCAGACAGGTCACAGCATGCCAAGGCTTTTAATGCTGGTAGCTTGTTTGGATAATGTATTATTTGGTTACAGACTACACCTAGGTTTCATGGATGCATAGTATCATTTGCGACTTTGTGCAAGCCCTGCACTGGATATCAAGAGACATTTTGCCCTCTCTCAATGTTGTGATGTAATGTAACATGTTGTGATATAGTGTGACAAGATGACAAATTCTTGTTGAAATTAGCATATCCGACCACCAAAATGTTGCATACTTTAGGCTAATTTTGGGCCAAAAAGTGAAGAAACATATAGGAAAGTTGTCTGGGTCCTGTGTTGGCACTGTGTACATCAGTGAAAAGTTACCTTAACATAGAATATATTAGAACATAATATTCACAATCGAATATATTCCAGCATAATCTTACCAGCATTCATTAGGAGAGTTTATCTACTGGCAAATGGTGCCAGTACGGTGGCCCTGCCCGGATCTGCTAAGGGTCTGATGATAGTTTGATAAGCTACAGTCAGCTTCACACTACTGTATGGCAAGCTGTGGCAAGGTACAATAAGCTTCAGCTAGCTCAGCACAGGCATGCAGCCACTTACGATAAGGTATGGCAAGCTCAGTATATATGTGCAGCCAGCTACAGTAAGACATGGCCAACCAGGTAAAGTTTATGGCTCAATCTCTGATAAGTACAGGTAACACTAATATTCATTTACTCGATAAATACAACTAATAATTTAAATACATATATGTATGAAAACTACCCTGCAAACTAACCCCGGCCCTGTGATAACAACTATGAGCCTGAAAGAAGATATCTGTGAGTTAATGGTTAATAAGCGCACTGTTAAAATCTGTATAAACTCACCTTATAAGCACCCTCCAGCAAGTCTAGGGGTAGCAAATAAGAAATTAACATAACAAATGATGATTCATACTCACTTCAAATTGCTTACAAGTACTGGTGTAACAAGCTGGCAGAGATAAAATGAAGGACAAGATAGATGTGTGAGTACAGAGTCAAAAGATGTTGAGACATGACAAAGACGTGTTGCACTTCTTTGTATGCACATTTCAAACTCCGCCACTGCTTCGAAGAAAGTACTCATTGGTGCATCTACATCATCCATTTAGTGGTCATTCACCTGTTGCATCCTTCACATTGCTCCCCACACTCAGCAGACTTGGATAGCAAGGTAAGTTCTTCAATAAGAAGAACAATGTGGAAGTGTGCCGCTGTCAGCACTGCACTCACAATCGCATTATGCCCACATAGCACATCAGCAAAACTCAACTTTTTCTTAGTACACTTAGAGAGTCCTACTTATTTAGCTTATCACAATTTTTCATTCTTAATTATCTTATTTAAGAGCTAAAAAAGGAAAAAAGAGTCAAGGGCTGCTTATTTTTCTGAAATTAAGTACTCTAAGTGATGAAAAAAAGTAACATTAAGTAAGGATAAGTCTCTAAGAAAAAGTTGGATTTTGCTGATGCACTTGACTAGTACACTGCAGGGACCTGCCCCACCTCCATGCTTCACCTTTGCACACACCACTGGACACCCCCACTGCATTAACAACACATGGCCAATTTCTGCCCCAATGCCTCATGCAACAGCAGCTTCAGCACAATGTCACCACATCTTCAGCACACCTCACACACCATGTTAAAGAGATGCCACCATTTGTGCTGATGCCCAGTCAGCCCACACAATCTGGCACACATGCCAACATCAGTGTGAGAATACCGCAGTGGATCATTTGCTCGGAGAGGAGGCACGAGGTGAGGGTATTCACACAGGTGAGAAAGGCATGCTTGCACATCAGGGGAGTCTGCGCATGTAGTGAACATACTATTCTCATGCAAGAATGCTTATACATATAATGCATGTTCTCACTGTGGTACTACAGTGCATGAAGCATTAAATAGGCAAATATGTAGGGCTCAATCCATGTGTCGCCAGACTGTCCACACAAAAATTAGAAATGAAATAGGCCAAAATATGTGTAATTTAAAGATTTCAGATTTATTGGGGTTTTGTTTCAATTTTTGGGTGAGAAAAATTCTCCAGTATCAGTGTGTCCTCCTGGCTTTCTGAATGTCTCGCTAAAGCCTAACGAAATTTCTTAGCACAGGGCTTGATGCACAGCAAGCAGCCTTTGCAGTGAAGAAGTGCAAGTTATGCTGAAAAGTTGGCATAATAGCGAAGATTCTTGATGTCATTAAAGCTCAGGAATAGTGCAGAATTACCCTGTACATATGTTATATTGGCATTTTGTATCATTTCTGGGACTCCAATGGGTGAAAATGATTTTTTTTTTTAACCTTTGTTTCAATTTTTGAAAGGTCATAATTATTTTTTTGAATCAATGAAAATTGTTCAGCAAGCATTCTTCTATGATCCATTCCCTACTAATTACACTATTTTATGGGGGCTTCTATTAAATTTTGAGGGAGGAGTAGCAATTGCACATGGCAGCTATCTAAGGTGTCGGTTTAGCGCTTCGCGCACTGTACTGTAGGTCCTCTGAATTAGCACAAGTACATAATCTATGTAAATTTCAACCTCAGATGGAGGGACTTACTACTAGTACTAATAACAATTGTCATTGATGATATTTGTCGGTGGAAATGTTTATGTCCAACTACAGTTAAATATAATATACTACCAGAACTCTACAGTACATGTACTCTTACACTCACTGGTATTCTGCATACTGAACTCCGCCAGTCACTAGTAAGCACCAGCAAGTGCACGACGTCTAGAGGACCCCTGATAATAGTAAGAAAGGGCTGACTTTTTGAAAAGCAATTTTGGCAAAATTGTCCAGATAAAAATGGCCAATTTTGATCTGAATCATCCGGATTAAATCAGGGCTTGCCACTTCATGGTGAACATGTCTGGATTTTCCATCAGGCCCTACGGATAGTGTTGCCATGGCTTAGTCACAACTGTTTCAGCTTTTTAGATATTCTGACATGAGTTTTGGAGATAATGATATGATTTTAAATGAAATTAATAGCTAAGATGTATATGTATTTGAATGTAACACCATCATTTGCAAAATTATCTTGAATATGTTTCAATTTCAGTTACATTGGTAAAAAGCTGACTAAAAAGTCGGACTTTGCAATTGGCTTTTTGGCCATATCTCCATCAATACAAGCTATAACATTTTGATATGCAGCAAGATTATGTGGCTATATATAGGCTACAAAATGAATGTAAGATCACTATAATATCTGAAAAAATGCAGAAGTTATGAGTCATATAGCATTTAGGCCTGACTTAGCCACAGCAACACTACCTACGGAGCTGATATTTTGTCCAGATTGTCCCATCAGGCATCTCCGAGCATGATTTTTGGCTGGACATGGCCAACAGACACTTGAAAGTTCCAATTTACATTGAATGTGCTCTGCCTCTCTGTCCTCAAGGCTCCTCAACCCCTGTTGAGCTCGTGATGCCGGCACCCAGCTAAGCAGAATTTCGCTTCAACTTGGTGCACACAACTAGTATGCATGCCACTGACGAGGCTGGACATCCCTTGATGAGAGCTGTAACACCATTCGTAAGGCAAGATATACATGCGTCTTTGAGATAGATATCGAGCAGCTGAAAGAATGTTATTCCACTGATTAGATACAAATTGAATAGATCTAACAATAATCATAAATTATAAATAAAACTGAGAACTATGTGACATTAACAGGTATTGCTTAATTACTTATTGCTTTGTGATGATAGACTGATGTTAGTACTTATAAGCACATTTCTTCCATAATATAAAGTTAATTGGTGCGAAATTTAAACTTATCAGAGTAAATTATGCAACCGATAATTGATGTCCGGACATCAGGCCTGCTCAGTCAAGGGATGAGTTGTCCGGATAAAAAATCTGGCCTTCCGCGCGCCAAAGGCCGTATTGTCCGGATTAAATCAGGCATGGGGGGTCTAAAGTCCCAAAATTTGTCCGAATTTCCATTACCCCTTCCCTCCAATTATCAGGGGTCCTACATCTGGTAGCCTCATGTCGTCGACTGCCGGAAGCTGCCGGATTAAGGATGCTGGTAAGCGCTTGCAGGAGTTGCCGTCTGGGCGACTTTTTTTGATGTACCTAGAGCATTTCCTTTCGTTCCACTTGGTTGTACTGTACGCGTCACAATGGCATCTGCGTGATGCCTGCTACTCTATCTGCCATGATCTCCTCAACCATAGATGCTTATCATGGGTTGCATGTCCGCGAATGCGCTCTGCTCTCATGAGCCTCCCTCGACCGATCCAGCATTCCCGTCCCATCGATACTTCCCCATCGTCGATGCCCAGGGCGTCGCGTGCAGATTCCATTCGAGATAGCGGGCTTCGCGTGCCTGCGACTTCATGCAGCCTGCTTCTAGTCGAGACAATGACGCGTACGGGTCGCCTGGTGGTTCGTCTGCGCCGCACAATGCTCGCGCACCTTACATATCTGGGGTGCTGCTCTTCCGTGATCTTCTGCGCCAGGTTACCCCGACCGTTCTCGAGTTCTCCACTGCCGGCGTGAGCTGTCTACTATCAAACCATCTGTGATTTCCAGCTGCCCGCTTGTACATCGCATTGCCGCATTCGTTCTCCCAGCGTCTCCAAGGCGATGAGCACAAATTGCCTGCCAGTGCCTCGACGTCGAGCACCTCCAGCTTGATTGAATCTGCTCAGAATCTCCGCCTTCTAAAGCTGGAACGTTTCTCCCATGTTCTGTGCTCGTTTTCACCTTCCTGCGCCGCCGGCTTCGGTCTGATGATGACCCGCCCCCCGGTATGCCCGAGCAGCTTCAGGACTTCGGGCCTCGCTGCATCAGTATTTTACCAGTATAGCTAGTCTCACAACCACATCTGTCATTCGGTGCAGAAGGGTACCCTAAATCATGTCGTACAGCTAACGAGACACGTCACACGCTGTGCCGGCTCTATACATTATTGTATTCTAATATAGTATTCATTTTATGACTCGCCGGAATGCAGCCTCACAAGATGCTACGTACAACGACAGTGGGCCTCTGGCCAGCAAAGGACGCCGGCCCTGGATATACGATGACAACGAAAGACCGTGCGTGAGTAAGAGGATGACCGCGAGGCTGGCATGCCAAAGGAGTATTAGTCCTATGCGGAACCAGTCGCATGGAAATCCAGAAAACGAGAGGAGAACAATGCGTGGGATCAAAAGAGTGGCGGCTTCCACAGCCCATGTGCGAGCGGGGAAGTAACGGCGTAGATACACACAATGTTCACTAAGGAGGGTGAAAATACAGGGACAGGCGCGAGACAACGACTGGATGGGCCGGGTCAGGCAATGGTACAGAGGTATATCGAGTACGATGTAGCATAGACAGACAAGAAACTAGCAAAGGCCGGCGCGATGGAGGGCATTTTAAGCCAGCAGGCAAAACAATACAGCAGCAAAGAACAGAGGAAAGTATATGGAATAATAGAGAGCACTGGAGTGGAGGCTAGGTGAGACAAGGTACCAACAGCAACGAGATCAGGAGGGAGAGGGCATCGCGGGCGACCACGGCCAAGAAAGCGCACGACGGCGCCAGCTCAGAGCATCATGGCTGCATAGCCGTGGCCGTTTCCGCCTCCGCCCACGCTGATCGGCGCGCTCTTCATCATGCCCATGCCGCCCATTCCCATCATGCCATCATCCCAGTGGCCGCCGCCGCCGCTCATCCTCCGCGGGACGGTACCACCCGCGCTGTTCATCACATCGTAACTGTTGGGGAGATTGTTGCCGCTTGCGTTGGAGCCCGGAGAGCCATAACCGCTGCCCACGCTATTGATACTGCCGCTACGCTGCCTGCCTCCGGCACCAACGGGGGAGACGTCCCCGGAGCGCTGTTGCTGGAGCATGTGTTGCCTCTGGAGGGACATGAGATAAGCCTGCTGCTGCTGAGAGCCGCTCATGGGGGAAGTGTTGCCGTGAGAGGACGCGGGCGGGGTGAAAAGTTGTCCCTGCACGGCGGCGCTCGGGTTGGCGAGAGCGCCGAACATCTGTGCGTTCCAAGAAGCCACCTTGTCCGCGTCGTGCTGGGGTGCCCGTGCATGCCCGATTGCTGCATGAATGGCGCAGAGAACGACGCCTGGATATGAGAATGCTCGTACACGGATGGCATGGCGGGGTTCTCGAACGACATGGCGGAGGGGCTCTGCATGACCATCGGGGTATGCTGGCCAGCGTGAGTCGCGGTGCGCGGGAGGAGGGTCTGGAGCTGGAGCCCACCGCGAGAGCCGGCGGGGACGCTGTGCGCAAAGGGGTTCGCCTCCTTGAGAAGGGCGGCGGCGCCGGGATGTGCCACGGGGTTGCGGATGTCATCCATAGCCATGTCATCGACGTGACCGGCGCCAGTGGGAGCGCCGACAAATTTCGTCGTCGCCGTAGTCGTCGCCTGGGTAGTCGCCGTTACCTTCTTCCTCCTCTATGGGGCCGGCTGAGATGATCTCAACCTCGCCGCTGAGGATCATCTGGAAAGAGTCGCCGCGAATGGGCTCCTCGACGCGGGGGAGACCAGAGCGGTCGCGCCATTCGTTGAGCTCGCGACGGAGAGCATCAGCCTCGAGCTTGAGGAGACGGAGCTCGCGAGCGGCCATAAGACGATGGCGGCGAGAGGAGTGAATGTGAGCAATGGAAGAGTTGACGATGCTCGACTTGGAAGGACGGCGGATCTGGGAAAGGTTGGGAAGGAGGGCGGCAAGGTCCTGCACGCGAGGTCAAACGGGTGAGTGAAGTAAGAGAAAGAAGAGACGGACCAAGAAGCGACCGTTGAGAGTCTCTCTGCGCTGTCTTTCTACGGCGTTGTGGGTCGCCCTGCGTTCTGCAGTGTTGGCGCGTCTGCTGGGCTTGCGCTTGGACTGGGAGCTGGTAGAATTGTTGGTGGACGGGGAAGTGTGGACACCATCGACAGGAGGGGGAAGAGCGAGAGTCTTGACGGAGTTTGAGGGAGAGACGGGGGTCTGAGGCCCGCTGTCAGAGGACGGGGAATTGCCAGCGGAGGGGGACGAAGGAACGGGGAGAGAAGAGCCATTGTAGGAGTGGTTTACAGGATATATGGATATGTGAGGTTGCCGGATGGGCAGGATATGAAGATAACTCTAGGTGGACTGAGACGAGGGAAGCGAATGTATATTTTGATAAGTTTAGGGATCTGAAAAGCGGAGGGGACGTTGGGGTAGGGGAGAAGACAGGTCGGTACGCGATAATTCAGCGGAATCCGAGTGTCGAGAAGAGGGACGTTGTAGGTGGGGGAGATGGTGAGGAGATGGAGCTGGACCAGTCGCGAGCTGCGCTCAGCGTACGGAGATGCTGCTTGGGTTGTTTGAGGTGGTGGGTGGTTCGGGATAGTACTTGCAGAGGAGTAGGCGGGTTGGAGAAGCCGTCAAGGGTCGCGAGATCTGGGGGAAAAATGGTAACAGTCAGCGCACGGTGAGCACGACGATGGTGAGCAGAGGCGGGACGGTAGCTGCGACGAAGAGACGTACAACAAGCGGTATCCTTGGGTCGGCAGGGGTAGCGGAGGGGAGAGAGCAAGAGGGAGGAGGAGGGTTGGACGGAGAGAGCGTTCAAACTTGGACCATGGACAGAGGGCGACCTAGGGCGAGCTCCACTTGTCCGACTCTCTCACCATCCTACATTTATCTATCCCTCGGCTATTCCCGGTCCTCTTGCCTCTTTCGGTCATGTCAACCTCCACCGACGCCGCCAGCCACAGCAAGCCTCTTCCAGCCACCAGTCTCACCCAGCCGCCATCGCCACACCGTTGCCAGCAACTCTCCCTGTTCACCGCGCAGAGCCGTTCTCTGTCTCCCTCCGTCTTCCATCTTTTTCGCAGAGCAATGCCCTGCACCGCCAACGCTTCTTGATCACGCGCTCACTTTCGTAACATTTTTGCTTCCCTTCCTGGATGCTCTGATGTCTGCCTTTGCCCGACCAGGTTCATCACCTTCCTCCTCCACGGCCTCCCCCATCTCCTTCTTCCCTTCTTGTCTTGGTGCACTGACGTCCTATTACTTTTAGCGCCATCATCGTCACCGTTCCTGTCAATTCCTGGCTTTTGCTTCCGGTTCTCCTTCCACGCAACCGTCGCAACCGTCTTCCCGCCTCCGACCCGTCTCCCTCCACGTCTACTCGTCCTGTGTTCGATGCTACCTCTCGCCATGACCGACACTGTTCCGCCCCACTCGGCGCCCCAGCTTTTACTCATTCCGTCACCGCCACCAACTTTATCACCCACCACGTATGTTCTTTCGCGTTCTCGGCTCGAGTCAACTAACCTCGACATTGCCTCTTCCGGAATTCCGAATTTGTCAACACCTCGCTGTGGTCTCTCATGTCTTATCTCTACTAACCGCATCGTGGCCTTACCGGTTATGGATCAATGTCATGAATCACCGTCATGAATCACCGTTATGAATCACCGTCGGTCGTATCAGTCCATATGGCGTCTCCATCTTCGATCCATGTCCCCTCTGTACCCAATAGATCTTCAGTAAGCCATCGAATTCATTGCGTGACCCCGTCATCATGCATGAGTACTGAGTATCAGCGCGTGCTCAGCTCTTGGCAATATTCAATCTCGTTTCGTCTCGGAATCTGTCATTCTGCCTCCAATTGCATCAGATCGCTCGGTCTTTCTCCCCATCTCTTAGCATCTCTTTTCAATTTCTCTCGCTAATTGACTCAAGATCTGCAAACCATGCATGCCACGCTCAGATGACACCATTGTCATATCTCGATCGACATATTCTCGTCTTCCTCCCCTCGCCGTCCGCTGCCCTCGAGCGGACTTCCGGTCGTCGAATGCACATGCACTCCTCCTTCTAATGTGAGCTCTGTTCCGAATCTCCCGGTTCCTTTCTTCTCCCCTCGGTCGCTCGCTCCATCGGCTATTTTTGCGCTCCCGAATCCTGCCGCGCTCGACAGCAAATCACCGCCCTGTACGCTGCGACTGTTTCCAGTTCTGTCTCTGGGCTTTCGCGTATCTCTTCGCACGCATAGGTGCTCAGGGTCGAGTGGCCGTATTCTTGCTCCTCTGGCATTACTTGCCAGCTCCTCTGTGCGGTACTAACAAAATACTATCGTATATTTCCGGTGACTTCACGCATGGACAGATCTCCAACGGTACATCTTTCCGCTGGACGATCCCAACTGTATCTCCCGCCCCGACGATACAAAATTATCTTCGTTCCGGCAAATAAACACACAGCACCATAACCGATGCATTCCCTGACTCTGACTCCGAACTCGCAACCGTACCGCAAGGCCACAATGCTCAGTGCCATTTAAAGATGACACCGACCAGATCTCTTCGTTCGAGCTCCGGGCCGCCGTCATCGGCGCGCGCCGCTCCTCCGCCGATGACCCCCTCCCGCAAATGGAAGACTGCACCTCTCAAGCCCATCACCATGGCTTGAAATATTCAAATTCCGCATGCTCCCTGCCGCCCCTCGAAATTTTAATATACCGCAACATCATTTCTGCTCTAGCAGAGGCACCGCTGCGACGGTCGTTGATGGCGGGGCACGTCTTCCGCCGTTCTCATGCTGCGTATCTCTGTGCGCTGGTTGGTAGAAGATACGCATGTCGATCCCGCACCGGCAGACGCGGTCGCTCTGATTCCCGGCCCAGCACTGCTGCACAATCAGCAGCCACACGCGTGCGTGATACGCGAGCTGACACACAATTGCACAGATCCCCAGAATGTTCTTGACTGATTTTCACACTCGCCTCGCATGGCCCGCCTTACGATGGCGAGATTGCGTCTATCGTATTAAGATGGCGGGTTAGCGTACTTCCAGCTGGAGATCGCGTCCATGTGCATCCGCCACAATTGTGAGGCCTTTCAGTATAAAACCGGCAGTTCCGATCGACGATGGTGCATCGTCGGTCGGATTGGCAACCACGCCCCGACGGGCGGCAGGGCCGGCCCGCTGAGATACTAGCGGCATCGACCAGATCGGGCTCTCCCAGATCGAGAAGCACTGAACTACAGATGTTTTCGGTGGAAACATAAAAAATGATAGCTTTTGATACTACAAGGTTTTCACTAATATATTTAGTTTAAAATCCCTATATTTTCACAATGTCGCTATTGGAAACACTTGTAAATCCCCACAGTGTGAGTTCGTTCGTCTCTTTTCTCCCTGATCCTCTAACCGCTGCCATGTGTCCTGATGATTGACGTCCTGTAGATAAAGGCCCCGTGACAATAGTTTTCCCTAGGCTTTTATCGGTTAATTCAGGGCTCGGCGTGCAGAAGCGATCAAGATTCGAGTAGCTTTCAAGATCCTTTGAGGCACTTGGGTTCCGGAAGGGTTATACAAGGTACGACAATTTATTTGAGGCATCTGCCGAATAGGATTCACCATCTAGTAGTCCTTAGACTTCGTAGCCAATACAACCGCTGTCCCGGAGTGGTCAAGTGCGCATTATGCCGAATTTCCTCTGCGGCTAAACGTAATTTGAAGCTTATTCACTGCTGCTGCTGTGTCTTCAAAAACCTCCGGGAGTATATAGACGATCGTCCCACCTTGCTCTAGCCTCAGAGGTCTGCTGTTCGTCGAAGCGCGACAGTTATGGCAAGTCGTCATGTGAGCTCGCATCCAGTAGAAGTATGAATCTGGATTTCCCTGGACGCTTGAAGGTCATCACAACGAGCTCGGAACGTGATGAGACGTCGGTGGGCATTCCCTGCAGTACTCTTTGCTCAAGGATGCTGCATTACATAAGTTAGTACGTCTTTCTATGCATAACTTTCGTTGATAAATTTGCCCCCATTCTTCATCAATTGTGAAACGATTATCCACAGGGATCAAGGAATTAATACGACATTGCCTGGCGGGCTACGGGCGCTTGGTGTTCACAGTCCTAATACTTGTATTGTGATAACAGGTGATAACATGGATTGCTACAATGTATCATCACTGTCAACAGCGCGACATCAATCGTTTCTTTGCGGCCTTGCGACGATCATGGCTATATCGGCTCAAGCGACACGAGTAATCATTTTTTCCGACCCGAGTTAGTGGCGGTGCGTCACCGCCTCTTAGCAGCGCGATACCAACGTGGCAGCGACAGGTTCAACGTCTCTCAGCCCAGAACGTCCATTTCTAAATGTCATTCCCGCGCTGGACGCGGAGCTCGTGAGCGCGGTGCTCGCGGCCCCGCCGTTCGTTACCGTCGAGGGCGTCTTCAACATTCGCGATTTCGGTGGGTACACGACCGCCGCAGGCGCGCGCATCCGCCCGCTGCACCTGTTCCGCTCGGGGGAGCCGTCGCGGATCACGGCGGCGGGGCACCGCGCAGCTGCGCGCGCTCGGCATCACGACCGTGTTTGACCTCCGGGCGGCGCAGGAAATCGCGAAGTACCGCAGCGCGAACGCGGCGATCGAGGGCGTGGAGTTTGTACAAGCTCCGATGCTCGAGGAGACAATGGACCCTGTCGGGATCGCGGAAAGGTGCGATAGATTTGGGTTCGTCCTCGCAGACCTAGGGAGGACTGATCGCGGTACTTGTTGACGCAGGCTCAAGGACTTTGCGAAGGATGAAGCCGAGGTAGGTACTATCTGCGAAGAGCGCGGACGCTTTGTTAAATTGCTCTGCTGGTTCTTTCACCTTCAGGCATTTCTGAAGCTATATACGCACATCCTCCAAACAGCAGGGAAAGCTTTGGAAGTTGTTCTGATCCACTTGCGTGATAGACCGGGCGAGCCTTGCTTATTGCATTGCACGGGTATGATTGTGGCCTTGTCCTATCATGGCCTGATTCGAAATTTATTTTGGTCCCAGCGGGGAAAGACAGATCTGGCATCTTTGCTGCAGTCATTCTGATGGTATGTAGCAATTAATCTGCGAATCATCAGACTAATATGCTAACGTTCAATGGATAAAGCTACTTGGGGCAAATGATGAAGACATCGTCAACGGACTATGCGCTGACCACCATCGGACTCCAGCCGGTCCTTCCATTGCTCGCGTTGCGTTTCCAAAAGGAGAGCCCATTCCGCGACAATTGGGAAGGTACGCTCAACATGGTGACCGCAAGGTGCATATCATGCGCCCGTTTGGGATTCATGCTGATCGCCGCTGCCCGCGATACACCTCAGACAATGCATGCAACCCTTGGCGTCATACGTGATAAATTTGGCGCATCGAGGAATATCTGCGAAACATACTGCATTGACGCATGGCGACTTTGCGCGGATTCGGACGAACCTGCTCGTGTCATGAAGCATATCTTGTAGCCGAATTTCTGACATCGTCTGATTGTTGAGTGGTACGCAACGTGGCTGAATATGATGGTGCGGGCAATGAAGCATATTTCTTTTCCCCAAAAATTATCAGAACAACAAATCAATGCATTACGCCGACCCGTGGCCCAGATTCGGTAGCCTTCGCGCTCTCAAAAACAATTTATCCAGCTGGCGACGAATCGGCGAACATTCAGCGTCAGCTGTTTGGCGTTTAGTTGCCGAATAAGGAGTCTCTGCTACTCTGCTTTGTAACCGCCACTGTACGTCTCCGCGGAGAGAGCCAAGTTCCATCTCGTCGATTACCTCGCACGATCAGGAACAAATGGCTGTGCACCTATTTGCTGGACTCGATATAGATCCGAAGTAACCGCAGCTGGGACTAGACCGGCTGCAATGCCATAGAACCATTCCACAGCTCGAAGACAGCTAAGTAATCTATAGCACAGGCTTCCCTGCTTACGCTCGTGTGTAGGTGCCCTCGGAGTCGGTCACCGAATCGCAATATCTTACCTACTACAGGTATTTGCATTTGGAGGTAGAATGACAATGGGAAGCATTCTCCATGGTCATACCAAATGCATGAAGCCTGACCAACCGCTTAGATTTTCGACCACGACATCACGGCCAACTTTTCATTTAGAGGATGACCGTCGGTTCTCGAACATAATGCTGATGGACGATAAGCTCCTTGTACTCACAGGAGATCGCAAGCAAAGCGTCTATATTAATACTTGAATAAACGCAGCCTCCAACACTTTAGTAGTATGTAGCCCTTGCCACCATCACCAGTCAGGTGCTGATATCTTCGGGCTGGATATATGCCGACAGCAACAGTTCCTCCGAAATGAATCGTGCACACACCTGCAACTCAGCATGGTCGGTCTATTGAGACGGAAGAACATTGCAGCCAAATTCAGCACAAAGATGTCCTATTTTGATATGACCGATTGCGCCGTGCGAGGCCACTGACGAACTTGGACCTCGTCAACCAATTTAAATGGAAACGACAAACCGAGGTCAGCTCCTGCGCGTGTCTCTCACCTTCATTTAGAGAATCTGGGGTTTGAATTTGTTACGTCTACATACGTGCTCTTTGGCGCTAGACACAGTGTTCTTAGCCGGCAATCTCCGTTATATGTTGAAAAGTTACCAAGCTATCGCTGGACGACTGCCAGCTGCGAACGTCGGAGCGTTTTCCACGTTTTATTTTCGAGACTCGAGCCTAATAGTATAGGCTATGGAAATCTTGCCTGATTTTCGCTACATGCCTTCTTTGTTCAGAGTGCTATTACACGTCGTGGACACTGCTGCGACCTGGCCCGTAAGGTGAATCAATATTCGTCATATTACCGAATTAGTTTTCTGCGGACTACAAGATGCGGCCATTCAAATTTCAGGTTCACCAGTCCATGATTGCCCTCTTATGCCACTGGTCACCGGTCACCAGTCAGTGCGCACCATCTCTTCTATGCTTCCAGTTTCAAATACTTTCATCTCTGGCACTCGCTACTATGTCGGATATTTGCAGTATTCTTGTTCCTTTTATACCAAACTTGACCGGAGAACTATTCTCCGTGATGGAATCCCGGTCCTCATTATAGGTAAATGGCATCTAAATATTCACGTCAGGAAGAGAAGTTTCGAGCTCTGTGCATGTGCGAATTACTTTCTGACGTGCTTGCAAACTTTAGTGACAACTCGGCGATTATGCCTCCATTCACGTACGTCCTCGTCAGTACCCTAGAATTTATCCATGGATCACCGCGGTAATTAAGAGGGACGGATCAGCTACGTTCGTTTGCGGTTTGATCATATTCCCATATGCGTGGTATTTCAGCGCTCTAGCCAAAACTCTCTCACTCGAGTCATTTGCTCCAGAAGCACTTTGTTGGCATGCATGTCTTGTCTGACACATTTGTCGATCTGTTGCATCTCCGGCTACTTGCCACCGAGACACTCCTGAGGTGCCCAAACTGCGCCGGTAAGAGTTCCATAATAGACACGTTGCCTCTGTTTATTTGTTAAGCTTTACCTTCTTTTCCATCCTGACACTTGACAGATTTCGATCCACGACACAACTGTATCAGACGGCGTCTGATCATCTCTGAATGCTGCTGTGCACTATTGCATGTTCAAACGTTTACCCTTGGAATGTGAGTCTTGATGCAATACTACAGGGTCATGTATATACCGAGGACTGAATAGCGATTCGAACCCTTCTTGATGTGATCGGACGTTCGACGCATCGAGTCACCAAATCAAAATAGATACTGCATTTAGCAAATTCATATTCATAACCTATACGTGTCCCAAGCACACATCATGGACGAGGGCCCGGCCTTCGACAATTGTGTGGCGTACTCACAGGGTCTCGCAGAGTTACCTTCTACGAGGCTCCACAATGACCACCGCCTGGAAGACGTCGTCATATAGATGCACCAGCGAGACGAGCAACAGATCATCTTCACCAGCCCACCGTGTGCCTCTCCAACACGCCATTCCGCCCGTATTGGAATAGGCTCATGTTCAGCTTTCGTGGTGCGTGACGCGTCAGAACTCCGGTATGAGCACAGCACTGACACCACCTACCCGATAAAATGAGTAAAGACATCGACGATGGCGGCCGCAAGCTGCCTACGAGTGATGGGCCCATCATCCGTATACAGCTTGATGGGTCGGACCCACTCTTCATATGCTGGCCACGCACGACAGGATCGTCACTTTTATTGCAGGTAAGCAAACACAGGAACGTACATATTTCGAGCCGCAGGGCATGGCGCCCAGTCCCGCTAAATACGTGATTTTCCGCGTCCTCTATGCACACCTCCTTGGGCATGGCCACGATATCGCGCATACGTACGCCGTATCCGTCAGGCGTGCCGCCGCCCATGTTGAACTCGATCGTTGGCAAGCGCAGCGCAGTCACGCAGCGCGCAGGGACGTACTGGCGTTGTGGCAGAAGGCTGCGATAGACGCAACCCAACTTTTCGCCAGGCTCGGGTACCATCCGGTGGCCTGTACGCGCAAGGTCGGGTCCAAATGAATGTAGATTCGTGACATGGGATTTAGGGTGGAGATGTGAGTGCAAGTATTGGAATACGAACAAGTTTAAGCGTACGTACAGTTGTTGCTTGGTCACGTCCAAGCCGTGCCACATTCAGACCGAGTGGCTCTGGACATCCTAGATCCATTTAGTGCGGTGAACATTCAACATCAACATTTCTGATGAAAACGCTTCGAGGATTGTGTGCACAAATTATCACGGTGCGGAATGATGCCTCCGAACTTAAGCGTCACGTAACATTAATCTTTTGAATCGACCTCATCATACTCCATAAAACTGAGATAGAACCAAAATAATTGACGGCTCACTGTGTCATGAGTATCTTATGCAAATTTCGATTCCGAACCTCGATATCGCAAACGGTCGAAATTCACGCACGACTGATGACAGACAATGTGTATTGCTGACTAGTAAGCATGATCCGAAAACTAGATAATTTAGCTCGGAAAAGTGCGAAAGGATAGGGCGTGGATGTAATGTGTCAAAGACGGGGAATGGCATAAGATTGGAAAGGCAAGAAAGGGGGATCTAGGACAAGGAAAGTACGTAGTAGCATGAATTATCCCGAAATTCGCTCAGCAGCGACCAGACCGATTCTGATAACAACAAAAATGAAGTACTGTGTGTATGTGAAGTAAGGGGAAAACAAGGAGGGATGTCAGTACGAATACATCGAGTAGAATGCATTCTAATCTGGGGGGGTCGGGTCAATTATTGGGTGATAAATTATGTGTCCAACCCCGAAAGAGACTCTTCGTCTGAACTCCTTCTAATGAGCGGAAGAAATGTGTGAGTCCAAAACTCTAGTGACCATGGCTTCTATGCTTGCTTGCGAGGATAGCATAACGACGAGGAAGGGAACTCTAAGCTAAAGCGCGTTTTGACTTGCTACGAACCCATTTTCCGTAGCGGTAGAACAGGTAGGGGATGGGAATCTGCGACGAACAAGGTCTATCATAGATACAGCGAGGCGAAGGACTCGACGAAACCAATGCAAGGAAATGAAAGCCCATGTTGTGGCTGCCCAGCCGTTGCCGAGATTGTGGAACATGGCGCTGATGAAAAGCGGCGTGGCGGCACCCAGGCCGGAACGAATGACGACCTTCGCGGCAAGCGCGGAGGCGACGTATCCAGGGAAAGCATCGATGATATAGGCGTTTGCAGAGAAGTATAGTACGACCACTGCAGACAGAGATTAGATTAAAGTACAGTGACGCAAACAGACTAGACTTACTTCCGAAGCCGAATGGGATACCCGCGGAGCAAGGACCAACCCAGTTGCCACCTCCTGGCTTGACCGCCGGAGGGCTGGTCCAACCAAAGATGAACAAGGCTGAAGGAGAATGGTCAGTCGCTAGCCAATCGCCGCGACCAAGACGAGACTTACCTATAGGAATGAACCAGCAGCCGATCATCATGCCGATGAGACGGTCCTCGGGATCTGCGTGTCCGCCCTTCTCTTGTGCTCTCCTGACGTAGTCCTTCTCAATGCGTGGTGTCACGAAAAGAGCAAGTCCGACGCCAATGAGCACGGAGCAGAACATCAGACCAGTAATACCGTCGTTGTAACCGTAGTCTTCACCGAAAACGATGGGGAAAGAGAAGAAGAAGGCGTACTACGGACAATATCAGAATGGCATGATATACAAGGGGACAAAATGGGGCTCACAAGTAGACCGTAAATCAGCGATGCGTAAGTTGACATAAGTGTAAGAATGGGTTCCGTAACAATCATTTCTGTCATGGGCCGTTAGCACGCTAAACTGGATCGCCGTGAAGTGGGGAGACATACGGAATGGACGAATCAGGGTCTCATGATGATATCTTTGAGAGACTTCCTGAAAAGTTCTTGCTCTGTCGTGATGTTGTTGTCGCCTGTCTCCAGACGGAGACGAGCTGCACGCTTCGCAAGAATGGCAGGGGCAAAGGTCTCGGGATAGTTGCACAGACTGCGGTTATAACACCAGCGAAGATCATGTTCACCTGAAATACCGTTCAGAGATACTCGCGGACCATATCAATCGGGAACTCACCCAGAGAATCCACCGCCAGCCAATTGTTTCGCCGATAAAGCCACCGACGATAGGACCCAACACAGGTCCACTGCGAGAATGTATTAGCCGCCGCGAACAAAACATGACAAGACAAAGGTGACTGACCCGTAAGGTGCCGCAGCGAATAGAGCGATGGCGAAACCGCGCTCGTTGTTATCCCAAATATCGGCGATCGTGCCACCCGCCAATGCGAAAGGACCCGAGCCAAACAGTCCACAAAGGAAGCGACAGACGAGAAGCGTGCCGATGTTTTTGGACAACGCACAGGGATGTTGAAGACTGTAAAGCGGGTTGGAAAATTACGCACCAAAAAAAACGACGAGTACTTACTGACGTACACAACTGACGGCGCAACCCACAGGGGCTTTCGGCCATACAACTCGCTCTAAACGTTGCTTGGTTAAGAAACGGTCGTTGTTAATTCTACTGTAAAAACGCACCATGGGAGCAAAGATGAGAGGTCCGATACCGAAACCGATGATCATGAGGGACACTGTCAGCGCTACTACGACCTCTGACACGTGGAAGGTTTCTTCGATGCCGCGGAAGTCGCCAGAGATGACAGCGGTGGCAAATGCGACCTGTACTACAGAGATAGCACAAACACCGGTAATATCTGGTGGAAGCTCGTCAGGACGTATCAGAAACAAGACAGGGGAGCGGGACCTACACCACTTGTAAAGATTACTCCAGTTACGTGGATCCTCAGGGTCATCGGGGAACCATGTTACGAGCTTCATCTCCTTCAGCTGCATAGCCTTCTCTGGGTCCTGAAGAACGGCTGGCATCTTGAAGACATGAGAGGGTATTGGGCGCAGCGCAAGGTCAGCAGCGAGGTACCCTGTTTTGGAGGTCGTACGGTATTCATCGGTGAAGCCAGCGCGTTCAGTATCTGTTGTCTGGAAGGGGAAACTGAGATCTGGGCGCTGAGGGTCGTGGGTAGCAGTCGTGGTCGTCGGCCTGTCGTGGCCCTGTTCGTGTGACGAAAAGCGATATGACCTTTGGGAGGCTCATGTTGCTTCTCGGACTGGATTTCTTCCGGGGAAGCAATGGTCGCTGTCTCACTCTGGGGTGCTGAAGCCATGGCACTAGAGTAAGAAAAAGGACTAAGCGACAAAAGAGAAACCGCAGGAGCAAAGCGGGGAGGAAGGAAATGCGAGCTACGCTCGCGGAGCATGCATTATATACGAGTCAACGACTGGGTTCAAACGTACCCATTCGGAACTGTGTCGGATTCGACTTGCGGACGGGAATGATCTCTCTATCCATCTTGTATGCGGGTTTTGTAACGATCCGCTTATATTCCGACCGGAGGCCTGTTACCAGTGCACGAGACAAGTGAGGCTGAATCATGCATGCATCAGGGCGGGATAGGCGCATAGCCATCGTCGAACGCGTGCGGACGACGACCGACACGGCGCCGACGAATGAAAACCTGGTCCCAACCACAGAAATCGTCGGCATCCGATGTCCTCTTATGGTAATCACAATCACAGCGCCGGGTACTAACTTTTTCACCCGGATGACTAAGCCCATTTCGAAGCCACTTCGGGGTCTCTCGCCCGATCGTCCATAATTACAATCCGCCACTTGTCCTGCAGCAACCTGCCATAGGTCCTATAGCTAATAGGCTCCTATGGGGAGCTTCAGACGGGCTCGCAGAGTCAAGTCATAACCCGCTTGCGACTGCTTGCGACTGCTTGCGACTGCTTGCGACGGTCAAGCTGAAACAGAGGGACAACAATGTTACGACAACGGCAGCCGACACAAACCACGGAACTTGCACAGCTTGCGACATATTGTATCGTCGCGCAATTCCTTTTCAGAATTCACCATCAATTTTTTGATTCGACGGGGAATGGCGACTATGGTAGAGGTTCGGAGGTCGCCGACGAATGCTCGGTTCTCGCTAGTCCCCGGTCCCCGAACTCCTATAAAATCTCCGCCATGCCTGGTCCGATGGGCGGTTCTTCTCGTTTTCCCTCGTAATCAGCATCAGTGGGCCCAATCATTGTCAGAGCTGACGCCCCCAACATGCACATCACTAAGCATATCTTACTTTCAGACCCCCAGAACATTCCAGAGAGAGAACGGACGTTCTGTCTGTATATGGTTGCTCTTCTTTCTCCTGCTTGGCACGGCTACCTGCAATGCGCAGCATTACGCTTCGGGCTTCCAGGGACAGAAGACGTTCGGCCGTCAGTGCTATTGGTCCTAATCTTACGGTAAGTGCATTCCGCCTCGGGATCTGTATAGACCAGGTCCACCGTGATGTTTCTTCGACGTCATGACGTTCTCAACGTCTCCACATGTGACTGCTGAGAGAGACATGGGGCGGGGGCGTGCTCTGTGATGCCATACATTCGCAGGACTTCAGTATGAGCCATATTTTTTGTACATGATGACCTAAGACGCCTCGCCAGCCTCACTTCTTGGTAGAGCTGAATATTTCAGGACATCTTATACGTGGTGGCAAACTTGAGAGTGCTGTTGCCCAGCCACTTGGCTTCGGCTTTCGGTCTCTCGATTTGCGCCGTAGACCCGGTACGGGTGAACAACTCGCGGATAACGTTCCTCCTGCAAGGGCTCGCTCTCTACACCAGATCCACTATTTTATTTCTCCGTGCTATACGTCGATTGCGGAGAAACTTCGGGCTACAAGTGGTCCTCTTGTCGAAGGCACAGAGGATTATATAGCTACATCTGCGTGTAGTCGTTTCTTAATGAGCAAGTGAAAGTAAATGGCCAACAGCGAGTCAATATTCTCGCAAGTAAATCCCGAGAAATGCCTATACTTCGAGCAAATTAACGTAAGAAACTCCATTCGCAGGTGCCGTCTCGGACGACCCAAGTTCTAACCCTAGCTCGGGGCTATTGCAGTGAGCCACTTGCGGGTCAAGTCCGTGCAGCGTGTGGCTTATAGCAGTAGGTCGCATGGTACATGTACTGATATGATTAGTTCAAGGAGACTTGAAACAGAGCGCGCGCCGGAAGTGGCGTTGGCGCCTTTTGACCCAACTTGAAGTCAACATTTGAGCGACGAGACAATAGAGAAAATACGCACGAAAGTAGGATTGCTCATTTACGAGTATCTAAGCGATGACAGACTCGTCAACAGCAATTCCCAAGGAAAAGAAACAATGAAAATCCTCACAGCGAGTGATTGTAGCAAATCTGCCACTTGCGAACACATGGTCGACTCATGCCATGTTGGAGCTGACTAAGCTCGAGGGGGTCTTCGAATATCACTTTGATAAAGCATCCTCAATATCAGTCCTAAACCTCATGCAAGACAATTCAATCACGAAAGCGATCGTCAACATCAACTTGAAGTAAACTGCGCTCCGTATGTTACGGGTTCGTTATCGTTTCATCATGAGCCTCGCGTTCCGATTCTCCTCAATCTCTTCAAGCAACAATACCTCGTCCTCGGTGTAATTTTGGAGAGTCACTGCTCATGGTATGACCGTGGTACCCTCCAGGCTGAAAATTGCAATGTATGCATTGAGATCAACATTTGTGTCTCAACTCGCGGGCAATGAGACTGCGAGCTTACATTGTGGGATAAATCTATCTGTATCAAGGTCTACAAGGTCACATCTTGAAAAAAGAATCATAAGTCTTCAAAGTCGAGTACAGTTCTTCCATCCATATGTACGGTCATGGTAACCAGATCCACCTGTGCTGGGCATCAGTGCATGTACGTAAACAAGTAAAAGGATACGAATGGTGACGTACCATCCAGGAGTTTCCTTCATCGTTGACACCCCGCGGTACACCAGCTTGACGAAAGTAATCAAGGGTGTCCTAAAATCCACGACTCGTCAGATATGACGCCACCGAGGACACCATAAATGTTATGGTTACACAATCCTTAGTCTGAGGGGGTACGCAATGAGGATCTGCGGAGGCTCTCAATGACGTGCAATGAAATCCTACATGTACTGCATGTATGGTGAATGCCCTCCTACGCGATCCTTTCAGCGATATACAACATACTGTTTTGAAAATGAATCCTTTGGCACCAGGGTTATCTATATAAACGTGGTGCGAGAATATCAGTCCTACCTGGAGCGTTCCCTTGTATAACAACTGCATGAAAAGGGTCTGATCGCAAGTATCTCAATGTCTGCATAATATTCGGATACCTTTCAATAAAACGAGAGATTTTAATGTCTTCAATAAAGTCAGAAGAGCATAAGGCTAACCACATTGCTTTTCGAAACTCGATCTGACGTTTGAACTCGGCATTGAGCGGTGGGAAGCCGTTGACAATAACAGACACCTTATCAGACAACCTCCTTGCCTTGCATACTACGACATGTCTGTGTTACATATGTTCATATAGCTTTTTTTCCAAAATTAGATCGTCTCGGGTGTAGAGCTTAAGCTAAAAATATAATGTAAGCTTCGGGCATCAGAATTCGCAAGCAAACTTACTGTTCCATCATAGGTCGACGTCCGATCAAGAGAGCGAATTATATTAGAGCATTTACGGGTCAAAGAATCCTCCGAGTCTTGTGCATGTTTCTCCATCACGAGTTGCATACGGGATAGGCGGCGATCGAAGTGAATGGTCGAGTGAATTTGGTGGAAGTGTCAAGATGACTGTTTAGAACCACAAGTACAGGACAGACAGGACTTACCTGGAATACTTTAACCGCGTCTTCTAGCCTTGCGGTTAATCGGTTTACGTCGTCTTCGATGCGCCCGCGCACCACCAAGATCGACTTGTTTGCTCTTTTTGTCACGCATGCATCGATCAGCTCAAGAGCGCTGGAAGTGGATGAACTGCATTCATATTAGCCATAAGAAGACACATACCACAGAAGTGCAGCAACATGATTAGCAATGCTCGACGATTCAGCGCAATCATCTCTACCGCGCAGCCCTTCGCACACGTCCAGAGCTAACGTGCTAACCGCTTGGCGAGCTCTAAACAACTATCACTGCTACGTTTAAGTCTCTAGAGGCTCCAATAAAGTCTATCTATATATTGATGAGTTCGCCAGACATACCTCGCTAGTCGTCGCGACATGAAGGGCAGCCTCGACGACGCCTCTCACGAAGGGCACAGGTAGCATCTCCGCGACCTTTTCTGCGATTTGAAATGATTCGATGACATTTCCCATATTCTGGGCGTGGTGGAAGAAGCTAAGCAACACGACAGTGGCTCCAAGGAGGGCGTCTCAGTCGTACTACCATTACATCAGCAAAAACTCGCCCCGCAGGTACCCAATGTAGGCGCTTACCAGATACCGCATATGGGCAAGAGGCGACAAGCGACTACACGAGGCTACCAGACGCCTGCATATGGCCGGAGGCTACAAGAGGCTGCACGCGTCCAGTGCAGCCATTGTAATCTCTGTAGATACATTGTAATACCTTTATATATTTTATTCTCCGTTATTAGTCAAAATGTTTCGAGTGCAAAATAAGTTTATTAAGAGAAGTCCGGGCTACTACTACAATGCCCCAAATCCCTCCAGCTCGTCCTCATCGCCGTCAGGACCCACGAGCTCCTCCCCATCCTCCGGCCCAAGATCCGGTTCGATGGCGTCGTCGTCACTCCCCTCCCCGTTCTCCCCGTCCTCTCCGTCCTCTCCGTCTTCTGCGTCCTCTCCCTCCTCTCCGTCCTCTCCGTCTTCTGCATCCTCCCCGTCTTCTGCATCCTCCCCGTCTTCTGTGTCTATGGTGCACGAGCTGTGTCAGGACCGATTTTGGATTGAGAATTTAAAATCCCCATCAACTCTTAACTTCCGACCGGCGCCTATCAAATTCTGATATCATAACTGAAATTACATGCCGAAACTACATTATGGAACCCCTGGTGTCGACGACGACCCCACACTGTTTATTCACCATTTTGTACCTATTTACACCCTTTAGTGTCAAAGAGAAAATATCTTCCGCGAGGACCCTATTTTTCTTGATTTACATGGCCTCTCTCCATTCGGCGCCGGCCAGATACCCACCGGTATCTCTGCAATTCAGGGATATGGCTCCGTCCGATGCCGTCCGGAGCCGACGGAGATAAGATTATTTCTGTGATGCGCGGTTGAGCGTGAGAACTTAGTTTCCGTCTCTTAAGCGCCCTTTCAACGTTAAGTAACAAGAACCTTATGTTATTCTAATGTCATTTTTTGTTATGCAAGGTACTATAAATTGTTTGAGTCCTATCATGCATCAAAATAGATTTTTTATAAGCTAAATAAACTACGGACATTAGGATTTCCAAATATCCAAGTCTGAGCTCACTGTCAGAAACGATGAAGAAAAGGTTGCGGGATGTCACCGGGGGGATTACATAAGGAAGTTTCAGGAGGTTAATTTGATAGACGCCGGTCGGAAATTAAGAGTTGATGGGGATTTTAGATTCTCAATCCAAAATCGGTCCTGACACAGCTCGTGCACCGTAGCGTCCTCTCCGTCCTCTCCATCCTCTCCGTCTGCCGCATGGTTGTCTGGTTCCATATCCTCGTCCTCGTCGTCATCTTCTACCATCAGCAAAAACTTGAAACTCCGGTGGTCTTTGCAGCACCTGGCCAGATGCGCGCTATCTGGCAGAGGTGGCCACGAGGCTACCAGACATTGGGCGTCTTGCCAAATGGGTGCAAATGCCCAGCAGATTGCGTGAGTCCTACACGTGCATGTAATCACGTAGATTGTAGAGTACATAGTGTGCAGTACAGTAACACAGCGTGGACTGCATTTTGATACAATAAAAATATTTTTCTGGTGCTACAATTTACACTGTGCAAATCATAGCACTCCGAAGCCTTCCAAGTCATCGTCGTCTCCATCTCAAACAATATTCTACTATATGCTCGGATCCAGAGTCCTCTTCACCCGAATCGTCCGCTGCGTCGGTATCACCTTCTGACCCACGGCCGCTCTCGGAATCTAAGTCCGCCTGTACATATCTCCTCCACCTCTTCCTCATCCTCGTCTACTTCTCCCGCGTCCTCTTGAATCCTCGGCATTTGCGGCAGTGGAATATTTGCTGCCAGATCGGTGATCCCCTTGCGCTCCTAACCCTACTCGCTCTCCATTCTCCTCTCCCCTACGCCTCTAGCTGCCTTGCACCTCTTCTCTCCCTCCTCCATGTTACACCCATCGCTCTCCACAGAGCCATCTTCCCCCGACCTGCTCACCCTCACCGGCGATGCCCCCACCACTCATGGTCATCTCAAACTGTCTCCCCAAGGATGCTCATGGCGAGTACCACTTCAAGATGTCCTCTGGCCAGCGGTCTCGTTTCCGCCCTCTCTGGCTGCAAAAAGTCCATGTCCTTCACCTGGATAGGCTGACCCGGCTTTTCCATCCCCCTCAAGGACCGCCCCATCATCAACCGCCGCCTCATGGACAAGTACTCCTGCCGCGCCGTATACCTCGACGACAACGTTGCAGACCAACATTACAATGGCTTCAGCAACTCCATCCTCTGGCCCCTCTTCCACTACCACCCCGGTGAAATGAATTTCAACGAGGAGAACTGGCTCGCTTATTGCTAGGCTAATGCTCCTTCCCATGCTCCTCCGCACTCTCATGGACGGCCCCCAAAACGTCAGCGAGGCAACCGGCGTTGAGCTCGACTGCTTCCTTGACGGCATCGAGATGGACGACATCCCCCACGCCGGTATCGTGATATCAAGATCGGCCTCTTCTTGCACACCCCGTTCCCATCCAGTGAGATCTACAGGTGAGTTCCCTTCGCAGTCGCCTTCGCTCTGCTCCATGTTCCCCCCCCCCTCGACCCGAGCATGATCGCAGCGAAGTTTCTCATACGCAGAGGCTTTCCTATCGCATCATATGTCGCCTGTCATGCCTGTCACTTCTCGGTCCGAGCGCCATTCAGCATGGTATGCTCCACCACGCTCGTGTTTCGGCTTGGCTGCTGTACCCACGCATATACGCATTAATTCGTGTCCACAACTTCCTGACGTGCCCTCAGAATCCTCCCAGTGTGGCGCGAGATCATGCTCGGGTTCTTGTTTTCAGACCTCATCGGCTTCTATACTTACAACTACGCCCGGCATTCTCTCGTCGTGGACGCGCATCCTTGCACTACCTATGATGCCAAACGGTGTCGAGTTCGAGGGGCGTCTCGCGCACGTAGGCACGTTTCCCATCGGTATCGACCTGAGCTCCTTCATTGGGGTGTGCCGTTCCCCGGCTTCGTGCACTGCGCACGCTGACGTCGCGAGCAG
Source organism: Grifola frondosa (assembly GCA_001683735.1). Taxonomy (NCBI): domain Eukaryota; kingdom Fungi; phylum Basidiomycota; class Agaricomycetes; order Polyporales; family Grifolaceae; genus Grifola; species Grifola frondosa. The sequence continues at coordinate 373,580 of LUGG01000018.1, forward strand.
AACTTGAAGAAGGAGAGCGTGCAGAAATGGATCAAACAGGTTGAGCAGCGCTTCGTGCACGTGAAGGTCATCGTGGGCATCGACCGCCTTGACCACATCAAGGGCATGCCGCAGAAGCTGCATGCACTCGAGCTCTTCCTCACACAACATCCTGAGTGGATCGGCAAAGTGCGTCGCTCCTGCTCACTCCTTCCCTATATGTACATTCTGCTAACGGCGCGTAGGTCGTGCTTGCGCAGCTTGCAGTGCCATCGCGGCAGGACGTGGAGGAGTACCAGAACCTGCGCGTGACGGTGAACGAGCTCGTGGGGCGCATTAACGGGCGCTTCGGGATGGTGGATTTCATGCCGATACACTTTATGCACAAGAGTCTGCCCTTCGACGAGCTGTGTGCACTGTACGCCGTGAGTGACGTGTGTCTCGTGAGCAGCATGCGCGACGGCATGAACCTCGTGCATTCTCCCTCTGCCCCTCTCGCGATTCTTCTATTGTGCTGATGTGCGGGCGCAGGTATCGTACGAGTACATCACGTGCCAGCAGGAGCGGCAGGGCGTGATGATATTATCCTAGTTCGCAGGCGCGGTGCAGAGCCTGAATGGGAGCATCGTCGTGAACCCATGGGGCTCGCAGCAGCGCGGACGCGGAGACGTGCGCGGAGAACCACCGCAAGCGGTGCGCCCCCTTCTCTTTCTCCTCTTCCTCTTGCGTGTGTGCTGCTGAGCGGCGAGTGCAGTATGTGAACAAGTACTTGGCGGCGTTCTCGGGGACGTCGTTCGTGCGCAAGATGACGCGGCTGGACGTGCTGGAGCCGGGGGCGGGGGCGGTGGAGGCGCAGAAGGCGGAGCAGGCGGATCTGGTGCAGAAGAAGGAGGACATGCGCGGGAGCACGATCCTCGACGGGAGCGTGCCGCCCACGCCGCCCGTCAATGCGCTTGCCCCACACAACTCGGCGTGAACGCATGGACGCTGGACGCTGTACTGTACGCGGAAGGGCGCGGAAGACGGAAAGGAACTGGGATTGGTAGTGTACATATGTGTCTTGTTTTGTTATTGCTTGGCGACATCATGTCGATCTTAGAAGACCGGACTCATGTCTGATAATGCCGGGGAAATGGGTGCCAGACACACACCGAGGCTGGCGATAATATAGCAGGGCTTGCCCGATATATGTGGGTGCCTGGCCCTATTTTATCAGAGCAACAGCGCCGGTTTGGAATGGCTGGCCTCCGATTGCATGCTTCCGGCCACATGGTGCAGTGGCTGGCACTGTCTGGCGGTTCTTGCCAAACACCAAGTGTGGTGTGCAAGAAAATTTATTTAGTGCACCCAATTCTGGGGTGTGCACGGGTATGTACGGTGTGCTCAGGGCGCAAATGTTTTGCTGATGACAGCGTCGTTGATGATCCTGGGGGGTGCTGCCGTCGAGTTCATGCTCCCCGAGCGATGCCCGACTCCTCCTCCGTTGTAGCGCATGAACATGTCGTGATCCACGAACCTAGATAGTCATATTTAGTTTATTTATATGTTAAAAATAAGCAAAAAAATGCACATTCTGACATAATAATATCTCCAATCGTCGTCGTCATCTTCATCCACTCGCGCGATGCTTGGCCCAGGCAATGCATCGTCTGCGCGCCCGTATTCGAATGCTGGAATGAGATGCGTGCCACGGAGTACTTGCGCTGGGTCGAGGAAAACGAACGCCTCCTCGTCGTGGCAATCCGTGAACCTGAGACGATGGAGTCTTCTGGTGTCGAACCCGCCAGGCGCAGAAGCGTCAAGCTCGAAATTCGCGCCCACAAGACCTCAAAGTGTTCCGGTTCAGGATGCCTGTTGACATTGGGACCCACGCGATACGCGTTGACGTGGAAGATGCTGAGGACGCATGCGTAGAGAAATGGATGGCCTTCGTCGTCTGGCTGCGCGAGCAACATAATGTCGGGGTGGGAGGATGGGTTGATGGAGTCTTGCGAACACCGCATGTCGTAGGATGTGTAGTTGACTCGAAGCACTTTATGGAAATATAGGCGTTGGCGGTCGATGTGGATGCTGTCCCGGTCGTCCTCTGTAATAATCGGCTGGGGCTGGTCGGAAGTTGTTTTGTCCATGTGCAAGACCAGATGGTCTTGCAGTTTCCGTACAAAGTCCTAGGCCATGGTTAGGTCTAATTGAGCGCGTGCTAGAGTGGGAGCGCTCACCTTGCAAGCTGGGTCCTCCCGTGTTTGGATGCAAACGAAACCAAATCAACGTAGTTTCGTTGATCGTCGGAGATGTGGTGATGGGACTTCGGTGAGGACAACGGGAGATGCTCAGAATCCGTAAAACGAAGGCGCAATTCAGCGCGCTGGGCTCGGCGCACCTTCTTGTGCCTCCGTTTGTGCGATCTTCGTCCGGGAACGCGATCTGTCGACCTAGAACTTGCTGGATCCTCCACTTCTTGATCCTCTCGAGCTGTAGTGTAGAGTTCGGCCTCCCGTTCACGTTCCTCCAAACTCTGCAAGAAATATTCGCGCCTTTGGTGTCGGGCTATCTGCCACTCGAATTGTGCGTTCTTGTTCGTCCGAGCGTAGAATTTCTTGACTCGACGGTGTTCGAGCTCTCCCTTTGTATGTACAAATGAGTATTAGACAATAAAAATTCGTAGATACGACTCACAATCTGCGTGGTGTAGTTGTCGTGGTTCCGAAAATGCGAATGGTTTTCACATAGTCCCCGAGCCTGTGCCACTTGTACGTGTGCAAGTTGAACGTGCGGGTGTGTGTGGAGTGTGCGGAGCCTTCCCCTTTCCTTTGGAGGCCTTTCCCTTCGCTGCAAGTGCTGCCTTTCGCCGCTGACGCGCTGCCGTCTCCTTCGGAAGTTCTTGAGTGTTGTAGGCTGCACAGACGAACTCTTGAATAGGCGCACTGCAGCACCCATAGACTTTGTAGCGTGCTCAATATGGGCAGAGTGGAATAGTATGTAGGCGCAACTTCGCGTGCGCGTGCCACACTGACAGATCGAAGAACATGTCCAGCACGACCCGGTTTTTCTTGCCAGGCAACAGGCCTTCGATGACAGGTATAATACACTGATGTGTTGTAGGTTAATATGCATTTGTACCATGCAACGTGTGGGGGACTCACCTGTAACATATCTTCGTAGTCTCGTGCCGCCAGTTTCTTCAAACTGGAGACGTTCGACCCGAATCGACGGATAGTGTCGCGCCCAAATGTAGACACCTTAGAAAATCTATGAGAATGTTTTAATAGGATATCTTGTGGCGGAAATTACAATTTGGTACGTACCAAGCATCAAACTCTTGAATTTTGTTATTCCCCCTGCTATCAAGATACGAAGCATGTGAATGACGGTGTTCTTAAGCGTGCGAGCTCGAATTCATGTAGAGGGTCGGGTACCAGCATTCTGTAATGGTTGAAGCCGAACTCGCGCAGCCGGACGGAAAATGCCTCTAAATCCTGTTCAGTAAAGTATCAGCATTGCAGTGGGATACAACACGCACCTGAGTCGGAGTTAAGGAGGTCGGGTTCAGTAAATTCTTGACCTGTGCACCCTCGACTCCAAATCCTTTCTCGAAGATCCATTTTTGAGCGAGCTTGATTTTGTAGAGGACACCTTCATCGTCTTCGCGCGTTTTTGCTCGGCGCTTCGTATCTACGGAGGTCCCCATTCCAGGTACGTAGGTTTTCTTGATGTAGCAGTCTGGACATGGACACACTGCCAGAAATCGCAAACAAGCAATGAGACACCTGCGTGAATCATTTTAATTAGATAAACGCACATATATTAATTGTAAGACGTACTTTTCGGGGTAGTCAGCACAGTATGTGAATATACGCGGGAATATTCGACGAGTGATGCCATCGCCACACTTGATGAGAAGTCCGTGGATGTAGGCATGTATAAAGTCAGCGTCGAGCAGGCGGAGCCAAACCTGATGCATGAGCTCCCGTCGCACGAATCGTATCACGGCCACAGACGCGGGGGATTTGAATATGGACTGATAGAAGTGTTGGAAGGCGTCAGGTAACTATGATAGCGTTAAGCACGATTGAGATATTATTTAATGTATGAAATAGTTGACGTACCTTAGGAATATATGCCAGATGGTGTGCAGCGAACGCACGTGGCTTGGCACGAATATATTTGGAGAGGTTTCCAAAAAAAGCGTAGATCGGCCACAGCGAAGCTGAGCCAAAGCTGGCGAGGTGGGTAGGTCTGACCAGACCAATATTGGAGCTATAGCATATTCGATGTCGGGTCATCGTCGGGATTGCGTGGCTGCGCACGAAGTTCCGCATCGGCATCCAGCATCGCGTCAGAGTTGAATATGTCGGTGTATACGCGCTCGCGCTTCGGATCGCTGCCGTCTGAGGATTCCCGTTCCCAGAATAATTTGGAGGGAATGAAGTGGAAGTCGCGTGCAGTGAGACTCTGGAAGGCGGCTTTGACAACCTCGGTAAGGGAGCCGTATAGACTCCTTCGACCTCGTACTCGGGGCGAGGTCCTCAGAGCTCCACTTGGCCTTTTCGAAGGGGAGCCTGATTTTGATAGACTCCTTGCGCCAACCATCAGAGGCAGAGAACGCGCTTTCGGAGTCCGAGAATTGGTCCAACCTCTTGAGCTCAGTAACAGCGTTGAAGCTCTTGAGGTCTTCTGGGTTGTAGTCCTCAGCGTTGAGAACATCCTGCACGAGACGCTGGAGCTCGGCGGCCGATTTGTAGGGGGACCCAGAATAAAACCAGCGCATGAGTCGGAAGACTGTAGCGTTCAGGAATGGCGCGAAGAAGTTCGCGCGGGATTTGTCCACAGCAGCGCCGAAACCAGAGAGAGAATTCCGGGCATCGCAGGGAGCCTTCGCAAGAGTGGGAGAGTCCGTGAGTGCGTCCAACGTGATGGCGTCTTCCGGATCTGACTGTGGGCGCACCACGTATTGGCGGAACAGGCCGAATGCATTGCATTCTTCGTCAATGGGCACTGGGGCTTCTGGGATAGGATCAGGATCTTCTGGGGGGGAGATACTGAACGAGGTGGTGGCGGTGGCGGTGGTGGAAGGGAGGTTTGGCTTAGGTTGGCCCACATGGCTGGCAAGTCCACGTAGCGAGGTAGGCAAGTAATCTTTGAGTACCGCAGGAGCCCAGCGCGCTCTCCCGGAACGACTGAAAGAGAGAGGCGTGTCTTCTGGAATAAATGAATACTCCGCATTCATGCGTTCATCTGCCTACGGATTTCATTAACAATGTAATCATTATAGCTTAATATATGCGATCGGACTTACCTCCTCACGCTCGCGCTCTTCCTGTTCCCTTCGCTCACGCTCCTCCCGTTCCCTTTCTGCTGCTGCTGCACGGACCTGCTCAAACCTGTGCAGTCGTGCGGCTTTGTCGTGCTGTCGTTGGACCGCGATTGCACGAACAGCATCGTCCCGAGCCTTCTGGATGCCACCGCCTACGATTTGCTGCCTCCCCGAGCAATATTTGCGCCGATGAAGTTTCAACGCCGCCTCAGTCTTGCAAGATTGTCGACAGAATTCGCATTTAAGGTCCATAAGGCAAGCAACCACAGCCAGAACTATCAGCAAGAGCCAGATGAGACGCATATAGCCAGCAAGCGCGTAGTGAGCGTTCAGTAGCCAGCAAGCGCGCAGTGCCCAAGTTAGGCACACTCAAATTGTGGGCGTACCAATCAAATTCGGACGTACTCAATTAAGTCCGAATTAGATCAACTTCTAATTAGATTAACTTCTTCGCGCCAAACTCCGCTCCGAGACTGTCACCTTGTTCCTATAAATGCTGCAATGTCCTCCCTTAACTCCTTCCATCACTCTGCCACTCCGCTCAACACTTAATGCCTCCCGTTCGCCTCTTCCATTACCGAGAAGCCAGCGAAGTCTGGTAAGTCTGCTAAAGCTGCAGCTTATCAGGCCCGCTTGCGGCAAGCGCTGGTCGAGGTGGCAGGTACGCTTGTGGTTTAGCCTGAACTTGATCGAATACACTCACTAACTGATCTAGACCACGGGCGAAGCAATCTCGTCCCCGCACTCCATCAAATTCCCCTTCTCGCGACCCCAAGCGGGCCCGACGAGACTTCTATTCGATCTCTCCACAACGCGGGCAACGCGGCCGCGATGTGGGAGGTTCCTCGAGCCGTACTCCCCCCGACAATCCCGAGCAACGCGGTCGATCGATCCTCCGGAAAGGCGGACGTCCGGAAGCACGTCGGAGTGCCTCCGAATCTTCAAGCCGTTCTCGCTCGGAGTCCTCCCGCTCATCCTCCCGCTCATCCTCCCGCTCCTCGCCTGCCCTATTCAAAGAGACATACGACTCCATAATGGAGAAGATCGCGAACGACTGCTCCGAGCACTGGGTGATCAAGTATATACGGTGCGCATATACTCAGCAATTCGATACTAACCTGGTGTCATAGGGATACCAATGGTACTGCCAAGAAGCTGCAGAATGTCGGAAGATTCCTGCCCCGGATCGTAGGTCCCTATGTGAACGTCTTTCGTACGTTCTATGTTGGGGTGGCTGTCGACGGCGCACCCAATCCATCCAAACTCGCCCGGGAAATCAAAGAATTCAAAGATTAGTAAGTGAATTCAGTTCTGATGCGCATATATGCACTTACATTTGTTCAGTGGGAGCGGCGCACGCCGTGATTACATCGTGGCGTACAACGCGCTCATCACGCACTTCCCCTGCCTCAAACGCATGGTCCCCGGCTTGCAAAGGAGCGTAGACGAAGTAGAGTTCTTCACAGACTTCGTAAGTATTGTTCTCTATAATATTCGATCCCTCACTGACATTGCTTAATGGAGCTCGATACGCATGCACGCGCGGCGCGTAGCGATGATCTTGCAGCGCTGCGCTACGAAATCATCGACATGCTTGAAGATGTTGACCTGCCCAACGGCATCAAGATCAAGAAATTCCCGCGTGCGGACCGCAATAAAGCAAACCGCGGTTTTATGGACCCATGCACGGGCCGTCTGTTGATCTCACGTGGCCTGCGTGAAAACTTCGACAAGGATCCGCGTTGTGAGTATCTATCATCTAATTTCGATCTTGCTGACTTCGAGGCCATTGCAGTTTCAACCGCCTGGTCTTGCGCGGCAAGATCTTCGTCCTCTCTGGGGATTACCCGAGCTACCTCTACTCCGAGGAGAATCATATTGAGGGGAAGACGCTTAGCGGCATCTTAGAAGGCCCTCTCTTAGTACAGGTACGTAATTCAATTATTCTAACATCGGATACTCACAGTGCTACCGTCGCATCTTCACCGGCAAGAGCACTGCACTGGCGGACCCTGGAATCCCGCGCGGTGCATCACGCAAGTGTGTCGCCGCCAAGAACGACATGACTAGGGTCACACCGGCAAGTATTGCATACGTTGCCTGCCTAGTAAGTAATTGTGCTACACTCGCTACTAATGCTCACGAATTCTCTCTCTGTAGGTGCGGTTCTGTCTCAGCGCACAGACCGAGTGGTGCGTCACGGACGGCGATTTCTCGTACGAAACGTACTACGGGTACCTCGTCGAACTCTTCGACGATGCAGATTTTGCGGTGCCCGTACTCAAGTGGTGGAATCGGTGCGTATTCTCTCATTTTATTTGCATATACTAACTACATATATTTACAGGATGGTGTTCGGTGTTACCACTGAACACGAGATTCAGTCTGACGGCGAGGACACCTACCTCGTCACCAGACACACGGAGACCGCCGCCTCCAAAGTGCGCGCTGAGCGCAAGGCACGTCTCGCTGCCAAAGCAGCTGCCGAAGCAGCCATCGACAATGCTCCCCTCTCTCCCCAGCCCCCCATTCTCAGCCTTCGAGGACGACGAGCTTGAGTACAGGTCTGACCAGGATACAGGCCCGACCGGTGGGTACCGCAGAACTCTGTAGAGATTGGGCAGGGCGAGGAGGAGATTGACGAACTTGACGAGTGACGGGTAAGTCGGACTGTATACTTAATGACTGGGCTGACGTTTCGATCCTCATGGCACAGTTTCACGCATGGGCTTCAGCCGCGCGCATTGCGCCGCCTACGGTTGTGTTTGTCAGTTTTTGTTCTCTATTGTGCTTCTTGCTGCTTTGTGGTACTTGCTCGGACATCGTTGTTATCGCATAAATGTTCTCTTGTTGCTGCGCTATCAGGCGGATTTGTAACTTAGAGTGGATTCAAATGGATTAAATCAAATGTTTTAAATTCAAATTCAAATTCAAATTGGTGGGTATCAAATGGATTGTAGATATGGTGTGTCAGGTAAGATAAAACAAGATACGATATGTCAGATAAGATCGACAAGAGATTACCGGTGCACCATCTTGTCAGCCTTGTCAGAGATTGTACGAACTTGTCATCTCTGGCCGGGAGTACACCTAACCCTGGCACGCTCCGGTAGGATCGGCATTCTGGCCAATGGTCAAGGGTCCCGTATATTTCCCGGCAGGTAAAATAAATCTGGTATTCTCTTATTTAGCATTATATTATATTACATTCTCTGGTACGCAAGGGGGGATTTTGCTGATGTAGCTGCAAAAGCGCCGTTGCACAGCCCGCCGCTAGCATATGTCCACAAGCGCTTTGAGTGAAGGCACCACATCGTATCTCATAATTTTTCGCGACGGCAAAACTTAGCTTCTCGGAATAGCTTCGTAATAGTTCTGACTCGAATGCAGCGCAAATGCAGCGAGCAGCAAACAAACGGAGGGATGAGCGACGTGACGAACCATCGTGACGAACACATCGGTCACGTTGATCGCCGATTTGAGCGGCGCCTAGCGGGAAACCAGGCGTCAAAAATAACTTCAACTCGAATGGCTACAAACTCAGCTGAGCGCATGTTTGACGACGAATTGGAGCATGAATTCCAAGAAATTGATCGACCTCTTTTGCAATATGAAATTCTAAAACTTCTTGTGAGAGTGGCCTGCATACGAGGGTTACCGTTAGATATGCGGTATGCGGAGACGGTGCACTGCGAGGACCTCCTTGCTTCGCAACCAGACCTCGAACAAAGTCTGCTCCATGCTCTTGAATCTCATAAGTGGGAAGATATATGCAGGCACTGTGAGCTATGTCTTTTGGCTCCAGCACTCCACCTAATCATCAAGGCGGACACAGCTTCTTTGCAAGACAAGCAACGTGAGTGGTTCATGTTCTATTCATATTTCTCGCGCTCAGTTCCATTGCTCTTGCATGGTGTTAGGTATATCTCTTCTTTCACGAATGATCTGTCGTAATTAAAGTTCTCATCATTGCCAATAAATGAAAGCTGCGATCGCCGCATGGAACATCCCAAACCGTGGCGAATATGACGGTGTGCTCAAGTCACTCATCGATGGAATGAACTGAACACGCACGGCAGATTCAATTTTTGCCAGCTTCGTCCCAATCATCCAAAGCTCTGGCACGGGAAAACCACGGGCCGTCGACCAAATGGCCAATGTAGTTTTCGCCCTTCCTTTCAATTTGCGCAGTATGTGGGATACCACTTATTTTATATGCAGGAAGTGAAAATATCGATTGACGATGGCTTTTAGGCTATCCACTAGCTGATGTCCCAATTCGCAAGTTCTTGACGACCTTTATCTCCCAGCCGCCTCGTTCCAGGTAAGCAGCAATCACAGGATGTTCTGGAAGAAAGAGTTGTGATACACAAGTGTGGAGACAGCGAAGGCAAGCAATATGACCAGGAGGACGGTTAGAACTATGATGGAGAAAAATGAAGATAGGGAAATTATGCGAGCGCCGAAGACCTTATTTTGTCAGTTTCACTTGTATGTCGAATTGTATTTCAAGATGTGCAAAGTTTCTTGTCAACGTCAGCTCGCTTGACACGTGGTACATCTTTCTGCGGAACACAGTTGACATTGATATTGACAGTAACATTATAGACAAAACAAAGTCACATGCAGGCGGATCCAACCTCCAAGCTCAAGAAATGCAACATGACTTCATCCTACCAGTGTTACCACGCCATCTTGGCAACGAATGACTGTAGAAGGACATGTCAGCCTGGCTTATAGAGAAACAACAAAACAACGACGCACCTTCGGATACATCCTCACGACCGCCTTTCTCGTCTCGTCAACAACCAAGATCGCAAGCGCGAACGCGAAGGGGATCCCCAGAACATACTCGGGATAGGTGTCGTCCCGAATACACGCTGTAACCCAGGTCCATACAAGTTCACCACAGCGATCAGCGCCGTCGCGCACATCCCGACCGGCACGACCAGGTTCCGGCGGGGCCCCCAGAGCGGATTCGACTGCAGGATGGATACGCGGCGGTTCCGCACCGCAAGCAGACCTCCGTACTGCATGAACACCATCGTGACGTAGCTAGAGAAGATGTGCTTATCAGAATACGTAAATTTATGCAGAGATAGGGCATACTAAATGCATTGGCCGACCGACACAAAGTTTGTGAGCTGGCCGATACTGAAGCCTTTATAGCCGTCAGCCCATTTGTCGTAGACGAGGATCACGTCATAGAAGCCGAGGCCTTGCTGGTCCATGTAAAGGAACCACATGCTCATCGCGCATGGCCACATCATGAGACCGATAAACTGATGAGTATAAACGGATTGAGAACAATGCTGCTGAAATAACAAAATTGGAACAAACCAAGTAGATCTGGACGAAGAATCTCCAGTCAGTCCAGGCGGTCAGTGCGGGCGTTGCGCGGCTTGCGTAGCATGAGGTCTATCATGCGGTTGATTAACGACAGGCCTAACGATGCTGGATGAAGATGCATCACGTACCGGCCTCTGGTTTCTCGTACATCAACGAGATGGACATGACCACGTCATTTGTGATAGAGAAGCACACTTGCAGGTATGAACTGAGTGCGAGCTGCATTCCGAGGAATACATTGGCGAAGACTGTCATAAATTCGGTATACGTGCCAGCCTGCAATCGCGCACAAAGTTAGCGGAAGGTAAGAGGCTCCAGTGCCGACAAGCTTACCGGCATCAAGTATATGATAACTTTCTTCAAATTATCGAACACAAGCCTGCCCATCTCTATGGCTACGACGATAGACGATAGGTCGTTGTTGAGTAAAATCATTGAAGCTAAAAGGATACGAGGAAAGTGAGAAATCTCGTTCGATACTTGGCTATATTGAACGAACGTACCGGCTTCCTTCGCGACGTCACTCCCGCTACCCATGGCCACTCCAATGTCACTTGCCTTCAGCGCCGGCGCATCGTTTACACCATCCCCAGTGACCGCCACCGTGTTATCGCCACGCGCCTTGACGTGCTCGACGATGCGCAGCTTCTGCTCCGGAGTCGTCCGTGCAAAGACGATCTCGGTATAGTGCCCGACAACCATATTCCATTCCTCCGATTCAAGAGTCTCTAGATCATCGCCTGTAAGTACGAGAGCGCGGAACTCATCATCGTCCGACGGCTTGATCTCGGGAGGCGCAGCGGTGAGGAACCGCTTCGCAGCAGCGGAGGCGCGCATGTCCGAGATCGAGTCGACTTTCTCCTGCGTGATAATCCCAACCTGACATGCGAAGTCAGCTATCGCCAGCGAAGTCTTTAGCAACATGACAACGACACACCTGTCTGGCAATTGCCAACGCGGTCAGCTTGAAGTCCCCCGTAACCATAAAGACGCGCACTCCAGCCCGGCGAATGATTGTGATCGCGTCCGCCACGTCCGATCTGGGAGGGTCACGAATGCCGACAAAGCCAACCAGCGTGAGCTCCTGCAGCTCGGCATACATGAGCTCCTCGACGTCGTTCGCAGACATGCGTTCCATGTTAAGCTTCACCCCGTCCAACGAGCGCCTGCAAAGCGCAAGGACGCGCTGGCCCTCGCTGGCCCATTTCTCCTGTAGTGCGAGGAGCCGCGCACGTGTAGCGGGATCGAGGCGCGTGACTGTCCCATCTGGATGTGTAACGTTGCTGCATGCGGGGAAAAGTACGTCCGGAGCGCCCTTCACGAGCATCCACGTCTCGGGCTCTGCATCCGAGTCAGGCATGGCCGATCTGTGTTGTCGCACGACGGTAAGCATCCATTTATTGCGCGAATTGAACGGGATCTCGAAGAGCTTGTCATAAGATGCAACGAGGGTGGCGGTGTCTATGTTGAGAGAGGGATGGCGAGAGATTCGGCGAATCGCAGGACGGCCGTGTCCGTGGCGTCGCCTTTGATAGCGCGTTCTTCGATAGGAAGATGAGCTGTAGTGGAATCGAACTTGGCGCCGTTGCAGAGACGTGCGACCATATGGAGAGGCTTGAGGGCTGCCGGGGGCAGGTCATGACTGTCAACAGCGGACTTCTCCTTCATCGAATCAACACCATATTCGGTATCCAGAAACGCAACATTTTGTAACGACTACGGCGACATATACGAATTTAGACATGCTACGTAGACTGATATATTAGAGCGTGACTCACCATCTTCCCGACCGTCAGTGTTCCGGTTTTATCTGAACACAACACTGACATACACCCAAGAGTTTCGATCGTAGCGAGGTTCTTCACCAGGACATTCCGCTTCGCCATTCGCTTCGCCACTATTGTAAGCGACAGTGCGACACAGACAGGAAGACCCTAACATGGAATGAATATCAGAAGGAATAAAGACAGTCGTGCAACGACGTACCTGAGGGACGAAGGCTGTCAAGCACCCAATAGAGTTTATAATGGCCTCGCTCGCGGTCTCGAAGTTGGGGAAGCTCTTTCTGAGCCATGCAGACCATACAACTATCGCAATGATGAACAGCAAGAGAGCGCAGGCGGATATAATCTTAGTGAAGAACCAGACCTCCCTCTGCACCGTGGTTAACTTGAACTTGTTCTGACCAGACATCGCGACGATACGTCCCATGACGGACTTGTCTCCTATCGCGAACACGACCCCAGAACAATTGCCTTGGACGACGAACGTCGACGTCAATGCGAGGTTCCTTGTCTCGAGCGCGTTCTCGGAGGTAATGTCGATGACTCCAGGGATCATGTCGCTGATTTAAGCGAGCATGAACAACGATATGTTGATTAAGAAAAATTGTAGTTACCTTTCACCAGTCAACAGAGAACGATCGAATCGTAGGTCGCTGGACACTTGCACGAGGCGAAGATCGGCTGGAACTCGGTCGCCCATAGAGAGTGTAACAAGGTCTCCAACGACAAGGTCTTTTGACGGCACGGTCTGATGCTCGCCATCTCGAATGACGGCGGCTTCTTCAGCGATCAACGTCTTTATGGATCTCATGATGCGGGAAGCATGCCAATCGCAAGAGCATAGAATGTCGCGGAGACGATGATTACCAGTAACTATCGCAGGAATGAATACATATTCAGAAGTTTCATATCAAATGACGTACCAGTAGAATCGCCACACCGAGGTTAAAGACAGCGGGGTTCGGACGACCAAGGGGTTGGTAGGACAGCTATATGTCCTACGCATGCGGTTGGACTGCAAGGACGCAGAGGACGAATGACGTACTATCGTAACTATGAACGCAATCCACATGAGGAAATTGAAGCCGCCGAAGACATAGTTGAGCGCCTTCTTCCAGTACTGAGTGGGAGGAGGCGAGATGATGTTCTTCCCAGCGTTTGCACGCCGCTGCACAGCCGCAGTCTCGAGGCCTACGGTGGAAGAAGTAGAAAAGCGAGTGAAGACTTCATCCGGAGACAGCGTGTGTACGTCTATCAGTCGAATTGCTGCGGCAGGGTCTGATGACCCTCCCATGGGCTTCTGCTTCGCCTCCTGAATAGAATCTACATGGATAGACAGCGTCCGATAGCTGAGGGATGGTCAGAGTATTTTCAAGATCTAAGAGTAACAGGAATTGTACCGAATCTGGACATCAAAGTCCTTCGCGTGCGAATCAACATTGGAGGTCGACTCAGATTTCGTACTGGGATGACGAGGAACCATTTCAGCCATGGTGGGCCTGGGGAAAGTGGCTGTATCGCTGAGGGGCGGAGAGGGAGTTTATATGAGAAGATGCGCCAAGACACTGGGCGGCACTGGATATGGTTTGACATATACAGTGATGGACTGCGTGACATGTCTCGCAGGCTAGGACCTGCGATAGGACCTGCGACAGGGAGTGAGGTGTTTTCGCTATTTCTCCTACTCGCAAGCTCGTGCCAAACATTTATGATCTTGCATGTCCAAATCAGGTATACAGGTCCGTTCTAGATCTCGATCAAATCGTTCTAAGAATATCTAATCACTCACCAGCCGCAACTGCAAAGACCGTTGCTTCACTCGTACATTCTCCATCGTCTCTTGCGTGTACTCATCCTCCGGCAGCGAATGGCGGCGTCACCGTTGGCAGATGTGTGTTCTGCAACAGTCTCATCGCAAGTAATTGTCTCACTAGGTCCAACAACGAATTTCAAACCACCCATTTCGGTCCAGCTCCGCGCTCTTTTCGCTATTCCCTCTGCAAGAGCTCAAGTTACGGCAAATGATGGCTCCTTATCTCTGCATCAAAAATGCCTCGCACCCCACAGCAATCACGGAGGGCTTACCTAGTATAGCCGGGAGTATCGCTTTGCCACGGTCAATGCCGATACTAAACAGGACAGCATGTTCCCAAGAGCATGCGTATCCGCGATGATAGTGTTATGACCCTGCAGGCACAGAGGTTATTATAAGAGCTCGAGAAGCGAAAACTGCCGTTGTCAAGTGCCTGTAGACTCTGAGTGCTATCCGTGAGGAGTCCTGAAATGATAGCAGAATATGAGTTCCGAGTGGGGTGCATCTGTAAAACCAGAAGTGCATACACATGAAGCCGCTCTTTCCTCTATTCAATTGTGATAGTTTGACGCTGATCGTTCAAAAGCATTGTCGTAGTATGCAGCCTTCCCAACATGGCCAGAGATGGCTCAACGAGACACAGCGACCTTAAATGATAGCCCAGCCGAGTTCTCGTTGGCTGTTAGTGCGCTCTACTCCGTGACATTCTTCATGGTCCATGACAGAATCAGAGTGCATAGGCAGGAATCCTGTGCATGAATGAGCAGATACATGTCTCAACTGGCCCGACAAGAATTAGCCGTTATATAGCTATCCAAAAAGGCGAAACGTACTACTTTCATCGAATTCATAAAAAATTATGTTAGAGATGGCAGAGCGGAGGCGACACTTCTGCGGTATATGCGGACCCGACATGAAACTTCACAAGCAGAGCTAGCGATCCACGTGGCACAAAAACGAAAGTAGATATGGGCGCCTATCTAACTCCACCAAGTGATGATTATTCGCTCTTTCAGCCCGCCCTCTATCAACCATTCCATCCCCAACCAACTGGATAGTGGATATCTGGACATCACCGAACCCGCACGCCATAAGTCAAAGCGCAGCCTGTGGGATAGCACTTTTGACCTTACAAACGTTGTTCACCATTGCGCTGGAAAATAGTACTTAGAAGTCATACGTCGCATTCCTATTCGTCTTCGTGACCTGCTCGCTGACATTACGGTTCGATGATCTTCGGAGAATAAGCCTCGCGGACATGACCAACTTGAACTTGGAAAGGCGGTCGGAAATGACTAGTTTTCTCCCAATAAGTTCTCGAGTTGATAGAAAGCTGACGCCAAACACGCAGAGTGAGGTTCCATTGTTACAGTTTCGAATTTTGGACAAATATGAACATGTGAACATGTATGTAATCTTTTGTTCCACCTGACATGCTATATGAACCTTCTTGTGCAGTTTGAGACTGGTTCGCGTACAATTCTTGACGCTATTTGGAAGTGCTGAGATACGTGATATCTTCTATTTTCATCACACGTGTTCTAGGCTCAAGGGGCCTATCACAAATGCCTGTAAATCTGCCAGTGTGAGTGCGATCCTGTGCATCTAAATTTTATCAGACACTCACGTCAGCTGGTAAATTTACCCTATTCACTGCCACAGCCGCGGCATTCGCCCTGGTTACCTTCCAGCTACATCGAAAACAATATTCAAGCACTTCAGATTGCAGATAAAATTGCGGAGCCGCTACCTGTACCATTTATCAACGGCGTGATTGGAACGGCCCTGCACATCGCTGAGACCGCCCACGTAAGTCGTGATATTCTGCCAATGAGACGGTCTGTGACGCCTACTCGTAGCGAATAAAGCAGGCAACGGATGGTTGTCGGGACCTCGCCGAGCGTGTGAGCGCACTATCTTTGAGCGTGTATGAGGAGCTACGGGCGAGCACGGAGCATGCAGAATCTCCAGAACTCACAGATCGCATGGCTGCACTCCTATAGTTTTGATCATTTCTTTCATCTGCCTTCGAAATTCTTGTCATCTAATACCTCTCTCTCAGTACCCTCGAACAAATTGATGCATGCTTGACACGGAAAGCCAAGATGACAGCTTTGAAGAGATTTTTAGGCCGCGCTCGTATGGAAAACGATGTTAGTCGGCTGGCGGTGAGGATGGAAGACGCAGCCGGAGCATTCCAGGTACATTCCTGTGTCTTCTTGCGTCCCCCGCGTCAGTATCTCAAATAATTGTTGGCCCGACTGCAGGTCCAATCCGTGCTCAATATCGACCGCCAGTTGACAACTGTGCGCAGAACTAATTCGTCACAAGGAAAACTCGGACCATCGAGCTGATTTTTTCGCGCGACAATGTATGGATATTCGACGTGCGGTTGAACTCAACTCGTCTTACGATGGCACTGTAAGTCCTTCATGTTTCGTGACAGAGGCTGAGCACCGATAGGATTGGACAACCCTCAGCTGAGACTCTTTGGTCGCAATGAGCTTATTCTGGAAGAAGAGCTTCCAAGAAGACCGGAAAATACTGGTTACAGAGCCAAAATATTCTTTGATGAGAAGTCCGTAACTGTCAAGCGCTTTATCAAAGAAACTCAATTCAGGTCTGCGGTAGAGCGGAGCAAGAAAATATGGTTCGTTTTCCAATTGCAGCTCAACGTGATCCCAAACAGTGTTCTCTTGTCCTAGGAACCCTAATATCATGCAGACGTTTGGATATTCACGGTCCGACCCTATATATGCGTTCCTTGTACAACAAATCATGCCAGGTTCGTCTCATCTACCTAGTTATGATTCTTCAGATGAACACTATTGACAAAATCGCACTTGCAATGAAGGAGAGACCGTAGAAGTTCTTGCTGTAGCATTAAGGGGATCACAGAAAATTCCCTTGTACGTTTCCAATTCATCATAATTTTGCGGCTGACCTCTTGACTCAAGTTCCGAGAGACTATGGTAATCCATTTCAGCAATTCCGTTCAAGAACCTGATTAATTTCCAATTTTCCACTTTTAGTCGTTCTACGCTTAGTGGCGGAGCATCGGAGTGGTGGAATGCATCCATTCGTAATGATCCCTATTGGACCTTCAATGTCAAGTGCTCACGACCTACTGCCAGATCAGAATGGCAGATACAGCTGTGAGTGCACAGGGAAAGACCATACATGATCTCGATTATTATTACACAGATGGTCCTTACTCGACATCGTTCCTCATTCAATTGCTCTTGGCCCATTTGAAGCATCCGTACGTGGTAGTTCCAACGATTGCTTTGCAACCAATAACCGCGCTCCCTGTGGCCAGATCGAGGGTCTGGACGAAACTGAAGAACATGTTGATTCATCGACGTACTATGCTAGTGAGTCACGGACTGCAGGTGAGTTTCATCATTCACGGTCACCGCATGACCTGTATTTTCTGTTTCTGAAGGTGATTCGTCGTCCTGGCTACCTTCTTCGGCGCAGGGTTCCTTGACACGCGAAGAGTTTCTGGCCTGGAAAACTATGCCGCTAATGGTTGATTTCTCATTCATACACAGCCAATCCACGGAACCTTTCTCTGTTAAAACTCTCTTCCATTTGCAGCCACACAAATACGTCGCATCAATACCGAATTTAAAAAGCTGTCTCAATCCGGACAACAATCCAACAGCATTAATCAATGGAACACAGCGCTTGGGGCCCAATGTAAGCTACAATATCGATTTGAACGATTTATCTACAGGCTGGCGGCGGTTCGTCTCTGGTTCGGCTCTATGACACCTCATTATCTGAGCATGGTTCTTTGCATCACAGATACACCCTACACAATGTCCGAGCCGGCGGACACAATTTCCACTAAGTTAGCCGTTAGTCCAACCATGACCATCCAGCGACAGATGCGTGGCTGGCCGATGGACAACATTCTCTGTCTTGCTCAAGCTCAGGATGTTCCCGCAAATGAGTCATATTTGCGCGTTTGATCTCAACTCTCAATCCTCCGCGGAGTCTAGTCACCGAAAATATCGTATCCCATAGCTCAGCGCTTCTCATTGCTGAAACCCAAGATACCTCGAATACTGCTTCGAATGGACAGATCTCGAAAACCCTGTACTTCTTTGATTTCTATGGCGCAGTTTAATCCTGGGAGACGCCTAGATCTTTTTGGTCGTGCGATGGGAACGATGTGCCTCCGATGGCGGGGTTTGTCGAGCAGGCCGAATGGGAGGCAAGAGGAATTCTTTACCGAGATAAAGAAAGCAGTTGGGAACAAATTCTGGGCGGCATGCGATTCAAGATTGAAGCCAAGTGCGTAGACGTTCATTAATCCTTTTAGTAGCATGTGTTGTGTGCGTTAACCTACGTCGCCAGGTCATCCGAGTACTATATGCATCTAGAGGACGATGAGATTCTCACGCTAGAGGAGTTTGAGCAGTCAAATATCCATGAAAGCTAGGTTTCTGATGACATTTGAACGCCAGATCAATTACGTATCTTGAGACACCAGCGGAACGCACAAGCACTTTACTGGAGATCAAAGCATATAGGATGGGCGTAGCGAATCGACTTGTGATACACGTTCAACGTGGCCCACTTCGAAGTAGACGATAAGTACGTCGGAGGCTACTATGTGGCACTTTTACCAGCGATACTGTGTGTGGCTTTTGAGATTGAGAATGCGGTGCATGTACACATCTTCACACGAACTCCGTGCACGCCTCAACGTGGCGCGAAAACAGTTTCAATGTATTTATATCGACCTGTAGTAAGCCTTAGGCCTTATTAATGATACCTTCCATGATCAAGCTTGCCAGCTGGAGAAAAGCCGGCGCCCTTGAAGGAGCTGGTCAAGTAGAATTTGGGCTGAGAAGACGTTACACCCCCAGTAACCGTGCTCCTCGTTCGGATTGTATGTGGAGAACGCTTCATGCACGTCTTTGCCTGCCATGCAAAACAGAGCTATCTGATATCTCGTGAGAAGCTCATAGTGCGAGAGTGTCGACTTAGACGCGTTTGATCAATGATGGCGAGGAGGCCCCGGGCAACTCCACTAGATGTTTGTCCGGAATTAGCATATTTGAGGGCCGAAAATTGGCCAAATTCTTGTCCGACTTTGCATTTTTCACCGCCAAATCGAGCCAAAATTCCGGATTTCTTGTCCAGATTTAGCATTTTTGAGACCCGCCGGCCAGTCAACTTCCGGGGCACCATATGACAACTGGGAGAAAACTCGGAAATATGGGCGACCTCCCTATGGAACACATGAATCTGCTCGATGGCCATGTTCGCCAAATCCGGAACATTCAGTTTACACGACAAGACCTCGAGCCTTTGCTACCAAGATGGAACAAAAAATCGACATATACGTGACATATCGTGACATGTGACTACTGTGTTATCCGACTTAGCATTTCTGAGGCCGAAAAGTTTGCATTTTTGAGGCCCTTTTTGGAGATTTCGGCGGACAAACGTCTAGTGGAGTTGCCCGGGGCCTTGGCGAGGGCGTCGGGCGCGTATTGAGCGCTCAGTGCTTGATATGGGCGAACCACCATATGTAGCTTATCCGGGCCGTCATTTTAGTGTCTTCTCGCTGATGAATTGCATGAACAACATTCCCACCTGTTGACAGCGTCTCAAGATGATGTTGACTCAACTGGGGGCCGCGTCCTCTCAAGATACCATTACTTATCTTGCCTTCCACCACCGAAATCCGTATCCTCGCCATGGAGGCTTTAGGTTTCCAGTACCCTGTACTGCTACCGCTAGATAATCTGCTCCCCAAGACGCCAGTAACAGCGTTCCGCCTCGCAGGAGAGAGCTCAGAGCCTGAAAGGTACGCGATTCGTGCTTAGCAGAGCGTGAGCCAAGCATGAGCTAACATTGGATCAGCTTCTGGACGAACTCTCTTCTCTTTCCTGCATATGCTGTTGGAGTGTCACTCTTTGTGTTACTTCTGCACGTCAGTATCGCATTCAAACTTTCGGATAAAACAACAGTCGCAGCGACAGAAGCACATTTTATTGATGCACGCGGCAATGGGGAGGATGCGCATGCAGCACATGCTATCTCCGGCATACGGAGGAAGGTCAACCGACTTGGAGGACTCGCCATGACAGCCTTCAAAGTCACTCGACTTGTTGCATGCTTGGGACTGTTCAGTCTCTCCGTTATCTCTGCAGTTACCCGGAAAGATAATAGTGCAATGCCCACGACTACTGCGGCCGCGTGGCCACAAATCGGACAATGCATAACATTCGTAAGTAAAAGTCGAGTGACTCATTCTTTCTCTGATCGCGGGAAACATCAGGCGTACACATCTCTATTAGCGCTGTCATCAATATCAACTCCGCGTGGCTTCAGCATGCTCGTGACGAAACATCTAACCCTTGTCCTCCTCTTCACTTGGGCGGTCTACGTTTACCGGGATGTTTGGCCTTGGGCCACATTCACAATTACCCCTGCAGATATAGCCGAGGGAAGTATTCTCTGGGTAAAGATCATCCTCTTGACGATCGCTGCAGTGGTCGTGCCTCTTCTCATGCCGCGGAAATATATTCCACGTGATCCTAATGTTAGTTATTCTGCACGTTTTATGCTATGCTTGCCGGCTGATAATCCTTGTAGGAGCCAATGTTAGAGCCAAATGCTGAGCAGACGGCCTCGATACTGTCAACAGTTCTTTACAGTTGGCTTGACCATTTAATCTGGGTGGCATATCGTACTCCCCATCTCTCGTTTGACCAGTTGCCGGCTCTCGCGGACCATCACTGGACAAAGAATCTCGTCAAACTTGGTTTCCATGTGAGTTAAAGTACTTATTCTGATGCGGACGGTAACTAATGGCATCACAGCACCTCGATCCTTTCCTAGTGAAGTCAGACCGCCTGATCTTCTGGGGGTTGATGAAAATATTCAGTATGGGGCACCGTTCTGAATTGCAACGTCTTCCATCTAACTTGCGCTGACAGAATTT
Organism: Grifola frondosa; assembly: GCA_001683735.1. NCBI lineage: Eukaryota > Fungi > Basidiomycota > Agaricomycetes > Polyporales > Grifolaceae > Grifola > Grifola frondosa. Next base: position 394,786 of record LUGG01000018.1, read on the forward strand.
GAAATTCTGATCATGACTCTGATGCTCATGATCGAGGTGCTCTTGCAGCTCCTGTCGCCCCTCAGTGTCAACCGACTTCTCACGTGCGTATGACCACAATTCATGCTCGCTCGTGCTTACACTGTGACTATTAGATACATGGAGACCCGCGGAGAAGGCGCCATCGTCTATCCTTGGGTCTGGATCGCCATGATGCTCTTTGGCCCTGTACTCAAGTCGCTTGCCATGCAGTGGTATTTCTTTCTCCAGGTGCGATTTCCATTCATATTCAGGCAGAAATCGAATGCATCTGACAGCCGGCTTCTTCGCAGTCCAGAGTGTTGGTCGAAATGCAGGCCATGGTCACGGAGATAGTCTTCGAGCACGCCCTGCGCATACGTGTCAAAGCGGAAGTTTCGGAGGCGCACGAGGGCAGCGGCAATACCACAGCTGTTGTGACTCCGGAGCAATCCTCATTGCTCGAGGATCCGGAGGATACCGAGATCTCCGACACCTCGGAGGGCGGGAGCAACAGCAACAACAAAGGCAAGCAGGTTTCCAGAGCCCCCTCTGAAACCTCTCAGGTTGCGCCGAAGCCGGATCGCCCTGCGTCGACAGAGAGCGCAAAGGGCGGACACCATGTCGGAAAGATTAACAACCTGGTAACGACTGATATGCAGAACATCGTAGATGCGAGCCCCTGGATGTTGTTCTTGTGTACGTCTCTTTGGTCTTTGCCGGAACGTAGCTGAATTCCATCTGTTCCGCACTGTAGTCTTTGAAACACCCTTCGAGATCGGGGTCTCCATATGGTTCCTGTACGCAATTCTCGGGTGGAGGTTCGTGCTGCGCGCGCATCTCTCGCTGGAAATCAAGTTTGACCATCATAAATTTGACAGTGCGTTCGTAGGGCTTGCTGTCATGATCGTTCTGCTCCCTCTCCGGGTTCCGTCAGCCGCCTGCTTCAAAGTGTCCAAGTCGAGAAGATGAAAGCGGTAAGATACATGTTCCCCTTTCGCTGACTAGTGACGCTCATATCGACATAGACGGATGTTCGCGTTCAATCGGTAACCGAAAGTGCGTCTACCCTATCTGTAGCAGAATTTTGCGACTGTGATATTGATTCTCAACGTAGCGATGAACGTCATCCGCATGGTCAAGTTGTTTGGCTGGGAACCGCGGATTGCAGCGCAGCTGAATGAGAAGCGAGACTTCGAATTGAAGCATATACGCAAGTCGAAGCTATTGGGGCTACTCATCAACATTGTGAAGTGGGTTCGACGGCTTTCTTTCGGAGCATCGTGCGATGTTCAGTTCAGCTATTGCGTGCCCGTTGCAACTATGGCCGCCACTTATACAACTTACGTGCGTGCCGTGATCAGTGGTCCGCGACTTGTTTCTTATTTGTTATTTGTTATGCAGACAGTGGTGATGAAACAGGAACTCACAGGTGGGTTTCCTTTGGGTAGTCTCGATATATATCAGTTGCTGATACTTTTACAGCCTCTATTGTGTTCTCCGCAATGACTGGTATGCTTACGTGTCCAGGAGTTTTGGAAAGTCGATTGTTGATCTTTTCCTTAGTATTTGATATTTTGCGTATGCAACTACAACAGATCTTTTACATGCTTCCGGCCATTATTCAGGGTGATTCACGCGTCGTCCATTGATTGATATCCAAGTTGACTATTCCACCATAGCGAAGGTGTCCTTTGAACGTATCTACGAATTCCTGCACAAGGTGTGTGATAAATTCTTCTTTGGACTGCGCAAGATATTTATCAAATACCCTAGACCGAGCTCCTAGACGAGTTCTCGGACAGCTCAGACGCGACGTCAGCAGAACTCGTGCTTCCGAAGCCACACATTGATGAGAGTGTGCTTGGTCTGCGCCAAGCAACTTTCACCTGGGTTATCGACAGGGAACCCGCCACTACGCCTGGTGGCTCCCGCAAACGGGTCTTCAAGCTCAGGATAGAAGACGAACTGATCTTCAAACGTGGTTGTGTCAATCTCATCGTTGGACCTACAGGCTCGGGCAAGACCTCCCTGCTGATGGCATTGTTGGGTGCGAGAATGCGTGTCTTCCATCTCCTGCGTGCCACTGATATTCGTATGTTTCGCAACAGGTGAGATGCACTACATACCTTCTGGACCTGACTCGTTCTTCAGCCTTCCCCGGGGAGGCGTGTGGCTTATGCTGCGCAGGAGTCGTGGGTGCAAAACGAAACGATCCGGGTAAGTTCTTCCCAGTTACTCCTATGACATTGCGAGGATTCACCTGCGATGTGTTAGGATAATATTCTGTTCGGTTCTCCGTTCGATGAGGAGCGTTACAACCAAGGTAATTTCTCACCCGTATTATTCAATTCACGCGCAATTGGATTGACTCCATAGAACAGTGATCGACCAATGTGCGCTCAGACGTGATTTGAGCTTGTTTGATGCTGGAGACGCCACAGAAGTTGGTGAGAAGGGAGTCACTCTCAGGTGTGTGCAGAAATATTGTTTGATGTTTCTTATGCTGAACAGCTTCGATATGCAGTGGAGGTCAAAAGGTTATCTAAGATGCTGTTGTACGATGCTTGCTATAACTAACATGACCGAGCGCAGGCCCGTATTACCCTGGCTCGTGCGGTGTACTCTCGCGCGGAGATATTGCTCCTTGATGACGTGGGTACTTTTTGCGAAGAAACATGATCCTTCGTCCTCATTGCGTCCCAGGTCCTGGCGGCGCTCGATGTGCATACTGCCCGGTGGATCGTGGAAAGATGCTTCGAGGGTAACTTACTTCGCGGCCGGACTATCCTTTTAGTGGTACGTTTACGCCAAGCATGTTTTGTATCTAGAAGTTTTCTCTCATCTCTGTTCGACTAGACACACAACATTGCACTGGCCAGTCCTATTGCAGATTTTGTTGTGTCGCTTGGATCCGATGGTCGGATTCTGAGTCAAGGCTCTCTGTCCAACGCGCTCGACAAGGATGCGAACTTATCAAAGGAGCTCGCTGAAGAGGTCAAAGAAATGGAGAAGGAGGAATACGACGCGGATGAACTGGCGGTTGACGACAAGGTCAAGAAATCTGACGGAAAGCTGGTCATTGCAGAGGAGATAGAAATGGGACGTGTTGGATGGAGCGCACGTAAGTGAGGGCGTGACTGATGGCTCGTGGTTGCTGAGGGTTGGCTATAGTAAAGCTATACATCGCGAACTTGGGTGAACATCCGATCTTTTTCTGGATCGTCTTCTTGGCTACACTTGCTGTCGGCCAAATATCAATGAACATCCAGGTATTCGCCTTTTCTGAGATCGTTTTTGTTGTATCTGAATGATGTCTTTCTAGATTTGGTTCCTGGGGTATTGGGCGTCACAATACGAAGAACATGACTCTCTTCGAAGTTTCAGTGCCCTTGTGAGTATCATCTCCTCAGATTTGAATGCAAACTAATAGAATTGATACAGCTATCTGAGCACGTACTGTCTTCTTGTGCTGGTCTCTCTTATTTTGTATGCACTTGGCTACTTGTATTTCGTCCTTGGCTCGTTGAAGGCATCGAAAGTCATTCATCGGAAACTGATAACTTCAGTTCTTGGCACCACCCTCAGGTGCGTCATTTCTGAAGTCCTGAGAAACCTGAGCGCAATTCACACCCATCGAACTTTCAGATGGCTCGACCAGACACCTACATCACGTATCGTTGCTCGCTGTACAGAAGACATCAATGCGGGTAGGTCGAGTACTATCAGTCATTCCTTCTCAAAGCTTACATCATAACAGTTGACGGGCAGATTGCAAGGGGTCTCCACGGTGTGACCGAGATCTCAGCTCATTTGCTCCTCAAAGTCGGCGCTGTGGTGCTCATGACGCCTATTTTCTTGATTCCCGCTATAGTTGTTGGCGCACTCGGGGGTTTGTGTGGACAGATATACATGAAAGCTCAACTGCCGGTGAAGCGCGAAATGAGCAATACCCCGCGCCAGTCCTAGGGCATATTGGCGGCGCAATTACAGGTCTAAGTGGGTGCCTAGTTCATGAACAGGCGATAAGGCATTGACTGACTGCGACGTAGCATCTATCCGTGCTTACGGCGCCCAGAAAGCGTTCATAAAGGAGTCGTACCGGCGCATCGACCGATATAGTCGTGCTGCAATAACGTTCTACGACCTGAATCGGTAAGTATAAGGAACATTCTATGGCATCTTTGTCTTCTTATCTTCCTCTTTCAACATAGTTGGGTAACCATTCGTGTTGATCTAATTGGATCCTTGTTTTCTTCCGGCTTGGCTGCCTACCTCACCTATGTAGCACGAATGAGCGCTTCAGATACTGGATTCTCATTGAACATGGCTGGTAAGTTGATCTAATAGCCAATTCACGCCCATATTCATATGGTTTCGTCTAGTGGCATTCAGTAGCTCCATTCTTTGGTGGGTTAGGACATTGAACATGTTTGAAGTTTCTGGTGCGCAGGCCGCCTATGTAGCTTATTCAACACGTTTACCAATATAACCCCATCTTTTAGGGAACAGGTGCGATAGTACCTGAGAAGGTTGTAGAGCTAACTGACAACGCCGATTTAGTCTAGAGCGCGTACAACAATACCTCGTTGTTGAGCAGGAAGCGAAGCCGACAGAGCGCGGTGTCCCTCCAGCATACTGGCCGGCAAGTGGCGGTCTTCGAGTGGAGAAGCTCTCTGCGCGTTATTCATCGGTTCGAATATTCCAATCTGACACGTGATGATTCTTACCATCAATCCATGCTTCAGGATGGACCCAAAGTCCTTCACAATATTTCGTTTGAGGTGAAGTCGGGTGAACGTGTCGGAATCGGTGAGGCATCCATCGCGCTCACTTCGCTCTGTAGTCCTAACTAGATTCTTACATCAGTGGGCCGTACAGGAAGTGGCAAGGCAATGCTCAGCATTTCGTTCTCAACGTGTCTGCGCTAATCTTTTCACAGAGCTCCTTGACGTTGTCCCTCTTGCGCTGCATCTTGACTGAAGGCAGGGTCTTCTATGATGGAATTCCCACAGATACCATTAATTTGGATGCGCTTCGCTCCAACGTCACGATCATACCCCAAGTGGTTCGTATCAGTCTGTCATCATCGACGTGTACTGATGCGAATGCTATGTGATAGCCCGAACTTATGAGTGGTACAATACGGCAAAATCTCGATCCGTTCTCTCAGCATGATGACGCTGTGCTCAATGATGCTCTCCGATCTGCGGGACTCTTCTCGCTGCAAAATGAGACTGAGGAAGCCCGTATAACATTAGACAGCCAAATTTCGGGTGGGGGCGGTAATCTGTCTGTTGGGCAACGGCAAATCTTGGCACTCGCCAGAGCCATCGTGCGGCAGAGCAAACTTCTGATTCTGGACGAAGGTAAGATATTGATTTCCTACCGAGGGTAATTTGTCTGACTGTTTGCATGTCATCAGCAACTTCTGCAATCGGTAAGTGATGCAGATGCATTGAGTTAATCGATTGTATCAATGACCATCGCATAGACTACGAGACAGACACTGTCATTCAAAGGTCTTTGCGGACCGAGCTTGATAAAGACGTTACGCTCCTCACAGTTGCTCACCGCCTCCAAACTATCATGGATGCTGATAAAATTGTGCGTGGCTCATCTGAATCTGTTGGAGATGAATTCACAAGGTTGCAACGTAGATGGTCCTTGATGAGGGACGAATCGTAAGTCTAAGCAATATCTTCAGTGGAAGCGTGACTCAAATACGGATAACTTTATGCAGGTGGAGTTCGACAAGCCAAGCGAGCTGCTGAAGAACGAGAAGGGGATGCTTCGTGCGCTAGTAGATGAGAGCGGAGACAAGGAAAGCTTATATGTCATGGCGAGTGGCGCGTCATCGTCTTGAGTCCCGGGTGCGCAGGGATATGGTATTTTGCAGGGCACGTAACGGCAAATTAGAGTATGAAATTATAACTGCAACCCGCTGTCCTCTTGAATGCTAGTCGAAAGAATTTTTGAACACGGGACTGTGCCAAGATCGTCGTAGGTTGCTGCAAAACATCTTCCGGATGAGCTCGTGCATTGTACTACAACAACAGTTACAACTAAGAAAATTATGCTACGAGCGACACTACACGTACAATATCTACGCAACTACGCTCGACCGCCAGCTATCCACAGAAACCGTCAAGGCCTCCATCGCGTCTGAAGGCTGAGCGAGTGATCTCCTAAGCTTCTTGACATGGTCTCCGCTAAGCAAAGAAGTATTAGAATCAGGTACTTGATCTTGTGCCCGTTCCTTCTGCGCCTGCCACAAGTTCACTGCATGCCCATATTCGCGCTCTTCTGCTGGCTCCAAATCGTCCCGGCCTACGTCTCCACTCCCGCCGGCCTGGCGATCGTCACCGCTACCATCCGACGAAAGTCTGGACCGTTCATAAGTTTGCTTGGGAGGATGATCTGGCGCGCGCCAGAGGTGTGTTGTCAGCGCAGTAACGCGATCGTTCGCTTGATACGATGTAAACATGGTTTGTAGGCTTTTCCGAGCGTGATTAGCCAAATTGCAAAGGAACACATAGAACCCGATGAATTGTCTGGGATCGGTTAACATCCATGCTTCATGTTTTGCGTAAAACATCTCCTGAGCACCAACGCCATCAGATATATCCTAAGCGTGAAAGAGCACAGATGACATACATCACCCTCCCACCAACACGAATAAATGACGGCTTCACCACGAGCAGCGGCCATACCGAATATGATATCATCCTCTGCGCCAAGTGTTCTGCGCTGGGACTGGGTAGTACAGAAATCGATGATGACTTGGTTACAATTGGTGTCCAGATCCGGTCTTTTGTATTCGCTGGGAAACACGATCACCGAGATATCAGCACGAGGATCAGGGGACCACCAAGCATTGCGCACGACTGTAAATTCAGCAGTCTTCAAGAGGTCGTCCGGCTTGACAGGCTTTCCCTTGAGGTTGGTGACAGGGAATGTAACCAAGGTGTCGACAATAGCATTTGGGCAGACTGCAACCTCTGGACTTTCGCGCAGTCGTATCGACGACTCATAACTGAAATATCACGTTAGTGCTCTACCCGACTGAAGCGAACACTCATCACTTACAGGATGTTAAAGTTACCTTTCCCCACTCCGAAGGCAAATTCGATAATGTCTTCTAACCCGCGCCTCTGTGACTTCTTGTTCTGGAGTATGCTGTTCTTGATCTTGAGAAAAGAGAAACAGAGTGCCGGTAATAATATGCGGAGGTTATATGTATCCGCATCGTCCGCGGATGAGTCAAGCTGTTGTCCACCCCACTCCTTCAATTGCTGAAATAACTCTCCTTGACCTGCAAATGCCTTTTCTAGAGACACCTTTTTTGAAGTAGGAATTATGAAAACGGGAAATGGACTGAGGAAAATAGGGGCTAACATCGATATCATTCAGCCATCTGGGCGGTTTGAATTCACGAAGCTGGTTGTAGAGTGTTTTCGCCCTCTCGCAAGGGTCATCTTCCAGCCAAATCTTAACCGAGGATCTCCAAGCCAAAAATAAGGAGCTGTCCTTTGCTAATCTGGAGAAAATCATCGGCATAGGCTGACTAGTGCGAGGGAGAACCATACATGGATAGTGTCTTCAAGGAGAACGCTGAGGCCTCAGACTGAGATAAATAGCTATCAAGGATCAGACCAATTAGATATACACATTAGAATTCTAAGATGAAACGCACGCAACACCGTCGGCCATCTAAATGCGCAAATAAGTCCAAGTACCCTTTACTCGAGAGAGGGGTATGGATCACACGATCTTGTGACATGAGTTACCCGTGACATACCATCACTGCGCTCACCATGCGCGCACGCGTTCGCCTCCACCTACGCCGTGTGTTCGTCGATGTTCATCGACATGAATTGCCAAGTCCCGGTGGGTGCTTGGCAGTTCATGTCGACGAATATCCTCTCACAAATCTCGGCAACCTACGATCCAGGATGAACTCGAATCATTCTTCTATCTGCTCGTCTACTAAGTACGGGGTCTGCTATCTCAAGCACCACTCATGGACGTCGAAAGCTTTGTGAAAGACTTCTTTGACAACCATACATTTTATGTAAGTATCAAGATGAATTGCATATCCTACGGCAAGCTCATGATGGACAACCAGGATTCGCTTCTCTTTTATGGTGATCATACCAGCCTAGCATACCCATTGAACATGCTCCTCGGTGGCATGCTATCGTGGTTTGATGGATACTACTTTGTAGCGAAGCACGAACGGCGACTCCACAGTCTTTTCTCCGATGACGATACACAGACGCGGAATACTGTGAGGCTTTACAGCGGACAGCACTGGGGATCAGCGACTGCAAGATGTTCTCGTCGATGATGACCTGGACGCAGAAACGTGTAAAAGCTCGATAGTCCCCTCCAGTGGTCATCGGTCACCGGTCATCGCTTGATCACTCCCAGCCGTCTGCATCCTCGGGGATTAAACCTCTCGTCAATCTCTATTTCATGCCCGCTTGGACCCGTTCTCTTGCAGTCATCACGTATTACCCTACATATATATTTTTCATTGTATACCCAGATGCGACAGTATGTATCATACATGATGATCCGAATTATTGATGTATTGCTCACATTATTTGTATCTTGTACAGTCAATGTGATACTTTTTTTGCTGAGCAAGCTTGTCACTGTCAAGAAGACTAGAACAATAAGCGCTTTTGCCAACTCTACAGACCGACTGCGGAGTGCAACGAGTTGCAAGCTTCTCGCGATCAAGGGCGTATCATGAACCTGTTGTCCCCAACCAAGACGTCCTGTTCATCGTCACATCGTTCCTCTCTGTTATCAATAATATTCTTGGCTTCTGCGAAATGTGTCCGTTGGCATATGCACTTGCGATTGAGCATGCTTACTCTGTCGTGTTGACCATTCCCATCCCAGGTCTCGAAGGTTTGTTCCTCGTTGCTTTCGGCCCCCCGTCGTCCTCTCTGGCTCCGGAAGCTGCGAATTTGCATGCTCGATCACACGGACTCTGTCTCGCCATCCCGGAATACTCAATATCGTTGGTCATACTTCTTGAGCATGCGGCGGCCCTGTACTTACGGTTTCTCTAGCGTACTCGTTCAAGCTGATGGATGCATTGCAGATGCATGTACTTAACTTCTCCATCCATGATGCACCATAATGGCGCCATCCGCGACGTCACCTCTAAACTCAAGTCCAACAATTTGCGCAAGCTTCATATCGGCGTGGATCATGTCGATGACCAAATCTCGACCATACGTTTGACCTACGTTCTGATCGCCTTGTATTACCCGTAACGTTGGCTTTTGATTCAAACTTGTGACATCATATAGAGTCAGTATTCAACCTCATGTCATCTCAAGCGTTCTGGTTCCTGACGACAATATGAATTGTCCCTTCCGAATCTCCACCGCTCAATTGCCTGTGAGAGACATGGACCCTGTGTGAGTGTTTTGTTAGCAGGCAAATGACTGCGAGCAAGGAATGATCTTTGTAGCCAATACAGGAGACAAGTTCACCGCATTCTAGGTGGTAACTGTGGGTAATGCCGCTGTGAACATCATTAGCACTTCTCTTCCGATGGTACTTTGACGACCGCCAACGTTCCCACCATCACCCCCACCGTGACCGTCACCTTCGCAGACCCGTGCACCGTGCATGAGCCCCACTGAGGACGAGCACAAATGGGCAGATCAGCTTCGACTTCAGCAAATGCACTGGTACGACACACGACAGCCAGCGACGAGATTCAGGCTTAACTCCGAATAATTGTTGCGTTCCCTTGTCATTGACAATGCCCATAATTTCATATTCTAGAAGTCAGAGATACAACCACGAAGAGGTTCGCATGTGTCCTGTGTCCTGATTGTTTGATCTAAAACATTTCCCAGTTCCTGTTTTGTACAAAGCAACAGTTACAACAAATTTTACGCTACAAGTGACACCATACATACGGGATCTACGCAACTACGCTCGATCGCCAACTGTTCACGGAAACCGTCAAAGCCTCCTTCCCGTCTGAAGGCCTCCCAAACGACTTCCTAAGTTTCTTGACATGGTCTCTGCTGAGTGAAACATTAGAATCAGTTACTTGATCTAAAGCCCGTTTCCTCTCCTCCCGCCACATATTCCTTGCATTCCCATATTCGACCTCTTCTGCTGGCTCTAAATCGTCCCGACCTACGTCTCCATTCCCGACGGCCTGGCGATCGTCACTGCTACCATCCGAAAGTCTCGATCGTTTATAACTTCGCTTGGGAGGAGGATCTGGCGCGCGCCAGAGGTGTGTTATCAGCGCAGTAACGTGATCGTTCGCTTCATACGAAGCAAACATGGTTTGCAAGCTTTTCCGAGCGTGCTCAGCCAGATTGCAAAGGAATACATATAACTCGATGAATTGTCTCGGATTGGTTAACATCCATGCTTCATGTTTTGCGTAACACATCTCCTGAGCACCAACGCCATCAGATTCAGATATATCCTAAGCATGAAAGAGCACAGATGACATACATCACCCTCCCACCAGCACGAATAGATGACGGCTTCACCACCAGCTGCCGCCATACCGAATATGATATCATCCTCGGCGCCAAGTGATCGGCGCTGGGACTGGGCAGTGCAGAAATCGATGATAATTCGGTTGCAATTGGTGTCCAGATCCAGTCTTTTGTATTCGCTGGGGAACACGATCACCGAGATATCATCAGGAGGATCAGGGGACCACGAAACGTTGGGCGCGGCGGCTGGACCAGCGGTCCGCAAAAAGACATCGCTCAGAACAGGCCTCCCCTTGAGGTTGGTGACAGGGAATGTAACCAAAGTGTCAGCGATTGCATTTGGGCTGACTGCAACATTTGGGCTCTTGCGGAGTCGTATGTGTGAATCATAACTGAAATATCACGTCAATGTCCGATCCGATTAAAGAGAACGCTTATCACTTACAAAACGTCAAATTTGCGACCTTTTTTCAGTCCGAAGGCGAATTCGATGATGTCGTCTATCCGGCGCCCCTGTGATGCCTCGTTCTGGAGTTTGCTATTCTTGATCCTGATAAAAGAGAGGCAGAGCATTGGTAAAAACGTGTGGAGGTGGTATGTATCCGCATTGTCCACGGATGGGTCATGCTGTTGTCCACCCCACTCCTTCAATTCCCGATAGAAGTCTCCTTCACCTTCAATTACATCTTCCCGTGGCACCTTTTTGGAATAGCAATTGTGAAAACCAGAAATTGACTGAGGAAAATAGAGACTGACATCGATATCATTTAGCCACTTGGGCAGTCTGAATTCACGAAGCTGGTTGTAGAGTGTTTTCGCCTCTACGCAAGGGTTTTCTTGCCAAATCTTAACATCGGCTCTCCAATTAAGAAATAATGTCGCGTTCCTTGCTAATCTGGAGGAAATTATCAGCATGAAGACACGCACGAGGGAGAATCATACGCGGATGGTGTCTTCAAGGAGGACGCTGAGGCCTCAGACTGAGATAGCTCTATATCAAGGATTAGAGAGATTAAAACTACATATATTAGGATTCTAAGATGAAACGCACGCAACATCATAGAACATCGTCGGCCATTTAAATGCGCAGGTAAGTACGGTTACGTACGGGTAAATTACGAGTCGAGAGATGGATCATGATCTTGTGACATGAGTGTTACCCGTGGCATATCCCGCACGGTGCGTCCGCCTCCCTGGACCCTCCGTCGCTGCACACGTCCACCTCCCATCGTCACCGCGCGCATCCATCTCCCGCGGTCAACATGCGCGCACGCATTCGCCTACGCCATGTGTCCGTCGATGTCCGTCGATGTTCATCGACATGAATTGCCAAGTCCCGAGGGGTGCTTGGCAGTTCATGTCGACGAGCATCCTCAATGACAAATATCATGGCGACCTACGATTCAGGATGAACTCGAATTATTCTTCTATGTGCTCGTCTACTTCGGAGTCCGCTATCTCGTCGGAAGCTTTGTGAAAGACTTCTTTGACAGTCATATATTTCGGAACGGCGAATATACATGTGCATACAAGTGTCAAGATGAATTGCATGTCCTACGGTGAGCTCATGGTGGACAATCAGAACTTGCTTCTCTTTTATGGTGGTCATACCAGCCAGGAACACTAGTTGAACATACTTTTTAGCAGGGTGCTATCGTGGTTTCATGGATACCACTTTGTGGCGAAACACGAATGGCGACTCCGCAGTCTGTTCTCCGATGACGATACGCAAATCTAGCCTACTACTGCTGGAGCTCTACCGCGGACGGCAACGCCAGCAACTACTGGGGATAAGCGACCGCAAGATCTCTTCGATGCTGACCCCCGGCCGCAGAAACATGCAAAAGCTCAATAGTCGCCTCCAACGATCATCGCTTGATCACTCCCATTCCGTTTCATGCTTGTCCAGACCTATTCTCTCGTAGTTATCACGTATTAACCCGTGGATATCCTTTTCATTGTATACCCAAATGTGCCAGTCTGTATCATGCATGATGCTCCGAAGTATTGACGTATTGCTCACATTATTTGCATCTGTACAGTCAATGTGATACTTTTTTTTCTGAGCAAGCTTGTCACCGTCGAGAAGACTAGACTGTGGATATTATTAATACTTATGGCGCGCTCAGTTGAGAATTTGTGTCATAAGCGCCTATCATAGCCTTTGCCATTTGCCATCCGAACCTGAACCTATAGACCGACTGCAGACTGCAACAGCTTGCAAGCTCCTCGAGCTCAAGGGTGTCATGAACCTGTTGTACCTCAACCAAGACGTCCTGTTCATCGCCACATCTTTTCTCTCAGTTACCGATCTTCTTCACTTCTGCGAAACGTGTCGGTCGGCCTATGCACTTGCGGTTGAGCACGCTTACTCCTCTGTCGTATTGGACCATTCTCCGTCCCAAGTCTTGAAATTTTGTTCCTCGTTGCTGTCTGCTCCTCATCGTCCTCTTTGGCTCCGGAAGCTCCGAATTTGCATGGTCAAGTACGAGGACCTTGCGGAGCCATCCACCGCATACTCAACATTGTTGGCCACACTTCTTGAGCGTGCCCTGCGCTTACGGAGCCTCTCCATTGACAATTGGGGTGCGCTAGTGAAAGCCAGCGGACGTATTGTGGATGCATGTGCCCAACTTTTACATCTCGTCGATCTCTCTCTCCATGATGCACACTATCCCCCATCCGCAACGTCATCTCTAAACTCAAGTCCAACAATTTGCGTAAGCTCGATCTTGGCTTATTTATCTATAAGGGAGAAAATGTCGAATCTCTCGAGTTCTATTTGATCTTTGCGCAATTCACGCGCTTAGAATCCTTGCGACTGCATGGGATAATGGATGCGCTAGTCTTCCCTTGCGATTTCGTACCGACCTTCGAATTCCCACCGTTCGCACCTTGCATATTGATACGAGCATGCTTTCGATGACCCTCACAGCACAGATATTCCCCAATGTCACGGAACTATCACTCTGTAACGCAGTGAATACTCGCACTAACTATGTGCACGAGGAAGGTTGCTGGAGTAGTCTTGATCATGTTGACTATGCTGGTGTGGGTGTGTACACCTGGCAGCTTCCCTGTCCTATCCGATGGATGGGTTTCTGGGGTATCAACGATTGGGTTGTACCAAAACTTCTGGCTCTATTAGAGCGGGCCTCGCCGAGGATTGTCTCCATTTCGGTCACGACCTCCCATTTTGATCATCCTGGCTTCTGGAATCCATTAATCGCAATTACTTCTCAACTGCGGTACCTTGAGCTGGCATTGACAGATATTGTCTCCGGTAACATATCGTATTGGGTGGTACGTTCGTCGATGGCACTGTTCATCAGTATATGCTTACACTCTTCTCACAGGAAATCATCGCTCCATCGCTACAAAAGTGCACCGCGATTGGTGTTTTCATTTACATTCCCGTACATAATCGCATTGGATCGGACGAGGGTAACTCCATAGATACTATGACGGCCGTCGCAAAAGCCCTTTCCAAGTCTCTCTGCCTCCGATACATTGGCGTGGCACTTGTTCAAGATAAAGATATTAATTTATGGGATTCTGCCGTCGATTATGAAAGAAATGCGGTTAGCTGGTGGAGAGTTGTTAGAACTGCTGGGGGAGACATCAATGAGCTTCAGTCAATAACGGTAGAGCAAGGAGAACGCGCAAGGCGCTATCTGCTGGACGCCAACTATGACTCACTCTCAGCGCTGGATGGCTTGTCTGCGATTTAGTGAGTGTTTCGCGAGGGTTGTGGTACGTTGCGCCCTTCTCACATACCTGGGACCACTGACAGATGTTGTCGCATATGGTTCTTGAGGCACAGGAATTCTCTTCTATTTGATCTACAAAGTCGATCGATTACTACTTGATCTTCCTTTTCAGAATTTATATCCAACTTTCCTTATGCTTCTTGATGTCGAGTTCATGTATGCACCCGATGACCAGATTATACAGTGTTGCACATCGGTCTTCTTTTCTTGCAGAATGCCCAGGCCTGAGAATCAGCAGCTGCTTCGCTCTAGGCTGTACAGGCATCCGAATTCTTCATGATATTTTTGATGTCCACGATCCCCGTGTCGTCCAGTGGAGTAAATTGAAATGGACTCTGTATCGTTAATCTCAAAGCGATACGGTATTGTCGGATGCAGACGTGGATCCTTAGCAGCAGGAACGCGCACTCGTGCACAATGTTAAAGCGGTGAATATGGAGATTTCTTTGGACATAAATATCATTTATTTTGACTGTACACCAAGAATCGCGCACAATCCATCCATGTTTAACCAAGTGCGAAAAGGGGGTGAAAGACACTATGCACAGATCTCTGTATCGACGGCGGAGGATTGGGTACCGGGTTGCAATGGAGTCGCATCAACAATCTCTATTTTAGTATGTGTTGGGTCGCAATTCCCTCGCCCGGATTCCGTGGTATCGCTGACGGGTTGACCAGAGAGGGTTGGATCGCAGTGGCCATCCAAGAATGAGACAGTGCGATGGACCGCCGCACCAAGAGGGTTGATGAAACTAGCAGTAAAGCCGGGAGGACCTTCCATGCCCGAGCGAATAAAGGACGGACGCTCGGTCTCCAGACCGCCGTTCTGTCCCGAGAGACTGACTTCGCGCAAGTTAAGCAGGAATCGCGATATGAGAATGGATGTGAGCCTGAAGCGGTCGCATGAGCGACAGACTAAACGGAGAATTGGGTCGACGAACGGTTCTTCGAACACCAAACTCATTGTGAATTGCTTCGAGAATATAGTGTCAGGATGACAACGTTGGCTGTATGAGGAAGCACTGGGGGACATACCCCGGTGAAGACAAATGCCACATGAAGAACGTTGAACGTGAGCAGGACTCTGGAGCGATCATCGTGAATAACAAATAGGAGACACTTGGAAGAGACCTTACACGAAATACAGAGTACCTTGATTACAGATATGTTCAGTTCGGATGAACACCTTTGTGAATATATCACTGACCATCGCGCAGCAATAACATGGCAAGTGAAGCCGTCAGGTTTGCCTGTGAAGCGGCTCTCTTAATCTCGTACGTCTTCCACCATGTAATTGCTAGGACAATGACGTCCGACAGTATTAGGCTTGCACGGGTCACCACCAGCACTGGTGAAAGTTGGTGACGATCCAGGGGACTTCGAAGATGATCACTTACATCTATGCAATGCGAAGTCAGCCAATGAATGCAAAAATGGTAGTGAAGACGGACATAATATAGACTTCATCTGGGATATCATTGAACCAACTACAGCCGATCGGGAGCGGATAATTTGCCGATGTTTGTCGCGAGTACAAGTACTAGTGAAATGAAGGTTGAGAGATTGGATCCGTGAACAGCAGAATTAGACATACAATATTGGTACCTATCGGTACCTATCGGTACCGATGACAAGGCTAGTACAATAGATGCAGCACGCCAATTGTGATCCCAGAGGGCATATATCCGAAGGCTCGAAAAAGCTACATGCCAGATATTTACTTGACGTCTACGGTGCAAAGACTTGGACGACTTACCTGCCCACACAAAATATGGGAGTAATTCCGCAACTTGTCCAAAAACATTGAGGACAGTACAGCTACCAGCAATTAGACTATTGATGCGATAATGGAGTAAAAAAAGGCACCTCTGAGAACAGATTAGATGCTCAAGTCTGGCAAGCGAAAGGAAATGTACCTTGTCTGTGACCGGGAAATATGATGCGAAATTTATGGGATACTTGAGAAACATCAAGTAACGGTTCAAGATAAATAGCACAGTTGCTCCAGTAAATTTTCGGCCCCAGATTGATTGAACTTCGCGGTCAAAAGTGACGATATATTCATAGAAAATAAGCGCTATGAAGGAATTTAGCGGGTTGAATACAAGAAACTGAAACGGATACACTGACAAAGTGTTGCCATATCGCATGCGGCACCGATGAAGCTAATTGAATTTTGAATTAACGACGTAAGTAGCTAAAAGTTGCATTCAAACGTACTAGTTCTGATATTCGGCGATAACTTCTGTGGCACTGGCGCCTGTGTCTGACATGGTGCTCTGGGGATAGATGGGATCCAAGAGTTCGTACTTTACAGAACCGAGGACACTGATTACGGCGATTTATATGCCCAACAATCAGAGAGGTACAATCAGCAGCCCAGAACGGGAGAATCACACTGGCACAGATGCACGCGGTAGCAACGCACCTCGAGGAAGTCATTGAATAGTTCAGCTACACAACATAGCGTGTTCCGTGCGGTATCATTGATTACGAATGACTCGTTACCCACAGAATTCTTGGAGCCGAGCTGGCATCTTTCGTGGAACGTCAAAACGTAGCATATTCAACATATACCCATCAGACCAGAATACCTGTTTTGCGGGGACCTGCATCAATGCGGCGCCAATTGTGTTGGATCACCTGCACAGGGAAGATCTAGTCTGTAGCCGATTCCAATCAAACATCAACGAAAGATCGTGTTCGTCAATTTGATCTTGAATCATGACAACTTATCGTTTCAGAGGCCTCCATTAACGTATGTTCCGCCCTCAACACACGTGTTCGATTCAGGGATCCATCGGCGAGGTAGTCTTGCGACGATAACGTTTAGTAGACACGTCCGGAACTATTACCGTTGTGCAACGCCAAGCCACCAAGTAATAGACGTCCTCCACCCCAAAGTCTTGCTGCCTTTCTTCGTCTGGCCTCCTCGTCTTTGCAACGGCCACGTCAAAGCCCAGAGATCCAGGTGTCTGGTGTCCAACGCCCTGAGCACAGGGTACGATGAAGAGGTGCTGGTGAGTACGTGAACACTAAATCTCATCAGTATGTAAAATTGCTGAACGGGCGGCACTTCCCATTATACGAGGCATTGCGTTGCATCAGCACACACACACTGCTTTGACACATAAGCGGAACGATTGTTGTGCACTTACTATTACATATCGGAAGCGTAAGCAAGATCTATACCAGAACAGAAATAGCTGACCGAACATGCTGCCGCCAGCCATCAAAACACGAACGAGACCGGACGCAGAATTCGGGTCGAATGGTCTCCTGCACATCTCTTTACCTCAGTCGAGATCTACATGGATGTCCTCCCGATAATCCTCCATCACCGCACAGCCTTTATCCCATGATGGGGGACCTGATTTGATCACGCAGCTACGTGATCGCTGAGGTACTGACGCATTTGAGAGGCAAGACCTTATACCGGAGGATCGCATAGGACATAGACCTTCCGCAAAGTTATCGGGAGGGCAGTTGACAGAAACGGATCCTTACGCGAATGTTCATATTGAGATCAAGCCACAATCTCGAAGAGCTTGAGTTCGTAAAGAGGAGCTAAAGTGAAGTATCAGCTCAGTACACAAATTCCAAGACTAAATCGACGGAAACATTTTGCGCGGCACAGGAAACGTCTTCTGCGACGTTCCAGAGCCAGGTTGATCCCGAAGTTTTATATAACGGACATCCAGTGTTGCAGACATATCAATCTCGAACTGTCAGAATCATATGAGATGATTGAGATAAAGCAAAAGAATATGCGACCCACCACAGATACTGCTCCAATAAATTCAGGACATACTTAAGACCAACGTGGTTGTGCCGCTAATAAGTGCCCGTGAGCGAGAATATACATCCTCTATTGTAACAACAACATTGATGGCTATTATATCACGCAGTACAATATATTTAGCGACGCTATAGCTTCGGCTGCGAGGGCTGCATCTTATTGTGCACACCAGATGCGACCAGACGACGATTAGTGACATCCCAGATCTAGAAACTAGGTCAGGCACGCACAACCGAATACACAATAGATACATACTTCTGTGCGGGCAGCGACCGTACGTCCACCGAAGGCTGTCGTCGTGTTAACAAGCTCAAGTTTCGTACCACTGGATGCATATGACATGATATTATTCGGATAGCAATGCAAAGAGTGTGAAGAAAACATACAGAGGCGCAGGTGCATGGAATGTTGTATTTAGAGCTTGCGATACAAAGCTATTGGGACGATTCATACACATGCCAAGGGCAGCCAGCGCGACAGAGGAGCAACTGGTTGAGCCACGCGTCAGTCTAAAGCCTCACAGATCAAACGCGAACTTACACATCTATCATGTATACGATACATCCTCCATGAACATTCCCCGCAGGATTTAGCATATCTAACGCAACCCCATGATCAACCATGAGTACCACGAAGATATTCGCAGACATACCCTCGTCTACTGTGATTTCAAAGACCACCCTTACCTGCGGTTTCTCATCCTCCGGCCGCTTGTACATCTTCACCTCCTTCGGCACGAGTCTCGCCCCCGTCGAGCGAGCAAAGTTCCCGCGAACCAGGATGAGATTGAGGAACTTGCCTATCCGCTCCTTCGTCTCGGGAGGGATATCGCCGTCGAACCGTACGCCATCAACCACCATATTGATGAAAAGCGGGGTAGCGCTTGGAATATGGATGCGGGGGATGAATACCTCTGGGTATCTCTGTGGGTCGTCGTTTCATAGTGCTAGTGCGTGTTGGTGTCTGCATGATTATGGGAATATCTTGACCCGGAGAGCCGGCCAATGTGAGAGGCCAGTTCGTCGGTGAGCGCCTGACAATTGTCATGGGCGTCTACATAAAATCATGCCGCGGATATGCAGGAATAACCGAGTGTTATAACCGTGAACTTCCCCCTCATGACCTTATATAACATTCCAAGTTGTTTAGATCATCCGGAAAACTTTGAAGCTGCTTCCGATTGCCTGATAGGTGTCGCGAGGTTAGTGTCAAGCTTAGCCGCATTCCATAGATGCTCATTGAATTATTTCAGACTACGATGCAGCTGCGTAATCGTCGTAATATCGTTGTTGAAGCTATATGTCTTGCCTGCTATCCTGTGTCTCTTCATGCCATTTCTCAGTACGTCAATTTTGCACAGGAGTCCACTCTTTTCTTTAGGCAAGGCTGCAGAGAGAAGTTTGATCCTATCGACTTCAATGTTGTCCGCGCACAGAAGGATGTTTCCTGCCCTTGCATGATCTGTTTCAGCCGTGAACAGTACTTGGTCCAGTCTTGTCGATTTCGTTCATGCTACTCTAGCCTCCCATCCACACTACTAGGCTTCCACCCACGTGCAAACCGAAAACGTGTGCCACTCTACTCATGCTAACTACAGAAGGATCAAGACAAGCTTCCCGATCTCTTTCGTATGTGTTCCGTGCTTTCTCATCTATGGTTCAGGAATACAAGCCGGTGTAGAAGTATCCGTTGGCGCATGAATCCTTAATACCTGCGGCATGAGGAGCTTCTCGCACGGAGTTGTGCTACTACGTATGTGCCATTCGATCATAAAGGTACATCCTGTGGAACATATACAATGCATCCTACCAAACCCCAAAGCCGCCCTGGACCGGACTATGGTGCAACGACGTGGATGGCGTGCAGTTCCTGGGACCCGATATAGGCTACAATGCTGAAACTCTGTTGATCCATCTACGAGCTGGCATTGGTCGGTCTCTTTGTTCCATTCTTCATATCTCACTGGCGTTCGAAATATCGCAGATACACACTGCACGACAGTGGAATTGGCCACTCAATTGGCACTAATAATGACAGAGGCGTTCTAATGATATTCAAGATTCCAGAACGCCCACAGATGCCGGAACCCTTTTGATGATGCGATCAGGACGATGTATCGATGACCAGGAAATCTGAGTGGAGCGCAACACTCTCTTCTTGAGATCAGGAGATTAGATGTAAGCAAGATTCAGACGGCATGCGGTTCCAAGTTACAGCCAAGTGCTCCTTCCCCATTTCTATATCATATTCTACATCCATCCAGGTCAACTATGCACCACCTTCTTCTACGAGATTTTGGCATTTAAAAAGTCCGTGAAGTCGAGTACCCATGAAGACACGCCATGCTCATGACGACGTCAGGAAGACGAACCAAGTATATCCGGGGGTGCGTACATTGCATCAAGGGTCAGATTTGTGTCGAATTAATACAAGTTAAGTTACTGAAGATTCAGTATACCTATCGTGACCCCTTCCTTTCGACGGGGCCCTATTCAAACCAGCCTCTGCCTATCTGCCACGCCAAAGTCCTCTCCAGTTATACCTGATGCGCCCGACAGAACAGCGTCCCGAATCTGCTTATCCTGGGCCATCTCGTCTATCGACTGCGGAGCGTCGCTCTGGATTTGATGCGCATTTATCTGTGCCTTGAGACGATCTAGCACTGCGTGAAGGATATAATTTGTCAGATCGAAGTTCTTGGATGGCGAATGGGACTTAGAAGGTCCAACATACTCTTCTGGAAAGGTGCTACGGCGAGTCGAAGTCAGAACATGTTGCATTCCAAAGGAACAGTCTGAACTCACCTTTCTCGCCCGCCTCAATGGTGTCTCTCTTTTCCTCCTGCGGAGGAATAAGGAAGCTAGCCCGCCTGTTGGCAGGCTGAGTACTGCTGCGCTTCTCCGCGACAAAACTTGTGTCGTCCACAATTGGCTTCGCCTGAGAAGAGCGAACGTCCTTCTTCTCTTCTTTAGCAAGGAGGTGGCTCATTATGAGGATGATGTTATGAATGAAATCGTAAGATGGGAATAGACAGTAGCGAGAGACGAAGACGTTGAAGCTTAAGAGATGCTTGAGGCCGAGGCTCGACGAGGGGTCGGAAGGATCATAAAGGGGGTCACAAGGAAACTCACAGAGGTCACTGACATCATATGGCTGGGCCGCGGTTGGAGCGATCAGTGATCACAGCAGTGGTATATACTACACTTGCCTTTTTCGTACACCCTGTGGCCCACGGAAAC
The DNA here is from genome assembly GCA_001683735.1 of Grifola frondosa. Lineage (NCBI taxonomy): Eukaryota > Fungi > Basidiomycota > Agaricomycetes > Polyporales > Grifolaceae > Grifola > Grifola frondosa. The sequence continues at coordinate 416,084 of LUGG01000018.1, forward strand.
CATCATTTCACTAGATCGACAAAAAAATGCAAGCGGCTGCCGAATGCCCATGGCTCACTAATGTGATGAGCTTCAGGATGTTGGGGAGGCCAGCCGCAGTGCGATGATTCGCACCCGGGTGCTATGTCCAGACACCGTAGTGCTGAAGGAAAAAAAGGTGAGTAGGACCTTATGAGGATGCTAAGTAAACAGATCACGGAACGCACCACGTAATAATGTTGACGATGGGCCCCCGAGCTCCAAGGATAATCTGACGAACAGATACCATCCATCAGGAATCAGCGCGATCTGAAACGGTTTTTACGACAAATTTTGGACATAGTGTCCATGATAACATTGGCCATGTATTTCATTGAAACGATTCTCTCCAACACAACAGATGCTGCAAAAGTTCCCAAAGCCTCTCCATTACAGTGCGAACCATGAACAAACATCCTATGTCACGGCCTCCACCGCAGGACTTTCCGCTGGTAGTACCTTCTGGCCGAGATATATCCTGCAGGACGGCGATGATGCTTTGCATAGCTATGACAAGTCAATGTACCTCCCTACAAGGAAAGAGATACGGGAACAAGAGCGTGAACGCCCCATTAACAATTCGGCACCCGGGTCGTTCCTGCGTCAGAAGATAAGATGAGCGAAGCATGATCGCATTAGGATTCTTACGGGTTATTTCTCAATCGATCTATTTCCATCTTCAGAGGATAATCCATCGGATATCGCACTACAACAACTAGCTCGTTATTGTCTCGCATGCGAGCCAGGTATGTCGAGATAGCGCCTTGGCCGTCCGGAGGTATTTCTGTGGCCAACTCCTCCAGCAGAACGAAGTCGTCGTTATCGTATTGCCTGAGAGGTTTGTTATCACATAACCTAAGCAAGGCCTGAATAGTCGATTGGTGAGTAGCCGAAGCTTATTCTTATGTCGTCGGATTACTTACAGCTATGTCTCGCTCATGTGGCAAGATGATTTGCATATCGTTGATCACGTAGAGCAAATCCCCCGGATGTCCTTTGAACACCTCCGGACTCTCTTGTCCCTTATTGTTTGCGATGCATACTGTAAGATCTTCAGTTAACCGTGTCACCGGTGCCTGGTCCTGCACTATTGTCAGTAGCTGATGTCAAGATTTTCAACTATGGTTCCATACGTGGAGATATCTGATAACAATATCGTGTTTCTCTATCAGATATGTAAGCTTCGGTGCCTCCGCACTCAGATTTAAAGGAGAAGCCTGGGAGGACCTTGTTCGACGGAGCTTCTTCACGATGCGCTTTCTATAAAACTCTACTTTATAGTTAATACTGATAGATAGAATGATGAGCAATCACGATGTATCAGGGTAAAGAGCGAACAAATCACATTCGCCAGAGGCTCGGTGACTGAATAGCGGATTGCTTTATGAAGAGATCAGTGTCATCGAGCGCGCTGTGATGGTGGCGAATTTGAGCATCATGATATGATCTTGATAATATGCACATACCATTGCAGCGAGCTTATGGAAAGCTTGGAATTCTTGTCACTTTGTTGCATGTACGTGTCAACGTCGTTAATCGCACTGCAAGGTCGATGTTATAAATATGGAGGCTTGTATAAAAAGTGGAAATATACGACACCATCTTAGAGGGCTTACCCGACGAATGATGTGTGGATTACTTTGATTCACATAGATAGAAAGCGACAGTCTGACAGCTTTTTCGACGATCCAACGGTCATTCTCGGACCCGGGATGCTAGAATATAACGGCGCAATGTGGATACCGAATCTTCCTCATCAAGTCACTCACATCTGCAAATCTGCAACACGGAGAGCTGAATCGATGATAGGCCTCAATTTTGATGCCCGGAGGACTGCTGGGATAGTCGTTGTGAGCTTCAGGACCTGCACGTCTTGGTCCATGTGAGGCAACCGTGATCTACGACTGATATGCCGAAAGATTTGAGAGCTTACCTCTTCAAAAGAGAATATATATAGTTGCGACTGAACGATCTAGACACGAGTATCAGATTGAAACGTCATCTGGCGACAAGGATTTCTTTAAATGATAAGGTTGTCAAGTTCATGATCGCGGATAATCTGTGGATGAGCATCCTTGTGAGTGGGATCAATGGGAAATTGATGAGGATCAAGCGAAACGGTCAGCTGTGTCTCACATCATCATTCGGATCGTGAGAGAGAAGTAAAACACGATGGCCATTATCTATAACACGAGGTTGGATGCTCCGTGATTCTAAAACGTGTAGGAATGCTCTCCAAAGGGAGCACTATGCAGCAGATTTCTGGGCACCGATGGAGTGAATATTTGAATGGCCAACATAGTTCAGAAAGTGCTGTAGGGAACGAAAAAAGGTTGCAGCTAGAAATCACGTTGAATTGAATTACGTTCGACGGGAGTCTGTTAGGCTAAGCTGCAATAGAAGGCAGAACCTTTCAATCCTAACATGAGCAAATAACGCGTGTTTCCTCGCGGTAACCGAACCTGCAGTCGACGTTACTCACCGCATTCCATGTCCTATTAAGTTTTTGGACTTTTGTCTTGTTCATTATTTGCTAATGCTCTGTCAAATGGCATTAACTATCGTTGTCATCGGTGAATACAAGATTCGTTCATATGGTCAGTGTTGTATTCGTCGTGACCTTCATCGAATGCTGGACGCCATTTGCGATTTAGAGATGGCCCGAAAAGCCGGCACCTACGTTCCTTTATGGTCGGATAATGCAGTACAATGCCTGCCAATGCGGTGTAGCTCACCGCCTCGTGTGATCGGCCATGCGAATTAGTGTTGTCGCTAAGTTCCTTGTATATGGTTATCGTTGTAATCTAGACCGCTGCGTGGCAGATTATCCATAACCATTGATATTGCAAATGCAGAAGGCGAAGTGACATTATGTTCTCCCCTCCCCCTACCTCCCATCCGCAGTCAAACATGGAACCCGCGATGTCGGCACTCCGAGTCTTGGACGAGGTTGCAGACACTGTACCATTGGTGGGTTTCAAGGATCTAGTCACGATCACGTTACATATCGTAGAATCAGCAGAGGTGTGTATGTCTTCAGACCTGTGCTCATTTCGCGTCTTTCTAATGTAACATGCCGTGTCAGAATGTCAAGCGCCACAAGGATGGCAGTCGTCAGTTGGCGCGCCATTCTGCGGAAATCATGTGTGGTATATATGAGGAGTTTAGCCATAAAGCAACTGAGATTCCAGACCGGCAACAAACGAGGATACAAGACCTGGAGAGGTTAGCTGAAGTCATACATCGCTCGAGGATACAATGCTGAAGTGTCTATAATGATTCAGAGTCCTTCACGACATCGAGGTGTTTCTCGAACACAAAGGCAAAAGGCTTTTTTTGAGCCGGCTCATTGAGCGATGGAGAACGGAAGATTCTATACAGCAACTCGCAGCGAAGTTGGACAGTGTTGCTACCTCGTTCCAGGTGTGCACACAGCATATTTCAAAGTCTCCTTCGTATTGATCATGTAGCAGCCGAAGCCGACAGTTGATGTATCTCCGATACTCGCGCAGCTCCATCGACAATCGATTGCTCAGTCGGATGCTATTTTGCGCAAGGTCAAGATACCTGACCAAAACGTGGTTTCTTGACAGATCGCAGCAGGCAATATGGCTCATCACTGAAGTATCATACTTATTTCTGAATGATACTAGCGCGGATTATACCAATCTAACAGAGCTATCGAAAGGGTGCGGGTAATCGACGAACCAAGTTGGACTTCGATCACCATCTTGAGATTGACCTTCGAACCAGAGAAACCACAATCCATTGAATTCTTGCTTCCAGTCTGGCGTTATGTTGTACATTCGTCCACTTTTGGGTTCGGTTATATCACTAATGTTCTCCACAGCTGCGTGAGAACATGTTCCACCTGACCTATCTATGTCGGGGCCAGCAGTACGGACCAGTATTGAACGTTGCTGCAACCTACGGCTCATTTCAGGGTTCGATACTAACGAGGGTGCTACACTCGTGGACAAGCGCACGGAACTGATGCCAGACCGAAGTGGCAACACCGGCCTCGACACGCTCCCCCCGTTGCCCGCTATCGACCTTCGCCACCGTCGATGCGATAACTTCGACCATGGAACGGTAAATAAGGTGCTACGGCAATACATCACTCACGATGTCCAGCACAATCTTGAGCTCGTATGATTTCAGTGTCGCGAAGTGCAGGCTGCAGTCGCAGAACGCCTGCAGGAGTCCGACTCGGATTCACTGCGATGCTCACGTGCAGTCATCCGCAAAGTCGAAACAGTCGTGCAAATACCTAAAGCACGAAAGCATGGGGCCAGAACACACGCATCACCGTTGCCGCCTGAGCACCATGGCTGGCCATAGCTTCCCTCAGAGCCAGACGTATGCACTGAGGGCTAGAATTTTCGCGCGCGCTGTCGTCACCAACACAGAATCTCACACTGTGACAGTGTGAGATTCGAGTAGGGCATTGCGGATTAGGTGACAAATAGCGTACTATAGAATGCGAATCAGGTCAATATATGCCAAGATATATGCAGCCCGGATCTGTGGGCTTTCTGGTGCACCAAGCTTGAGGCGAGCAATATGGCGAGAATCGCGATGCGGGTCCCGTCTCCCCCGGCCGTCCTGAGCACCGTGTAGCTAGGGTCTCCGCATCTGAGATCTGAACGTTGAACGTTCCAGCAGTACTGTGGACACGGTGCATGTACCAGGGGCAAGCCAGAAAGTTGCATGCTGTGGGACGACTCGTCACTCACTGCTCAGATTCCAAGAACCTTTTACAGTCACGTGCCACGCGTTCTTTAACAGACCTCCAGCGCTCAGCAAGCACGACGCAGGTCCATCGTCCGACCGTCCTTGCTCTTGTCGCGCATTCAGATGGCCAACGATGTTCTATGATGTTGCGTGCGTTTCATCTTAGAATTCTACACTATGTATTTTTGATCGCTCTAATCCTTGACAGAGAGCTATCTCAGTCTGAGACGTCCTCCCTGAAGACGTCATCCGCGTATGATTCTCCTTCGTACTAGTCAGCATATCTTCATGCTGATGATTTCTCCAGATTAGCAAGGAACACAACGTTATTTGCGACTTGGAGAGATGATGTTAAAATTAGGATAAGAGCTTCCCCTTGCATCGAGGCGAATACACTCTACGAACAGCTTCGTGAATTCGAACCGCCTAGGTGGCTGAATGATATTGAAGTTAGCCTCTATTTTCCTCAGTCTATTTTTCAGGGTTTCCTAACTGCTATTCCAAAAGGTGCCTGAACAGGTATATAAAGGTCAAGGAGACTACTTTCGGCAATTGAAGGAGTGGGGTGACTCATCCGCGGTCAATGCGGATACATACAACCTCCGCACGTTATTACCGACACTCTGTTACTCTTTTCTCAAGATTAAGAACAGCACACTCAAAAATGAGGCATCGCAGAGGCGGGGAATAGACGACATCATCGAATTTGCCTTCGGAGTGGAGAAATATAGACTTGACATCCTGTAAGCGATAAGCGTTCTCTTCAGTCAGGTCGGGCACTGACGTGATATTCAGCATTAAGTCACCGATACGACTTCGCGAGAGCCCAAACATTGCAGTCAGTCCAAATGCTATCGCTGACATCTTGGTTACATTCCCTGTCACCAACCTCGAGGGGTCCGTCCTGGTGGATGACTTCTTTGAGGCTGCTGGTTCAGCCGCCGCGCCCAATGCTTGGTGGTCCCCTACTCCTCCTCGCTATATCTCTGTGATCGTGTTTCCCAGCGAATACAAAAGACCGGATCTGGTCACCAATTGTAACCAAGTTATCATCGATTTCTGTACTGCCCAGTCCCAGCGCCGATCACTTGGCGCAGAGAATGATATCATATTTGGTATGGCGGCTGCTCGTGGTGAAGCCGTCGTCTATTCATGTTGGTGGGAGGGTGATGTATATCATCTGTGCTCTTTCACGGTTAGGATATATCTAATGGCTTTGGTGCTCAGACGATGTGTTGCGCAGAATATGAAGCATGGACGTTAACCGATCCGAGACAATTCATCGGGTTCTATGTATTCCTTTGCAATCTGGCTGACCATGCTCAGAAAAGCATTCAAACCATGTTTGCTTCGTATCAAGCGAAAGATCACGTTACTGCACTGACAACACACCTCTGGCGCCGCGAGATCCTTCTCCCAAGCAAACTTATAAACGGTCGAGACTTTCGGATGGTAGCGGTGACGATCGCCAGGCCGGCGGGAGTGGAGACGTAGGCCGGGACGATTTGGAGCCAGCAGAAGAGCGCGAATATGGGCATGCAGTGAACTTGTGGCAGGCGGAGAAGAAACGGGCATTAGATCAAGTAACTGATTCTAATGTTTCACTCAGCAGAGACCATGTCAAGAAACTTAAGAGGTCGCTCGCTCAGCCTTCAGACGGGAACGAGGCCTTGACGATTTCCGTGGAGAGTTGGCGGTCGAGCGTAGTTGCGTAGATACTATACATAGTGTCATTCATAGCGTAATTATCTATTGTTGTAGTACAAAGCAGTACCCTTCCCAACAGCCTTATTGATACGAATGCAGAGTCTACAGATTCTGAGAGCACGGATAGTATGGAGTCCGGGACGCGAGCCTCGCCGAGGTGGGTAAGAACCATGTCCAGTAAATCGTTCACTGAGACCGGCTGCGGTACCCATGCATTCACGAGCACTGCTAGTGCTGGTAAAATAGCCTTTTCACGCTGGTTGTAGGACCAACAAAAGATGATAAGTTGTATGAGACATGTGAATGGCGATTCCGAGAGCCATGTGCATGAAACAAGCAGGGTACTCACACCCTGCTGAGGATTCTGCTAGTAGCAGCTCCCATCGATAAGGTGTTAATTCTACGTCCCTTTCACTTGCTGACATGTTAATTTTCGATTTACTACAGTCAACTACTCAACATTCAACGTTCAATGTTCAACGTTCAAACGTTCGACAGTCGTCGTGTAAACAACTACAGAACTTAGATGTGCGGTGGCGCTTATAAGCGGTACTACCGCTTACATTAATGATCGATCGGGATATCGCCGCTTTATGGAAACAGAGAGTGATATGCTCGAATTGTGGCGGATTGTTTGGTTGTGCCGCGCGGCATCCATGGAGACCCCGAAAATCCCCAGGTCCTATGTTGTCAATAAGTTCTGTTCATAGACTCGCATCGCCTGCATCTCCTCCTACTTATGTTAAGTGTTTTTATTCGTTCGCTCCCAACATTGACACTTGATAAGTCAGCAGGACTCCCATTGAGTTGTTCCAGGTGTTTTGACCATCCTGCATGAGCATGCTCCATGCCCACTTTCACCTATGCAACCAGCAGGTGTTCCCTGGACACCTCGCTTCCTCCGTTCCTCTCTACGGTGCGCGAGTCGCTTGCCGGGTCGACAACTTCCTCACACTGGGACCCGATCCGTGGACAGGTGTTCCTGGGTAACTCGAACGATGTGCCACTCCCTCCAGACTGGAGGATACGGATGTGCCCATTGCGGGAGGACGACGGAGAGGATGCGTTCGACTGGTGCACGAATGACCCCGCATAGGGGTTCGGGTACGACACCTGCACCGAACGCCCGACTACGCACCTTTCCCGACGTCTGCGCACCTGCGTGCGGCGGAGGAGCACATGCAGATTCCGGACAGGCGGTCGGTGGAGAAGTGTGTCGCGGAGATGGACGACAACCCGGAGACGATGAAACACGTATACCTCCCCACCCGCACCCGAATGCTGCGTACGTCGTGCGCCTCCCGTTACCCAGCTCGCCGGCGTTATCGGCCGTCCCCTTTCTAACCAACCGCTGCCCCGACCGCCACCCACGTACAATCGCAGCTGGCGCCTTATCTTCCAGGTCATCGGGTGGGATATCCGCATATGTTCGGCTGGAGTCCACACCAGGATTCCACCCCGGCTCTCTCCCACCGCCAAGCTCATTCCCCTCGTCGTTCTTTCCCTCTTCCGCATCTCCACAATCTGCGTACACTTGCATGCGTTCCACCTCGGTGATGTTTCTACCTTCTTCCCCCGCCTCATCATCATGTTCCTCGTCCTCCACGGCCCCTACATCCCGTCTCGCGGTGCACACGCCCCGCGAAGCTGCTCATATACTCTGCAGACGGGTACATGGAGTCGTCCGTGCTCGCGCTGAGCATGCTCATGTCGCTCCCAGAGGCGTACCTCATGCTGCAGGCCGAGAAGTGGAGAAGTTTCTTTGTGTACCAGAGTGACCTCAGCCTGTTGTGGCGGATCAAGGCGCGGGCTGGAAAAGGATCACGCAGCAAGCAAAGGCAGGACAACATTCAAAAGGCGAGCAGATCCATGGAGTCATGCGGCGGAGGCAAGGATGCCGACGAGATCGGGTTCTCGATACTAGTGCGGCAGCTGCACATCAACAACATGGAGGCGCACATCTACACCTTCGGAAGGGCCGACGCCCAACTCCGACGGAACTGGAGCACCAATCAAGGCAGCTTCGTCATGGTGTCGGAACAGAATTGCTGGACACATGTACACAGGCCGTACCAGCGCGAACGGCCTCTGGGATGGTGGTCGTGCATTGCTGTTCTGCTCCCATGCCGATCCTGATCCTGATACCCCGCGTATGGCACAGTCAGCTCGCGCTGTCGCTGCTCCACTTCCCGTCAGACTGCGTGCATACGCTCAACTACCCGATGAGCAACGTCAACCTCTACATCACGAGGCTCAACATTACATTCGACAGATTCCACACGAGTGCTCACGCGCAGGGTACGTATGCGTGCGCTGAGATTTCCTGTGTACAGACCTGTGACGCTGAGCTCCTGCGTCAATCAATATCGCTCATCCGGGAAAGGTCGATGACGTCGAAGGTTGATTGGGGAGGTGTGTTCTTTGATACACTGGCAGACATTTTTACCTGCACGCTATGATTGTTGTGTATTGGTACGGCCGAGCGCGGACATCATGACCAGGGATGGAGCTCGGCAAAGGTGGTGGAAGTGGACTGCTAGCGATGCGAGCGGGTGTGTGAGCAGCATCGTGTTGGAGCAGACGAGCATCCGTTGCATGCTTTCGGCATACAATGATGTATGACGCTATATGTACTCATATGCCTTGCAAATGTTAGAGAATATTCACATCAAGGCAGCTCTGTTTTAAAGGCAGCACATGGATTGATTCCAGCCAAGTACTACAATTTTCGTAATGTCCTCTACTTGCTGTAGAAGTAAGCTCCAAAGCAAACTCGGACACCAGAGAGAAGAGAGAAAGCGGCAGTGCTCGCAGAACCCATGTTGCGAAGACAGAGAAATTAGGGAAGGTGGCAAAGAGAGGATTCATGGGGTCCTACCCAATCGGCATCACATGCCGGCTCCTTTGTTTGTTGCATATCACTCCCTGTTAGAGCATATCACTCTCTGTTTCCATACCGCTTTGTTCTGTTCTGTTCTCAACTGCTGCCTACATGTGTACCAAGCGCCTTTTAACATTCAGCACAACCTTGACCCAAGTACTCTCGACACCTCTATCGCTACGAACCTATATTTCGATATTAGTAGCCGGCTAAGCTTTCGATTTTCACCATTTCATCTGGGTTCTAGTTGTCTCGCTCATCGAACCAGCCGCTCAGCGACCCTTTACAGGTTCGACTTGCGGAGTCGCATGGTTACCGCATAGCAAGTAGCACAACTATACTCACAAGTCAAAATCCCATGCAGTCTGATCAGGTGTGATTGTGTATTTCTTCAGGTTCCAGTATTGCTATGCGAGGCTTGCGCACTTCGTGGACCTTGACAGTTATAGGTCCACTTTTGTGGAGTTTTCCGTTTTATGAACGCAGACGGGATTGTATATGAGGCGCGGGCCTCATCCCAACTGAAGTCACAAGGTGGCGCAGACGCCACGCTGCGAACGCCACTTACAACCTAGGAATATAGGTATAAAGGCTCGCACAAACAGACCTTTTACCTATAACCTCACCATTGGCTCAGGTATTGTCATAATCTTTTGAAAGCCGCGGCATACACTTATTACTGATATTTATGTCCTTATCTTGTGGATTTGCACTACACTCTGTCCCAAGAATCTTCCTGGGCCGATAACTATGCTACAGATGTCTATTGCACATCAACGTGAGGCGACCTTTCAGGCCTTGACAGAGCCGCCACCGTTGTCGCCTTCACTTGCGGTTAGTTGATACTTAGCCTTTGATTTTTCATTTACAAATTACGAACCGATATGCGGTCAGGATATGACATCCGGCCAAAATGAATCCGACGATTCAGCATCGACGTGTTCGGATTTCTGGGACGATCAAACTGTTGTCGATGGGAGCCCAGAAGAACAGAGGCGGAGGTCAGAACAGTTCATTGACCTTGATAAGCTCACCGACGAACAATTGGATGAAGCACTTCTTGCCGGTGTTGAATCTTGTGGTGTTCGTCCTGCGTGGTACATTAAAACCGCTCTCAACTGGGATCGACTGTCCCCGGTGTCTGACAACCAATCCTCGAATAATATACCTCTCGCCGAAGATCGACGCAGAGCGATGTTGATAGATGGAGATCGTCTAAAGGACCTGCGCAACGCTTTGCGTGTTGCGATCGAACCGAGGACAGCGGGCGATAGATTGTGGATCTTCTTATATGTAGATCCGGAGCTCGAAAGTGATGAAAGGCTCATATATAGAGGACCTTGTATACATCATGGGATCTCTCTTCTGGTGGGATTCTCAACGTCGCACCCGATGAGACATGGAGACAAGGATATGCAGAGATAAATACGATATTTAAATTTTCGGAGGGTAGACCTTACTTGTTAGTGAGGTATCAACAGGAATCTCAGCTGTTCTGAAAAGTGCACTCCTCAGAAGTGAGCATATCATGGCTGAAATACTTCTCAGCTTATCGAACAATGAGAAACGATGTAGTATCTCAAGTCGGATCCCAGCACTTGGAGAGTAGTCCTGCATAACATATCTTTGTCATGAGGCCTTGCAGTTCAAAGAAAACATCTTTAATCGGTACAGTTATTGAAGGACCTCAATCTGTCATGGGTAACGTGGCGGGAAATGGAACGGTGAATTTCAAGCATGAGCTCACTATTGTACATCGTCCTCCCCATAACTACTTCCATCATCCTCTGAGTCATCCTCCATAGTTTTTGATGGGGAGCTCTTCGCCCGACCCTTACCTTTCGTCTTACCCTCTTTCTTCCTCCCCCTTGCATCGCTCAAGCCACTTGCAGTCCTCACGACTTCACCAATCTCGGCGGCCCATTCTTTCAGCTGATCCAATTCTCCATCAGTCTTCTTCTTTGTATTCGAAGTAGCGGAAATGCGATTGAGGACCTCCACCCTCCTTCCTCCACACCTCCATCCCGCTACCCGGTCTATCGAAGGCCGGCGTCTCGAGGATGAGCGGAATATCCTTCGTGCGTGGGTCTGTCACGATGTGTGCAAAAGTTGTCAAGCCGAGGTGACCGCTGTAATTGAGGTCGTCAGGAAGCGAACACGTCAATTAAAGCTGAGCATACAGGCCGATATTCTCGTGTCGATCCTTCTTACTTCCCAAAATCGCTTTCGAGTCGTTGATATGCATACCGCGGAGATACGGCAGGCCTACCTCGCGGTCAAATTCCGCCACTGCGTTTGAAGCATGAGTCATATTGCTCGTTGTGCTCGACCGAAACACATACAGGTAGAACTACAACAGAGTCAAGATATGAACAGATGAGCAGAGGGGGGAAAGGAATGCACATACTCCCAACCTTCTTTCGTCGTAATGTCATACCCCTGCGACGGATGGCTGTCAATATCTTAATAGCAAGTTGATCATCCAGACTTACCGCGGCGAACGTGTGACCTACAATTGATAAAAACCTTGACCCATCAGCTATCTATGGTCATATAAAAGCATAACGTACAAGTATCTAGGCACACGCCAACCCTGCTTTTATCATTCACTTGTTGTATGATCGACCCCAGCTCGGAGAAATTGGATCCGAGGACATGTCCTGCACCAGCCTTGGAGGTCGTCTCATATTCAATAGGATACGCTGAAAATGCAAAGCAACGAACCATGTTCTCCAAAACTATTACGACAGTCTTAGTTTCTTCATGTGCATTATTGATGCACTCGGCTATGTAAGAAAGGGACTCTTCTGGCGATGCAAGGCCTACGGTAGACCCCGGACTATCTCAATAATATGAGCGGTACATCAGATATGATGAGAATAGGGGCTGCCTACTGAAAGTTATAGAGGAGTAAACCCAGCTCCTCGCACCGCCGCAAGTCATCCAGGAAGCATTGATATGATTTCTCTCGCTTTTCCCTGAATACTCGCTTTTTTAACCAAGGAGGCAACAAGGCAGCTCATCAGCTACCTACTGGTCAGGGTTGCCGAGATTAACAAGGTAGCTTCCATGTGGTAGGATATGAGTTGGAGAGTATCCAAATGCTTTCATACGCGTTTTGAAAGCAGTGATAGATTCAGCAGTAAGAGGAGGCGATGTCCACTTGCGTTGCGACTTCAGGAAAATAGCAAATGCATTCGCACTGATGATGGTTACAACGCTAAGCATGAGGATAGTCTTCGCCGCTCGCATTGAATGGTGGACATCATACCCAATAGAAGCAGCATTTATAATAGAATTCTCCACTCCACCCGCTGAAGATACGTGCGGGCCTATCTTCCACGCATTCGATACCCTGGGCGCAAAATCTTCCGGTGTTGGTTCTATTTCATGTATCTTCTTCCGTTTGGGGACCTTGGACGCCTGAGCCACAGTTGCTTTCGATAGATCAGAAACTGAAACGTCGTTTACTTCCTTGTGTTGTTTCGTCGTACGTTTGCGTTTGGCGGGCCTCGGCCTATCGTCAGAATCTGAAAGCCGAAGCTGCGCGGAGCGGCGGTCTCTGACGTTGGAAGTCACGGAGCGAGCAATAGAGCTAGATGGCTTGAGTTTCCCAGCAGAGGCAAGGAGACGAGAGCTGCGTCGAAGAGGAGTGTCGACTGGGATCATTTTGAAAGGAGGACTTGATGAGTGGCGGGTGAAGGCGCGTTCCGAGCAGCCACAGACGCGTCGCCCTTTCTGGATCTCAACCACCACCAGCTTGTGGCTGCGTTCATCACACAACTCGCGATACACTTAACTCGCGATACACTTTTCCGCCAATATAATTCACCTTGACTGATACGACGGCATTATGCCTCTCATTCGCATCGAAGTGTGCGACTTCAAATCATACCGCGGCCACCAGACCATAGGTCCGTTCCGCAACTTCACTTCTGTGATTGGACCCAATGGCGCAGGCAAATCAAATCTCATGGACGCCATCTCCTTTGTTCTTGGAGTAAAGAGTGCACAACTCCGGAGTAGCCAGCTCAGGGACCTCGTCTACCGCGGGAGGCGACTCGCGCGGAACCCGGATGGAGAGGAGTCCGAATCAGCTCAGGATGAAGAGGAGGACATTGAGGGAGAAGGTGAAGGTACAGCAAAGAAAGCTTGGGTTCTTGCTGTCCTTGAGGACTCTGCGAAGAAAGTTTGGAAGTTCCAGCGAACGTGAATTGCCTTCATCATGCTCAATTGGACAATGCTCACGCGTTTGATCTTAGCATATCTACGACGGGAGCGTCTGAATACAAGCTCAACAACAAAGTTGTGACATATTCCGTGTATAACAATGCCCTCATCGACCACAACATTCTCGTCAAAGCGAAGAACTTCCTTGTGTTCCAAGGAGACGTCGAGGCTGTGGCCTCGCAGTCGCCGAAAGAGCTTTCTCGGCTCATTGATCAGATCAGCGGCTCGCTGGAGTTGGCGGGCGAGTACGAAAAGGCGAAGGCAGCGCTCGACCGTGCGACGGAGAACGCGACGTTCAACTTCACAAAGCGCCGTGGGATTGCAGGCGAGATCAAACAGTACAAGGAGCAGAAAGGCGAGGCAGAGCGGTTCGAGGGGTTCTGTCAAGAACGGGTGAGACTCATATGCGTAGGCTTGGACATATACTAATCAATTGCTTCAGGACGAGCTCATCCTCCGGCGCCTTCTATTCAAATTGTATCATATTCAGGAGTCGTTGGAAGAACATGCGCGTGAGATCAAGACACAGAACAAGGCGCTTGCAGGTCTTAGAGACGAGCAGCGCAAGCACGACAAGGCACTCGAGGACGCACGATCAGACCAGGCAAAGGCACGCACCTCGGTAATGCAGAAGGAGAAGAAGATCAAAAAAGCTGAGAAAGTTCTGGAGAATAAGGTGTGCATTGCCACCCCATCCTATCATGACCGGTCTGACGATGTGGTCTTATCAGAGGCCAGAGCTTGTCCAGGTGGACACACAAGTCAAGCACTCCGAGCGCAAGCAGGAGAATGCTCGGAAAGAGATCGAGCGAGTAACAAAAGCTTCGGATCAGCAGAAAGCTCAGTTGCAATCGCAGCTGGTAGATCTGGAGACCGTTAAGAAGGCGGCTGATGCTGCTCAAGGTAAGCGGGCTCGTAAAAGTGTAATCACGTTTCTGACGATGGCTTGGCCTGCATGTTTAGAGGCACAAAGAAAAGCTTCACGAAATAACCTTTCTCTAAGCGAGGAAAGTCTTGAGGAGTATCGCAAATTGTAAACGCGTGGTCCTGTTGTTAGATATTTGCAGCTGATATGGCATACAGGAAGGCAGCTGCGAGTGTACTTGCGGTCGAAGAACGCCAAGCTCTCGAGACACTCACGCGAGACGAGAAGACGGCGGCACGGACTCTTGCTCAACTGAAGGACAAGCATGACCAGCAGACTCAGAAGCGCGAGAAGGTCGCAGAAGATGTTAGAGTGCAGGGTCAGAAGAAAACTGAGGTCAGTTGCCACATCTCCAGTCTCTCCCACTCAGCTGCGATAGCTGACGAATGTACAGCTTGAGGGCAAGGTCACAGAACTGAACGAGGAACTGACAAAAGTCCGACAAGAGTATGAAAATCAGCAGTCGGAACGGACGAGGATCACGTACGTCTCCACAACGGCATAGTCTCATGATTTTGACGTCTTATCTCTCGCAGGCAACTGGAGACGGAAATCAACGAGAAACTCGTTGATATTCACAACAAGCTCCTGCAGGCAGGCGTGGACCAGCAAGAGTCTGCTCGAGAAGCGAAGCTGAAAGAGACACTGGCGAACCTGCAGCGGATCTTCCCAGGCGTGCGCGGTCGCGTAATCGACCTCTGCAAGCCGACACAACGCAAATATGAAACAGCGGTTTCTGTTGTTCTCGGTCGGAACATTGATGCTGTAGTTGTTGACGAGGAAAAAACTGCGATTGATTGCATCGAGGTTTGTTCTGCCATCCTTCCGATATTCTGACTGCCTCTTACAAAGGTGCGGGGTTTGATTTACTAGTACATGCGGAACCAGCGCGCTGGGCAGGCGACGTTTATTCCGTTAGACACAATCCAGGTGAAACCCATCAACGACAAATTCCGGTCGTTTGCCAAAGGCACGCGTCTCGCAGTCGACGTCATTCAGTACGAATCCGCTGTGGAGCGGGCGATACACCATGCGTGCGGAAATGCACTTGTATGCGACACTCTGGAGATTGCACGATACGTCTGCTACGAGAAGGGGCAAGAGGTCAAAGGCGAGTATCATCAAGCGTCTTTCTTGGAGCAATCGTTGATGAACATAAGCAGCCGTCTCCCTGGAGGGAACGGTCATTCATAAGACTGGTATGATTACTGGTGGGCGGACCTCGAGTGGGAACGGACGCAAGTGGGAAGAAAAGGACGTGCAAGGTGAGCCTCGTTGAATTCTAGATGTGAATGTGTTTCAGGGTTATTTATTCAATATTACGCCACAGGTCTCCAGCGAGTGCGCGACAATCTGTTGGGCCAGCTTCGGGAATTGAATAAGTCCAAGCCCCGTGGGAAGGCAGACGACAATCTGGTTGCGGAAATCAATCGCATTGAGGCTGCTCACGGTATCGCGAAGGATGATCTGGTACGTTCACCTTGCTTCCATCGTACCTGCATGGTTCCTTAACATCCTGTTGAATTTTAGAATGCATGCAAACTCCGACTGAATGGTATGAAGGACGAGTTAAAGCATCTGGACCGGGAGATCAGGCAGATTGCGCCAGAGCTCAAGAAAGTTCGTGCAATCGACTTGTTACTCTGCGTAGCTTCTGATTTATTTCTAACTTCACCAAATCCAGGCTCAAACAGCCTACGATTTAGTTAAAGAGAAGGTTGATGAACTCGCATCTATCATTAACGCAGCCGAGGATGAAGTTTTCGTTGCTTTCTGCCGCAAAATCAGAGTGTCCAATATCCGGGAGTACGAGGAGCGCCAGCTGAAGGTTGCCCGTGCAGAGAGCGAGGCTCGGCTCCAATTCGACACACAGATCGCTCGTCTCACGCACGCGTATGTCTCGTCATGCTTTACGAATGGCATCCAAGATTAGCTGACATACTTGCCGGCAGGTCTCAGTTTGCTCAAGAACAACTGCATGTGACCGAGGAACGCTTAGGTACTCTCCAGAAGATAGTCGACGAGGAGGAAGCAAAACTACAAAAGCTCCAAGACACACGAGTCACTGTCATCGAGGAAATTGCCGACTCTGAACGCGCAATTGCTGCATTGCAGGAGGAGCTGAAAGAACTTGCTGAAGACTTAGAAGAGAAAACGAGACAAGTCGAGCAGGTCAAGCGTACGACAAACAAAGCAGCCAAGGTGCTCGATCAAGCATTGAAGGAAGTGGCGAATAGGGTTGGTCTTTTTGCGACTCTTATGAACTTCAATCTCATGAATTCCTTACAGAACGACGAGATTGAGAAACTCGGACTGGAACGTTCTGCTATCTATCGGAAATGTAAGCTCGACGAAATCAAGCTTCCTCTATTGGAAGGAAGTTTGAAGAACGTTCCGATGGAAGAGGTCAGTATTCTTTGTCAGGCTCTGGTACACACTAACTGGTATTCACAGAACCTTCGTGAAGAGGTCGCTATGGATATCGACGAAGATGAGGAGGGGACACAGAACGTCAAGCGAGTTCCCGACTATGGCATCGAGGTCGATTTTGAAAGTCTTGATGATGATGAACGTCAGGTTCGTCACTTTTTACATCCGATACAGCTACTGTCTCTGATCAAAGGTTGTAGGATGGATCATCGGAGGCTCTCGCGGAATTTGATGCTTCTATCGCGAAATTGAACTCCGAGATTGAGCATATGGCTCCCAACATGAAAGCAATGGACAGGCAAGTCTGGTGTCCAGTTGGAGTCGACTCTATTCTAATGTTTACTAGGCTCGATGACGTCGAAGCGAAGCTTATGGAAACAGAGAAAGAAGCAGACAAAGCTCGAAAGGACTCGAAGTCTGCGCGCGACCAGTACAATGACGTCAAACGACGCCGGTACGTGACCTCCCTTTCCATTATATGGATCGCCGTCTCATGTTCGTTCCAGATGTGAATTATTCAACAAAGCATATAACCACATCTCGGAGCATATTGACCAAGTGTATAAAGATCTCACGAAAGGCAAGGCGGCGCCGATGGGCGGTGTTGCCTACTTGAGTCTGGAGGATAGTGAGGTTAGTGTGTTCTTTCGTTGACGTTCTGGAGAGCTTACTGGATGTTGTTTTCAGGAGCCATACACCGCCGGTATCAAGTACCACGCAATGCCGCCAATGAAACGTTTTCGTGACATGGAGCAGCTATCTGGAGGCGAAAAGACTATTGCCGCCTTGGCGCTTTTATTCGCTATTCATAGGTTTGTGGTTCGCTGTATGAGTTCATGTTTGGACTTTGCTGAGGTCGGAGTAGTTACCAGCCATCGCCGTTCTTTGTATTGGATGAAGTCGATGCGGCCTTGGACAATACGAACGTCGCGAAGATTGCGAACTACATTCGATCCCACGCTTCAGAGACGTTCCAATTCATCGTGATCAGCCTGAAGGGTTCCTTGTATGAGCGGAGCAATTCCCTGGTGGGAATTTACCGCGATCAGGACGTGAACAGTTCTCGCACTTTGACTCTGGATGTAAGCGGGCTTCTTCTCTTATGCATATGATATTGATGATGCCTGCAGCTCACTCAATACGATGAATGAACAATTCTCAGTGGCGCGTCGGGTTTTTTGCAGCTTTCTTTTTCCTACCGTGGGATGTGCACATCGGCGAATGTAAAGCTTTGCGCTGTCTTGATCCCGCATTCTCAGTGTAGCAGTATATCATTATACCTTTCCCTTGTGCCTCAATATTACCTAGTAATTCATTTTGCTGATCGCTCTGAACGTTGAACGTTGAATGTCGGACGTTCGAACGGGCGCTATTATCTCAAGCGCTGAGCGTGCGATCAACAGTACGTTCAGCATTTGTCCGCTTTCTGTACTGTGTATCTGTGCACCCCTTTCTTCATATGATCTGCGCATTATGCTGTTCTTCATCGCCCGTCCTTAGTCTGCTCTACGAGAGCATAGAACGTCACTGTGTCACCGTTCTAGTTCAAGCTGTATGTATTGGCCAATTTCAATCAGCAAGCATGTACCCGACATGCCGGAA
The DNA here is from genome assembly GCA_001683735.1 of Grifola frondosa. Lineage (NCBI taxonomy): Eukaryota > Fungi > Basidiomycota > Agaricomycetes > Polyporales > Grifolaceae > Grifola > Grifola frondosa. The sequence continues at coordinate 434,611 of LUGG01000018.1, forward strand.
GATCTCATTAAAGAGGATTGTATTAATGTATATAAATGGTGAGTCTAGATCTGTGGGATAATCTCCTGGTGCTGTTGATTCATCGACTTGAGAGAAGGACAGTATCATTTTACTACAATGTTCGCCGGTCAATGGCGCGATCAAGCAACTCTGATGGGGAAAAATATATCTGTGCTCTGTTGACCACACCAACGTCGTATACTTGACTGGGTAGAGGGGACGCGGAGATGGAGCAGGCGCGATCGAAATCAAAGCAGGTATGCTTACCTTGTCGGAACTGGATGCAGTATCCTGAAGATCAGCATATTTAGCTGCTCGCTTTCGGATATCGATTATATCTTCCCGAAGTGTTATAACTCGCCTTGGAGGAGTTCTGATCTGTGTCGCTGCAACGTATGAATTGTTTGAAAGCGGACTCCGTGTATAATCCATCGCTATGTGCTGATAAATTATTGGGTATCGTGAAGAATCAATCTTGTATCAGCAAGCGAGGACATACGCACGTTAATTATTTCCGTCCTCTGTTATCGCATTATGACCAATATCTCACAGTCCCTCATGCCGACGTGTATGATAAGTTCGTGCCTTCGGGAAGCATGAAAAGGTATGTCCCATCAATACCTGAATGAATGATACCCTCCTCCAATATATTGTCTTGCTATGTAGCTTGATCAGTTGATCAGTTTGGAAGGCACTGAGGTCATTGCAGCATCTTTGGCCATAAAACAAGTATAACGGAAGCGAGGAAGTCCTGGCTCAAGGTATGGCTTTTGTACCATCAAATTCTCCACCTTGTGTAACTTGATTGAACATCACCATCATGTCTCCGCAAAAATGACCACCATTCCTTAGCTGATTGTTTTTCTGTTTTCACATGCTCTTTTCTGAATTCATCAAAAGCCAACTCCTTCCTGCACAAGCAGTTACAGAACTGTGGACATGTGGTCCACAGTTCTGGACCTGTGTGTGCAGGGGTTAGATTTGTATTGAGAGGGGAAGTGTGGCTAGATAGATCCGAGGTATGAAGGTGCTCCTCGGAAATAATGTGAGATTATGTAGAATGAGCGCATTGAACTATTTTAATTTTCTTTGCAAACGCGAATGACTTCTACACTGCCAAAGTGATGTACTCACTTATCCCACAGGTACCTCCACGAAAATACCTTCGCTCAGGAATCCATCGCTTGGTGTTCGCCTGGTAGACCTTGAGGTCCCAGCCGCCGATGGGAGCTATAGCACAGCGCGAACTGCTGTGTTGTGCACTTTTTCTCTCCGGATCAAACGATGCGCCGATAATTTATCAGTGGGCACGGGAGGATCATCTTACAGGTCCTGAGAGTTTCCACCAGTTTTGCGCAGCGTGTCTCAAACACACGCGCTTACTTCCGTTGATATATAAGCCTCGAACTCGGTCAGCGCAATCTGTACGGTCAAGCGGATCGTTACCAGAAGCATAGAGATGCTCTTTGTCCGTAAGTAAGAGGGGCGAAGAACATGAGGACGGAACCCAGTGTTTGCCGCACACGACGGATGGGCGAGGTCCACGCGCACAGCAGCAAATCTCTGAATATGAACAATGGTTTTTTGAGCGACTTCAATTGCCGCAATTCTAGCGGCCAGGTTCCAACATACCCAACTCCGACGAGCTTCTTCAAGCTCCTGGTGCTCTCCGTTATATTGTCCCTATGCTTTGGCTATCACCACTTTGTCGACAGACCCGTCGCATTGGCACTTCGGTCCTTCAGGTCGACTGGCCTTATCATTCCTAATGTTCAATAAAACGAACAAACCAAAATCCTCCACGCCCCCATCTTCCGACTCAGCCGCTCCTCATCCTGTTCGCAAAAAGTATCCCTGGTCATCGTCACCAAGTCTCTCCTCGTTCGCGGCGATTGGTCGCCGTCTGTTCAGACGCGGCTCGGCACATAAAGATCACGGCCTGAAAGACGAGTTCCCTGTGTTCCCCAACTCCCCCGTTTCGGCTTCCGACTGCAACATGTCTGATATTGACGCGTTATCGACAATTGGTGTACCTCCAATCTCGCGTTTCCGTAACCCGCAGAGGGAAAGAGAGAGAGAATGTAGGCGCTATGTACGTGTTCGTCGCTCGCCATTATCAACTTCCGTCACCTGACGCCACATTTGTTCGTTTGATGTGTCAGTCCGAACCGCACTCTGTAGAGTTGCCCACTGGAGGGCGGTATGCATTCATTAAGGATGGCGATCGGGTAGAGAGCCCGTCGTTCCGCACTGTGTCTCCCACATCTTCTTCGCACCACAGCGCCGACGAGGCCACAAGTTCCGAGGACGACGAAGACCACCCACCGGGCGGCTTGCGGCCACCGTCGAGGATGTTCCGTATTCGGGCGGAAACCGTCGTCATCACTTCCCGGATGATGGAGTGTCACAAGGAACTTCGTCGAGCGGAGTGGAGGAAAGTGTAAGTCGCGTTCCTGCCAGAACTCCATTCTGTCCGTTCGACGCTAGATGGCCTCTCCCCGACGACTTTGATGGCCTCGATGATGACTCTTTCTTTTACTTCACAAATGAACCGTGATCTTCACTGCATGAATTCGCATGATGCTGTTTCACGACTCTCTTGTTCTTTTTCCTTTTCTATGCTATACGCTTACGTCGTGGCATTGTTGTCGCCGCCGAAAGCCTTATGCTCATGCCTTGTCGTCTTTTATGTTACTTCTCTCACTATGATACATGCGCGATTGTAGTCTATGCCGAGACACCCTGGTCTCGCGTAATGCTTTATCAACCGCTTCGGTTCAAAGGCATCTGCTTATACGATGACGACGACGTCCACCGGTGCCACTGGCACCCATCTCCTCACAACTTAATTTTTCGCGGTCTCCCTGAGCCATGTAAAATAACTGAGGATGTTCAGACCGCAGTGGGCGATTGTTTCTCATCATGGTCCTCGTTCCCGATGAAGGAATGAGCCCAATATTGCCTTGTATTGCTTCCACCCCTGCCGCGTGAGTATACTAATTACAACTCCGCGGCCGATCGATGATATTTTGGGGTTCCGATTCCATTCAGGAGGATCAAAAAGTGTCGAATTGGCGTGTGTGCAATATCCAGTCGAGATGTTTTTGACTGGCAACTGTCGACTCGTATCGCCTTGCCTCACACGCTCCATCCCCAAAGTGAACACTTTCGATGCACGTCTTGAACCGGAACTTTGGAGAAGGCACCTGCAGAGCCTACTTCCGATGGTTCCATTCAAGAAAATTAGCTTGAGAACCAGTTGTACTTTACTGCGGCAAAAACCTGCTCGTCGTGTGATGAGCCTGAAAAGTCTCTGATCAACAAGAAGCGCCATGATTTGTCGTCAAATTCTGATGGTCGAAAAACATTCCCCGCCTCCTACGCTCCTATGACCAATCGAAGAACTTGGCTGATAACCCGAGAGGCACAAATTTCATGCAAATTGACGCGCCACGCCTCATTGAACTTTCTCGGTATTATATACACATTTGGCAACGAGAATCTCGTGAGATGGTAAGCGGGAAACGGACGAGCAGAGTAAGATTGTGAGCATGCGCGCGTTGGTTTTGATGAAGACGAGCAGTCGCAAACGCAATGTGCCAATTAGGTGACTCGTCTTCAGCATGGAAATCCTCGTCGCGATGATGCGGAGAATACAGCCTAATACAGCACAGCATACACGAATAACTGCGAGACAGATGCGATACAGTGGACTGAGGGAAACATGCACGGTGGCTACAAAGGCGTGAAGACAGCGGAGAAGCATGGCAGCGACACATAGCGATGAGCGTACAGGATGCGAGAAACAACAATCAGATAGCGTGAGAGGAACATGGATGTGGGTGTGCACTGCAAATCAGAATAAATATCCCGGAATATTTTCCAGAACGCCATTCACGAGCACCGATGGAATATCTGGCCACCTATTGAACAATGAGAAGATGGTGAGAAACAAGCAATGATTAGGCGGGGTACAAGTGTACCTGCTTGCACTCGGATGGATTCCAATGTGGCCCTCATTCTCCCTAGGCAGATCTTGTTCATCATCTTCATCGAGAAAAACCAGAGCCGACGCTCGTCTGACCCTTGGCGGCGGAGGCAAGCCACCCGGAACGTAGTCATCCGTATCACCACTTTTTGGGTCGACCTTCTCGGGCTCAGAGCTACAAACAGGACCAGGCGTACCTGCGCCACACCACCGACTCTGGCTCTCTGCTGGAGTTGAGGTCATGAGGGATGCATGTTGCCCGGCCGCAGGCAAAGATGGGGCCGACTCAGACTATAGAACGATTGACTGTGGCGTCAGAAGAGTGAGACGCTGCGTCGTTGGAATCATGTACGCACCCAGCAGCGGGACAATTCTTCCTGTTCGCAGTGAACATCAGGTAACGACGACGAAGACGGAACGCCAGGGATTGCTGACAGAATAGGATTGGTGGGGCCGGTAGGTCCGTCGTCTGTACGAACAGCCGACACCGAGTTTCGTCGAAGGAGTTGCCGACCAAGGTCTCGTAAAACAGGAACAACCAGGGAGGCAGATCTCCTGTTTGCGCCACGCTGTGCGACCACAGCGGCTGGCGCCGCGGGTGCTGTGGAGGAGCTTGTTTTCTTCGCCTTTCGATTGTTGAACATGAGTAGAGAACTCGAGTGGTCAAGTGTAAGCGAGTTTTACGGTCACTGGTATCTACGGAGTAGAGTTCTAAGGACAAGTGGTAGTCTTGCTCTCCTTATATGAGGGGCCATCGAGGAGGTACATAGGATCCCGCGCTAGAAGTGCGATAAGCGAGATTTCTCGAAAAGTAACCGTCCATATTCAGAAGGGCGCGCTTGTTCATGTGCAACTTCCTATCGGATCTTCACGTACGGCGAATACCGCTCCGTTACCTTCTTCGCAGACAGGGCGCCACGCCCAAACCTTCCTATTGTACTTCAATTATGATAGGGACTCTAGAAAAATGAATATGCAGATCGGTAACTATACATTGGCGAAGGTAAGCACATGATCATTGGGACAACGCGCGGTACTCACCTGCAAAGTCTTCAAAGGAGTGCCCAGGGTTGCATCACGGTTAAAAGTGCCCTTAACAAAGGGAGTGAATCGAGGAGATAATTGTCGCAGCGATCAAATATCGTAAAATGAAGTGATTTAACTACGCCATATGCGTATGATGACACCGTTGGTGTAGCACATTCTATGGTTTGAAAGTCTTGAGAAACCTCCAGCCAACTTGTCCGTTCATGGTGGTGACGGTGCGACATCATCGAGGGAAGACCTATACCAAAATTAGTGGATTCCCACTTGACCTTTCTGCGCAGTTGGTAAGATGAACCTAAGGGCATGTTGACGGACAATGTCAAAAACAAAACATCACGCTCTCAGAGTATCACCCGCTGTCTTACGGAGGTATGACGTAGAAGCGCTGGTGGTGCATCCATTTCCTGACGTTCATAACGAATATTAGCATAGAGAAGGAATATCCAGTACAGATATGTATGTCTCGACGTCGCAGCACGACAATTACCCCTTGGGAGACCTAATGAAATCGATAAGAACACCTGCTCGGGGAAAGCAGACAAGTACTTACAGAATTGTATGTATGCGTCGCTCTTGTTCCCACGAGATCTATTCTGATAACATACCTGCCACGTCGAATGACGAGCAATTGTGCAGATGCGCATTCAGCCGTCTGCGGAGAGTGCGCACCACTAGTAATGATCCAATAGTAAGCCATCTTGAAGAAGTTGTCAAAGTCGGATCAATCAACGCAAGATAAAGATACCCTCGACTTTCGCGTAGCGCCTATGCCCGCAGACGGTCGCCGCAAAAGGAATGCGTCATCTTCGAATTCTACCACGGACGAAGACTCTCGTAACGCCCCACCCCACCCCGAGACCTGCGAGAGTCGAGACATAGCGATGAATTTTGGTGTATCTACTGTACTATAGTACACATACAAAAAATTGATACAATACAACGAGAAGCACATCCAAACCCATTAAAAATAAAGTCCCACCGCCCCCCAGCACTCACTCAATCACCTCAAACCGACTCCGCTTCGCCTCCCTCGCCTCCCCCGCATCATCCAGCGTGCGCTTCTGCGTTGGGCCGCCCGTATCCACCGCGCCCTCAAGCGAGCCGATGCCCGTGAAGCTCTCCCCGTTCACGAGGTTCTGCAATATGAGCGTGTACTGCTCGTCCGTGAGGCCCATCCCCGCGAGCGGGTTGATCTTCCCGTCCTCGTCGCCGAGCCCGAACCCGAGCGGCGGGCCCATCGCGGACGCCTGCACGCTCAGCGCGTGGTCGAACGAGCTGTCGGAGAGCGGTGGGATCCCCACCGAGCGCGGTACCTTCGACATCGTCTGAATCACCTTTAGGTGCATCAGATGTTTCTGTGTGCGCGAACGCATGTGGTCAGCGGGTCACGAGAGAGAAAGGGGAGAGGGGTGGAACGCACCTCGAGCATATCCCATAGGCCTTGCTGCGAGAAGGGCTTGGGCAGGATGTCGTTCATGCCCGACGAGTAGTACTTGATGATCTCCGTCGGCTTCGAGTTGCTCGTCATCGAGATGATCGGCGTCATGTGGTCGAACTGGCGGATGAGCGACGTCGCCGACACTCCGTCCAGCTTCGGCATCACGATATCCTACACACGCAAAGAGAACATCAGCACTGGCGCGCGCGACGCGCAGGCGAAGACACGCACCATGAGCACGAGATCATACTTCTCAAGGTTCATCTTATTCACCGCGCCGACGCCATCCACGGCAACATCGATCGTGCACCCAAATATCTGCAAAAACTTGCTCGACAGCCGACGGCTCACCGCGTCGTCGTCCACGAGCAACACGCGCGGGGGCACCGCCCACCCAGGCACGTACGTCGAGCGCCTCACACGCAGCGTCTGCGCGCTTGCCGGGCGCGTGCTCGGGCCCGCCGCGGCATTCGTGCCCGTCTGCGCGAACCCCGGCGCCGGGGCGGGCGTCGCGAAGAGGGGCTGCTGGGGCGCGGCCTCGTCCTCCTGCTCGGGGTCGCCGCCCATGCCCTGCGGGGTGGGCATCACGACGCTATTGAGCACGCTCTGGTCGAACGCCCAGTTCCCATTTTCGTCCTCGAGGCTCGAGCGCGGGAGGAGGTGGCCCACCGTGAACACCTGCAGCCCCTCGTGGCTCAGCGTGCTCGGGTCCACGCTCACGCCGTAGCGCGCCGCGTCGTCCATCAAGAACGCGTCCGTGTCGAACGCCGGCTCCGGGATCTGCTGCTGCTGCTGCTGCTGTTGCTGTTGCGCTTGCTGTTGCACTGGAGACTGCGAAGCGGACGCCTGCGCCTGTGCTTGAGCCTGGGCCTGCTGGATCTGGGCCGGGTCCAAGAGGGCGTGGGCCGCGAGCGTGAGAGCTCCTCAAGGCGGGCGAGTGCGTCCTGTCGACTCATGGGCCGAATGGGGGAGTCTGCGCCGCCGGGGAGCAGGCCCGCGGCAGCCGCCATGATCCTGGACGCGCTCGAGGAGGGTCTGGGCGGGGCTCCCGAGGGGGCGCTTGAGGCGCCCGCATTGAGCGTGCTGAACGTCATGCCCGCCACCTCTGCGCGGCGCGAGATCTCATTCATCTGCGCGAGCGAGGCCCGCGCGATGTCCCCGTCAGGATAAGCGCCCATCATGCGTTGGGCTTCTTGTGCGGGGAGGAACGGATTGGCGTCGGGGGCGAAGCTCGGCTGGGTGGGGTTCGAGAGCTCCTCGGCCTTCACTTTGCCTGGAACGCGTACAGGAGAAGGGGCGCGTGGGTCGCGAGAATTGCGAGAGCATTTCGGGAACGCGAGAATTTGACGGTGAATATCGAAATCGCAGGAGTCGAGAGATCGAAGAAAGGGGGAATAACAACATTAGCTCTGGGTTTAGGCTATGAACTACGAGGAGACAGTCCCACCATTCTCAAGCTGAAGAAAGTACTGTATCAAATTCTGCATCAAACCGTCCTGCTGCGCCATGTTTCTCTGGAAGTTGACCATCTCCCCCAGCACATTCTGGTAGTTCGTTTCGAGGTTGCGTATGTGCGCGGCCATCTCGTCTTGGTCGCGCGTCATGCGGTCGATCTGGGACTGCAGCGCCTCGATGGAGGCGGAGCTCGAGGGGCTGGGGGAGTTGCCCCCGCGAGTGTTTCCGCTGGGTTTGCGTGCGGCGGGAACTTTGCGCTTTATGTTTTCGAGCGCGTCGCGGCGGTCTGCGTGAAAATCTGGGTGCCGGAATGTCCAGCTCTATCGCGGCGGCTCAGCGCGTGCACGGGCAGAGGATCAATGGAGCAAAAGAGAGACGCACGTGTTCGCCGAACTGGTTATCATCCGTGTTCTTGACCTGTACGCAGGCGATCAGCAAGCTGCGATAGCGCGCGGGGGCACGCACATGAGCGGGCGGAGGGTGCGCACCTTGTGAAAGTCGTACTTGTTGAGCTGGCGGACGAAGCTGGCAAAATTGGAGTGTTTGAACATGCGGGGGAGAATGGACTTTGTGAACTCGTTCATGTCCTTTACGACAAAGCAGTCGCCCTGTGGGCCCCACGATACGACGTCTGCAAAGGATGTGTCCTCGAGCATTCTGACATGGGCACGCGATCAGCAGAAGCGCAGCAGGAGAGATAACGCGGATCAACGCACTTGTACAACTTCTTGACAAAGTCGCTCGTGGAGGGCATGCCGTCCTCGCCCTCGTGCTTGACATGGCTGTGATCCTGCGGTTGTGATGTGTCGCGGGCCATGTCTCGTTCCATGAGACTGGATCTAGAATCGGAGTGGCGGAGGGACGGGAGATGTCGTCACGAGAGCTGGAAGTGCGCTGTGTGCTCCAGGGGAGGGTAGATGAGCCGGGAAGGGATGGGGGGAGGGGAGCGGCGGCGGCGGAGAGCGATGGATGGGGATATGTGGGCGGGGGATATCTCGCATTCGCGGGGATGTGCGAGATGGGAGGTAGGATGTTGTTTCGCGAAAAGGAAGGGAGATGGAGCTGGGAGGGCGGGGGGAGGGTCGAGGAGGGGAAAAGCTGTCGCTGGGGTGGGTACTGACCAGATTGGTCCATGGGGCTCTCGACTGCAGATCAAAGGTGGGGGAAAATGAAAAGCGGGAGGGCCAGAGGGAGTCGAGTCGGTGGCGAGTGGCAGAGAGGAGGTTGAGGATGAGGAGATGTGCAGCCTGCTGTCTTTAGCACTTGAGCTTCAACAGAACACGCCAACTTCCTGTCCCTCCCTAATATCCATAATCCCTCCTTCGATATCTCGGCATTTGAACCTTATTTCACGGCATCTCCCTCCTCCTCCCTCCTCCATTCTCCTCCTCCCCATTATTCACTTGGCATTCCCCTTGACATTCCCTGGCTGCTCTCTGTATTTTACCGCACATTTCTCGCTCAATTTCGACGCCATTTTCGCCGTGCAATGCGCATCTACACCCGCCAGCAACACTCAAGCGGTTCACTCAGGGGCCCAGGCCCTCGTGCTCCGAATCCAGGCGTGACTACCGGAAATGGTGTGAGTCTCGCCCGCGCACTGTCCCAGCATAAGCAGCGGCCGTGGCAGGTCTCGACCCGCACCCTCGCAGTCAACCTCTCAGGCACTCCCAATCAAGATCCCAACAATCCTCAGCTCCAACACAAATTTCACAAACAAATCCCTCACTCCTCGTTCGCTCACTCATAAGCCTCCGTGTCGCCTGCGCACCCCTTTCAGCCATGCGACACGCGCACCTCCGATCCTCCATTGCGCCAGAACCCGGTCCCGAACTCAGACAGGAGACTCCACCAGCGCGACGCGCACATGAGCTCATGAGCGTAACTGTACTCGTCAGTATGCATCTACAGTGCATCTACGGCATACGGCATTCAACAGGAAGCGTCCGACAGTGCGTGTTCCAGGCCGTTCCGGAACGGCACATAGCGTACCCGCAAAGTCCCGCTCCCACCCGTTCACCTTCCCACGCTCACTTGCTGGGGCCAGGCCTGCTCCAGCCCTCTGTGGCGGTGCCTCGTCCAACTCCGAGGTGTCGTTACAGCTCGTTGACACAATCGTTGCCTGAGATATTGAGAGCCCGCCCATACCATCTACCTATGTCCCTCGGTCCAGTGCACTGGAAATACAGCGACAACAACCGCATCATGCGTCCGCTGATCCTCGCAAAGAACCCACCGGTCCGACGAGCACCACGGTACCCGTTCCGAATGAACGAGAGAGAATGAACCTACTGAACGCACAAACAAAATAGCAGCTGTACGCACGCAGAAAATAGCAACAGCACACGCAAAAACCGACAGCGCACCAGTAAGTACTCACGCAGCAACGTCCTCCAGCCTCGACATGTTCAGCGCCCCGCGCCCGAACCCCGCCGCCAGCGCCCCGAACCCGCCCTCGCGCACCTCTGCGACGAACAGCCCATGCTGCTCCGCCAGCCGCTCATTGTTCCGCCGTATCTCGCGCACCAGCCCATGTGCCCGCGCGCAATTCGGACACTCCGTTTCGTGCTCCGCTACACACCTGTCCACGGGTCCAGGGCCAATCGCACAAATGTCGAGGGCCACCAGAAGCACCAGCACGGGCAGAAGCAGCGCGCGTGAGACCCCGACAGAAGCAGCACCAGCAAACAAAGACACCGAGAAAGAAAAAGTCATCAGCACACAGTGCAGATAACGCGCGACAGAGACACGCAACCGTTGGTGGAAGCTGTGGTTGCACATAAAGTGCACGCTCGGCAGGTCCAGCTGGCCCTGGCACGCCGCACACTGCGTGACGTGGAACACGCGCGCCCGATCCGGATCGGACAGCTCCTCGACCTGCCTCAGCTTCGCCTCGGTCTCCCCCCGGTACGAGCCAATCAGCTCCTCGTCCTGCACACCGCCATCAGCCCAATCCCCGCGCGGGAGCACAACGAATATACGCACCGTCGAGACCGCCTCACGCGCCTGCCGGATCCGCGCCATCAGCCACTCCTTCACCAGCCCGACGCTCGCGACGTCGTTCCGGCTCAGCACCTGCACGACCCCCAGCGGCGGCATGATCTTCTCCGCGTCCACCACCCTCAATATCTCCCGCACGTCCTCCGTATGCCGCGTCAGCAGCTCCGCGCTCGACGTCAGGAACCGCAACACCAGCGTGTACAGCTGCGGGCGCTCCGCGCCATACAGCCCGAGGCGGCGCACGACCTCCGCGCTCGCACCCGCGTCCCCGCCCGCGTGCCGGTCCATGAAGAACCGCAGCACGTCCTCGTGCATGCCCATGCGCTCCCATAGCAGCACGAGCCCGTCCGTGAACCCGCGCGTCGAGCATAGGATCAGCGCGTGCGTCGGGTCGTACGGCAGCGCCGCGCTCTCCAGCACCGCAAGCGCCTTCGCCGGCGTGTGCGCGAGGTACAGCTCCAGCAGCGTGTTCCACACTGCCGCCTGCTCGCGCCGCTCCACCTGCTCGTCCGCGAGCGGGTCCGTCTCCACGACCGCCGCAGCTGCAGCTGCCGCGTCGACGCTCTGCCCCACCGTCGCAAGGCGACCGTCTCGAGGAAGCGCACGAAGTAGTCCATGTGGTCGATAAAGTGCGCAAAGTACAGCCGCGGCGAGGGCCGCTTCACGCTGTGCGTGTGCGCCTTCGCAGGCGCGGGCGTGGGCGGCGGCGGCGGCGTGGACGTGCGCGACACGTCGTGCAGCGACTCGCGCCGGGCTATCGCGTCGCCGGGCTTCACCGTCGTCATCGACGCAGATGACGGCGGCGCGGTGTCTGATGATTGAGACACGGTAGGTGCAGGGGCTCGGTTCAGGGCGAGGTATGCGAGGTAGGAGGGCCCGAGGGCGGACTGCCTAGCTGGCGCTGCTATCGTCTCTGTGTCGTCGGTCTCGATCGAGAGCGGCGCGAGGCTCGTGCAGATGTCGATGAGCAGCTGCGTCGTCTCCTCCGGGAGGTTATCCAGCATCGCACGGCCGTAGCGCGCGAGGTTGCTCTCAGCCTGTATAATATCCAATATCCAAATTCAATAATCCAGCTTCGCGGACGGAGCGCGGAGCAGCACGCACCGCTTCCGCGCCGAGTCTCCGCAGGTACGTCAGCGCGTCCTTGTAGTTCGCCGCGTCCTCGATCTGTATGCGCAGGTAGTCTTCGTGGCGCTCGTACTTTTTTGCGAGGTACGACGCGTGCTCGAAGTAGCCCGCCTGGCGGCACACGCGGATCGCGGTGTCCAGGTCGAACGGCAGCTCGTCCTTCTCGCCGTCCGCGGACGCGCGCCGCGCCTCGCGCTTGATGAAGCTGTCCAGGCGCGCGACGTCCTTCAGCTTCGTGTATGTGTTCAGTAGCAGCGTCGTGTGGTCCGAGTTCGCGAGGCCCAGCGCGTGCAACTCTTGCAGGTACGTCACGAGGTTATGTATCCGCTGCGCGTCCAGGAACTATCATACAGATGTTATCACACTGCATAATAACAATAATAATAATAAACAGTTGTGCTGACCTTACGAATGACGTAGCTGGGCTGTATGTGCCCTATAGTCTTCACAAACTGCTGCATCGCGCCGTCATAATCGCCCTTCGAATACAGGTGGTCGCCATACTGCCGGTGGATATCCGCGATGCTCGAGTCGTCGAGCCGCTGCGTCTCCGCGATGTTCAGAGCCAGCACGTACAGCGACCTGCGATACAGCATCTCCAGCTTCGCCGACGTCGGCTTCTCCTCCAACGTCAGTAACTACCATACACGATCAGTCAGCCAGGCACGACGACAGCATGTGAGTGCCCGCACCTTGCCGTCGTTGGACAGGACGTATATCTGGCCCCACGCCGAGAACACATCGCGCACGCCCTCGGTGGGCGTCCCGAGTACGCGACGAACTTGTTCTCGAGGTCGAACACGGCCACCTTCGTGATGTCCGTCCCGCGGGGCTGCCCGCCTTCGCTGCGAAGTTGCGGACGGTTGCGGACGACGCGGAGGCGGACGGCGTGATTGGCGGGGAGACGAGCACGACGTAGTTGCGGTGTGTGTGTGCCATGGATTTCGGACCTGCATGTATGTTTTAGAAAGAAAGTGGACAGGATAGATCTCGTGTGCACTCGCCTTCATACGCGTAACATGCGCCGCGAGCCTCGATGCCGCAATATAGATCGCTTCGTCTTTCGCGACCACCATGTCCTTCGCGTGCCAGTCCATTGTCGCGCATCCGAGCCCGCAGGCCCACCTCATCGACGACAGTAGCGCGCCGCCGCTTCCCTTCCCTGACGCCTGATAGGACAGCACGCGGTTAGTCGTGACAATGAAGAGATACACGTTCGGATTCTCGTCGCTTGGTTCTTTGAATCCCAAACCTGTGATGGGCTCCGTGGGGGATTCGTGGATGACGCGCGGTTTGGGGAGAGTGGTCAGGGAGCCGGAGCCGGAGAATATTGACTGGTCGAGGTGGCGGTATAGTAGGACCGTCCCGTCGCCCAGCCCGACGGCGAAGTAGGAGAGAGCCGCAGATAACGCAATTGTAGAAACCTGCAGGAGATATATTTAAAAGCATGATAGAGTTGGAGGTAATCATGGGCGACTCACTGGGTGAGGACGATTACCGCTTTGGACCTTCGTAGACCGCATTAGCATCGGTGCGCCAGTCTTCTTGTCCGGGTGCTCAAGGTCCCAAACTTTGAGAAGGGGGTGTCTTGCAGAATCTTCTTCCTGCGCACCCAATCGTTTATTTATTCTCTCTGTACACCAAAAGCTTTGATACGCACCCCGAGAGTCACTAAGATGCCTTTGCCCTCCGCCATATGTGTGACCCGTCCACCGACATGAGCAATCCAACTCTTCACCATCTGGAAGTCACGGTCGAGCAGAAACACGCTTCCATGGATGTCAGCGACGATAGGGCCAGCGGAGGAAGACAGGATCGTCGATATTTCTGGAGTTTTCTACGTGAATCAGTCAAGCTCGTATGCGGTGCGAAAGGTGGTCACTACGATACCTGGAATATCTCGGGGGAGCTTGCGAGGTCGTGAATGTCCTTCACTGGGACAGCTTCAAAGAATGGGAATTGCCGCCACTGGAAGGAGGCTTAGGTAGATGTGCGCGCGAGATGGGTGTGCACTCACTGCTGGGGCTGCTGCAGCTGCAGCTGACTGGGCAGCCATAGTAGTAGCTAAGGATGTATAATTTCAATACACGCGTTACACGGATGGATATTAGCGCGACCGTTAGTTGAGAGATTAGATGGAAGGCTGCCAAGCCTCGGGGATCAAGAGAATAACTTCAGCGTTGGCTCAATTCCGCGTCGGACGAATCTCTCAGTATGATGCAGATGAAGTCTCCAAGGAATTCACGTCGTGGACAAGTCGTGAAGTTATGGACGTCCCCGCTGACGTTGACGAGAACAAGTTCGAACTCACCGTGTATTTACTAGCTACTTACCAGGTTAGTAGCGTGTTCGAACTCCGAAAGCAGCATTTCAAGGGAACGTAATGGACTGTGTTATTGATTCTGTAGGCGCCCTTGAGCTCCCGAGACGCTCCGTCATTTTCTCTCTGCACTCATTCCGTCCACAAACACCCTCTCTCGGTAAGTCATCTAATACACGACTATCATTCCCTGCTTGGAGTTCTGACTCTCTTGCAATCTTTTTAGACTTACAACACGAAATGAGCTTCCTGGGACTTCGCAAGTGGCCGACTCCCGCACGTCTAACAGTTGCTCCATCGGCCGTCCCATCCTGACAACTTCTGCTCTACAGGTGGCCAAGCCTCTTTGGCCTTTTGTCACGGCGAGTCTGTTGACCTTCTACTTGGTATCGAAGGCTCAGGATATGGGTGTCAAGTGTAAGTGATTCCCCGCGTACCCGTCACGCATACCTGACATCGCGTTCGAATAGCGGAGACCTACCGTAACGATCCCCGCAACCCGTACGCGGCGCAGATCGCAAAGCAGTCGCACCATTAGAAAATCTTGCTGTACCATGCACGCAGTAGAACGATACATTGCTAGTCAATTAGGCGACTGCGACTTTCACGTGTTGGATCGTGTTGAGCTTTTGCCGGTACGAACATGCCATACGTATGCATCTGTGGGTGTTTGAATGCTGTGCTGGATCTTGGACTCTGTCCTGCTGCTGTTCGTACGTGTTCATCCGCAGCTGCCTTAGCTGCTCGGCACTGCAGTGTCCGCTGCTAAAAGCATCTATGGAGAGGGCAATATTGGCTACTCGGAGATGATATCTTCCGACAGACTAATGTTGCACGCGTGTCGCGCTCACAATACGCATCCCCTCTGGTGCTGCTCTAGGGGTCGCGCACAAAACAGTGATGATAGAGTGTAGCCCGACAGGCACCTCATTCGTTCATCCGGTTCATCGTACAGATTTCCAAAAACGCTTTTAACATCACAGTCCACTCGTCTCTAAGATCAAAGAAGCTGTGGCGTAGCACTGTTTTCGCACTAGTGCGTCTGCGGTTGATTTGATTGCTGCACTGAATTTTGGGCTGTGCAGGTGCTAACTTGCGTGAGGTTCATAACGTATACGCATGCCTTCAGTGCTGTATTAACGTTTCCGCTTCCGACGGCGGAGTGTCTTCGGACTTTTGAAAGTAGTGTAACGCTACTTAGGTGCGCTCCGCGTTGGACAGCATGTTGTGCGTAATCGTATCGCGCTCACAATTGCAACGCCTTTGACGTGTGTCATTCAGGGACGATGGTGCGCAGTGATATGGCGGTCTAGTTAACCCGACGACTGACTTTTCGACTCATTGATGTACTCGTGGAGAAAGACCATTCGAGCGGACTGATGCCGCCCCAAAGGCGCTGTAACATGGCGCCTTCACGTTAGTGCAGATCGTGGCATAGCTTAGCGAGTAGCATGCGTCATGATGGCGCCCCTATCGGATGGGTTGATATAAAGCGGACAACATGAACCTTGAATCTTATCATACTCTCAGTACTTTCAACATGAAAGCTTTTGTCCTTGGAGGTTCGCGAAATATCGGCTACTACGCCGCTATTAGGCTGCTCAGTGAGTAACTCTGTGTCGTCGCGCTGTTCGCATTCTAAATGTTGGAACTTTGCAGACCAAGGAGCAACTGTTACTTTTCTCCTCAGATATCCTTCGGTCTTTGACCAAGATGCTACGATCCAGAAGTTCGTCAAGGATGGGAAAGCACGGCTTGTTAAAGGCGACGCACTGAATGCGGAAGACGTTGCCCGCGGATGGGAAGAAGCGCGTAAAGGGGACGACAATTCCGTAGATCTCGTGCTCTTCACAGTTGGTAAGTTCCCCATGTATCTTCGTCTTGGTCATCTCGCTGAACTCTTGGCTACCAGGTTCGCGACAAAGGAAAATTCACCTCACGAAGGGCGCCATAATTGATACACCCGACCTCTGCACCAAGTCGCTCGTAAATGTTCTGAGTACTACCCCCGCCGACCTCCGCACGCCATCATCATTGCCGCGATTCATCACGATATCCTCCATCGGCGTTACACGCGCGTCACACGAGAAACTCCCTTTTCTGCTCAAGCCCCTCTATGCCTTCCTCCTCCGTGAACCTCATGCCGACAAACTCGGCGCCGAGCGTGTCGCCGCGCACGTTGCGGGATGGGACTGGCGCGACGAGGAGCCCAGCACGGAGGTCTTGGGTGCGGGCTGGCAGAGTCAGGCCGGGCTCCCGGAGCAGGGACAGTTTAAACGCTTCCTCGTGGTCAGACCTGCGATGCTGACAAGCGGAGAATGCAAAGCAGACAATGCTGGAGATAAGGCACCGTATAGGGTTAGTGAGGAAGATATCTGTAATGGATACACGGTTTCCAGGCAAGATGTTGCGCATTTTGTGGTGGAAGATGCCTTGCGGAACTGGGATCGGTGGGAGGGGAAACGTGTGAATATCGTTTATTGACATCTTTTTCACGTTCGTGGTACGTTTACTTTCTTCATGAAATATCTTAGTGTCACCAGGAGCATGGGGTCACCCGATGCACAGGTTTATTGGTGTCCATGGTGGTACAGGATAGCGCATAGTGTGTAGGCCCATATGTACTTCATTTGTTGATCTGATTAATCGTACAAGTTTCCAAAAACTTTATCATCAGCATCACAGAAGAAATCCACTCATCTCTGAGGACTGTGGCACAGCTACGAATTCCGTATCCCTGAGGCCGCAAAAAAGACATAGCCAGTTGTTCCGTACCAACACAGGAGAAAGCTGGCCAGCGTTGTATATTACCGAGGAATCTGGACGTTCAACCAGTCAGATACGCGCTATGACATACCGTCAACCCCACCTTAGTCGATCTCTGAATCATCGAATATAGCTGCAAACTCAGGATCATTCCTCATCTCGTTGAACCTCTCAAGCAGCCATCTCAGGTACTCTCTATCTTCCAAAGTAATTAAAGGAAGTTGTGTGCGAGACTGGCGTCGGTTGTCCACAATTTCGCTTCGCACATCTGGGGTCCAGAACGGGCACAACGCGAGGGTTATAACACCCTCCGTTCTGAGCAACCTTGACGAAATAAGGGTGTAGCGGTCAGGATGCTCTCTAGCCTTCTTGATGAGTGCAGCGAAACGGGCGGCACTGTTCTCCGAAGTCGGGGAGGCCGAGGCTCCTCGTCAAATTCTTTCCAGCGCTGCAATGAGAAGGCAGGCGGGATCTCGGTGTAATCAATGCAGACCACTAGGCTTTCGTCGAGAGTATCGGTATATTCCCGCTTGGCACGGTTATGCAGGATTGAAATGTGGGCCCTGATATCCATGACGGCCAAATCATGGAAGAACGCGCTGTCGCGAGGCGAAATAGGCGCGGATTTTCCCTCTGGCGAATAGAAGTGAGAGATCGGTGCACTCATCATATGTTCAACGTACCAGTTCGCTCGCGTTGCTTGAGCTTGCACATTTTCTTGTGATCCCCCTCTTTCCACGCGGCCACTTGACATTCCTGGGATGTCAGCAATCATATATGACTGATGACGAGTCCTTGCACAAACCTTCGAGCAGTAAAATGTGGACAGACAACCTCCACATCGGCGTACTTGGTCTTCCTTGGTGCCGACTTTTAGGCACTAGATAGCAACCAAAGTCAGCCAAGGGACCTCGAGCGGACTGAAATATTTCACCTTCACGTTGTCGCATGGGAAGCGCTTCCTAATAAAGCTGTTCACCGTTTGAACGATCGTGTATCTCATTTGAGCGAATCCATAGAATTCACGCCAGACGGTTTTCGCGACGCTAGCATTCACCAGATCCTTCTGCGTCCCACGATCGATCTTCACCAAATTCGTATGCACAGCTTCAATAACAGAGCGGAAAATGAGGTTGCGCATAACTCTCAACCCCACCACATCCGTCACCATCTTGAGGTCCCTAGCGTCCAACCTCGAAAATTGCGGGCTGCAGTCACAGAATGCCTGCAAGAGCCCTGCTGTGACTGACTGCATAACCCAGGTCCCTGTATCGGTAGATTCGAGACAGTTGTACAGATATACGAACGCCGACACCATGGGTTCCATATAGACCATGTCGTGCACGAGATTCGAGATTTTGACCAGTACATTTGTAGCCACGGATATCGCACCCGCCCCAAGGAGGGCGCGACGCAGCGGATGGTCCCTTTGACGCGAGAGGGAGTTGAAAACATCTAGGCACGCAGCGAGGTATGCAGCAGGGATCTGGGGGGCTTCTAACGAATTTGTTACACGCGAAACAGCGAGTTTTGCTATTTTGCTTGCATCTCCTCCTGCCGTTCGAACTACCCTATCCAGCCTGTCGGAGGGCGCATTCTCGAGCATATTATGGAGCAAGATGATTCCCGGGGGATGTCCGGAGACTGATTGTAATGGGCCATCCGGCTCTTCAAGCCATATCCGTGTAGCAAGTTCGATACTCCCAGGAGTGTCCAGCATGATGTCTCGGATTGCGACTTGTTGTTTAATGAAGAACCAGCAGCCAACCATAGCGACGAGTGCACTCGACCTCTCTGGGTCATTCTTCTCCGCTCGTTCTATCCGGGAAGCGAAGAGGTACGCGCTCCACTTGTAAATACCTTGCCACGCATCCCGAATACGCGGCGTGTGCTGCCCATTAGCACCCAAATACGGTCCGATCTTACTCAACCCGATCATCGAAAAGTTTGCTAGAACAGCGGCTGCTGAGATCTTTGGAGCAGAGAGATCTGGGACACGGCTCTCCTGCAGGTGAAGAAGAAATACCCCGAGGGCCTCCTGGGGATGTATGAACTTTGGGTCCCATTCGTTGATCAAGATGATCATCTCGGGAAGAGACCCTTTTCGAGCGGCTCGTATAATCTACAGACAGATTTGGTGAATGCAGATAAGATCACACAAGACATGGGCGTTTATATGAACGCTTACGCTCTGTGGATTCTGCGATATTTTGCGTGAGCATTGCGGCTGTCCATCAACACACACAATCTTAAAATCCAACGCTTCTCAAAGGATGTTAATTTGTATGAAAGTGATCATTGATAGATACTGACCGAGTGACATGTGGCTGTTGTCGCGGGAGGAGGAGATGGACTTGCGATAAAGTTTATGCTGGTCACATAGAACCGGTCGAAGTCACAAACTTGGTCGCACGATCACGCCCTGGTACGGTTGGACGTGAGCATCTGTGGTGTCATCGGCGGAAGTGAAATCGCTGTAGAGATATGATAGAACGTAAACCACCATTTACTTTGATATTCATATAATGGGGTTTGCGTAACAACCATGACCTCTTTGAAGGCGGTGTGCACATATAACAGTAAGAAAGGATTGGCGGGTGAGTAAGGACGTAAACGGGGTTCAATGCACACTGAGCATTCCTACGCGGACAATTGCCGAAGTGCATCGTTTTGGTGATGAATATTTCGCTCGGTTCGACCTGTTCGACTGTTAATACTCAGAATACAGGCACTAGCACAGGATGAACAACATCACCTATATCGGTTTCCACTCGGTCTCGCGCTGTTCTAAATCCACTGATATGATGTATAATTACGGGAACTTAGTAAAGGATCGTGTTGAACCGTGTGGTGAAGTATCGAATGCTCCCAAGGCTGTGAAACATAAAAGTCAGAATATCCGCAGGAACTGAAGAATGACTCGAAAGCTGAGCATCTCGCTTTGAATACAATGGAGATCAGTTGGGGCATGCGTGGATGTTCACAATTTTCATACAGTTGAATTCGAACGAATCTGTTTTGCGTCATCAACAGTAAGTCCGGTACACGGGATACTTGTGGTTGTGTATTCTCTATGCCTGCTAGTGATAAATCCTAATTATCGCTTCGCAATTTTTAGATAAAACAATGAAACAGAACTCACAACAATAACACTAATATGATTTATGAGGCAAATAATTCAAGTTGACTTGTTGGCCCTCCATCCCTCAGAATCTGTTCCATAAGTACAATCGAGAAAGGTGAGTCTTGACGACGCAGCCCATGCAATGAGAATATCGCGCGAAAGGCGTTCCCTGGGGTAAATGGCCATGTAAAAACCATTTCTAAGCGTAATAAGCAACATTGTGGTCGAAAATTTGAAAAGTTTGAATGAGCATCGCAGGACGGTTGTGCCCCAAGTTCGAGATGAACGATTCAACGCGTCATCGCGCGAAGCTGGTATGGGTCGGGTTACCTCAGTAATTCGGCAACAGAACCCCTGCAATGACTACTCCAACTTGTTCAAGATAGAATTTTGTTCGGAAGCCGAGCCGAGTACAACATGCCTTAGTTGCCCCGCTGGCGCCACTACTGCAAACAACGATGAGCGTCGTCATGTCCACATCGGAAGTAGCAAGGGAGGCAGAGAGAACTGGCCACGTAATACTGAAACTTGAATATTAATCAAATGACTTTCCTGAGGCTCGCCGATGTGAAAACCGTGACCGCAAATGATCGGGTCGCGCCCACGCGCATTAAGTTTATCTCCGATTCAAAGTTTCTTGCCACAGTCTCTTCTCTCACCGTTTTCGCAAATATTGTTCAGAGTTCCCACTTCACTTCGCACTAGTACTTTTGTTTTATCTTGTCGCCATATTACTGCTATATTACTACCTCCCAGCATGGTCTAGCGTTACGAGAACCACTTCCCCCGCACGTAGCGCAATTGCCATGGGCGTATGTGACGCCATGGAACATGTGGTACGTGGACTCAATACCTGTCTTTCGGCACCCGAGGCTATGCTTTTCACTCCACGGTTGTCGCAATCTGGCCATGGTAAAGCGTTAATTGGATGTACTGCGCGCATGTGCTCATCTTCGTTTCTTCAGCGCGAAGCCGTCCGAATCTAAGAATAAGGCCCCGACCTCATTTAGATTGCATATCTCTATATCCACTAGCAGCCAGGTCAATCTGACGACCTGAACTCGCTAGAATGGCAGTTCTAGCATAAACGGCAGTCTATGTCCAATTCCCTAAAACTTCCGTACCCACGCAGTTGTGTCATTCTGATGCCTGGGAGCTTGGAGAGGTTTGATAAGAACCTACTTTTACTTAATACAAACATCAATTCCGTATAATTAGCTCTCAGATACGGTTCAGGTCTCTATCCCTTCCAACCACTTTCCCTCGTCTTCACATCTGCAGTCTGCACCAGTCCCTCGCAATTCGAGCATGACTGTCAAGCTCTATGGTTTCCCGTTCTCAACCTGCACCCGCCGTGTTGCCCTCATCTTGAAGGAGAAGAACGTGCCTTTCGAAGTCATCTCCGTTGATCTCAGCAAGGGCGAGCAGAAGGCTGCGGACTTCGTTGCCAAGCAGCCGTTCGGCCAGGTGCCGTACATCGTTGAGGAAGATGGCTTCGCGCTCTTCGAAAGCCGAGCGATTGGGCGATATATCGCCACGAAGTACGCCGCACAGGGCGAGAAGATTTTACCTGACCCATCCGATTTGAAGGCCACAGCGCTCTTTGAACAGGCAGCGAGCATCGAGACGTCCAATTTTGATCCTTTCGCGAGCAGTGTCGCATACGAAAAAGTCATCAAAGTGTACGTCTCTGTTACGAATAATTCCGCTATATGACTGACCTATTAAAGTAGGCGTTATGGTGGAGAGACAGACGTTAAACTGGTCGAAAGTCACCTGAACACTCTCAATGCGAAGCTTGATGCTTATGAGGTCATCCTCTCCAAGACGAAGTACCTCGCCGGCAATGTGGGTTGTTCAGCAGAGGGTGCATGAGTACGCAATCTGACATTGCAATTCGCATCTACGTTGTTGAGCAGTCGGTAACGCTCGCCGATTTGTTCCACTTGCCTTATGGTACAATGCTTGGAACTATCGGTATCGATCTGCTCACGGCAGAGAACAGACCTAATGTTGCAAGGTGCGCAGTCTACTTATCTCTCTGCGACATGCTCCCCGCTACGTATGCCCATCGGTGAATTGATTAAACCTCACTTGTCTCCTGTTACACGTCATTGCGGTCTTTGCTCATTGAGATGCATTTTCATTTAATAGATGGTGGAAGGATATCTCTTCTCGCCCATCCTGGCAGGCCGTCAAGGATCGCGCTTAGAAATGCGGGCTGTCCTTGGTTTCCTGTATCAAAGTATGATCCCAGCTTGTCACTTGTAAAAACAAATCTCGAACGAGGTTCCTAAATTACATTGGCTCGTGACCAATCGCGCATGTACTTGTGGACGCCAATCTGAAAAGCTATATTCAATCAATAAGCATGTACCCGAATTCATGCATTGTATTCAACTGGGCTGCAGACACGCGTTACGACATTGTTCAATCTCTTCGACGAGAATAGCCTCGTCCACTGAAAGCCGTTCATACTCCACGACGATGCTATGGTCACACATATCAGCCGGAACGATATTTGACAGGAAACGCAGCAGAGTACCCACCTGATATCAATGATAAATTCGAGTCCGTTTAGCATCTGTCTCCAGCGCAGGCAGTCATCCTCCGTTATTCCCCAAAATTCCCCTCCGTGACCAGAGTGACCCATCCAAGCGTCTTGCCCCTCGAGTGACCAATATCCCCAAGGCCCGTCGTCGCACAGCGCTGGGCCGCCTCCAAAGAAGTATAGTGTCTGGGGAACAGGACTGCAGGCTTCAACTTGAGCCCTTGACGAGACAAGCTCTGTGCGAAGCATCACCTCTAGCTCTTTGACTGTTACGCGCGAATCAACAAGACTTCTCATTCTCGTAAGAAATAGATGCGGACCGATGCGCAGGTCATGGGCGGTCGCGTTATGTGTCGTCACGAGTTGTGTGGCATGCTCAAATAGCCATCTCCGTCCGTTAAGTGTGGCACTCTGTGCGCATTGTGAATATCGCATATACAACGCTTGATCGTGCAGGAGATTTTGCACAGTGAATCTGAGAGGACGCATGCAGTTAGCTCGCCCTAGGGAACTCGAATGAATTACTGATACCGTTGTCCACCACCAGGTAAGTCCGTAAGGTATGAGATGTATCCCCCCGCAATACAGCGTGATGGACTTGATGGAGATGCCAAGAGATGGTAATCGCAGATCTGTTCGGACGGCTTCCACGGTGGTAGGATGCCTGATGGGATGGACATCGGTGGGAATAAAAGGACTTTGTTGCCCCGAATCATGAATATTCGGCCGGGGACGGGAATTGGTATCCACCACCAAGCTTGGTACTTCCTCGCGCCTGACAGATACTGGAACCACAACTCAAGCAGAGTCTCAAGAAAGCAAAGTCGCTTCGAGGGAGACGCAAACCTCCACGCATCATTACTCAATTCTTCGAGGAGCATCGATCAGCTGGTTTCAAGATCGCGAGTTTGTTTGAACCGCCACTCACCAAAAAAACGACATGTCGACAAGTCTGACGTTTTATAAAGTTGAGCCGCATGCTGTAGCTGCAGTCACCCTCTGAAACAACTTCCACGAATAATAGCTGACGTACGTAGTGATCATCACCAAGCGATATGGATTCAGACAACATTTTTCCAACGAACATGTCAAGATCCAAAGAGATTTTTCCTGACTCGTCAACGACGCGAGACAGGTACCGCTGCAAGAAAGTAACTCCATCAGCGAGATATACTGGGGTCAATGGAACTGCGTACTGAGCGTGATGATCCAACACTCCAGTGAAACCCTTCGTCTGCTAAATAGGTATATGCGGACTAGTTCCAACCCAAATCAATTGACGTCGAAAGTCACTTTAGAGGAAAAGACGACTCGCTCGCACTTGTGCTACCTGCAGATAAACGTATCAATATTCAACAAATTTTCAACCTATGTTTGCAGACGCTTACAACATTGACGTACAGCGCAATTTTTTGAGCACCTTTCCGGCGTCGCGCGATGTCTTCCACAGTATAGCGTGCTTTAGAACATTGAATGATTATCCTGGAGACTACACTTGAATCATGATGTTCCACCATCTGCATGCTTAACGATGAAAGCATGGTGGGTGTCATGTCGCAAGAATCCTAGCGTCTGGACGATGTTTGGATGCCTGCAGGTAACATGAATAAAAATTGTGCTGACAAGCTTTTACCTACCAATACTTCTTACAAGCCTCTATCTCCGCTTGATAGCGCACATCCCCCGCTGGAAAACGCTTCACAATTACAACTTGATTACTGGCTCGAATACGTGCTCGATAGAGTACCACGTTTCCGCCCTCCGAATTGTTTGTACCTTTGATATCATGGGTGACTTCATCCAAGATGATATCATCTCTGCCATACAGCCTCAGCTAATCATGACATATGAATCAAATATGAAAGTGGGAAAACATAGATCGCTTACAATACCATCGTACGAGGGTTGGAGCGACGATACGTGGCCAAGGGCGCTCAGAACTTCCTGACCTTGCCGGATGACCCATGCGCCATTTTGGATGAGGAGCGTGTCTCTACGTTCTGAGTTTTCAATATGTCTCGTGAGTTTGATATGCATGCTCGAGACATGATGGTCCACAGAAATCGAGGATTGGATCTGACGACAATTGTGTCAATTTGATAGTTAGGACAAATAAAAAGTAATAGATTACATGGAAGACTTTAACTGCATCTTCGAGCTTGTTCGTCATCCGTGCCACATCGTCTTCAATTCGATTGCATGCTGTTAGTCTTTTCCAAACAGACTTCTTGGACTGTCGTGTGATGTACCCATCAATTTCTTCGAGAGCACTACATCGAATATGAATAGGCGCATAACTCATGGTGACGAGTGACCTATTGACATACCAGAGTAGCGTGGCGATGTCTTCGACATTTGGCCCATCATCACCACACTGATGTTTGCGCAAGGCATCATACACGGTCATTGACAATACAACGGCGCGCTCTGCTAATTCTGCGCATTGCAGTCTACTGCCTTTAACACGCTAGAGGGCGTAGTGTGAGTTACTCTTAAATTCAAACGCATATATGCGATACGTTGACGTACCTGGGCGGTTTCTGCAATATGTAGGGCCGTTCCAATGACACCCTTGATCATGGGCACCGGAAGAGCTTCGGCGACCTTCTCGTGACTCTGAGTGCTTCAATCACTTTGTTCATCCTGATTGAAGTATGAGGACGTCCGACGGGAGCTCATCAAGAATGTCTCCACGGGATGCTCAATATAAAAGAAAACCTAAGACCTCGGCGGCTACTGAATGAGAGTTTCCGAGTAGCTCCTTAATATTTGGGCTAAGGCTGCCTTCTTCAACCTAGTCTTCGCCACTTGCACAGCACCTAGCTTGATATACCGTAAAGTACTGGTAGCTGTCAGTGGGGACACACGGGGATCTGACATGCAGCTGGTGGGGCAATATAGCCACCGTGGTAATTGGAGCCAAACCAATGTGCAAGTAAATGTTAACTTGCAAGACGCGAAGCTAAGATCAAGGTGTTGGTGTGGCTTGCAAAGTGATCGGAGCCCGATGATGCGACAGACGCTCGAGAGACGCCGTGCAGAACGCGCGCATCGATGAGCTCATTCCCATCGACAATGGACCCGTTCTATGTGCGCGGCTAGCTTCTGGCGTCGACTGCTACCTCGCACCGTCACAACTCTCGTCTCCACCACGACGTTGGCCATGGCGAATGACAACACCGTCCCCGCCGAGCATTCCAGTGTTCCTCGCCGCCATCCCAGGTATTGGCTGGAAGATGGCTCTCTAGTCATCCGCTCGCAGAACGATCTGTTCAAGGTGCACCGCACACTGCTTCATCGGCACTCTCCCGTGCTTTCTTCGCTGCACGGAAAGGACCCAACGACGAGCGAGATCGACGGCTGCCCTGTCGTGCATATCTCCGAAGATCTGGATGTGCAAAGTGAAGACTTGGAGGCGCTACTTGAGCATCTCTACCACGATGTGTGCGTGCTTCCAGTTGCTTTATTGGATGATTGTGAACGCAGTTTGTAGGCCTTTGAGTGCGGATGCACCCTTTCCGCGGGTTGCGTCTATCCTCCGCGTATCTTCCCAGCAGCAGCTCGACTTCCCTTCAATACATATTCTCGCGCGCAAGAGGTTCGAGAGCATGTTCCCAGTGATCCCGAAGCATTCTTGCATCCCGAACACGCTGACCATGCTCTCACCCTCGCGATCGAGTTCGATGTCCGCTCAGTGAGTCTGGTGTCGCCCCACTCAATTAGTCTCAGGTTGACACTCTCACAGATACAGAAGGCGTTGTACTACAGCCTAGCCACGAATGCCAATCTCGAACATGGAGATGCCGACGGAACGGTCACACCACTATCCTCGCGGCCAAACATCTCTCCAGAGGTCATGGAGCGCTGCACGAAGCTCCTCAACCAACTTGTTGATCACTTCACACCCATACTCTTCACGGTCGCGACTGCACACCATATGGAATGCACGGACGTATTTGCAGAGGCGTGGATGCCGCTCGTCATCCAACCCGCGCTAGAGAGCAATGGGCTCTGCTGCCCGCTCGAGACGCTACAGACGATCATCGAGCTCGACTGGGCGGCACACGGGCTGTGTGCGGAGTGTGTTAAAGATAAGCGGGAGGAATGGCGAGGCGAGCAGCAAGACGTGTGGGACAAGATGGACGAGTGGCTTGGGCTCAATTCCAAGAAGTCATGACAAGCGTTGAGGCCCAGTGAAAAGTCTGGATAAGCAGATCCAGGAATATCCAGCAGATCACGGTTAAGCGCCCGCCGTGATCTGCCTCGATATTCCGAGGAAAAATGAGACTCCTCGAGATTTGGGTCACGGAATATCCAGGCAAATCCAGGAATGACACATTGTATATATTGGTAAATCACGGCACATCCATGCAGAACTAGGTACATTTGCGCGCCTCGCGCAGCCTTAATCTGCCACTACGATTCCCGCCCCGGACCCCACCACTCCCGTCCCCGCTCCCGCTCCACCCCACCATGCCACATCGCTAGCGGTGCAAAGTGGGCTGAATGCTATCACAGCAGAATGTCAGCTATATATACGACACTATGTGGGTTTTTGTGCACTCACAAATGCTGTGTTGCGGCGTACTGCCGAATTCGGTCTCAAATGTCGAATTATGCATCTAGGAATGTCGATATATTGTCAGTATATGCTCTCGCCAGATAGATTTGAACATGAACATACCAGAAATAGGAAAGTTCGCTCCATGGGGAGATAAGAGCACTGCACGGAGGCCATCAGCACAGTCTACAGGTGCGAAGCACTTCACACATACCATTTAACACCATGTGCTCGAAGAAGGGACTCGGAGACGGTAAATTCGCAGACGTGATGGTCAGTGACAACAACGCCAAGTGCGCAGGTGGCGCACAATTCGAGTGCGATATGATTGACATACCTAACACAGGCGACATTGAGTGTGCAGACGGCACACAACTCGAGCTTGACGCGAAGTTTGCGAACGTGACACGATTCGTGGACACTCACACTGTGTACGATGCGGCGGCGGCGGCGGCGGTTGTTCGGGATCAAGCCAATTTCTACGGAGAGAGTTTGGCCGGAAGCACGGGAGAGGATACAGCGAAGACTGACCCTTGTTCTGGTATTCTGTAACTTTCAAGTGCTCACAAGATGGATTCAAGCTAGAAGAGGCAGTCAAGGAGTTACTGAGGACATAGAGGTCGAGGGAAGCCCATAGGAGATATAACACAGGATGGTGATAGATAGTGGTAGGGAACAAGTCCGACGGAGGAAGGGCATGCCACGTCAAGATACTTAAGTCACGCGGCGATGCGCTGTCGTTATGTGCAAAGGGAGCGGATGGACAAGACGAAGCAACACAGAGTGTCACGCAATTGCGTAGCGCGCTGCGACAGTAGAGGACAGTAGCCTGTTGTGCAAAACAAAGCACGAGCCGGCCGCGAAACACGAACTAGAATCATGTTTGTCGTCTCGACATTGAGTTGACGAGCAATGAAGTCAGATCTGACAAGATCTGACAGTGACTTGCCTGGATATGCCGAGGTATCAACGAGGCGCCGTGATCTGCCTCGATATTCCTCGTTCTGCTTATCCGGACTTTTCACTGGGGTTGAGGGCGAACGAGTAAAAATATCATCATTGTGATGTATTATCAGTCATCTCAGATTGTACTAGTATGCATGTAGTCTAAGGACACGGGAATGGGCAGGAAAAGGAAAACAACCCGTGTGAAGCGCACATAGGGTGGAGGGTGCTGCTTACCCACACTGCGAACATGCGTATAGTTTCAATCAAACTATCTGTGGTAGTTTGTCAGTCCGGTATACCCATCTTTCAGAGAGCGGTACCGACATTCGAAACCCCCACTTCACTAACCACACAAACACCCGGGAGAGCATATTCAGTCCACCACTCGGATTGACGGCAGATGGCCCACTACAGGTGAGTAACCACCAAAATACATTCATGCACGAACCTTCTCAATTCTGCGGCGCAGCACCTATCAAGATAGTATAAAATAGGAAGAAAACGACCGACCGTACACAGTATAGTATACCAGGCTAAGGGCGTGGAAACATATGCACAAAGAAAAGAAAAAGGACTTCGCACCGCGTGTAAGCATCTCCCTTCCTTCTGTCCAATAACCCATGAATGCACGACGATGAGCAGAACAAGGATGAGCAAAATGAAGGTGAACGGAGGGGAGTGTAGATGGATGGGACGGACTGGTGACTCTCCGTTTCCGCCGCATATTTCTTCTGCTCTCCATGTCCGCGACATTTGTCTCCTTGAGAAGTGATCAACAGTAGGAAGGTAGGCAGACACCTGGACTATAACAGGGCTATAAAAAGTCTTCCGCCCTCGCTCTCTTCTTACCCCGCGATTCCTCGTGAGCAGGCGTACCTTGACCATCGACCTTCTCAGCCGGAGTAGTATGCGCTGCACAATAGTATTTCGGCAACCTGGAGCGTTTCTCATCCTATGGAGCAGTATGGAATCAACATGAGGAATACACATATCTAAGCCAAATACATACCACAGAGAAGTTCGGATCCGACCATTTGAGATCTGTAGCCTTCTTGAACGGAGGATTGGTTTGCGCCAACGAAGGATTGGGTAATGAGAGTGGCGGAATTTCAGCTGGCTGTGCCGGAGGTGCCGGAGCGGAAACAGTAGAAGCAGGAACAAAAGTAGGAGCCGAAGGAGGCGCAGAGGGAGGCGAAGCAGAAGCTGGTGGCGGAGGTATGGGAGGCCTGGAGGCCCTGGAGGTCCAGATGGCGGCGGCGGTGAAGCGGAAAGCACAGGACGGCCAGGCGTCATTGATAGATTGGGTGGCGTTGCGCCGGGAATAGGAGAGAACCCTGGTGGTGGAACACCTGGCGGCGGAACAATACCAGGCGGCAGGAATGGAGGAGGAAAGGGCGGACGCACGCCGGGAGGGAAACCTGGGGGTACCATCCCCGGAGGAGGCATTCCTGGGAAGGGAGGCATGGGGAATCCGGGAGGCGGGGGACTAAATGTTTGTGTAAGGTTTACATGCAAGGCAGGCAATAGTATGCACACTTACCCCGGCGGCATACCCGGCATGCCGGGAAAGGGGAATGGAGGTTGTCCTGGGAAACCAGGGGGTAACGCTCCAGGGATGAAAGGGGGCGCACCTGGGGGCATTCCTGGAGGCGACATTACGGGCTGCGACATCATGGGCGTTGGAGGTGCCGCATAGGCTTGCGGGCACCATAGACTGCACCAGAGACACCTTCAGGAACCGTGGGTACATTTGCTGAGGCGTCTGAACCGCCCATAAGGGCTTTATGCGCCGCGAGTTGCGCCCTTAGCTCTTCCTCAGTAAGTGGACGGTTCTCGAGTTTGGGTCTCTTGGAAGGTGGCTGGCTGATAGTCCCTGGGTTAAGACCTAGCTCTATTTCCTTACGGCGCTTGTAATCTGCAACGTCAGGTGCAGGAATACCCTCCATGCCAAAGATTTCTACTTCATAGCCATCGCGGCCGGGTAAAGCGTTTTCTATACGTGGAAGACTGAAAACTGTGAGATGAAGTTAACAAATAGAAGATGACGGCTCACTTTTCAGGCTCGAGCTTGTGAACTTGTTGGATGTGCACTGCCAATCCTCCCGCTGTGTTTAAACGTCGAGGACACATATTACATTTGAAGTGCTTAGCCTTCTGATGCTGCATCAAAACTGATATCGAGCAATCAGCTAAAAGTGTACACTGAGATACATTCGGACTCACCCTTCTCATCTTCAAATTCTCGCTCGCAGTACCAGCACCAAGGACGGATGATCTAGAAGAATTGTTAACATAGCATCAACTGCCCGGGAAAGTCGAACACAAACCTGTTTATTCTTCTTTTTGGCCATTGCTTGCTATGTTGACAGCGATGAGGTGGTAGTCGGACAGCGAGGGGATTGGGTCAGCGATTGCACGCAACCGCAAAGTTTGCGACCGGCCGTATCGGAGCGGAGACTAAATTACTGCCGGTCCAATGTGGCGCTAAATACGTGCTGCGCAGTGCGTAACCGCGACCTATTATACGTCGACAACCACGAGGGCTCTTTGGCGCAGGGAACGGTGCACTCATGACGACGTGAGATTGTTTCTCAACTGACACCACACATCTCACGACGCGACCATGATTGGGCACTCGATACCAGAATATATCTTCATACGGATTTCCATCTTCTGCCTCCGTCTCATCGCACCTCTCAGTATCGTGTACATTGCTCTGAGCTTACATGCAGGAGAACTCCTGTACTCTCGGTGGATCGGCATATACGCAATCGCGGAAGCCTTTTTTTACCTCTTCGTATACCTGCCTAGAAGCTGGTTATTGCAGAAGGTGAGCCAAATCTGAATGCGGAGGCAATCCTTCTCGAGATCGCTGTCGAAGGGATGGGGAGTTTTACTCCGCTGTCACCACACGACTCGATTACACTCGGGATCGGTTTCAGCACACAGTTATGGCGCACAAAAGCGTTAGGGTGTTATTGTTGTTACACAACCACAACCCTGACCTGTGGCCCAATGCTAAATTGATCCTGGCCACTTCTTATTGAGACCATCGTAAGCACCGCTCATGCATTGGATTTGTGACTCAGCCGGCCACACATCCTCCTCTTCTCTCTCGCAAGGATCGCGAAGAACTTTTTTGCAAATGCTTTGCTCGTATCCGCGAGACCGGTCTAGCGACCGGATGGTTTTTCTCACCTCCAGCCGACGGTATCAAGCGCGAGAATATGGTAGAATGGCTATTGTGGGCACTGTTCGGTGTCCACCTCGATGGTCTTCGTGAAGAGTGGGTAGAAGAGCTGGAAGGATATATCCAAATGATTGAGAAACTCTTGGGTCGTGAGATGGAGAATGGATGGGACAAGGAAATCAGCTGTATGAAGGTGTCCCTCGACCCCGTCGTTATGTTGCACAGACCATTGATCTGGTATTCTGTAAGTGACCTCCCTCGTCGACTGGTCCATTTCAGTTTCATTCACCAATATGAATGTGTAGATTGTTGCTTTTATAGATACAGTCACCGGCCTACAGTTGATGTGGCACGGCTTCAAGCACTTCACTGCCAGCGGCTGGAATTTTTGCTTTCCTCCCAGACTTTTCACCTTTTTCTCCCGATCATCTCACCACCCCGATCTCGTTTACTGGTATCGGCCACACCGTTCCACAACAAAGCACCCTATTCTATTTCTTCATGGTATAGGTGTACGTGTCTGCGAATATTTCATGCCACCCAGCTAACTAAGCCCTCAGATTGGTCTATGGCCATATGTTCCCTTCCTCGCAGAGCTCGCCGCCGAAGACCCAGACGTGGGCATCATCGCTATGGAGAATCTTTCGATGAGTATGCGCATGTGCTCCCCGCCTCCAACCCGCGAGGCCCTCCTCGATGCCATCACATACGTTCTTGACACCCATGACTTTGACCATGTTGTCGTCGCCGCCCACTCTTACGGCACTGTGACTGCCGCGCACATGCTGCGCGACCCTGCGCTTTCCGAGCGAGTTTCCGCGTGGCTCCTCGTCGACCCAATCCCCTTCCTTCTCCACCTTCCTGCAGTTGCGTACAACTTCGTATATCGCCCGCCGCGTACCGCCAATGAGTGGCAGCTGTGGTACTTTGCCAGCCGCGACCCAGATATTGCCCGTGCGCTAGCGCGGCACTTTTTTTGGGCACAGAACATTCTCTGGAAAGAGGACCTCGTCGGGCGCCGGGTGGCTGTTATCCTGAGCGAGCGCGACCAAATCGTAGATACACTCGAAGTACGGAAATATCTTACTGGACAAGACGATCTGAAATTCAGGTGGCGACACAGCGAGGAGGACATGGAGGTACTGTATTACCCTGATCTGGACCATTCGAAGGTGTTCGATACAAAGGACCTGAGAAAGCCCATGGTGGAAATTATGTTGCGATTTGTGCAGTCTGAATGAGCCAAACACTACATTTTGCTGATTTTCCATGTACCTAAAGATCTACCATACTCTGATTTTGAAGTAAATAGAGTTCTATATTTGCCAATTGCCCTCAATATGTACAATATTAATATTGGTGTTTCTCAGGTGAGGAGGAGGAGGTGTTGGATTGCTTCTGACGGTGATGTAGACTACAACAAATCGGATGCGGTTCGACCAGTAATCTACCCACTATCAACGAACTCTGTTTAGATCAGCCCCCACATACCACCTGCTGCTAGGTGACGTGTGAGGAGGAGGAGGAGAATGTGACATTTGATGTGACCGCGGACAAATGGTAGCGGGCGCTATTTCTACCGAATCTGCGCCTCCAGCGCCAATTTGCAGTCCCAGCGCGCTCCTAAATTTGTCCGGCGTCCTGCTCCCTCTGCACTTGGCTTCAACTTTCTTGCGTTCTCTTGCACTCAATTGCCTCGGACTTTGTGTAAGATTTGATGTTGTACATTCGTACATACTTTCGAAACAAAAAGACTTTTTTTGTCGTCTTCAATACTTGCTCTGATAAGTATGTTTTGGATATGTCGGGGTCCCTCTTGGAAATCGCGCACGCGCAGCTTACGTAATCATGCGGGGGACGGTCAATCTGACGGGCTTCAGCCCTTCCTCTCATCTAGTTGTGTGCACGGTACTCAGCGAGGGAGAGTTGGACAGGCTCCAGCAGATGTTTCACTATGTTTTATCGATGTGGCTTGGTCGAAGAAATAATTTCCGGTGAGGTGTCTTGTTAAGGTTTGCATTTACTCACTGCGCATTTAGCCGAACTCAGCTCTACATCCAACGACGCCGCAGAGGATCCTTCTTGTACGCCTCTTGTAGGTTGTTTTTCTGAAGGTTTGGGAAATTTTCCTTCGAAGCGGATTGGAGTATAAGCATCGCCCCATTCATTGGATTGTGGCCAGGGGCTGTTCCAATTGCTTGGACATACTGAATCGCTTTGACACCTTGCGCTAATATATTTCCTTGGGCCTTCATTATTTGCCGCAGGCTCTGAATTTCTTGGCGCTCCTCGCTTGTGCCGGTGCTTTGGCAGTCTGAAAATTGGGCAGTGTTTCTTCATTGTACGTTGCCGATGCTTTCGTGGCCTGTATTCATGTGGCTAGCAGTGACTCATAATTCTATTTCTTAGGGTCGATCATGCCTGTGGATCGCTATTGTTTTGAGATATAGCCACATATGAAGAAAGCGTGCGTGTTTCGTCCGACCTTGCAAAGTGGCGTGTGTGACCGGATTCGTGTTTTCTTTTCCTAGACACTCAGCTTAACTCGTAAGCTGTGGATTCTTCTGAGTCCAGCTGTTGCCGCTCTTCTATGAGGCACGAATTTGAGCATTTCGCAAGCACGTTTTATTACGACGTTGACATTTTGCCGCTTTTGCGCTGAGGACGGAATTAGAACAATCGCTCGCCCATAGTGGCAATCTTGTCGTTAAGCATTTGGTCAAAGCACACTGACGTGCAGTATATATGCGTCTCAAATAGTCACTGGCACCATCCTAGGTGCAAGATTTCCTCCGTGAATCCAAGCATTCCCATCTTCTCGTTCCATACTACTCCATGTCGTCAACTCATCTGTCGTATAGCCGGTGCAGCATCTGCAAAATACAGGTGACAGACGGCAAAGTGTTATGTATTCACAGTCATCATGGTTCGTCAACTTCCTATTCACTCCCAAAACTTGCCCTGGCTAATCTACTGGTTGTTTTTCAGTTTTATGCGCAACGTAAGCAGAGGTTTGAATTGCATTGTCCTGGTCCTAACGCTCACTGTATCCTTAGATGTATTGAACATACTCGACGCGCATCTTTTGAATGCCCTGCATGTGCCTCGTCTCCATACGCCACCGACCTCTACTGCAGATCTTCCATTTATGGCTGCCTGTACGTATTGCAAGAGGGCTCATTTGAAAGTCCACAAGCGAGATATGTACAATTTTTGAACCATCTCCGGGGGGTGAGAATGTCCTTCTATGTGCAGCCAACAGATATTGATCAACTTTTTACAATCAGTGTAAGATCTATATGGCTATAGGCGCAAGGCACAGAGGCCAGAGAGAGCGTTATGTGCAATGAACTTAATTGCGTCGGACAGCCCTCTGTACAGGCTGGGACCTCCCGCAAGATTATCAAGTAGAACGTCAGCATAGTCCCGAACGCTTTGTCAAGCTTCCACGGCCTGAGCGATCGGTCAAGATTGTGGCGCGTGTTTTCCAAATACATCTTCGAGTTTCAGCACCTTCGCATTACCTTCGCCCGTAGTAAATTGTAATGTTATGTGATTATTTTATCACGTGTGTTATGTATGGAACGTCAGATGAAGTCGCAATCCTTTTACTTATGCATCTTCAGGCGTCGCCGGATCAAAAAGCCATACATCACAACATGTCTCAATGATCGCCAACCAATTTGTGATTCACAGCTACGTAACTCTATCCGCAAATCTCGCGCAATCTATCAACCTCTTCAACAAGTGAAACCTCGTCTTTCTTGAGCAAGTCGTGCTGTAAGGTCCCACTGAAAGAAAGGCATATTCATATTTATGAAGAGAGAAATGTCATGAAGAAGCCACGTACCTGACTGAGATGGAAAGCCCGACACCGTTAACCACTTGCTTCCACCCCACTTCAATTGTCGATATCCAGCCTAGATAAACTAGATCCTTTATCTGCACACCATCCATTGACACATTGAAGGTTTCCGTTGATGGAAAGTCATTCTCGTCAGCGGACCAATAACCCCAAGGCCTACTGTCAAGCGCTTCGTTACTCCAAATATAAGAACGTGCAAAGAAATATAGTGTATCCGGGAGATCTGGACACGAGTCGGTGTCTTCATTGGAGAGCCAAGATTTGATATATATGTTCATCCCTCTTGCTGCGAACATGTCCATGGTCAGTAGTGAGGATTAATACATGTTTAGAATATGACATACCTATACAGATGGTGTCCGCCCCAACGTTATGACGAGATGCGACGGACCATGCATTCTCCACAAGCCACGGATGAGTGATGCCAAGTTCGTACTCCGTGAAGTCGTGGGATACCTGCATTCCCTCAAATCTCCGTTCGAGATCTCCACCTTGTACCTATCGTCTGTGCAGATTGGAACGCGAGGACATAGCAGCGAAGTTCGTACCGTTTCCAGCCACCTTGGCAGGTGATAGGTGGACTCAGAGAAGGGTAAATCATCCAAGAAGTGGCTTCGTGTTGTCGAATAGGAATAGAGTCCGACACAGAGTCGAATTGAGCGGACAAGACAACAAATTTTGATCTGTCATCTTTGGGAATGATCAAAAAGGGCACCGGGACAGGTAGGCATCCCACGTGGTAAAGTGGAACACAGGTCGGCACTAAGAAGATGTGGCACCACTGACGGACCAGAGACTGAAGGTCACGCAATATCCGTGAACTTGACGATGACGTGTTGAAAAAATCATTGCATCTGATTATCAGCGAGTAGTGGTGAACTCATCAATTGTCGAAGTCGCACGCCTATGTTTGACTCACAAGGATTTGTCTGTAGGCATGGAAGATATTGCCTTGAACTTGCAGCGATTGATATCAACAAACTGATTGAATAATTTCTGTTTAGATATTCTGGACCCGAGGACACTAGAAATACTCACACCTGTAAATCCGTATGGAATTTGCATGTTTGTTCTGAGGGACCACCAGTCCAGATCAACGAGGACATGCGCCTTGTTGTCGACGACATCTTTTATTGAGAAAAAGGTCTTTATGCAAACTTGAACAACGCGCGAAATGCCTGATCAACACAACATACCGTTCCAAATTCCCACTGAAAGCCTCGTTCAGTCAAATATTGAGAAAGCGACTGCAGGTAGTCAGAATCTAGTACTCTGGTCAATGTTTTGACGAAGTATACGGACATAGATCTGCTTTAGCTGTAAGAAAAACTATGTGGTTACTGAGAAGAATAGGAAGATGTGATATGGAATATAAACGCGTACAATTTTGACGTTGAAAGCAATCAAATGGTAGCCTGTCAAATTCTCCACCAAATCTTCCATCGGAAATCCACCATCTCATCATGACATGTCAGTAGCAAACCATAGCAATATCACCTCCGCACTTACCTGTGCATTCCTTGATAATGAAAGGTAAATCAATATTGGACCGCGAACGACCCACCACTCGTGCGATATTGGGATGCCTGGGACGACAAGTCAGACAAAGGCAACTAACACAGCTGGAAACATCACCATAGTTCCCTCAATTTCTGAAGATCTGACTCAAACCGAGGGTCCTTCTTAGGGAATCGCTTCACAACTACGCGCTGATCGCTCTTTCTCATTCGGGCTACGCAATCGACAATTTGAAGGGAGGCACCAGGCTGAATCAATTCTCCCCCAGGAAGTACCCATCGCTCATCCGTGAGGACAAAGTCGTTCTCACCATATTTGTCTACCTGAGAACGGGACTGTTCAGCAGAATGGTCTTCACATTGCCAATCAACCTACGTTTTCGGCGTAGGTAACTGTCTCCACCGCTATTTTGTCTAATTTACTGTCGGTGACCCGAATTTGTGCCAAAATCGCCCCCGTGTGTTGGTCGGCATTCACTGCAAGCGTATTGAGATTCATTTTGATCTGTGCCGCGGTGTGAGAGACATCAATCATTGAAGTCAGCTGGAACGAAGTCAGGACGGAAAGGACGTTTGAGGAGATGAAAGCGTACTTGAAATGCGACCACTGCGTCGTTTAACTTCACTGTGAACTGTTGTATGTCGCCTCCGATACTGTATCGAGAGAAGAGTCGCTTCAGGAAACGCTCTCTGCTTTTACGTTCCATATATGCTTCAATATTGCGAAGCACGCTGAGTGAGGAGGATTATCAACTCGAATTAGAAAACGCGGAAAGAGCGCAGATACGATACCCTTCAAGGTTGTTGATCCGTTCTTGTAGGTTCTCTGGATTACAGCCATCCTGACGCTTCAATTCCTCGTAGACAAGGCACATTATGTCTGCAGCACGATTTGCCAACTGAAGACAATCATCCTTGTTGCTCTTTACTTGCTATGTCAAATAAATAAGTTTATGATGAGCTAGGCATGGAGTGAAGTTGGAACATACGTTTGCTATCTCTAAGATGTGAAGGGTTACTGCAACAGCTGGCTTTAGGCCGACAACTGGAATAGAATCTGCAACGTCGTAGAGAAGCCTTAGCAGCGATAAAGCGTGCTCCATGCCTGGTCGTAAGTGACGATAGGTGCGAGGAGAAGAAGAAACGGAGTAGGGTCACTGATGGTAGCAGATATCCCGACTTAGATGGACCGATAACTATAAGCCAGGCGACACCTATACCTGATTCCGGAAGTTCGGTAACACTAGACTGGATATCGAACAGCCGAGTACACGAGGCAATGCCCTGTGCATCACCATCACTTCTAGAAATATAAAGGTACCCGGATCCTGGCATTATAGAACCTATCGACACATGGCAATCATGTAGAAAGTCTCGAGGAGATGATTGAATCAAGACATACGTACGGCCTACCAACGAGACAAGATCACGATGGACCGAATTGTATGCATGCACACGGAGATTCCGTCTGCGAAATATAACGACGAGTAACCAAGTAACCTTGACCAGCATATTTGACAAGGTCTATGGCTGTAAACCTTTATTTGCTCAGGTAATGACCCATGGTTGGCGGAAGAAGACTAATATCCTCCATGTGCGGATTTGATGAGTTATGAGTTTTGTGTCATACCTCTGACGCCCGTCCATTTGTGGGTGTAAATGGAAGCGCCCAGCGCCCGAGTGGCATAAGTATCTAACAGCATTACTAATATTGCGTGCACCGCTGCGTCGGGCTAAAAAGGGTCCATTGCAACCAATCGAAGATCCCGAGCAGGAAAGAAATTCACCATTATGTTACAGCGCTTTGCATAATTCCGTGAAATCGCTCGAAAAAAAGTTTTGTTTGGTCTGGACAAATAAAGTGACTGTGACGAGATCATAAACAACAAATATTTTGAGAGAGTTCCTGCAGTTTCACTTGCAAATTTTTTTTACCTTATGTGAATCTGACAGCATATAACACACTTTAAACAACTTGTTGAGTAGTCTCGTAACCAGCCGTTATAGTGGTAGTTGTGCACGGCGGCTGCGCCACCGGAAGAGTCCGGCGGTAGAACCAATCGGACATCGAAAAACCCCAGCACTACTACCACCTATAACGTCTGGTGACTTTGGTATAGGCGGGGGGGGGATGGTCACGCTTTGTGACAGACCGCGTCAGATTGCTCTCAGCGACGCTCGAGATAGGCTATGTATGCACGGCCAAATACCACAAAATTCAACCGAGTGATCACCCTATGAGTTGAAAGAGCCAAGAGATCTGTCCGACGCCATTAAACATATCAAAAGTGCCCCGGTCTCCGTACTACCAACGCTTAGTCAGCATCTACCAATACAAGAGAGTAAGTACTGGGATGATAACAAATTACGACGAGATGAAGCAGAATCTGTCTCAGACCAATATACATGACATAAATATGGTTGGGCAAAATTTTTTCATTAATATTAAGGGCCAATTCGCAGAGTACATGCATCAAAATGACATGCGGCTGTGCACGACGCGACGCGTAGAGCGCGTCTTAAGGCACGTGAATGTGACCATCCCCCCCCGCCTATACCAAATTCACCAGACGTTCTCTCCCTCTGTGTGTTGGTGTTTTTCGATGTCCGATTGGGGGTCCGAAGGGAGAGAACGGCTGGTTCCGAGACTACTTGTTGAGGCCGTTGTGGGTGAAATGGTGGGGAAATTGTCGCGACACAAGCTGAAGCCACTTTCGGAACAAGCCGAATAGTCACGATCACGTGCAACACGTGTCGTAATGCCCGCAGGTCATTTTTGTTCCGCATCGATATGTATGATGCTCAAAGTTATTGGAGGAAAACAGTATGATACCTCCAAGTGCACTCGAAACATGAATATGTTTGAAAGTTGAAACACGCTGAGAAAATCCTCGTGTACCTTGCGCCACCGTGACGCTATTTGTTCGGACCAAACAAAACCTTTTTTCGAGCGATTTCACGGAATTATGCAAAGCGCTGTAGTAAGAAAAGGGCTTGGCACATATGAGGACTCTGAACTTCGATCCGTCGGTGCAGTTAACTCGAAAAGTAACTTTGCACAGTCTCTGGCATGAGCGAGCATTGGGAGAGGTTACAGTAATATGTCTAACCAAACCTGCAAAAGACCGCACAGGTCCTGACATGGTCAAAGTGTCCTTAAGTGCCTCAGCTACGCCTCAGGTCTCGTATCCTCATTTGTTGCATGCCCGGTACAAGTTGAGGCGACGGAAGTGGAGTTGAAAGTGAACAAAAGTGATGTGATGTTGGGGGTATGCTAACGACTGGAACAACGATAATAGCAACGCCATTACAAAGTATACTGCACAGAGGATGACTGCCAGTATAGACCGATATCGGCCGGTATTGATACTTTCACATAGTTTTCCAAATATGAGGACGGCGGGGTTTTCGGTAGGGTTTTCCTGATATTATGTCAATTGTTATTAGGCAGTACTCGATACACATAATGCAACACGTACTCACGTTGTACTTTCGATCTAAATCCTTCTCTCGCGTCCCTCGCGCGCATTTAAGTCGTAATCAAAGGATGGCTACACTCGAACTTCAAATATTGATCTTTTGGAAAGGACGACAGACAAAAGTAGCACTTACTTTACGACTGGTCTAGGCTGTACATTATTGGCCGTATCATCAAACTGAGCAAAGCCGAATGCCTTGGTTTCCTGCTCAAGTTGATCAAGCGATAGGCATCGCACTAGTCTGGCTTTGATGCAAGCACGGATAACGTCGAGGACCCATGTGCGGCAGGTTACGCCCGGGGTGTCAAAGGGAGTCGATGCGACGAGAGAACGCAGAGTGCCATTATCGCCACCGGGGATCTGAGCAATCTTGTTGAATCCCATTAGTAGGAACTCTTTGTGTATTCCGCTCGTATCCTCATGCCCTTCTATCCACGCGTCACAGATATTTCTAATGTGAAATTTCGCTCCACGAGTAGGAGAGAAGTGATGGTAGAGGGCCCAGTGGTAGTCATTTGGAGTGCTGCGGGCGAAAAGCACGATGTAAAGTGCACCAGCTTCGAGCGCGGCTGGAGGCATGGCAGGTCCGGTGAAACAAGAGAAATAGAACGAGAAAATCAAGTCAAAGGCCACTGGTGGGCAGGGGCAAGTAACCAAGCGAGCAACAAGCGCATGATATACAACAAGTAGGTTAGCAGCGCTGACGCTTAACAAGAAATGTGAGCGCCTGTGTATGTGAGCGCTTGAGCGCCGGCAAAGTTATTCTCAGCTTGACTCCATTACGATATCCCAACCAACCTTCAAGCGACTCTCTCTACGTTTCTTCGACGAATTAATGATAAAGCTTGAGGTTGGTTCCGACCGCTTACACTACTATGCGAAACACAGTACTAGCTATGCGAAACGAAATACTCAGCTTGCTTTGCAGACACAGACCGTCCCGTGCCCCAGATTACCGTCAAAATCATACCTCTTTATGACCCATATCTACGGTTGGCTCCACGAATTCGTTCTGATCCCAATTTCTGTGCAATATTGCCGCTCTCGACCCCATCTTCCTGCCGAGCCGGGGATATACCCACTTCCTTTCAACCTTCTGCTCAAATTCACGAGCGGTACTCGAGAGGAGGAAGGTCTGGCGATGAGGGTTGCCCGGTCGATGGGAATCCCTGTCCCTCGCTTCATATCTTACGGCAACCATGGCTCGAGATGGCCTTGGGGATCCATTTTGATGACGAGGATCCCCGGGAAGCCTTTGAACGAGGTTTTTGACTCCCTCCCTCCCTCTGAGCTGGAAACCATTAAAACTGAGCTCGCGTACATTCTCGAGCGTATGCGCTGCTATTCGAGTCCATGGGGTGCATATGTCTGTGGAATCGATGGACACGACGTATACGGGTCACGCATACCGCTGCGTCACATACCTGCTGCCGAAAACGAGGCCGCCTTCTACCAATCTCTTCTCCCATTTGCGGTTGACCGTAGAGCCGAGAATTATGCTCAGCTACTAGCTACAGCTGAGAACATGGTCTCGTTAATGCCCCATGCCATCGTGTTCACGCACGGCGATCTTTGGCATCATAAAATCATCGTTGACCGCGGTCATATCTCAGGGATCATTGATTGGGAGTGGGCAGGGTGGTTGCCGGAGTATTGGGAGTATACGACTATCATGCGCTGGACGACCTTTCCGTGGAGTAAATTCATGGCTACTCTACCCGGATACAAGTATGAGAAGGAGCTTGTCTCGGATGCCGCTTTGACGCGCCTGTCAGCGGATTGCTTCATGTTCTAATATTGGTGCTCATAAGGTCTTATTCAATGTGAGCTGATTTCAGCATCACGGTGTCTGAACATAGATAGCACCGTGCCAGTCATCGCATCATTGGATATCCTGAAGCTCATGACAACTGGCCTTGAGTGTTCGGCAGACGTTTGCATTTTTCATCGGTCTACGCTTCTTCTGCATGGGCGATGTGCTTCATGCGATCCTTCCCCGACCACTAATCACCGACGTAAGGCTTCGGTCAGTTTTCCTTCCGAGTGTGGTGCAGTAGCTAACAGCGTAGCTCGGCTACCCAACCGGTGTGCGGCCAAGTGATGTACAACGTATCTCGCTTCTTTGACTAGTACTCACCACCATTGTATTGTGGCGCGCTTTTTATGCTGTATCGCGGGGTGGAGTGAGTGCTTTTCCTGACCAACAGTCTCCGCTGTTTAAATTTCGCCTGACTTTCTTCCAAGCAAATGACAGTTGACTGACGCGAATACAGCTAATATGTGTCGATAATTTGCGTCGACGAACTCAATGGGCGTGCGTGGTGCTCGGTGCATCGATCGCCGCCAAGAATACATTTAACGAATACCTTTTAAAAGCGCATCCTGTACGCAAGTCTCTCCCCATTCCACTCTCTGCACCATGTCTACCAATAACCAAGTTGTAGTTCGCCCACTCAAGGCAGGCATCTATTGTCCAGTTGCTACCTTCTTCTCAGCTCAGTCTGAGGATCTCGGTGTGTTGTTTCCGCGACCGATTCTTCCACCGTGCACGCACTCATTTCATCTTACAGACTTAACGTCGTTCCAGGTGCACGTCGTCCACGTCGCTAAAGCCGGCGTTGCTCCTCTCGTGGCAGGGAGCATGGGCGAGGCGATCCACCTCTCGCACGCCGAGCGGACCGCGCTGATCAAGGCTGCCCGCCAAGCATTGGACGGCGCAGGCTTCGAGACTGTCCCGGTCATCGCAGGGACGGGTACAGGCAGCACACGCGAAACGCTCGAGCTCTGCAACCTGGCTGCCGAAGCTGGCGCAGATTACGCGATCGTGATCATCAGCGGGTACTACGCCGGAGTCCTGGCTTCAAACACACAGGCTCTCAAAGACTACTGGACCGAAGTCTCGAACAAGAGTCCGCTGCCCGTCATCATCTACAACTGTTCGCGTTCTCTCTTTTACATACGTCCAGCGTGCTGACTTATTTGGGAATTACAGATCCTGGCGCTGCTGGCGGTATCGATCTGGACTCGGACATCATCACCGACCTGGCGACGAACTGCTCGAACCTGGCAGGCGTGAAGCTCACGTATGTCTCATCGTTCTGACAGACTGGCACCCATCTAACAACAGGGTTAGCTGCGGCAATGTAGGGAAGCTGACGAGGATCTGTTCTGTTGTCTCCGACCCAGCATGGATTGCAGCGCACCCTCGCAAGAATCCAAACGCGCCATTCCGCGTCTTCGGCGGCTTCGTCGACTTTGTCATTCCCTCGACGTTCGTGAACGGGGACGGCGCCATTGCCGGACTCGTGAACGTCGCTCCTGTTCGTACTCCAACCTCTCACAGCCAGCACTTATATTGACATCTCTTCGCTTTCGCGACAGTACGCAACTGCCAAACTGTTCGAGCTCTCAGAGGCTGCCAAGAAAGACCTTACCTATCTCCCCGAGGCCCAGCGTCTTCAGGGGATTGTTGCGCAAGCAGATTACACGATTGGTAAGGCTGCGATCGCAGGGGCTAAATACATACTGGAGAAGATGCAGGGGTACGGAGGAAATTGCCGCAGGCCCCTGCCCCCCATGGATGCGGCTGCTGCTAAGGCACTTTGGGAGCACCCGCATACTCAGGCTCTAGTAGCAGAGGAAAAGAAACTCAATGGTCAGAACTGAAGAAGTGTCGAGATGAACGTTATAGAGTGTGCTCTTGCTTTTGTTCGCATGTGATGCTATGTACGATTGCTCGAAACAATACCATGTCAGGATGTCCAGTCTGTCCTTCTCCCACCAGAGTCCACGATGACAAGACGGCCGGCATCGGGCTGCAAGAATGAGATATTAAATTGCCCTATGCCAATAAACAAGAATAACAGTTTCTGCCAGACAAACCTACTTATGTCAAATATGGTACTTGTGTAAGATGAGAACCAAAATAACCATATAACATTTCGGTGTTACCCTTGCTAGTCATAGTAATATTTATTACGACCATGGTAATCTGCATATATCTTTGAGCTATAAAGATTGCAGCAAACACAAAGAGTACGCACATGTGCTAGTATCGCGAACGGGGCTGACGCCGGCAATGCCTGCGAGATTGAGATATCCCTCTGCCATTCGCGACGAGCTGCCGCCCGCAGTAGCAGGCATAACCCACTTGGCCCGACAGAACACGCAAGTCACGTTGTTCTTCGCAGTATTTGCCCCTATATGACCGAGTGCAGTGTGAGCAGCGCAAATCACACCATACGACCAATACTTACATTGCTGGAAGCACTGCTTGTGCAGGCCGTTGCCACACTCATTACAGAAGGTAAGAGTCTTCTCATCCACGCGATGCATATTCTCATAGCAAATGGGGCAGTCGTCTTCAGGACCAGGCATGCGCTTCTTCCCGCTGTCAGCCGCCGAGCTCGAAGCGACTGCTTTGCCAGTGGCTCGGGCATAGGCATCACGAATACGCGGGTGGGCAACGGCGTTGGGCGCAAGAGGTGCACGTGCAAAGATATCCTCCAGCTCAGATGTCAGAAGTGCTCTATAGGATTGTCAGAAAACTGGAGTTTACAATAGAAATTGACG
This sequence comes from Grifola frondosa, assembly GCA_001683735.1. Lineage (NCBI taxonomy): Eukaryota > Fungi > Basidiomycota > Agaricomycetes > Polyporales > Grifolaceae > Grifola > Grifola frondosa. The sequence continues at coordinate 479,560 of LUGG01000018.1, forward strand.
TACTTCTGATACCAAGAACCTGAGGTCTGGGCGACTTGTAAAACTGTGGGCCGAGCTCCGTGAGACCTGTTCCAAGACAAGAATCCGTATAACCGACCTTTGAGAAAAATGAATAGCTAAATAGGCCAATTAAATCAGCACTGACAAAGCTTCTGACTGACGCGAACCCACAATGTGCTTGCAGTGATTGCCTTTCAGCGCATCAGGACCTGCAATAAACAAGTTAGTCCCAAGATACGTTGTCACTCGTCCGCGTACTTACAACTGCAGGATGGTTTCTTGTCTATGACGACAGTAAAACCTGAATGATGTTAGCAGCAGATCAAAATCGAGGCATCGAACACCTTACGTTGCCTGTAGCCCAAGACCTTGAATTCTTCTTTAAGCTCATTATCCACTCTATTTCTGTCAATCATAAGAATCTGGAGACAGACGCGTGAGCCTGGAAATCACCGAGCAACGCATCGCTACGCGCCTTTGTGACATGACCCTTCCACCCTATCCAAAATAAGGGCATGACCCCCTAAATCTCGCTCCACGCTTCTCTGCGGCAGAGACGTTGGGACCTTTCTTCTTCCTCTGCTTCTTGGCGGGTGGCAGAGAGTCTACGACGATGGGGTTGGTCGAAGACCCGGCAACAGGCGTCCAGTCATCGTCTGCTGCCTTTCTTTTACGTGCAACCATTGTAGAACGTTGATTTGAAAGTGAGAGTTGAAAGAGAGAGATTATTAAGATTGGAGGCCGACTTCAAGTTGGTCGACGCATCAATGTGGCTCGTAAGTAAGTGGCGGGATTTCAGGTAGCTGCATCGAGATGTAGATTCCCACGGTATGATGTTCCAGCTCATTGACTCCAGCTTTCGCTGGCTGACCGACGCAGTCTCCAGCAAAGCCAGGATGTGCTCCTCACGGTCCTCGCCGCTGGACCGGTACCAAAACATATTGCGATTGTGATGGACGGGAATCGACGCTTTGCCAGGCGACACCATATCAGAATCCCCGAGGGACATTCGGAAGGTTTCATGGCGTTGCGGCGGGTATGTCTAAGTTCAATCAATAGATTCAGAAAGGTAGACTTATACCTGCGCAGATGCTAAAGTATGTCTGCGTCTTAATGTGCGCTGCGTATCTGCGTATGCTTTCGCAATTGAGAATTTCAAGCGGTCTCCCGAAGAAGTCGAAGCCTTGATGGCTTTGGCAGAGGAGAAGCTTCTCGAGATTGTCGGCAGGGGTGAGCAGGTTGTGCCTCTTGTATTTCGTTTCTAACCGAGAGTCATTCAGGGACATGCTGGATGAATATGGTGTACGACTGAACGTGCTTGGCAAGAAGGAATATCTGCCACCGCGAGTACAAGCGGCTATAGAGAAGGCAGAAACATGACACGGCTGAATGACAAGTGAGTATTCCATTAAATGAGTTGGTAGCGATATTCACCGCGTTGTATTGCAGAGCAATCCTGAATATATGCATGCCATATTCCTCTCGTGACGATATTACCACCGCTGTTCAATCCATTGTCAAAGATGCTTCCGGACCCGAGAGTGAATATCGGTAAGCTTATCTGAAATGAGTGGAACAGTAATTCACTGACCATCCCTCGCATAGCGAGATAACTGAAGACGATATTGATGCGCATCTCATGACCTCTGTGGTGGGGAGCCCTCCGGTCGACATTCTGATCCGCACGAGTGGAGTGAAACTTGAGTGACTTCTTGACATGGCAGGTAAATTATGCATTATTCTTGATATCCTTATCGAGTCCAGATTGAAACTTGTATACAGTGTTCTGATAATACCCAGCTCCAATTCTCATCCACGTACTGGCCCGAGTTCGGTCTTTGGGATTTTGTGCCTATTATTCTAGATTATCAGCGCAAAGTCTGGTATTCCTCGTGATACAGATATGCTAGAGGTGATTGGGTGATTGGGTTCCAAGTACTTCCTGTGACTGATGAGGCAGGGCGTGTCCATTAATGTCACGTTTCATGTTCGACAGGTCAGGGAAATCAGAACTCTTTTTTTTGAGTCAGTGTCACATCTCGAGTGATCGCAGTCTCACATCCTAATTCTCCCACAATTTCCATGTGTATACCAGCTGCCCATAAATTCGCGTTCGCCGTTGGAGCCAAACCCAATAATCTTTGATTCTTACGGATTGTTGCGCGATGCATCTGTCTTGCATGAATGAGAACGTGCGCTCTAGTCAGCCGCTGTCGCAGAGTATCTCGGTCGTCATCGTATGTTCCTTAACTTAACGCCGATGTCCTCGGATATATCCGTTACGCTGAACGTATGAAGCACACAACAGGATCGCTGTCTTCCTCTAACGATTCATCTTCAGTGTGCTCAAGGGACGTCAGTTCACCATGATCTTAGAAGGCAGCCGATGCTCGCCCAATATATGGTATCATGGCTCTTTGTATGCCGGACATGGATAACGTACGTGGAATGACCAATTTTTAACGTGTACTTGTTACTGATGACTTGCAGGCAAGATTGTCAACTTACATATTGATTGTAATAAAGAACTGAAGGATCAGTATTGCGCCTGACAATGGATACTGACGCCAGCGGGTGAACCGTTTACGGCTCCAGTACTCTCTAGGAATACACTGTGTAGACGATGGCCACTGTCTATGTTTCGCCGTCCTTAGAAACCCGGACGGTCATCTGACTGGCTACCAATCTTCCAAATGATCTTTCATCTGGGAGCGAATTCTGTCATCGCAAGGCAGTCGAAAGACCGCAATTGAGCACCCACGATCGACGGACGCATAAATTATTCGATATACGTAATGTTATATTTTATCGGGTAAGGAAATATTCCCACGCCACCTTTGGTATATAAGATAGTGTGACATTGTTTGGTCGAACTTTGTCACCCTCTCGTCACGACTGTCACTGAGCCTCCATCTTGCGCAACGGAAAGCTGCAGGCGTAACGGTCACCGCAGGTCATAGAGAGCTTCAATATAGTTCCTTTTACCCCCATGGATCCAAATACTCACCATCACGACCCATCACACCAGAATGTAGTTCCCGCCACCCCCTCATCATCGCGCAAACGCTCCAGGGAGAACGAGACCCCTAGCCAGCGACACAAGCGAGAGAAGGCTGCAGAGCGCCAACGGCGGAAGCGCGAACGGGACCGCCAGGCAGGTCTCAATACCATCCTTGCTCTTTCTCAGGTCCAGCCGGGCCCCCTCAAGTGGAGCCCCAGGTACAAGTACCGCAGAGCCTCTCCGAGTACAAAGGTGACGATTCCTCCCCCGAGGATGCTGTGAAGCGGGACAGGGTGCGTGCAGCCGCGAGGGAGCGGCAGCGGAAGCATCGTGCACTTGTAAAGGCTCGCAAGCTCCGCGAACTTGGGGTGGACATGGGCAATGAGATCGTGCCTGGGATGGAGGAGATGCAGTATCGCATGAATGCCGATGGACAGTACCAGCCTGTTATGCCACATGAACTCGCACCGCACCCCCATCCTCCCCAACACCCATGCATGAGCCACCTTTTCCCCAGGGCCAGCCCCTGGGAGGGCAGACATTTGCCTCCACCCTTCTTTTGTCCTTCTCCTGCGCTCCTCTGCTCAAGCAACACCTTCTCCGCACCCTATCCATGACCAATGAGGAACTCGCCTCACTGGAGCCCATTATTGCGCAAGCTTGGGATCATTGGGACCAACAGGTCAGTTAGTCATCAATCTCTACCATACGCGCCGGTGCTTACCATTCTGCAGAGACGCATGCACTATGGTCACCATCCTGCCAACGCCCCCAAAGCTCCGGACGGAACGACTCTCCCTGATCCTAACAATCCATACCCTCCCATGGGGGAACACGTCCCCAATCATCCTTTCGTCCACGATCCGTCCCAAGCGGCCGACTTCCGCGCCCGCTTTCATCGTCCCCTCGTCGCACCTTCACCTTTCCGCGCTACCATGCTCCCCACGGACCCACAGGGCATCCCGGGCACCGCTCCACAGACCTCCTCAGCCTCTGCATCAGCGCCACCAGGTGGTGCCCCACCCGCAGGCGGCGCGCTCGACCCCACTCTCGCTTCAGCTCCGAACGGCGCGGAGCAGCGCCCTCCGGCGCTATCAGCTGGTCCGGCCACGATTGACCCGCAATTGGGCCAAGCTAGAGACGAGGCAGCGGGCGTGGCTGGAAAGCTGGAGAGATCATGAACATTGTTGTCTGAATTTTGCTCTCGTGACTTTCGATAGTCGACTAATTTCCCGTCCCGCCAGCTGCACCACTCCTCTCGTGTATCGTTCTATTTGACTCTCTATTGTTCATGAAGGTGTTATGGTATATAATGTAACACATTGGTCATAGCATACGCCGCCATCGCTTGCTTCAGCTTTACTACGATTTACTGCAATTGGAACCGTAGAACCCCCGAAATGATCGCCAAAACAAACTCGATATTGTTCATCACGACAATGATTCGCTGTCGTAAGTAATTACCGTGACCACGATTCGTGAGGATCTACAAACCACGAAATACTAGACAGGGAACCTGGAGAAGTCTCTGAGGAAAGTTACGATAGAATCGAACACAGGACGAGACGGAATACGACTTAGCTGAGAGACAGGCGTAAAGACCCGCATGAGACGACAGATTGCAAAGCAAAAGGGCTCGCAGTCCGCGAGAGTCTGCGTCGACAGCCAGATAGTCTCAGCGTCTCAGTCATCCATAGACACGTCCCTCAGAGGGGCCAATTGGTTTTCCTGCCGTCATCCGGGATAGCCAGAAACCTCGCCGAAACTTCGCAGCGCAGCCGAACTTGAGCTGCCTCGCACTCCGTCATCGCCTCCTTGAGTATCTTGTCCGCACTTGAAGACGTTCATTTACTCCGACGTGCAGATCAGCATAGTTTGAAGCGACCGCTCTGATTCTCGTATTTGAGCCGAGTGAACTATGCCAGCATCGTCGCCTTCAGCATCGCAACCTCGGCATCGCGCTTCATTAATCATTTTTGAGAGCATCAGAGGCCTTTTGAATGCGCTGATATGCCATGAATCCGCTTCGGAACCCCTCCCGCTTCTCCGTCACCACGCGCGACACATCACGACGTACCCATTTGCCGGGTGAGAGTAAGAACGGCCACGAGCTCCTGCTGCGCGGTCTTCACTGCCTGGATGGATGATTCCAGCTGCCTCTTCGAGGCAAGCTGGAATAGATTGGGTTCTGTGCGACCGGCGATGGTGTAGAGGAAGGTCCAGCGGTCGACTTGTCGGCCTGCGACAATGTTTTATTGCGACCGAGCGCAACAACCGAATCCCGGACATGACTCCATCCAAGCATCCCATAAACGAAGGAAAGTCCTCATGCCTGCGGGAAGAGATTGAGTAGAGCAGATATAGCGTAGAGAATTTGTACTCCAGATTGCAAGTCAACCACGGCAAGTTTCCACAGAATACTTGCCAAATCGAGTCAAATTCCGATAGTGACATCCACGTGACCCAGGCGTTATTGATTACAAAATTAGGTTTGCCGACGCAGACGCTATTAACAAGATTTTAGTAAATAAAAGATATCACACTCAACGTTCGGAATCAAAACTGCCCACGACCGTGCGTGAAGTCACAGATCTGCGATCGAAGAGGATCGCACTCACTGATCGGCGTGAACTACTTGAACGCCAGCTCTGTCGGAATACTCGCTTTATCTGTTGATTTCTATCGTCATTCATGCGCATTATACGTTGAATGTGTGCACCGATTTCTATAAATATTTGTGATTTAAGGATGAACGTTGCACACTGAAGTGACACATGGAACGTGACAGCGGAACGTATATTCAATCAGAAATAAACAAGGAGTATAGCTGACACCACAACAGTGATCCCAAAATCAGGAGAGACATTAAAGCTTTCCGCATTATGTGTGTTCCACAAAAAACGTGTTCAAGTCCGGGGCCATCAATTCCAACCTAGAAATCGGTCATAAGCTGTAATATTTAATCCGAATACACAAGAAGAACACGCACAACGACGCCAATAATGCGAAGTGCAGCAGAAGTACCACTGCGGTGTCGTGTCAACGTCTATACCCAACTCTTGTGCCATTGCGGCGATCGCAAAGTCAGATGGGATGTCGCCAAGCGTGTAGTTTGTGTACAGAGAAACGACGACAACGGTGGGGATCTCCTCGATGCGTATTGGGGTAGCCACACGCAGTGCAGTGTAGGGCAATTGGAGGCCACGTCGTTTGGCCATATGTCTCAACGCAGCTCCCATTGCTTCTGGGACGTCCACGTCACACAGCCGTTCACCGTTAGGGAGAAAGTTGTATTTCGTGTCCTCCACGTGAATATTATGCCGCTCCACGTAGTCCAGAAGGATATCTATCTCCAAAATCCAGCCAAAATGTACAACAGGTGGCTGGAAAGGCTTTCTCTGTGGAGAGGGAACCAATCCAAATGGAAGTCGGTCAAATGGAACCGACCTTTTCTCCCTGTCGCTCTGACTCTAACAGTATGGTCAGCACGCAGCCAAAAAGACACTGGAAAACCACGCACCAAAGGACCCACCATGCAGCAAACGTCGAAATGGCTATCCAATCGTGGCTCCACTTCTGGGCCTTCAACAGTGGCTGGGAGGATACTGGGAACACGGATGTGCATTTGCTCTTTACCAAAGTCCATGACATTGGTGGGTGTGGCGAGAGATGGTGATGGATGCATGGAGAACAGAAAGATGTATTCCAAACGAGCCACCTGCAAATTTATAGAAACGCGTATGCTCACGTGCTCGTGCCACACCCATGCGCCGCTAGGCCCTTTGTGAAACCGGCGCTTCTGAGCGCCACCATCTCTGCTTTGATCCGTGCCAAAATCCACCCTTCCAGAACCTTCCGTTATCGGTTGAATTCTAGGTGAGTAGGAACTTGTTTTTAAAGACTTCAAAGGCTGAATTGCTGTGATCTCACCTCGATCAAGACTACCCAACAATATAGCTTGGCACGGTTGCGAATAATGAATCATTGTTGACTTAAATCCTACAATGACCTAGCAAGACCAGCCGCATTCAGGAGAATGTCAATATGTTCACTAAGCCGCCGACGATGAACTAGGGTAAACGGACTCCATTTCGATTATACGTATGTGAGAAGCAGCGGAGCGGAAGAGAACACGCTCTCCCGCGCCGATCCCTAGGCATACGCTACGTGACATTGTCAGCGGATACAAAGGATTGAAAAGATGCGAGGAACTGAAAGCTGACATACCGAGGTAGACCATGACGTTGGAATTAATTCATGTACTCCACATCGAACAGGTCATCCACATGTGATGTTCATGCAAACCTTGTTACCAGGTAGGCCTTCAATGTTTTTGATCTTCCCGTTGGATTCTGGCCGGTAATCACCACGCCATAGATATTGCATGGACTTCTATCACGAGTCTATGCAGCACCTTAGAAAACCAGAAAAGCAATAGCAGTGTAAGATAGCAGGGGTCCTCAAGAAAAGAAGGATTTGTTGTCAGCACTTCCATCCTGTCATCAGTGTTCGGTCTTCGAACATCAGCTGCCATTAACCGGAATTTCTTCTGTCCGCCATCGATGGCGAAGAAAAATCTTCTCATCTCGCGTTGCGTAGTCGGTGCCGAGAACGAGGTGACTGCTGTCAGGAACGAACAACACACCGGTGATAAAGCGAAAGCGGGGACGCTAAGAGGGGGTTTCGCAAATCCTCACAGGAACTGAGTGCTGAAGGTCAAGCGGGAGTCCTAATGAAGCATGGTCGCCGCGAGCTTCAAGGCCACTGAGTGTCGTAAATTGGCCTCGCACAGCTGTGTGCCTATGCAAGGAAACAAGGACAAGTCTAGTGATGTTGAGCTGCATTGATGGACACTCTTACCGATTGACCTTATGAATGTTGACTTTGTGCACTTCACAGATGGTAGGATATAGAGTACAAAGAGCATTGGTAATAGATACTCCCGCGAACGTCAATCGAGGAGCGACCGCACCTAATTGGCGCGTGAGATCCGGTATACGTCAGCACTTGTACAAACAAGGTTCTACGGACCACAAGGGCGAAAATAGATAGGAATGGGCACGTGGGCGGTGAAGGAGGGAGATAAGGCCAGCCCAAGAATGGACTCAATGAGAGATAAGGACTCACCGGGCGGTGCAGGGGTGGGAAAAGCAGACAGAAGCACAAGCGACGTATTCCAAGCATCAGACCCAGAGACAGGTGCCCAGTACATGCAGAGATAAGGCGAGAATGACCGCCGGCGAACGACGGTAGAGCAGTCACACGAGTCGAGATAGGAAGAGAAAGACGCGGTATCATAGTTCGCTGGGCGCCAACATAAGCCACAGTAAGACTGACAGTAACATAGTCTGAGGTGCTTCGAGTGTCAAGTACGGATATCACCCAGCAAGTTCCAGCCACATCATTGATACAACGTAAAGGGGTGCGTAGGGTCCGAGCGATGGACACGAAACAGGAACGACTACAAAAAGGCAGGTGGATCGAATCAACGCGCCGGAGAAGGTTTATCTAGCTCGAGGAAAGACACACGCTCTACGTCCGAATTCACGCTGGGCGGGACGGGTGAGGACTGCAGGGATCTGGTCGACGCCGCTTGGTATGACCATTGATCACTGCGATGGAGGGGGGATAACCTGAAGAGGTGAAGGGGGTCCTCGACAGGCGATTGTGAGGCCCTGTCTGAAGTATCGGCGGATGATGCAGAGCATTGCGGGACCGTGATGCTGATAACAGGGAGCGTTTCCGGAGAATCCACAGCGACACGCCGACGTCGCAAGGCCACACCGGCACGATTCATAAGCGGCCATGGCTGCTTCTTTGTGACGGTCATCCCTTTAAATTCGGCGCCTTCCGCTGTCGTCGCCGCGGCATCCTCGTTATCACGCTGTAACGTGAGTTTGTCGAGGACTCGTGCGAGGCTGCGTACGCGCTTCTTTCCATGACCGGCGCGCCTGCGCTCGCCGTTCTTTGTCTGGTTGTCCACGGACTCCGTTTGAACGACGGTTTCCAAATCCTGTTCCTTCGATTTGGGACGGTCGTGTGGAGAGGGGGAGCGCTGGAACTGGCCGGGCTGTTGACAGATCCATCAGGTACCATATACCCAAGTAATGGAATGCGGAACTCACGGTTGTTCTTTATGTGGTACCTCTTGTCTATCTTCTTCCACGATTTCTTCGAGGTCGGTCGAGCTGCCCTTGAAGCTCTCAGCGCGTATTCGGCTTCTCAACTGGGGCCGAGGACGTCGGGGGCGCTTCTTTGACGGCTTGCCACTACGGTGACGGGAAGATATGTTGCCGAGTCCCCCACGTCCAGAAGACCTCTGCAGTCATTTGAAAGATAAGACAAGGGACAGGCAGGTCATATGTCAGTGTATTCCTTCGACAATTTATCGGTGGGATAACGCACCGCTTTCATTTTGGCAGCCTCATCGCTCTGCTCAATGACCCGCTTCTCATATTCTGCACGCCAGATAGCTTGCTTGGAGACAAGGGAGGAGGTCCGAGGAAGATGCCCAGGAAGTTTGAAAGCAGAGTATATCCTGGAGGCTCGAACTATGTTGCCGATGCCTTGACGGCCTGGAGTTTGTGCCTGCATGCCAATGGTGAGTTTGACGGGACAGAAAAGCAGCAGAGCGGCTTACACGGCCGGGATTCACATTGGGCTCGCGTCCATGGTTAGGGGAGTGCGATTCCTCTCCATCTGCGTTATCGTTGTCCGAGGATGTTTTACGAATGTTTCCTGAACCCCCTCTGCCAGATGATCTCTACAACATTTACATTCGTTGGGTTGTGATCTACAAGAAGAAATAGCAAGACTCACAGTGGATACACTTGAGGTAGTACCTTGGGTAGACGCGGTGTATTTCGAGAATATGGAACTTGGATATCCAAATCTAGGGCTCGAATACCCACTTGATGTAGAGAGGCGAGCGGATGGAGTGTATCCCGAGGACGTGTCTGAATGTGACATTGAGGAGACGAGAGATGGAGGATTCGGGAAGGTAATATGGGAAAGATTGATAGAGCAAGACCCAGGTGATATATGAATCTCAAACGATATCTAGAAATCCAGAGAAAAGAAGTCCTGATGATGTATTGCGGCAATTGCCTCGAGCCTTTTGGGGAAAACATTAATTGCTTTTACGGGTCATGGATCCGCAGCAATGAGTGTGTTAATTTTGACATGACGTCTGGAGGGAAGCCGATGGCATGTGGGTCCAGCGGTATATGGGCTGTTCAGGACAGATAGAAACCCGCACTGCACAGCATCCGATGGCAAAACTGTGCCTCAGTGTGATCCTCGAGAGACGTGAAATCTGCGTTTCACGGGTGGTGGATAATGATGAGAACGATTGTGCATCAGCGAACAAGCGTATCGACATGTAGGACTTACCACATTGGGGTACTCGGTCCTCACGACTAGTCCTATAGCTGGAGGCACTCTCAGGGACGCACAAACGACGGTCCCGCAACCTCTTAGTTGCCTTAAGTGCTCATGACCTTTACCTGTCTAGGATTAATGAGTAGAAATGAGTGTAAGAAGTGCAGGACCAGCTTACGATGCACTGAAAGGATGGAACCCATGACGCCGAAGTTGAAGGCTGAAATTGAGGTCAGTGCTTTTCTCTGGTGGCGTGTCCAAGTTCAGCTGGATGTAGCAATACCACTGGATTCTATCACCGGAAGAACAGGCTTAACCATGCAGGACACGTCAATCACATTTCGTTGCAACAGTGCTCCCGAGCCGAGGATTCCAAGATACACCATGCCAGTCTGACTGTTTGCGGCGCAAATGTTTCTTAAGTACCCTTTCTGGCGCAATCAGTTCGAAAGATGGTGTCAATGTATAAGAGCACGAAAAGACCAGACATCAAATGCCACTGCTACGCTAATTTTACAGTCTGATAAGTGGACGAAATTTGCATAGTAAGCATCTACGATCGGTTTCGAAACGGGAGAACCATACCTTCGCATACAATGAATCAACGACCTTGCCCACTTGTTCCAATGTATCAATCGCTGCACCATATGTGTTCTGATGCGACATAAATCAGTACAAAACCGTGAACAAATGCGAAGGTGCTTACGTCCGCCTGTGGCTCTTCGAATATAATAAGACATCCTCGTCCCTGGTCCAAGACACCATGAAATACTTTGTCCAATATCATTTGCGAGAGCCTGTGAGTCGAGTTAAGTAATAAACAATCCTAGAATAGGTCAACAACACATACTTCAGCTCAACAGCTTGTCTGCCCTGGCCGACTTGCTGCGCAACATACTCGACCTCCACAACAGAGTATGGCTCGACAATCCTCAACAAGTTCTGCTCCAAAAGAGTGTCGTAAAGTGCAGAGAGGTGTGTGCGAATTGTAGGGTCAGATGATAGCTCTAATACAATGTGAGGTCAGCCAGGTGAATACAAACGCAACACGATTCCTACCTTGTTGGTAGTCCTTGAGAGCCTTCTCAAAGTCGGCAAGGTTCCGTTTCTGATGCGCGCGGGCAATAGCACGCATGCTTTCCACATCTCGTAGCTGTGCATACTTCGATGCAAGCTTGATCGACAGGAGAGAGGTCACATCTTCTGGCTGCACATGTATGTTAGTCTCCAAATGTGTGTATTTGTTCCTCCACCCCCACGCACCAAGTTCAACATGACTTTGCAAAGCAACATGTACTTCAGAGCCCCAAGCGCGCTCGGGTCGTCTTGTGTACTCAAGTTCTCGAACGTCTCGAAGAAGTACGAATATGCAGTGGTGTAGTCTTTGTCTTCTGCGTGGAGAATACCTGACTGAAGATCGAGATGCGCCTGTAGATGAGGTGGGCAGTATATCGCGTTTGCTGCAGTACGAGCTGATGTGAGCGCGGCCTACAAGAAATATAAAATTAAAGTAGAGGAACAGCTACGAAAAGATGCTCGCTGACCTTCGCCTTTGAGAGGTTACCCACGCCACGGTATACCCGACTCTCCAGCAGGTGTACCTCAGTCAAGACCATCTTATCATCCAGCCGCTTCAATTCAGTTAGAAGGGTGTCTATGAGGGCAAGCGCAGGCTTATACTGGGATGTTTCCAATTGACTACACAGGATAATCAGCAATCCATAGTGTTATAATTTGCACAGTCATAGGTTCCATGACCTAGGAAGGGCAAGACGCAAACGTAACAGATGAAATGGTCACTTACAGCCCAACTAGTCTGGTCTCTAGACTGTGTTTCAAGAATATCCGCTTCTCGCGCTTTGCCCATTCGATATTCTCTGTAAGAACGTCTATTTGAATTTGCTGGCTATCAGGAATTGAGGTGAAACAATCCAGGAGTGTGCGAACTGGATAGTATATGGTTAAGTCAATGGGTAAGAGAATGAGCGACAATGATTTGGCGTACTGAGTTTTGCGGTCTTGGCTTTCGCTGTTGATGACACAAAAGAGCGCGACAGCGTAATGACTTCCGCAATACCCTTCGCGTTCCTTTTCGCGGAGACCGTCAGGACAGGAGTGGCTTAGAGATTTCGGAAACATACTTCTGGTCACGGTAGAGTTCTCCGAGCTTCACAAGAGCCGCCTCCTGATTACGAAGCTCGCGTCCCCTCTCCTCCACAGTCGCATATGCATGGTTTGGCGTCGCTGTACGTCGCATATGGTATTTGTCCTAGCGCAAGGACAGAGATAGTCTCGACATACCTAGAATCTCCTTGTACAAAGCTTCCGCTCGTACAGGGTTTGACGAATGAACGGTTTGGGCTTCTTGAAAAAGTTCGTTTGTGGACGGCATGGCCTAACAAATAAAAGAATTGAGGGTTGTGGATGTGCAGGACTGTGTGCACGAGTTCTTGAGCGCGACGGTGACGCGTCTCGATGCGTGGGAATATTGACTGGACAGTGACGCGTCTCCTGCGCGTATAATTCAATCGCGCTTTCCTCCTCACTTTTATTCATCAGCCATGCCCGAAGACGTCGTTTTCCCAATTCCCAATCTTGCGCTCGCGCAGAACTACTTTGTTCTCTCGACGCCGTCTCTTCGCATCTGCATGAGGTAGCTCGCCGAGAGCTTCTCGCAGGCATTCAAGCCGATGGTGAGCTTCTACAGTTCTGAGAATGTTATGCATACTACTAATGTCTGGATTCTCTTCATGGCGTATGGCGTATGAAATACAGAGATGGCACCATACTACCGCATAGTGACCTCCTCAGCTGCGCTTCCACCAGATCAAGCTCTGCTTGAGTCTATGGAGAAGGCGAACAAGGAAAAGCTGGACAAGCTGGATGAGCGACTAGAGGAGGCGAAGAAGACAGAGGGAGAGACGGACATCGCGGATGCCCTGCGGGAACGAGCAAACTATCTTACCAGAATCGGGGACAAGGTGTGCGCATATTCACTTTCACTGATCGTTATAGGTAATAACTTGTAGTTCCCTCTACATAGGATCGAGCAGTAGAGGCACAGAAACTTGCGCTAGAGAAGACGCCCGGGCTAGGATCTCGGATAGACATTGTGCTCACCCTCGTGCGCATCGGATTCTTCTTCGGCGACTACCAGATGATCACAGTAAACCTTGCCCAAGCCGAAGAGTGAGTATAATGGTTCCACCAAGCATTGGATTACTGACGCTCAGACATCCTGCGTACGCAATGTTTCGAGCGCATGCTGATCCATGCCCACATTTCTGTACTTCATGCGCGTTCTAATCAGTCATATAGGATGGTTGAGCAAGGCGGCGACTGGGACAGGCGCAATCGTCTCAAGGTTTATCGTGGCATGCATCTATTGTCTATCCGGCAATTTAAACGCGGAGGCGAATTGCTTCTTGATGCGCTATCGACATTCACGGCCACGGAGCTTCTTTCATACAACGATTTTGTTGCGCTGACCATTATCGCCAATGTCCTGACTCTTAAGAGGGTGGATCTCAAGAAGAAGGTCTGTGCTCTGCTTCATTCTTCATTTCCCAAACGTCGTAAATTTACCATCGTGGCAGCTCATCTTGGCTCCAGAAGTTATTCAAGTACTTCCCGAATTGCCGACATTAGCAGAACTTATGAAGAGCTTATATGACTCGCATTACGACAAGTTCTTCCTCGCACTTGGTAAGCATATCATCTAGTGGTAACGTGGTTAAGCTCATGAAATCTACACGGTGCTTCAGCAACCCTTGAAGAAACTCATCTACTCCCGTCCCGACTTCTCTCACCACATACACGTTTCTACGTCCGGGAGATGCGCATTCTCGCATACGGCCAATTGCTAGAGTCCTACCGCAGCTTGACTCTCGACAGTCTTGCGCGCTCATTTGGGGTTAGCGTAGAGTTCGTTGACAAGTATGTGGTAGTGTCGTCCAATTATACTCTGTTACTTACCGTTACCGGACTCCTCAGCGAAATCTCTCGCTTCATCGCATCAGGACGTTTGCACTGTTCAATCGACAAGGTACATGGAGTTGTCGAGACGAACAGGCCCTCGCTGAAGAATGCGCAGTATGAGACAGTGATTAGGCAGGGAGACATCTTACTGAATGCGGTACAAAGACTGAGTAAAGTGTTGTACTGATTGGACAGTCTGCTTGTCGAGATTTGTATAGTAGACATTATCTGAGTCTAGTTCGCAGCGACGATGAACTCGAGAGTGGGGACAAGCAGCATGCGGAAGCAGACGTGTGCAGGTAGGATGCATTATAGTGTACAGCGTAATTCCGAAGACGTAAGCTGGATAAGTTACAATGAGAGTCCAGTCATGATTTCGACTTGACCGGAGGTTCGGGAGGAGGGACCCCCCACTCCGGAAGCCCTGCTGGTCGCTCTATTCGTTTGGGCTCCCAATCTTTGTCCTGTTGTGCGCTCAACCTCTGATATTTGGTCGGAATGAAAGCATCAGAGTGGTGATCTCAGACGTGGCCTTCAGAGGCAAATCATGCACGCACGAAATACTCCTCTCTGATATCAAACTTCTTCCGATTTTTGGACAGTCCAAGTTCTTCCTCTTTGTTCACCTACATTCGACACAAGAACGGAGACTTCCATACCACTATCATATATTCAAAAGGGCGATCAAAGCGTACCTGTGATACTTTCTGGTCTTGTAGGTCGTACCGCGTCTGTGTAAAACTCTGCATGCCAAAGGAAGCGCCGACAATAACGAGTACAAATGGTACGCCAAATATCAACGGATACTTGCGTAGAATACGCTGAACCGGCGATGTATTCAGCGGGTTCGAGGAGAATGTCGGTCTGGACATGATGGTCGTCTTGTAAGATATGCCTCGTTCATCGGCGACCACATCACGTGATGGAGCATTGTCACGCTCGCTGAGGAAAACTGCTGTATAAAGTTTTACTCTCTCAATTCGAGGTATTAAAGAAATCTGTTCCGAAGGATTATAGAAAACTATATTTTGAAGTGTTCTTCGGAACAGAATTTTGATTTTGGGCCTAGTGAAGGAGCAAACTCGCAGATACTGTGGAGTCCGAGATAGCTTTGCTGACTAATCATAAACCGCGCTCAGGTGGCTTGTATATACCTTTCTAATGTAGATACCTTTCTAACGCTTTACAGACCGCACTTATCGTATAAATATCCTTAATTTTTGTACTTATCTTCTTACTCACGTGATCGTCACATTGTGACCATATGGTCGCCGATGAACGAGGCATATCTTATGTTTTGACCGATGACGAAAATGTGGTCACAAGATTGTCACCGACGCTAGGTATGTGACGCCACGCGCCGAGCCTGTTTCGAAAGGACAATCGCGGTATACGTAGACGCGTACATATTTGTTACTTTCTCCCTGCAAGCTATAATAAATGTGGGGATAAGCTTCAAGTTGTTTGGCAGCGCGAACATTCTGGACAAGGGTTTCCTGAGGATTCTACATGACGGATGATAAACCCGTGACAAACTTGAAGACGAAATGAGGGGGCGATATCATACTATACGTCGCGTGCGGAGACAAGAGGTATATGATCATTCCCATCGCCAATTAATACCGTCCAAATACCACTTCGGTCCATCGCTCGACTTCAGCATCTCTCTCATCTTCTGAATACACTCGTCGGACGGAATGTTGCTGGGCGAGAGCGTATAGTTGGTGTACATGGTGACAACGAGCAGGTACCTTCCTTCGCGAACTGAACGCCCAAGGAATTGCGGGGATGTTTCATGCCATGGCTAGCTCCCATGTGACGAACTGCTGCCTCCATCGTCAATTTAAGATCGATGACGGTGGTGGCCGTACGGACTGGCCCTTTTCGGGACCAGAGATCGCGGCAAAGTTTCAAAAGGAGGCATCTTCATAGCCTTCCGTGCATCCTATGTATAGATGTCGGTCGAACGTCAATCCTAACTTGAAGAACACGTATGGCACGGGTGGCTCTCTGCTGAGTCAACTTGAATGGTGGCTCCAAATCATGTCTTTTGATGTCAGGCCCGTCAACAGTGCATGGAAAGGTTCTGTGAATGCAAGCCTTGTCAGACGACATACTGGATGAAGAGAGTGAATGGCAGTTGAACAATGTTGCTCGAGGAAACGCGTCTGTGGCGCAGGCACGTGAGCGCGTTCGAGTTCGTTGACAATGAAGAAATGGTAAATCGTCTTGTCATCACGATGTTCGTCGACTGCAGCATTGTGCGCATTTGTGTTCCCGATATTCATCTCATTAGGCATAGTGTTGATAGACCTGTAGCAGTCAGGAAGTTGAAATGGGTCCCTGAAGATTCATATAGTCATGCGGTATATACTGCTGCTGGGTTTTCGTGTTACGCATATTATTCCAAACATGCTGTTTTTCTAACACACTAGCCTATATTCCCTTCAACTGCTGCCCACCTGGACGTTAGGTGACGCTAGCCATGCACGACACCTGATCATATCCGTTGTGAAGTCAGCCTAAGACTAAAAACCAGTATCAGAAATGTGCGTCGGAGAACGTGGCAGCGTCGATCGGTACCTTCGGTGGTCATCTCATCCGACACAGACGAGATCTTCTCTGTTGGTGGTGGTCATTTAGAGGGAAGTGGCCGTTTGGAGGGGGCTGCATGGCCAATTAATGTATTGAACTAGTGAATGATAATGAGAACCTACGCCAGAATATTTCTGAGAACGAGTGAGATGACCAGACAGAGGCAAAGATGAACAGAAGCTCACCCAATTCCCGAAGGTCCTTAAAGGAGCCACTATCAAAACAACTGTCCGCGATCCTCGACAGAGCCGGATATTTCTCCAGGAGTTCCTGGACCTGATCAACGATTTCTGTCTTTGCGTCAAATTCTTTGCATGTACACCCCACCAGCATTATGATCAACTGATGTGGCGGGCGTCCAGGAAGCATCGGGCGGAATTTTTTCATGATGGCTTCGTCCATATCGTGATGCGGCCGACTGAATTGGAGACCAGGAATAGGAGAAAGCACTTTGAATACGGATATTTCTGCAGCCTCCGTCTTCTGAGCGTTACTAGAACCAGACAGGTGTGCAGATTCGGAGGTGAGAAGAATGACGGAGTCATCCGTCGAGTTGTTTGACGATGCAGCCGCCACCGACTGAGTAGATTGATGGTCGGGCTCGGGTGTGCCAATCTTTCGCCTCTTTCGTTCAGAGGGACTAGGGGTTTGTGTTCGTTTGTTCCCAGCCATGAGGATAGGATGAACGAAACCTGAGGTTGTAATGCAAAGAATGGCACACTGCACAGTATTTGTGCAATGGTTGATGGCAAGTACAGTGAAGAAGGCCTATAGGATACCAGCCACTGCACGCCGATCGCGGCGCGCCACGACCGTGACGCGGATCAGCGCGGACCGCCAGCTTCATTGTTGCAACTTGCAAGAAATTTAGACAGACTCTGAGTATTCCCGTTCAATAATACACACTTCAAGGAAGATACGGCACAGTGCCCAGGAGCCGGGGCCGAGAGTCTCGGAGGACCACTGGGGTGCGGCGTGAAGGTTGTGTTAATAATGAAGTTTTCCTTCAGCTCGATACCTCATCCTATATACCATCTCGGCGCGGTGCTAAGAATGCTGTGTTGAGCCCAAGGAACAATATTCGCCAACTGTTAACAGCGGTGCTGTAAACTGTGTATGATATTCAAAAATGAAATCCGCAAAGGAACAATGTTCTTATTTCCAACAATGTGTCCTAATCTGCATGTCAGCATGCGAGATGAAAAGTAAATAAAATATGTCGAGTTGTCATTAAGCAAGCTCACACTTCCTGATACTGTGCATACAGGTTCACATATGGCAAGTCCAGGAGTCGGCGGCCCAGGAAGACACTCGAATCAAATGTTGTGCGAGATAGCTACCGAGTGATTGTTGAGCACAGACCACTGCGTGGCATAGATCCTGGCACATCGAAGGAGACACCTCCTCGACAAACCCAACAGCGCCGTCACACGCATGCCGACACCGCTCCGTCTCATGCACCAGCACACATTCATCCTCAAACAACTAATGACAATCCATCAGCATGCTGTCAATCGTGCACGGCAACACATAGCACATGAGCAACACGAACAGTCCATACAACGAGCACATGTACGTGACTTGACGGTGAACAGCAGACCGCCAACGCCCTGCATCCACCGCTCGGTCGCATCTTCCGTAATCCTCAAGGCCTTGAGATATCATGTCTGATACAGCGCCTCCGGATCGGGCTCCTCTCCCGCCAGAAAGTCATCCACACTAACCGACCAATAGCCCCGCGCAAGGCAGCGCTCATTCGGCGCCCGGCGCACGCACTCGTAGAAGTAAAACGTCTGACGGGGCCCGGGACGTTGTGCCTGTGGTCGCGGATCGAGCGCGGGTGGCACGAACCCGGTGCGCGCTCGAAACGAGTGCTTCTTCATTGACCGGCGAAAATCAGGACCGCGCAGAGGTATGTCAGCGCGCGTCATCTCGGAGAGTCGGGCCTAATAGACCTATGCGCAGGCATTGCGGGTCCACCCTGTGCCGGGCAGCACTCTGCAGCGCATTCGCGAGTAGCCAGCGCCGGGTGTCGTGATATCCTTGGCCTTCCGTGATGTCCTGGATGTTGTTTGTTGTCAACGTACTGTGATGCTTCAGATTCTGGACCGTGTACCTGGGGGAGCGATGGGTCAATTCGGCCGAAAGCCTGACCCACAAGCACCCACCGCCGCCACCCAGATGCTGACGCCACGATTTCCGAGATGTGGCCAGCCAGAGGTACTTGCATCCTCCTGCATGCCCTGGGACTCCACATCCGCGAACACTGGTGTAAGGACGTTCGATGCCGCGCCGGTCCCCTCATATATTGATTGCTGGGATAACAAAGTGCCCTTTTGTTATCTTCAGCAACAAACAGCGTCCCCGGTGAAAGTATTTGATTTGAGCACCAGGAGAAATGGAGCAGCATACGAACAGAGAGATTAATCCATTGAATGAGCAAAATCCCGAGGAGGTATAACTTCTCAACTGGCGATGACGATGCCGAGTGCTCGGTAACATCTAGGTATGGCGAATGGTAAGCATGCGAAATACATACTGATCTTGTATTCTCACGACGCACCGATAATCTTCCACTTCGCACCTTGTTCCGGAGAACGAAAAGAAACCCACTGTAGTGCATCAAAAGATCAATAAATGGGGGAAGCAGCTTATAGCTCAACACGTACATTGTTATCTGGAAAAAGCACAGTCCGAGAGAGTATCTTGATAGTCCAGGTTTCTGAGTTCATCACGACAGTGCCATCGCCAGAGCATATTGACTCCTGATAGGATGCCCGAACGGGGCGCCAGAGAACCAATATACCAATATACTGCCTTGATATTGAGCACAATCCTCTCATAACCTGGCATAACCTTTGACAAAATGCTTAAATGCCCGGCCTCCTAGATGCCCGATACCGATCACACCATCTCAGCATGCACATCCCGATCGCCAAAAGGCCACAGACACCAGAGACAGACAACAACATACCTGAGCGACCTTGTGACATTACGAAGGCGTAGTTAGGTTCGGCACGAGAACATCCCATCCCATCAGCTGCGTGATATCTATAGGATGCCTGCAACACAACTTCAGCCAGGTCTGCAGAAATTCAAGATATTGCACACAGACGCACCATATTTTCTGGAGCAGTTCTATTTCAGACTGGAATGGCTCATCCGGCCGCCGAAACTTCTTCACAAGACATCTTCGATCTCACCCACCTGCTCTTCGAGGACGATCTCATCCCTTCCGTACAACCTAAACAAACTGCCCGCAACATATAGCATGAGTATTCATCACAACCGGGTCCAGCAGACGCGTACCACCCCATCGTACATCGCCATACGATCAAGCGCGCACAGTACTTCCGCGCCTTGCCCAACAGCACGGTCCGTCCTCCGAAACAACACCGCGTCTCTGCGCTCCGCATCGTCGGCGCGCATGAAGAGCGCCACACGCGTCTTCGAGAAGTACGTGAGCTGCCGGTTGCTGTAGACGGATGACTGGATCTGCACACAGCGCTCAACGCGAGTATATGCGCGTCACGGGGCTGTGGTAGACGAACGTGGAACGCCTGCACTGCATCGTCGAGCTTCGCCGAGAGCTTGAGGACTTCCTGCGCAGTCAGTGTATTTCACAGCGGCTTCTTCGCTTGGCTCGTCATATACAGATCGATCTCCTCGAGCGTGCTGGAGGCGCACAGGCAGGCGGCTATAGATCGCAATAAGGGCGGTGTTCTGTGGAACCCAAGGAATAGATCATACCACAAAAATGCAGCCACTGCCTCGTCCGATGCAGAAGACGACACGCGCTCTCCTCGTTCCGGAGCGCATGATACACAGTGAGTATCAGCGTAGCGACGCATTGTGCAAGCGGCTTGCGGTTGTCCTAAATGCTCTACGGCAGGAAGAGGTGATCAGCGCACGACCAAAAGACACACATCCATCTCACAGTGCACATACATCTACCATCTCCGCGAAATGCGCTACCCCAACCACACCACCCACTATGGGTCGGAAGCGTCTGCGCGACCTTCTCTGCGATGTGAAGAGCAAGTATCACGCCGTCCATGTCTGGGGGGTGTGCTGCGAAACCGGTGGTGGCTAGTTCCAGAAGCTGACGGGACTAGGGTGCAACAGTACTGTATCGTAGTAGTCGACGTGAAGAAGGTATCCCTGTCAAATCATAAACGCGTGTAACCAACCGCCATACAGCCTCACTTAGCCTCGTTGAGTGTAACTAGTACTGTTAGCAGACAGGCTATAGTGGTAATCCAGAGACCAGTTGAGGCATGACAGCGTCTAATCTGAACAAATTAGGCCAGCTGCACCGACCTACGAGCGACCAGCGAACAGCGAGATGGCACCTCACATCGCTGGTATAGAGTGGCTTCGTCGGTATGGCATGCCACCGAGATTAATGACGAGGTGCGTATGGAAGACGCGCCACGCTGCACCATAGTAGCAAACGGGCCTAGCTAGTAGAGGCATATACTTATGTCAATTTGAGGTGTCAGATTCGTTCGGGGAAGGGAATCCTAGCAATTCTAGGAACCAATTAATGGTGGAAGCGCGGCGCGGACATCCGGGCACCGCGTATGGCAGCGCCGAGTACTTGCGCGCGCGCAACTTCGAAGCAGCGGATGTCGTCGTCCGATTTTGCCGGTGTGGGTCGACTGCATCATGCAGACGCGAAGTCCGAGTCCGAGTCGACCACATGCACGCCGTCGCTGACCCACCCTTCAAAACCTAACTCCTCGGAGCCCACCGCGTGCACCCCATTAATATCTACGAATCCGAATCCCGAGCTGACTGAAATCAAGTCAAGTTCGGAAGAATTTGAGTAAGTCATCTGGGACGGCGTAACCTACGCCGCCACACGGTGACTCGGGATGAGCAACGCAGACACGTGTACAGCCCCATGCCGCTCGCCGAGTAGAGTCGGTCTCAGCTCCGATCGCGATTCGCCACGATCGGCAATGTGAAGAGCGAGTTTCTCCGCGTCCACCGGCCTGCGCAAGCGCAGCATCGCGACGTGTTCGTTTCGTGTGGGTCGACTCCGGCGCAGGCACACGTCGCACAGCACATGTGTAGTGAGACAAATACGCAGTTTATTGCGATGACGAGAAAGCAGTGGGACGATTGTAGAAGTACAGTAAACGTTGCATACGACGACAGATTACAAGCACGTGTATCAGTAAGGTGGACGACGATTGCAGAGACTCGAAAGCAAAGTGGAGAGAGAGATGGAGAGGATAACAGAGAGTGTGGACTATGGATCTACAGTGCCATATGAAAACGATGATGACTGAACGATAAGTTATGCAAGAGAATTGAGATCCATCCATGCGACGAACGAGATATGCAAAGCCGGAATTTTAGAGCAGCGGAAGGTGATAGCACGGCTATCATGCGCGGACTTGCATAGCAAGCGACGCTGGAGGGGCTGCGAGATGGTATGGCTGGCGGATTGGCGCGGATGAAGGGAAATGAGGAATAGGGAAGGAGCGTAGGAGCTGCATCGCGGAGGACCGCGCGCGAGCTGGGAAATGACTGCCGGCTTGTACCGACTCCGTGGAAAGATGTGAAGGTGCGGGAGTGAGCATGATGTGATCGTGTTTCGTCGGGAGGGGGGCATGGATGTGCTGCTCGGGAGTGTGTGGTGGCGAAACAGACTCGAAGGAAGACTCGGAGTCGACGTCCATATCGGAGTCGCTCGAGTCGGAGCTCCAGTGCGAGCGAGATGGAGAGACGTCGCGCTTGCTGCTGCGTGCGGGCGCAGACTGGAACTTGGGTTGTGGATGGCGGTGGGGATGCATGAGGGCCATGATGACATCGTGATGCGCGAGGATATCGGCTTCCTGGACACCGAGCTCGAAATCGAGCACATCGAGGAACTCGCGCTCGATGCGACCAATGTCCCGCTTGCCAAAGACCCCAGTGCAGAGCGCCCAGTGGACGTTCTTCAACGTAGAATCGTTGAGATACTGTGTACGAGACGAATGAGCACGACCATTGTCAGATTGAAAGCGAAGTGAACGTACCTTGTTGGCGAGGATAAGTGCACCAAGGAATACACGCTCACATGCCCACTGCTCAAGGGCAATCTGGATATGCGGTTTTGCCCTGTCGATGTAGACAAGGGAGACGAGGAGGGCAGGGACTTTGACCTCTGCCTTGTAGATGACGTCGGTCACGAACTTTGTGAACTTGGCGTGCTCGGAGTGACGCGAGAGGGTGCGGCCGCGAGCAGATGAGGATGGGCGGCCCATGGCGTAGTCGACTGTCTCTATGACTGTGTCCACGAGATGTTCTGTTGGTAGAGAAGGTGAGTATGAGACGCAAACGGAGAGAAGGAGACGACTGACCAATAAGAGTGCGGGACATGTCGATCTCGATGAGCTCCATGAGAGCAGGAGAGTGGAGGGAGGAGTCGACGAGGCTGGCCATGTGTATGGGCGAGGGATGCTCTGATGAAAGGACCATGGCGAGTAGGAGGATGCGACGAGGGACGAATCACGACTCGGGGAGGGATGTGATGAGGAAGAGCGGTGAAGGGCCCGTCTTTTAAAAAAGGAGGCATGGCCGCAGAGGGAGTAAGTGATACGGCAGTGAATCTGAGATTGGAATGGACTGTTCGGAATTGCTGGCAGGAGGATGAGCGGCGCCTTGGCTGTGATTCGTCCGCAGCGAGTCGGGCCTGCGAGACGCGCGTTACAACGCCTGGATGGATGAGAAAGACCTGAGTCAGTCCCGGCTCCTGTAAGCGGCAGTACAACGTCGTCCGATCGCATCCGTAAGCAACCCGGCCTACACTCCTTCCTATTCGGACTCCAATGGCGCCCAGTGGCGTCCACCATCGCCAATCGTATCGCGATCTCAGCAGGGGCTCGGCATCCCTTCGGTGCTTCGGTAAGGCTCGTTCCCTCATCGTCCGATTGTCACGAACGCCTCGAGCCGGGCCAGACGCGCACACAACGCGCTTCGCCTTGCCCTAAACCCTCACGTGCACTGCTCTAGGCTGTCCCTCCCACTGCTTGACCCGTCCTCGCGAGAGCCCAGTCCAGGCTTCATCTCGCAGCCAGAGCTATCGCAGCCTATAGCATCCCATATCGCAGCCCAGAGCGGCGAATGAGAAGAAGCGACCAATGATTCTCGATATCCAGGTCTATCTGTCTACGGAGAGGCGTTCCTCGAATTCGAAGATGCAATATTGTGCGTCTAGGCATGGTGGCGAGAGTTGCTTGTAATCTCAGCCGCCGACCCAAGTTCTCAACTCATGGCTTAGCCTTAGCCCACCAAGCCCGTCCGCGATTACAGGCACGCGAACATATGGATTAATGCTGGAGTACAGCATGCAGTGGCGTGCGATATATGGCAGTACTCATTGTCTCGTTTCAATTTCGACCCCATATGATACTTACGTCCACTCTTCACATTCAAATGCGGGGGCGCCGCATCGCCATATTCAGTGATCGTCGATCTCCAATTGCAACGTGCTACCTTCCCGTTTTGGCATCTCCTTGGCGATTCCGACTCGTGCGGAAGGTACTGCGTGTTCGCTGTATCGCCGTGACATTAATACGACAGCGTTCGCAGACGCACGCTCCGGCGCAGCGACAAAGTGGCCCCGGCGAGCGCCCCCACCGATACATGCATTATCGACAGCATGCATGCACACACTAATCGTGACAGTCGGCGACGCCGCAGTCACGCGTAGCACTGCGTCGCCGCACTATGCACACGCGTCTGGCCTCTGGGATACAAGCACCGCAGCCCGAGAGTTACCCTCGTAATTGTCATGAATCATTCTAGTCCGAGTGCACATCCGCCACGGATATCGACGACATACGTCAGATTCGGCGGCAACCATCCCGCAGATATTTCGATCGCACTCCCGGTGCACGTGGCGCCAGCCACTTTTAATAGACGCGGCGTGTGCTCGTTCAGTGGCATCCCGAGAACCCTCGATGTCTTCCTGCGCGACACCGACCGGGCATCGCAGGCTCTCCACAGCATGTGCTGCGACCGCCGTGTGCTTCGACTTCCCTGTCCCCCCCCCGTCCCCACGAGCCGGGCGAACACGCGAACCCACCATCGGTCGGTGGCACATCGAGCGCTCAGCGATACAACCACCGGCGCGCATTTGCAGCTGGCGCTCATCAAATACTTATGCATCGGTCCGTTAAGGTAACGTATCGCCGGCCGTCCGTCACGCAAATTAAATTGGATTAACTGTTGGTAGTGCCAGGGCGCGCAACGACGAACAGGCTTGCGAGCGAGACATGCCAACCGGCGGGCGCAGTGCCGGACAAAGCAGGTAATTGGATTGACGTGAAACAACAACAATCAA
Source organism: Grifola frondosa (assembly GCA_001683735.1). Lineage (NCBI taxonomy): Eukaryota > Fungi > Basidiomycota > Agaricomycetes > Polyporales > Grifolaceae > Grifola > Grifola frondosa. The sequence continues at coordinate 504,852 of LUGG01000018.1, forward strand.
TCGTCTGCATTATCTCTACCACAGCATCCCTCCCATCCAAGCGAGCATACTGTTTCAGTTACGCTGCTGAAACCGCTAGATTCGCAACCTAAATCCGCCGCCGCTACGACAACCATCAGCGCCCACCTCTTTCACGATAACGATGCCCGCTCACCGTGAAAGATAAACTAAACAAAATGGGGGTATGTGACGGCCGACTGTATCCTAGGAACCCGCCGTGCCATCGCTCGGTGCTGGTGTCTTGCCTTTGCTCTTCGCGTTCTTGCTGCCTTTTGGCCGGCCCCTAGGACGCTTATTGGTAGGTTGGCCATCGGGCCCATACTCTTCTGCATTGCGCTTGTTTCCTACGGAAGCAGATGCAGACTCCGCTTGAAGCCGCAGAGCTTTCAGGTATCTACACAACTCAGGTAAGCCACTGCGTATCCCGACAGAAAACGGAGATGCTGACTCTGCGGACTTCTCTTCGAGAGTCGATTGCAGGCTTGGTAGCGGTGGCTGGCCAAGCTCCTGGCGCAGCTTGTCGACGTCCTGCTTCGCGATGGCATAATCGCCGTCCGTAATCACCTGGATCTTCTGGCGCAATTCTGCAGATCTGTCAGGAGCGTCAGCACAAAATCACGCGAATGTTCGGCAGGCGCGTACTCCTTGTTAAGGGTTGCTTCTAACAGGTCCGCCTAGAGGGCCAAAGTTAGAGGACCTCTCGAGGTGACTGTTTGCCAATAACTGGCCTTGTCGCGATCCTCGTTAACCTATGTCCGGAGGCAAACGTGAGGCAACTCAATTCGCGTCGCAACGGCGTTGGGGCGTACCTCTCGTAGACAATTCAACAGTCTTGACCGCTCGCTCTCCAACCTCGCGACATCATCTCAGGCCTCCGTCGCACGGGGTAATGAGGGTTCATAACTCACTTGTTCTTCTGCTCTTTCAGGTCCTGTATTGCCTTATTCTTCTGTTCCAACGACGCGTGCGCGGAAAGAATGTGCGCGGTATGTAATTGTAGCGTTAATGCATGTTTCCTGCGTGATCATGTCGGTACAAAGAGGTCGCAACCAGGGCGGAACGCGCGTTGGGACGGATGCGCGATTCGGGCGAAGGCAAATTATGATGCATCGGGCGAAAGTCAAGACAAAGGCAGGTTGTTAGCAAAGAATCGCACGGAGAGAATGTCAGAAGAGAATGGATGGATAGACTACGACAAAGAAGCAGCGGAACAGCCGCAACGACACCCAGCGTTCCGCACACCTCGCGCTCCGCGCGGGAGCTGCGCATAGCGACGTTCTCTCCGCCAGCGAAAAAAAAGGCACAAGCTGAGGGCGACGCACTTGAGCTCTGCGGTCTTGGCGAGGTGGACGAGGTTCTTTGTCCAGTCGCCCGTCGCGAGAATGGGTGGGTTGGAGGAGCCTGCGGCGGGGGCAGCGGATGAGCCGGAGGCAGCGGAGGCCATCGAGACAGAGGGATTTGTCGGGAAAGGTGGAAGAGGGTTTCAGGGGGAGGAGCTCACCGCCCGTCCTCCGGGTACTGTCACTCAATTCTGTTCGTCTTTTTCGGCCCGCCTTCCCACGTTTTTTCATTGGCCTTCGGCCACCGCATCTACTTACCAGCGCTAGCTCTGCGTTGTCTCTGGCGATTGCACCTCAGGCCTCAGGCCTCATCCTCCTGGCTTCCAGCTGGTGCTTGATTTTAGACTGCGTTATGCTGATGCTACGGTCACCATCGTCACTGCAACGGCCTATCTGCTTGTGGTACGCCACCAGAGTCTAACCGCCGAAATGCTTTCGAGGTACCCTGAGTCAGCTTGCTGAATCATACATAATGCCCATATTTGCGACTTCAAGTATTAGTAGATGGTGAGTCAGGTTGCGCACCACCAACGGGAGGTCTCGCTGACGAGGTAGCGTCAGACTGACCAACAGTCATCGTCATCCCTTGCAAATGCCGGCGGGATATGCCCCACAGTCAAGGATTCGAATCCGGGAATCCCTGTTGGACGGACCTCTTTTGTCCCATGCGTCACGATGAAGTCGGTGGCGGTCTGTGGGGCCGCCGGGAAGTCAAAATCAAAACCGACGGAGCGCGCGGACCGTGAAGACAGCTCGTATCTTGTCCTTGGTATCACACCAGCTCGCGTATGTCAGGGAACCCCGGCCTCGATAGGGTTCTGTGTGGGTGCGTTGGATGTTGAATTGGATCACGCTCCGCCGTCAATATACTACACACCCACGATGATCCCCGAGCCGCTCTACTCCCCCCACCCCACCCCTCGCCGGGAACAGTACCGCTACTGCCCTGTCCGACGTCGCGTTGTGATAGTGATTGATGTCGTCACGGTCTAGAAAATCCTCAATTATTCTGAACTCGGGGTTCCAGCCAGTGTAAGTATCCGACTTATAATCCATGCACACCTAGATCGAGGACTGGAGCGGGAAGTCGTTCTAAAAGCTAATCCGGAACGCTAGTGGACGCCGCGACATGTGCACACTTGGAGGTATCTCCCGACTTAAATTCGGATGCGTTCTATATCGCCGGCCCAGTCTAGGTTCATGACGCCTGGGTCGCATTGGAGGCCCCTCCCGAGTCGTACAGTGCAGGTCACTAAGAGCCGGCGCCTCCGTAGCGCCTTCCACAAGCCGCCGGAGGCCGCCAGAAAAAAATCTAGGACAGAACATGGCCAAAATATCCGTAATTCTGCATTTCCGAAAATCGCGGTGATTACGTAATCATTCAGATTTTTTGGACTCAAAAAAAAGTGCTCATATCTCACGCAATTATCAATGCGGAAAGTTAGAATATATATTGGTATATTATAACAGTACTAGAATATTGCTCTAAAGGCTGTTGGGAGTCTGACACTCCCTATTTTATTATAAGTTGTATTCTCCTTCATGCAAAGGGATGGTATGATCACTAGGAAAGGGTAGCAAGGTCGGAATCGAGAATGGGGTGCTTCGGAGAACACTCAGGTGAAGTATTTGGGATGTAATCCACCTCCCTCTTTTGGTGGTCGGCTGTGACGGCACGCCACAATTGCCACTGATGGATTACCAGATATGGTAACTCCGACTAGACTCCGCTTCAAATTCAGATTTTGGAGGGGTCAAATTTTTAGAACTTCGAATTTCGTGATGGGAGTGAGGTCATTTGAAAGCTGCAATCAATCCGAGTCGAATGGCGCTATTTTCAAGATAATTCAATATTCTTTCGGGTGACAGATACGATCACCATTTTCCCATGCCCGAGGTGTCGGTTTTGAGTGACTCACACTGTATTGATCCTTCGTGCTTCCTGACGAACGGGAAGGCGCGGAAATTCTATCGGCGCTTATATTACACCGCGTCTCGACGCGTCCCCGGATTGGTTACTCGCGATTCTAGACATTATCAACAGCTCCGATATTTAGGTGCAAGTATTCCATTGTGATATAAACAATATACAGTTCGTTGATATGGTTCTATGTAGTGTCCGAGTACGAATGCATTATCTACTTCACATTGGCTGTGTCCGATAGGTATCAATGCGCGTAATGGAACGTGAAGTCCGTGATCAGAAAGCATGAGAAGTCGTCAGCGGCATAACATGTCGTAGCATGACGTTCACCATGTAAACATGGAGTTGCCGATAATGGTAAAGGTTGGACTCCAATTGCCTGAGTCTCCGAATACTGCAGCGCCTGTAAGCCAGCAGATCTTTCGGGGAGCGAACGTTGTACTCACCTACGACCCTGTAGTCGTCGGCGGGGAGGACCCACGGCACGGTGACTTCGACCCTTCCATCGAACAGATCGAATTCCGAGGCGAGAATTACTGGAATAGACAAGTCAGTACATGACAGCGATCGCAGACCAGCACGAAGAACACACATGGAGTTGTAAGGTTCCCTTTCCTCAGCATGATTTGCCCATAATGATTGGTGACGTTCAGATGGGGTGTTTCCACATACCTGATCAACAGCAATTGTCTGTGAGGAAAACAGCAACGAATCAACGGAAATGCGATACGCACCAAGTGACGTTATGCCGCTGGCCAGAGTACCACACAGTACCATTGTGGGGGTATAGGACTGGGGGATCATATACATCCCTCTTCTCAAGTTCGACTGGGGCCGGCGCGCCCAATGCGACCTGAGAGAACAGACCGAGGAAGGAGACGAAGAAAATAAGGAAGTTTGTGAAAATGACTTGAACCTTCATCGTTATGATGTGGTCTTTTAATGTTAGTACGTTGGAGGATCTGCCTGTGCCTTCCTTCTTTATAGACGGGGGCGAAGGCTATGCAACACATCTTAGCCCGAGCTGGGTCCCATGAGCGGTCGTTGCTCATCATGATTCCGACGGAGCTCGTTGTTTACTTCGTTCTGAGAGGGACTAGCAAAGTCTAGACTGACCCATCGTGGTGGCAGTCGCCGGCGCTCGCCGGGTTGGACAGCTAAGACATACATAGTGTATATTCTACAGGAGTCCGTAGCTATCTGAATGGTATCGTTTACGAAGAATGCTATAGTCGCTATCCGGAAGCCAGCAGTGAAGCAGTAGTCCGGAACAGACTCAATGGGTCACCATATTTGAACAGAGCTTAAATGAATGAAACTCCAGATCTTACAGTACAGAAACTGTTGAAGCTTGGTGTCGGTATGACGTCTGAGGCGATGGACATCCAGAATCGAGTAGAGAGGTAGTTTCTTGTTTCTTAAGAACTTATCAAGACAGCGGTGCACAGCTTTCGAGTAGAGACCTGCCATCGAAATTTCCTACTGGTCTCAAGGGAAAGTAGAAGCAGATAAAGTGATACAAGCCAGGGGGTTATTCAAAGACTGATTAATGTGGCTTGACCTCGGACAGACTGGTGACAATCCCAGGTCCATGAGTAAGCCAGTATGGCCATGATTGTGTTCGACTAAGAAATTGGAGAGTACGGTAGAATTGGATCGGATTAGTGGATCAGGCACGGTATCCTGACCGAAAGAGGTATGCAAACTACTTTATAAGGCAGGTTCAGGAAGTCACACGCGCTTCCGTTGTGTCGGCTCGATGAAACTTGTGTCCCTTCTTCTTGTACCATAACTATGCCATAACTTGCAATCAGCTGCCATCCCCGCATATCACTACGCCTGACGTTTGACCGTATGTATATATACTTAGGACTATCTCCACGAAGCGTGGCTCGGAAGCACAGTCATATGATGCTTTTCGCTCAACAGTATTTATCCGAATCATGGAGAGGTGTACCGCATGAGGGCGAGTTTCCTCAAGATCAGGTCTCGGAGATCACTCGGCAGGGGAAAGGCTGGTCTTGTTTTAGTTTGTATATTCTACTTGATAACTCACGCACGTCGTCAGATTATCTTGCTGGGCTCTTCGACGGCGCAAGTCTCTATCCCTCCACTAATCCAATCTTAGCGTCGACAGATATGCCATTTGGACGCTCGCGGGCTTCCATATTCAATGATTGCGCTACAGGGACCGCTTGGCCTGAAGATATTCTCGTTACGCAATTGTCGCCATCGTGCTTCTATGATGCGTGCTCAAGATATACCTCGCGCCCCTCACGAGCGTTCAAATCCCTATGGTGCAATATCCACCCATACTATCTCCATCCCATGATTGGCGTTACAGCACGTCCGCTTCTGGTGCGCAGTCAGCGTCGCAGGATATGGCGATTCAGGAACAGCCCAACAGATACATATTTACATGCGCGATCTCATGAGAATGGAGATAGCCTGCTTCTCTGGCTTGAGCCTCTCGCTCACGTAGCTATCGTATCTCAATGTCGAAGATGACCGCCTCTACTCTCGCAGAGCTACCTGCCAACACCAAGTTCGCATCATCGCGCGACCCGCTGTCCAGCACCTCGTCGATCGACAAGGATGGCATCGGCAACTCCGTCTCTGAGCACACAGACTCGGGGCATGATCTGCTTCCTCCGGTCGATGAGAAGCCCCGCTTCACAGACTTGCTCTTCCACCGCAAGTCGAGACAGTCTGCGGACCTTGACGCCATTGCTACCCGTCGTAGTGTGTACGACGATCCGCACCTGGCGAAGCACTACTGGCCCAAGGACAGCTACGAGAACCTTCATAGGTTTGACCCTGATGCTCGATGGACGTTTCGGGAAGAGCGAGTGCGTGACTGCGCTGATTCTGAGCGATCGGTTGGCTCACACTCTATTGAATTCCAGGCACTGGTACGCAAGATAGACTGGCGAGTCATGCTTTGGGCGGCGATCAGCTTCTCCGCGGTATGTTTCTTTCTTAATCCACGCGAGCCTTCGCGCTGATCATTGCCTTCTATAGCTGAATATCGACCGCGGTAACCTGTCTCAAGCTAACACAGACAACTTTTTGCCTGATCTTGGGATGACCACGAACGACTATAATATGGGGAACACGGTCTTTCGCGTAGCCTTCCTGGCGGCCGAGCTTCCAAGTCAGTTGGTTAGCAAGAAAGTGAGTTAGACCGGCACCCTTGGCTATCATCTTTACAGTCGTTGAGCTAATTTTCTCGCAGGTTGGTCCTGATCGTTGGATCCCCACGCAGATGTGTTTGTGGTGTAAGTACCACAGAGTGTCAGCTTGAACTTCAGTTGACGCAATCTACAATATTTAGCTATTGTGACCCTCGCCCAATTCTGGCTCTCCGGTCGCTCCAGCTTCCTCGTTTGTCGTGCCTTACTCGGATTTATCCAGGGGGGATTCATTCCAGACTTGATCCTCTACCTGTCTTGTGCGTGCAGCGTTTACATCAACTCGTTGCATTTTCGACTTATTACCTTGACAGACTTCTACACCAAGACAGAGCTCCCTATGCGACTTGCGCTCTTCTGGATTTCTTCCAACGTCTGCAGCATCGTTGCTAGCTTCATTGCTTACGGCGTCCTGCATCTGCGCGGCTACCTCGGCAGGGCGGGCTGGAGATGGCTCTTCCTCGTCGAGTACGTCGTATAAGAACATTACTTCCGTGTTATTACCCATGCCTTGCTGCCAAGAGGAGTACTCACATTAGCTATCGGCCTCATGACATTCTTTATGATGCCTCCATCTCCGACGCAGACGCGGACGTGGTTCCGACCGAACGGCTGGTTCAACGAACGCGAGGAGACGATCGTCGTCTCGCGTGTCCTACGAGACGACCCGACGAAGGGTGACATGCATAACCGTGAGGGACTTACGATCAAGCGGCTCTGGACGGCTGTTTGCGACTACGATCTTTGGCCGCTTTACATCCTGTGGGTCCTCGTTTACTTTCCAACTTCCCTTATGCACTAACACAATCTCATATTTAGCGGACTCATGTTTGGGATCCCTATAAGCCCTCCCGGTACTTATCTCACTCTCTCTCTGCGGAATTTAGGGTATGTCAGAGGACATACCTTGCTCGAATTGTTATTGACCGTCTCATCTTTCGAATGCTATAGCTTTGGCACCTTCACTACGAACTTACTAACCATCCCTTCCACGGTGCTCGGAATCGTCACCATGTTTCTGGTGACGCTGCTATCCGAGGCCGTGAACGACCGGGCAATCGTATCCATGTTGGAGGACATATGGGCGCTGCCGTTCCTCGTCGCGATCTACTGCCTCCCTGCAAACCCCAACCAATGGATCTACTACGTAACTACTTTCCCTATCCAAATCACGCTCACTTCCGCTCATCACGTTTCACAGGGCTTGGCGACGGCGCTGCTCTCCTACCCCTACACGCACCCTATCCAAGTCGGCTGGTGCTCGCGCAACTCCGGCGCCGTCGCCAGCCGCACGGTGAACGCGTCCCTCTACAACATGTTCGTGCAGGCGAGCTCCGTCGTCGCCGCGAACATTTACCAGCAGGACGACGCACCCCGGTACCGGCGGGGCAACCGCACGCTCATCATCATCAGCTGCGTGAACCTCGCGGTGCTGTACCCCGGGACGAAGCTGTACTACATCTGGCGCAACAAGCAGCGCGACCGCATCTGGAATGCGATGACGCCGGAGGAGCAGACGCACTACCTGGAGACGACGACGGATGCAGGGAATCGCAGGCTGGACTTCCGCTTCGCGCATTAAGCGGAGTGTATTGATGCCACCGTTGCTACTTACGAATTATGACAGGAATGCCTGTATGATAGATGTTTACAACTTCTTTCATCACTAAAGTCCTCGGACTTAAGTTCATCATTTTCAGCCCGTAGACGAATGGCTCCCACGAAACTTGAGTAATACTTATCATTATTGAGATTCGACTGCTCGTTATTATTTCCAAAAATCAAGATTGTCAAATTGCGCCAGTCCATTTATCTGATGTCCGTTCAAACGCCGAACTCTCGCAATTGTCCTGTGTCCGCTGTGCCTGCAAACTTGAGAGACTCGGGTGAGTTCAGAAGACGGCAGGGCCTGTGATCGTGAATTGGGGACTGAAATTGCCCGAGTCGCCGAACACTGCACGTATCACACATAATAAATCAGGGAAATTCATTGACTACCAGGAATGCAACTCACAAACAATGCTGTAATCGATGTCCGGTAAGACCCAAGGGACAGTCACTTCAATGCGCCCGAGGAGGATAGAAAAATTCGCAGCAAGGACCACTGCGAGCTCAAAGAGTCAGATGAGATGTATCAGCAAAGAAAACATGCACGGCGTACAAGGCGTGGAAAGATCCCCCTTCCTCAGCAGAATTACACCCCTGGAGTTGGTGATATTGACCGGGGGTCAGAAACATCCCTGGGTACTTATGCGATCAGCCTCGACCCGATTACGATCGAGAGGTTTGCGAGCGCCAAAGGTGCGCACCAAGTAACATTATGATGTTGTCCGGTCGTCCACACCGTGCCGTTGTGCGGATAGAGCACAGGTGGGACATAGACATCGCGCTTCTGGGCGTTGTCCAAGATAGGGACAGCCCCGGTGAGGTGCGCGAAGAGACCGAGCAAGTACATGAAGAACAGGAGAGAAGTCGTAAAAAAGGTCGTCATGTTCATTGTTCGGAGGAGTCGGACAGCGCAAGTCTGAGTCTCTGAATGATCGAATGCTCGATGGAGAGCATTTTCGACGCGACGCCATCCGCTTTATATACGAGGACTCGCCAGGGTGCCGCTAGCCGGGTGAGAGGCCGCTAAATATATATTTAATAGCGGATGCGGCTCTGAATGGCAGCATATGCGCGGTTAGAAGGTTTAGAAGCACACTAGTCGTCAACTGACCGATATCCTTGTGATACCTTTTGGCCACGCTGTTTCATCTGCTGCAGCTGCCGTGCAATTACCGTACTTGCATGCACGTGGCCGTGAAATGCAGATCTCTTCACAGACTCGATGGATATGTGGCACCATATCCTCATCAGATTGTTATAATAAACACTGGCAATATCTTATACAATGCTGGAGAGAAGGAATACATGATACATGCGATTATAGGGTCTTGCTATGGTATGTATATCTTAGAGTAGCCTTCGACGCTATCGACCAAATAGGTGCTCAGTGAATGGTTCCATTTGAGAGAAGACATGACTGACCTTCGGCGACAGCATGGACACGAGTGCTTCGAAGGCTGGTGCACGAGACGCCAAGTTCTCGCGGCAATCGTCGCAAATAGCAAGGCATCTAATCCGAGGCCGCACACATAAGAGGACTGGTCGAAACCAAAGTACACCTACTCACCGACATGGCCAGCAAATGATATCTCGCGGTTCGACAGTACATATCACACAGTTGCGCCGACTCTCCGCTGATGGATCGTCCTGGTTTGCAAGCGTGCTTTTCTCTTGTCGCCTCTGCATGACATAAGAATCCCAATCTTCGACCGCATTCGGGCTCGTGGGTGGCGGGCCCCAGACACGAGTCGTTGGTAGCGACGACGCGTAAGCGGGGAAGAAGAAGTGTCGGTCATATGTGCAAGCAACAACGGTGCAGACGCAGATGTCGATGCGCGGTGGGAAAGGTCAGCATAGAGCTGGACAGTCTCGTCATCATCACGGTCTTCGTCAGACTCTTCGTCCGAAGTGCTGGGACTCGAGTCGTGTAGCAAGCCTGAGGTGGCGTCCTGTCCAGGATCAAAATCGTCCTCATCATCGCTCACAGGTTCCCCACGCAGGAACTGTTCATACGGATCGGCTTCAAGTCGAGAGAGGGCACCGCAGCTAAGTCGAATTTCTTGCAACCTTTTCCTTGTCCAAGCGGGTCGGCCGCTTGCCTCGCACATACGCTGAAAGCGAGCGCCACGCCCGCACGCATGCCCTCCACATGGAGATGAGGAACCTCGCGAGTGCCATATGCCACGCAATGTTCGCCACAGAATCCACCCAGAACTCTGCACGTGCCGTCTTGGCCTTCACGTCGCTAATCTCGTTTCTGAATCCACGCTTCGCCATCTTCCGCTTCCCGCGCACGTCGAAGGCAGGGATATGGACAACACACCCGAACGGTCGATCTCTACAGCACCGCGCTCCCGATCACGCGGTTGCATAGCTCCATTTTCACTGGTGCTGGACACGCCACCGACCTCGTTTCCGAGCCCAATAACGCTGGTAGCCTCCATACTCGCAGTACCAAGGCGGAACAGCGCGACGCCGAAGTCCTCATCCCACTTCGGCATCAGTGACTCGACGTGCCCAAAGAGAGGGTGAGTCACTGCGCCTTCAAGGAGCAGCTGCGTAAGGGCATTCAAAGCGATGGTGAGGATGACGACAACGACAAGGCCCGACTCTACCACGCAGGGAATATAATTCGTCAGCGGGTAAGCGGGGGAATTGACCCAGACGACCGAATGGAAGTGGATCAGATTTAGCACCGCGCATATTGTGGTAGGAATCAGACGCTGTCTGGCCCATCGCTGCTTCACTTCAAGACAATGTATCATGTGAGCTAGATCACGCAATGTCAGCTGAACAACTTGAGTCTCGTGCAGGACGAACAACGCACTTGGAGAAGAGGAAGCATCATCGTGATAATTACGTGTTTGTCCGGTCTGGACGGAACACCCTGGGTCTTGTCGGCATGAGTCGTTGGAGAGGAGTATATATAAAGCGTGAATGCGAAAGCAAACTGCAACTCGAATTAGATGGAATAATGGAGAGAATGAACGTGACGTACAAGATTGAAAGGAGAATTGTTGTTGTTCAGTCCCTCCATTCCGGTAGTTAGAGTTCCTATGCATAGGGCAAGACAGGCAGAAGTGAAAGTGAACCAGCAAATATCCTCCATCTGTTTCTGAGCGGCCCATTCACCGAGCGCCTGGAGCGATGCCCACTGCCACGATGGGAATAGATGAGAGGCCTGCAGCAGAATCACCAGCCAGATGACGAGGGCTTTTCCAAGCAAATAGATGGATGGTATACGAAAAAGCGACCGCGAGAATGTCGAGGACAGATCTATGGGAAACAGCGAGGCGAAGAGTATGTGGCGGAACGAGTAGCGATTGCGATGCATGCGCGCGGCTTGCAGACGGTAAGCCAAGGGTCGACGCGGCGGTACAACGATGTTTTGGATGCGATTCAGAACAAATGCCTGATAAATTTAGGTGATGTTCCGGGAACACAAGTCTGTGGTTTCTGCTCACCATTGCAAACAGACCTATGAAATATCCAGACGTCGCGAAGCCCCATGGACCCGGCAGCGTCACCGCTCCTGTGCCCGTCTCGAGCATCCGGGACCTGCGAGCACCCTCCGCGCTCGTAGTGGCATACGGAGGCCGTTGAAGCACTGGATCATCGCTGAGCACCTCGTCTAGCCGACGTAACCTAGCTAGTGCGCGGGAGGGAAGTGACAAGAAACGAGAAGCCAGACTCAAGCTGACGTTCATGAGAAGCGAGCGGTCTGAGGAGTTGTTCAGCAGGGCATCGGTGTCGGCCTGCATGGTGGTGATGGCATGAGAGAGGGGGGTGGAGAACGTCTCCAACGTTGGTGATCAACGGTCAATGGCAATGCGTTGTACTCTGGCCGATCATGCCGGTTCAACTTTATTCGGAGCTGTTCGGAGTTTCTGACATGTGTCGTGACTTGACGAACCACTTCGCCGAATCTGCAGCTGTACTTTGTGCCACATATGTTATTTCTTGTCGACAGTCTCATCTATAGTGTGACGTTGGTATATTCGGCCTTGCAACCAGACGTTCAGACGATCCACGAAACTCGCGTATAATATCCTATTCATGTACAGGTCGCTTGTTATGGAGGCCGAGTAGCGCATGCTTTGATGTGCACTTTTCTCAGAAGGGCACAGTGATTTCCAACGTATGTATTCGTTTTGCTGAAGTTTGTAGCTTAACCAACAGGCACTGTACGTACCACTCCTAATTGAACGGCACTGCATATATTTCGCGAATACTGCATTCTTCTCGTGTCATGGCAATGTCTGCACATAACAAAACCATCAACCAAATTCGGGTGAGCAATATCAATGCATCACTACTTGAGCATGTCCCATATTAACTATCTCTCTAAGACTGGACGATATAAGGTCACAGACCCGCACGTTTAACTCTCATCCTTACCCACCTACTCTCTGTACGGTCTATATTTCATTTTATACTCCCTGCACTGATGCAGTGTGGGCTATGGGCGTTGCTATGTAAGCGCAATACGGCTCCTTTCTTATAACTGAATCACGCTGCTCATCGTCGACACTCGGGACGATTTGCGCCACACGGATGCATCGGACTCTGCACGAATTTGCAAACCTTGTCCCGGAACATCTGTGAGCCACTGATGGTATCGTATTTCCTGAAATTCAATAGTTTGTGCTGCACAGTTCTTGTTGATGAAGCTCTCATATTTGTTAACGTTTCTGCACAATCAGCAGAGAGCGGTCCTAGCAATATGAATATGGCTGTTAAGAATTCGGTCCTGACTGACAGGCCAGCGGACCGCCCTGGTTGAACTGCTTAAGTTTTCTGACCATCCACTTCTAGCACACGTACTCCAGAAATTGAATGTGTTGCGAAATTTGATGTCATCTATGTTGAAGTATTGCTCTTCGCTATTTATGTTATTGTCGTTGTATATTATTAACCAGACTTCATATCTCAATTTAATATCTGCTACGAATGAATGTTGATTGAATTCTAACCACCCGTTAGATCTGCCGAGTTGTCTGTCTGTCCGTGTCGACGCGTCGCAATGTTTCGACGCGTCCTAGTCACGTGCTATGTACGTGATGCGTTCCGCAACTTCGAAGTTGTCGGCATCGTTGAGGCTGTCCAAGGCCTCCAGGTACTTGCACAGTCAAATTTTGTCATCTCGGGACTGGCGCTCCTCGCAGCGAAAGGACTTTGCCGACGCAGTCAATGGTCGCTCAAATCGCAACCTTAACTCTGAGCTGCCAGCTAGCAGTCGAGCACTTATGACGCGCCTCAAGCCCAGCCACCACTTCAAGGAATGGAGCAAAACCCAGGTGCGTTTGGAAGATCCCTGCTCGTTTATTTAGCGTTGAATTGACTGGAATGCCCCAGGTGGATGTGGTGAAGTTCCTATTGAAAGAGAGAAACCAACTCCGCAAAGCTGTATCGCGCTGCGAGGAGCGGCAGCGTCGAGAGGAACGCCTTAGAGTGGAGCTGCAAGTCTTCCAGTACTTCAACTCGAAGGGTTGTGCTGTATTCTCACTGCGGATACAATAGGCTCGCTCGTGACAGGCTTAATCGACTCGTTCGAAAGGTCGACCAGTCTGGGCTGCTGCCTACGCACATACGGGAGCTACGCGAAATTTTGCAGTGTCTGCCAGAGGCCGAAGCGTATGTAATGAAATAGGTTTATACCCTCTCAATTCTAACCGTTATTTTTATAGTGCCCCACTTCATGAGAAGCTACGACGTGCGTTTTAATAGCTCATGTTGCATTTCGGCGCTGCTAAGTTTTAGCAGAATACGAAACGAGGCGATTACTGAAGGTTCATGATCTCAATAGCAACGTCGACACACTGTAGCTATTGCAATGCGCCTTCGACCTCTCGAAGGCCATGCACATTCCCCGAATAGAACAAACATCTTATTTCAACCTTATTTGCACCTCAACGTTCCCACTGGCATATCCAAGAATTGCATGATAGTGAGCGGATCTGAGAACGAGGGTATACTACAAGAATCATTATTACAACGCAAAGCGATTGATTATGTTAGGGTGTATGTGCCATTCCGATAAATTACCCTTCAATTGAATCCCATCGACTCGACCGAACTAAAACAAATCGGGGTGCGTACGAGCCGTCGTGATATTAAACATAAGCTCAAGTCGATCTGCTTTTCGCGCCCTGATGGGTGTGACTGGCACAGGAAGCCAAGGCTGGCATGTGCATCATAGACAAGAAACGAGCGGGTGGACAAGACAGGGTCATCGGACCTTGGCCATAGCTGGAGACCTTCCTGTCAACACCTCCACCGTGCTTGTTCGCTTGTAAACCGTGTTTGTACTGAGATCAACGACATCCGTGGAGGAACTTATGTCGGCGTCTGTCGTCCCCGGGGCAGAGTTTGATAATAATCGCCGCAGTGTTTCCCCACTGATCTCCTCAACCCACACGCTGCCGTCACCCTCGCCGCTATCTTCCCTATTCCCATCATCTTCAAACAGGTGCACTCCCTGCTTCGCTTCTACCACAGCAGCAACACCTGTGTGTTTCTCTCCATCTCCGTCTGGTCTCTCCGGATCAGTCTCGCACATGTCCTTCTTCGACTTCCGGCGCCAGATTGTGCGCCCAACGCCCTTGACAAGCTTCCCAAGAGATGCGAACGCATCTTCCGCAGGATCTTGATTGGACCGTTCACGCTCCCGTTCCCGTTCCCGTTCAAGCCGACGCGGACGAGAGCGAGGCGGGGTGCGCTCCAGACGCGTTTCCTCGTGCACGGGCTCCCCAGGCTCAGCCTCGCGCACTTCCACAGGAATTTCTTCAAACAGCGGAGTGCCGTTCGCAGAGTAGAAGTACTGTATATCAAGGGAGCTGAGCCCGCGCTCACGGAGCATGCGACGGTGACGCAGGAGACGGGACCGGGCGGCAACGCCAAGCTGGAGGGAGGTATTGCGTTTGCGGGGTTCTGTGGGAGGGAGTGGGGCGAAGGTGATTTTCGGGGAGCCGGTGCGAGAGGGCAAGGTAAGGGATGAGGAAGAACGCAGGATGGATGGACTTGGGCTCGGGCTCGGATTTCGGCTTGTTTGTGAGCTGGTGCTGGGACCAGAAGCGGGAACGATGAGGTCGAGCGATGCAGGGTTGGAGTCGAGACAAGTGGACGTGGAGGTTGCTGTGGAAAGAGAGGAACGGGAGGAGTCGGGGACGGGAGGGATGAGCTCTAGGGGATGGTCGTTTGAAGATGAGGAGGCCATTGGCATCACAATTTTGAAGATTTTGGATGGGGTGAAACAAAGCTGTGATAGTGAGGTGAGATTGCCAGAATTATAAGAGGAGATGGTAAGGTTGTTGTGGAGAGGCGCAGTAACGAACGACGAGGATCAGAGTATTGAGGTGAGATGATGTTTATTGGTCGCAGGACGGGGAGAGCACAGCTCCAAGCTTGTCGTTGCCAGTGTGCAGAAGAGGGTCAAGATGTGCTGCCAGGTCGTGCTCAACGTTGGCGACTGCGACGAAGGTGATGCGACCTGTCCGACTATCTCTTCCGGTAGATCCTCCTTTCAGGAACAATGCAATCCCTTATGTAATATTTCTAAATGCGGCACACTTCTGCGTGATGTGACTTTCTATCACGTGATAGTCACGGTGATAACGCGTCATCTAGAGCTAGGTCACAGGCGCTTATGAAAACCAATCGACATGGCCAAGCTTATGAGTATTGAGCCCACGCTGAGATAGTTTGAATCTACATTGCTGTGGCTAAGATTGACTAGCGGACAGAAGTTCTAGGTAAGCATACTGCTGGTGTAGTAAACGTTGCCAGACTGTCCCTAGAGTCGCACGCGATTGGCCTTACTTTCATCAGTCCTCGTGGTGCGTTCGGAATGTTCTTCGTGCATTTGGCACTTCAAGGACAGCTGATACGAATTCTCCGTAATCACAGCCACTAGTCTGGACGCCGCGTGGGGAAACACTACTTTGTGGACAACAAGGAGCAGCTCATGTTGCGTGCCGAATCGCAAACATCTCAGTTTGTGGGCCGTAGACGGTCCAACACAGCGCAATCTCTCCTCAAGAGCGTCATATACCGGCACCATTACTCAAAGTTGGTGACTCCAAGGCGCTCACAACATGGGTACACGATCCTAAAGAATCCCCAACTGTCACTTTGAACCATTCTTGGTGGCCCGGCGTTGCTGAAGGGGACATGCTTCGCCTTTCGTCCAATAACATGCAAAGCTCGTCCGGTTTCCTTTTCATCGTGCCCAGAGATGAGGGATCTCTAAAACATCAGCTTCAGGTATTTCGCACCTCGTTGGTTCATTATACGTGTGTCATCTGATTGGTTTTGCACTAGATATCGGTGCCAAGGCCTGTCGCAGAAACGTTCGGCTTCAGGAATAATGGCGAAGCACTTTTGACGAAGGTAGGTTTCCTTCGGTCAATTTTTCGTTCTGTCCTCATCGTATTATCAGGTCGACAAAGAAAAGTGGTCCGCAGACTACGTCGAATTGACATTCCAAGATCAGTATCTGGGACGAAATGACATGTGGCGACTCGGTAACGATCTCGTCGGTCAATGTGTATACATGGAGCAAGAAATCTCGTTCATCGGTGTCATCACCGCCAAGGTGCAAGGAATATACATTAATGGGAATAAGGTTGGTAATACCATTTGCATAACTATTGATCTCATAATTGCGTCCAGGTGTCTGCTGCTTATGTGACATCGTCCACCAAAACAATATATCGCTCCCTGTCAGCAAAACTAACTATCTTCATCCAAGTCTGCCGCGAACTGTGGGAGTTTGCGGGGGACGGCGAGCGATACAACGAGAAGATCGTGCATTCGTTTCTTCCTGCACTATTTTCCAAATGGCGCGAGGCAGGCACAAACCACATTGTAACAATAGTGCTCATCTCGCGTGTGTACTATGACCTGTCTGAGATCGACTATGCCGCAGGTCCGTTAAGAGTGGATGACGAAGGGCGGTGGTACAAGGACTTCTTTAGAGTGATCACAGATCTGGAAGTACTCCATGACTGGAAGCCGACGCTACGGAGCCTCAAAGACTCGTTTTGGGCATTTCAGCGCGACGTCCTTCTATCGCACCACTGTCATCGCTCGGCTCTGTATCCTACATCCTTGGAGGCAGAAGGTTCTTCTGACCATGTACGACTCGTCGGACAACTCTCGTTCGCACACGATGGCCCATTGTTGGAAGCACTCAACCTCGGACTGAACCCAATGGAGACTCACTATATCGACCGCTCACTATCATTGACGGGATCTCTCACAATCATTGTCACCCCCGGGACGGGCTACTTTCGAGTGTCGAAACAATTACTGCGTCTCACAACGACGCGCC
The DNA here is from genome assembly GCA_001683735.1 of Grifola frondosa. Taxonomy (NCBI): domain Eukaryota; kingdom Fungi; phylum Basidiomycota; class Agaricomycetes; order Polyporales; family Grifolaceae; genus Grifola; species Grifola frondosa. The sequence goes on from LUGG01000018.1 coordinate 522,246, forward strand.
TTCTGGATCAGGGATTCGCAGTTGAACTAGTCTCTCTAGCGAAGCCACCACTTCACCTAAGTCCAATCTTCTCTTTCGAAGGCTCCGAGCCCGAAATTCGTGCGGATGCGAGCGGAAAGATCAGCTCGAGGGCATTGGATCCGCTTTGGGGTGGCAATGATGATGACGACACTAACGCAAACGGACAAGAAAAGAAAACATTCTGGTGGGAGCCGTTCTGGATGTCAGTATCATTCTGGGATAGACAAATGGATTTGCCATTCAGACAGGACCGGTAGGTGATTTGATATGTAGCTGTCCCACATTTTGACGTGCGCATTCTAGGTTCGTAGCTCGGGCGAAGATGCACGAAATTGAAATGCTGGGATTACTGGATCACGACGTTCTCTCTGGCATTCAGATCCCGTATTTGCCCTTTGATGATGATGATGTTCGCTATGCCCCCTTGATCACACAGGAAGATGCGGATAAATTTGACATGGAGGTGTTCGCTGCGAAACCGGATCCTACCACAGTCAGCCGCAATTCAATCGCCTCCTCTGGTAGCGCGCCTACTGAACTCAAGCGTTCATCGTCGAATCGTATATCTGATGTTTCGAAAATCTCGCCTATTGAAGAGAGCCCCCGCCGTGTCATCTCGGGTCCACCAGCAGAAGGGGACACGTTGGATCTCGAACAGCGACTTTCCGTCGCAATATCGACGAGCGGCTTGAGCACCTCTCCATCCCAATCTTCCATACTCTCCAACCGTTCAGCGCGTTCCCACAGAAGCACAATATCGGCAAGTCAGAGTACCCCACGTCCCCCTGGACTGAGTACGTCTCGCAGCTCAATCAAATCAAGATTAACGCAGTCATGGCTATTTAGCCCATTTCGCGGAGGACTCAGTCAGCCGGAAACCTCTCCGATCTCCGCATCAGCAGTGACTGGAACCACGACTCCGACTACTACAATTGTACCATCTGCATTGCAATCAGTGGCTTCCACTCCTGTTGCGCACTCGTTCATGCCGCGGTCTCCCAAACCCATGGTCATTAAGAATATACAGTCAGGTCATTCATTGCGTGAACAGAGTATAGACGAACAAGTTGTGACAAGTCATCGCGGTCCCCTTCCGCGGACTTCCCCGATCAACACTCCGCCGCGGGACGAACCGACGTTTGGAAAGCGGCGCAGCGCTACGATTGGGAACTCAGTAACCCACTCAACACTTTTTTCCTCTCCCGCGGTTCTTACCGATCCCAGCAGGCCCCATCTCTCAGTGCCATACACACAGTCAGCGCTTGCCCGCCGGTGGCAGCACATGTTCCCGCAGCCACTCTCGAAGCATGATATCAAATGGAAGTCGATGGTCACTCCCGCATGTCTGCCCTTGACTGTCGAACACTTTCCGGTCACATCCGAGCTCGAGACGTCGTACGATGTGTTCTCCTATGACTTCGTTGTCGACCCGCCAGAGATGCACTCGTTCCTTGTCAAACTTCCGACGGTGGTCGGAACTACTGACGAAGTGCGGCGTTCTTGGGCATTGGCTGTTATGAGGGGGATGGTGGCTCTGCGGCTAGCTCAAGGGTTTCAGTTCGTCCTTCGTCCGTCGAAGAAGATCGGTGATGACGCAGACGACGGTCTCAACCCAATACGCCGGAGTAAATCATATGTTGCGGAAGAAGATATGAACCCCAGACCTACTGGCGCAGCAGACGTTCTAAAGTTTCTAAACGACGCAGTGTACCTCGGGATGAGCAACGAGATCCATCGCATCTCGTACGGTGGAGATTCAATTCAAGTGAGACGATACGTGCGTAGGATACCGCGGGCACCACCCTTTGATTACAAATGTCTCATCTGGCCAAAATTTGGCGAGAGATACACCGAGCTGACTACGTCGTTCGTCTCGCATAGTTTGGAGAACTACGGCTGGAATCGGTGAGTACGCTGTTACTTTCTGCTGGACTTCTCACTGATGCCGGCGAAGACTTGACATGCTTATTGCAGGCTATGAGACTCAGTTCAACGAGTCGCTTCGTTACTGGAGGACACGTTTCGTCGTAATTCCTATGGATGAGCCCTCAAACATCAACGTAGGGCCTCCCGGTGAGAAACTTAACGAGGAGGAGATACGGCTCCTGGGTATGGACAAGTTAGCGGAAATGTTTTCCAAGGTGCGATGGCAGCCACCTGAAGATCGGGGGAAACCATCCCCCTGTGCGCTTCATTCCCACAGACCTTGGTCCTGCGCAATGCGTGCTGGACGAAAATGTCATCGCGCAATTAGATGAAATTCACGCTGCAGGTCCTTTGCGCAAGAAATCCAAGAATGACAGGGAAATCGGCGATATGTCGCTTGCTTCCGTTGCCAAAGCGATGCGAGAAGAGGATGGCGTCCCTATCAAAGATCATAAGTGGCATGGAAGGAAATATGCGAACTCCTTTACTGGTGCCGATCTCGTCTCTTGGCTCGTCCGTGAATTTGGCGACGTTTCGTCTCGGGATCAAGGTGTTGAATGCGGAGTCAGGCTCATGGAACAAGGTCTTTTTGACCATTGTAGGGGTAGCCACGGCTTTCTAGATGGGTAAATGCCTCCGGATCTTAACCTCTCATATTTGACTCACGAAGACTTTCGACCAGACATTACTTTTACGTCTTAAAGGGCGAATACATCATCCCCATGACTCCACGAGGTGGCTGGTTCCGTTCTTCACGTCACACTACAATAGATGAGGCACCAAGGGCGTCCCTATCGACTAAGAAACCTAAAAAGCGACTCTTGTTGAGTCAGAGTATGGTGATAGATATCGACCCGAACAAAGTATACTCTGTGTTTTATGTGTATCGAACCCCAGCCAACTGATCACTTATTTAGCGAAGCGATCAGGCCGAGTCTGTAATTCTCCACCATGATATTATTCAAAACCCCGCAACATGTTTTCATTTCGAGTTCCAATGGATTGGGACAACAGCGCGGTGCATTGACGACCTTCTTCGCCAGTGGAGCAGAACGATTGAGCGTTACGGCCTCAAACTAGTCGAAGCTTATGTGACCCAAATCAGCGACATTAGAGAGCATAATCCTTTTCAATCCTGCTTTCCGTTACCGCTCGCCGTTCCCCCACCAGTAATTTCGAATCTAGAGCAACGAGTTCCAGAAGGCTTGCAAACTGAGAACTACTTCGAATACGCGCTACTCGCAGATCCGGTTTCGTCCTGGATATCGAGGCAGCGAACAATTACTCCGATCAAGTGGACGTTGTGTACTCTTACCGACGCTCACCTTACAAGTATTCGCAATGGGTGCATCGTTCGGGTGTCGCATTTATTCAAGTTTTGGATGATTCTAGAGGGTTTCTTTTCTTGACGAACCCCCTCATGGCCCCCGGACGCATCGGCACGGCATTGAAGTATCAGAGACCTGCGACAGTGGCTGAAGAAATCCGTATCAAGCTCCATCAGTTCTGCTCCGATGCTCAGGCGCTCACTCGCTTTTATGACGATGAGCTGGCTCAGCTACCCCACGTTCCAGATGAACCCCCTCCGCTCCGGATCTAACACGACATGTCGGCTCAGTTCGTAGTCGGGCCTAACTCTGTCGCCTCATAGCGGAGCCAACTTATTCTCATCATCATGGCTATCATTAGGATACCGTTGTACACTCAGCTTCTATCTCTCACCGCTGGCTTCTGAGGCACCCCTGTTTGACAGTTGTACTGGAGATTTCCGGATTCATGATATCCTCATCGCTGAATCTGCAAACACAGGGCGACTTCGCGCTCCGCCATCTGTTATTGCGTGATTCATCCTCACCGATGGCGTAAAGGTGCTTTCACGGGGATGCATCCTGCCAAGTGGGCCATGCCTTACGATTCCCTAATATAGCTTCGACAACGTCTCGCTGCTGCATCGCGACTCTCTTGGTTTACTGCAACTGCTACCGAGGTCATCTAGCATCCACGCTTATCAAGAAGCCGCCGGTACTTATCAATTGCCACACACCTGTACCGCAATCTTGCCGCGCTCTATATACATCCGCAATCCATACCAGTTCTCCGTTATGTTTTCGTCGACGACGTTCTGCGTGCAGCTGCAATGTCCGGACGACCATTTGTATCTACAGGCCCACCTCTGCCATTTGCTGGACTACTTGACCTCCCCTATGACATCATCTTGGAGTTGTTCGCTTTCTTATCCACACCTGACTTAGTTCATCTCTTCAGCAGCTGCCGCACGTTATACGCGCTAACCCAACAAGAATCGATCTGGAAGCATCTTTCAGGCCTTTGGGGTTTATATGATATCGCCTACTTCGGTGGGCGATCTTTCTACACCGTATACACAGGACTGCTGCACACCTATGCGCCTTTGATCGGCCTCTGGGCGAGTGATCAGCCTTACACCGGTGACATACTTGAGTTCCGTCTGAAATCTGGTAGTGAACACCATACAGGAGGGATAGAAGGAGGGATATGGCGTTTTAGAGTCGTTGAGCCAGAAGAAGCTGATCGTCCGGAGGCACCGGAACTACCCAAATATTCCCCACTTTTCTGGATTGGTTTCTCTGAGCAAATCCCTCCGCACGACAGGCATCACGAGCACGCACAGATATCCTGTTCCTCCTCTCGCATCCATTTGGCATCCATCAATGTGATGTCGGAGACAACTCAACGCATCTTTTTGCATAGTCGCCAAGGACAATTCTCTCTCCCAGACTTTCCAGGTGCAGACACAGATGCGTGGCTCGATAAACACCGCTCATTTCCTCGTCTTCCGATAACCCCTCAGAACCGTATCGACCAGAGTGAACGGCTCCCTCAAACCTCGCGGCTGCGCTCTCCTGTCGTCTTCACAGTTCCGACTGATCACGTCAAGCCCATAGCAATCTCAGTGTATTGCCAGAGCGGTTGCCTACGCCGCCGCAGGCCGTTCCTAGGCTTCGAGAATCATGTCCCATTCCATCCACGGTACTATCCCTTACGCTCTACGGTCCGGCTAGGCATAGAGCCACGAGCGGAGCAGTGGAGCCCAGAGTCTTTGGTCGGACTCTGGCTCGGGTCGCATGGGCCGCACGGCACAGAGTGCCTCTATGTCGAGTGGGATGAGATTCAGTCTACGCTGCGTGGATGGAAGATCACCGGGGACGAGAACGTTCCTAGAGGGGCTCTGAGCTGGGACGTCAGCACTGCCAGGTTGTATCAAGTCAGCTCCACACAGAGTGACTTGTTCGCTCGGTCATTTGGCACGTCTCCCATTGCCCGGTTATACGAGGGCACAGGGACAGTGAGTGCTCGAGGGTTTATGTGGGTGTATCTATTACTTCATCGTATGGGTCGTGCTGATTGTGATGGTGTCGATGGTGTCATAGGCCGCATCAGCAGAACCATCTGTCTCTGGTCATGGGCGTAGACGAACCTGACGTCTTTCGAATTTTATGGGTAGAGGTTGAAGAGGTGTCCATGTACATTCGCTACAAGGGCGAGATTGCTGCGGGTAGGTAGAAGCACAAACACATTTACATGGTGTCACACATGGGTATTTTTGTTGGGATGTTGTTCATAAATGGGAGCGATTTTCTTGGTGACCAGCGGATGGCAGCGTCGAGATGTCGACCTTCGAAATGGATTGTGGTCTTCGCACGTGTGTGAGCAACTGAGCCCTTGCTAAGGATCGAAATGCGCACCAAAAACGTGTTGAAACACGGACCAATGCCTTCATGTTAGAACTTAGATGCACAGAACACAGTCTATTCGATGAGAATACGTCTAATTATCGACATGACCAGGACATGAATGTGAGCAATGAATCTTCGTAAACGAGGTACGACTTCTGTAGCTTCAGATACCAAATACAAGAGCGCGAGACGCGCTGCACGTTATCCGCTGGATTACTTGAATGCGTTGAAGTCTTTCTCGGATAACCATCGTAGATGATCATGTCGAGCCGCTGCTGCAGGGTTGGCAGCCCGCCTCAGGTGCGAATACCGATGCTCGGGATTCGTGGCGTACAACTTCTCCCAGTCATGCCGTTTGCCTAGCACAGCAGCCCAGTCCCCCTCGGTCCCCTCCGCTACTGGACCATAGATGTCGCTGGTCATCCCGAGACCCAGATGTCATATGCGGTGAAGGGACCCGTCTTCACTTCCTGCTTCTTTTCGTCTTCCTGTTGTTTGTCTTTATCGTTCGTGTCCTCCTTCGGCGGCGGCGGCGGCGGCGGCGGCGGCCTGACCTTCAAAGCAGGCGTCCTACCCGCCACAGCCATGACAATCCGGATGAGAGGTACTTTAGCGTCTTCGGGTTTCGTGAAATAATTGAGTTTGTACGGGTCCATGCTATCGTACAGACCCGATACCATGTTGGCACTGTACGTCTGATCGTTCTTAATCTGCAAGAAGACGACGCCCATGTTATCCACAGACAATGAGGACCCCTCGTAAGTGAAGGGAAAGTATGCATCAATGCCGCCCTGACTATTCGCGCACAGTACACCGACCCCGCGACAAGCGAGAGCGAGTAGATATCCGGGCGTAGAAGTTTGAAGTCGTGAACTTTGATGAAATGCGTGCAGTGGATCTTGGATTTGGCGAACGTCTCCCCCAGTGTGCGGTTCAGTGCCTTTTCCTTCTCGTCCGCGAATATGGCTGGCCTTGCCTCCAAGATGTTGTCATGTTGGATCTTCGACCCCTTAGAGTCCTCAGGGGGGGGCTTCAACCAGGCGCTCAAAACTGCGGTTAAGGACAAGACATGGGAATCCTCAAGGCGAAAGACCTGGTCGCGCGAGCAAGGAGGAAGAAAGGATACCGACAAGTTCGCCTATGTTTCCCTTGTGTACAGCAAACCCGTCCGCCACAAAGTTCAGCGCCTTGATAGGCGAGAATGATTCCATGGCCTTGATAGCTGCCTCCACAAGTATGGGCTCGGAAGCTGTAACTGTGCTCAAAGTCCGAAATCCTTCACCAACTTTGAGTGCGACTCGCATATGTGATTCAACTTGCTTCATCTCTTCCCCGTCTTGAAGGAAAGTTGTGGACATGAATTCAATGGGCAGGCGTTGGGAGAGACATGCGAGTGTCTCCGAGGGCCCTAGGGGATTAGCACCCCCTTCAAGCGCATGTCCAGGAAATCTGCAAAGTAACTTGTCCATAGCGAACCGGACAATATCATCGCGAACGCGATTCAGATCCTTCACTGCTGGCTTTCTCCTTGATGACGACTTCCCCTTTCTCTGCGATGACTGCGATGACGGGTTCGACGACTGCGATGATGGGGTCTCCTGCGACGACTCATTCTCCTGCGTTGACGTATTATCCTGCGGTGATGCATTCACCTGGTCGTCTTGGGGGAAGTATCGCGTAGCAAACCTATACAAGCGACGTTCCGTAAGCACTTCATAGGCGAATAACATACAGGTCACTCACAAAGGTCTACCATACGTAACCATGTGCGCAACCTGTGTTGCTTGTTCTAACGTAAATGAACCGTCTACTTCGATCTCCACGACAAACTGATCAAATCCGGTGTCGGTAAACGGCACGGGTATGGTAAAGACACCATTAACGACGCGCGCAGAGGAGTCGTATTCTCGGGCGGGAACGAATTGCGCGAGTTTGCCAGTCGTCGAGAGAAATAAGGCGAACAACCTCTCGCCTTTCAACGACCGCAGAACACGGCGAACCTCAGAAAAATAGGACCATCTTCCACGGGAATTACTGTGCTTGGTCTCGGACAGCGTATGCGCTTCATCAAAGGTGATGACAAGGGCGAGCTTCCGTGATTTATCGTCGCCGCGTAGAGCTTTCACCAATTCTCTGGCAGCGACGTTTACAGCTTCAGTTCCTAACCCATCTGGCGTTGGTGCAGCAACATTCGATGCATCATTTGCCTTGCCGGGGGCTCGGGTGTGTGTGAGCGAACATCGAAAATAAATCATGCATCGCTCCTACATACCGGATTTCTTGGGAGTTGTATGAATCGGGCGTCCACCTGCTGCTGCACTCCACTCTTTGTGCATCTGGAGAGAAAAGCTTCAGCCTTTCCACGTTGAGCATATACAGGAAAACGCGCACCTTCTCAGCTTGTTCTATAGCATCTTCGTAGAATTTCACTCTCTTGTCTGCTTGCTTCTCCATAGTCTGCCCCTCAGTCATATACGTCCTGAAGGCCGCTACATAATCTTCTCTTTCGAGCCCCTCTCTCTCGAATCCCTGTATTACTTCCGTTGTTTGATTCAAGACAGCAGTCACAAAAGCGTACGACCGACTCAGAGCCGTCAGTTGTGTAACATCTTCGGTGGGTCTGAAGTAGTCATAAATCACTGTATCGGATGGAGGAAATGCTTTGACCGCAAACTCAGTGGCCCAACTTATGAAAAAGGAGCTATAGACACACCTTTCTTCGATGTATATGATCTCAAGTTCATCGGGATTACCAGTTCTCTCTTCGCGAGCTCGTCCACCATGCGAGATTTGCCTGTACCCGAAGACTGTACGATGGCACTATAGTTCGCATAGAGTATGACTCCCGACCGGCTCGATTTATCGTGCGATCGTTCATACACATGGTTCATGTGGGACCATAATGCGTCGACCGCAGATCCTCTATATTCGCGTTCCCACGCCAGCTCCGTGACTAAAAATCGATGTCAGAGATGTACGTCGGAGAATGTGCAAGCCTTTACCTTTGGCTGCCGAAGCATCGCCTGGATCATCCGGCACATGCGAGACCTCCTCCTCTTGTGGCGGTGGTGCTGTGGGGCTAATCAACGCGCTAGATCAGTGGATGATAATGAGGACTTACGCCAGAATAGCGCTAGAACAAACAACGACGTGAGATGGCCGAACACGGTGGAGGACGAAGAGAAGCTTACACAATTCCCGAAGCTCCTTAAAGGAGCCGCTGTCGAAACAATTATCTATGATCGGAAACAGATCCGGATATTTGTCCAGCCATCCAATTACAAAGTTGCCACCGAATTTGCTGTGGATTTCTTTGCAGCCGAGCACCACCAGTTTTAAGATTAGCGAACGCGATGGGCGTATAGGAATTTGGCGCAGCTCTTCCATGACTTCTTCGTCCATTTTTTCATGCGACGTGCTGAACTTGAGACCAGTAACAGGAGAAAACATGGTCGATGCGGGTATTTCTGCAGCCTCCATTTCCTGAGCGTTGCTAGGACCAGACAAGTCTACCGATTGGGAGGCATCCAGGGTCAGAATATGACGATCGACAGGGCCGAGGGCATCCATGTCGTACATGATGATGTTCGACGACGTGTCACCCGTGTTTTGGGTGGTGAGAGGGCCGACGGGAGAGAAGAAGTCGCTTATGGAACTCTCCAATGGCATGGCCGCCGCCGATTGTGTGGGTTCATGGTCGGGCGGGGGTGAGTGGTGTGTGCCACCGATCGACGTTCGACGAGCCTTCCGACTCTTTTGTCCAGAAGGACTGTTTCGTCTTCGTTTGCTTCCGGTCATGAGGTGAAAGTGAGCGAAGGCTGAGGATGTAACACAAGAGTGACACCTTTAAGGGTATTTATGCGATGGTTGGTGGTAGAGTGGAGGGAGGAAGTTGTATCGCTGCATGTTCAAGTTGATACCTAGCGCGCCACATGTGATTACGTAATATAAGCGTTAAGTTACACCGGCGGTCCTCAAGGTGTGTTTCCTGAGGCTGGATTGTTCACACGTTATTTGACAACCTCCCCCGCAGTATGTAATCAGTAAAAAATATATTCAATATTTGATATGTTGTGCGTACAACGAGGGCGGAAAGCGTGGAATGCGAGACCAGGGCGGTGGGGATGGTGGAAGGGAACGAGGCCGAACGCGATGTCCCGATCCGGCGTAGTCACACTTGAACGGATGTGTGTGTTGTTTGTTCAACGGCGGAACAGTGCGACCGGGACTCACTGAAGGTAGGGAGGGCTAGGACAGCAGAGCACACGAACACAAACACAGCTCTGCGGGTGTGGGTGCGGTGATCGCTCTCGCTGAAGGTGGACGGCGAAGTGAAGTAAGTGTTGTGCGAGCAAGTTGCCAAAGGCTCGTCGGATCCGCATTTCCGTCCCGGATGCGCTGACTCGCGCGGTGCAAGACAGATGATAAGAGTGTATCGTCCACGTACCATTTTGAAAATTCCCATCAGAGAAATAGCGGCACCGAGTAGGCGAGGGACCTCTCCCGGAACTGACATCAAGAACTCCAAGTGTCACGTTAAGAATCGCCGAACTCGTCACTTAGTCTTGCTGAACATGCTCAGATGGGGGAGACCGCGACCGAGAACGATATCCCCGTCTTGGGAGGTTAGATCATGCAAACGGTGCCATCCCTATTCGAACAAGCTGTTTACCCGATGAAGCATGACGATATGTCTGGGAAAATCAGGAATTCATACTTTATCTGTTCAACAACGCTTGATATCCGGAATTAATAATTAAATTCGAGTATTTGCTCAAGGCACTCAGAGCTTCAACAGTCCGATGTTCGGTGAGTGCACGATACATGTGCTGCGTGATCTACGCACCACGGCGGTTCGACGTTGAAAGGAATCTATAACACACTTCGAAGAAATAAGAAACTCACCTGAACCGGCGATATGCCACACAGCCATGGCCCGGATACGCGCACCGCATCCACAGAATCAGCGAACCCAAATATGCTGTCCAGCTACACATCCCCAGTGATCTTCTGTGCTGAAATTTGATTCGTAGCCTCCTGGTAATCGAAGAGATGGTCACCGAACCATACTTCCTCTAAGTTAGACATGCGCCACTAGGATGCTGAGTTACTAATGCTTTTAGATGGGTCCCGCGATGGATGTTAAACGCAATACGTCGCAAAAGACTCTCATAGAAAATCGAAGGAAGGATGTGACCATATCAGCGAGTTTCTAGTTGGGACGTCGTGCGTGCGGGGCACCCATGTCGATAGTGCGGGAGATTTCTTTGGACCGGGTACATTACGAAGGCTTAGTTCCCATGACAGCTGGTGGCGAGATGTCCTACTGAGTAGAATGTAGCGCGGCGACGCTTTGAGCGAATGACGGGGAAGCTTGAACGTCGATGCTCTTCTGGAAGGAAGATAGAGCATTCCGCCGAAGATCCTAGGACGAGCACGTCTCTGTGAGGATATTCATAATTTTATACTCCGGAGGGCAGCTGAATGGGTAAGTCGTTCACAATCCTGAAGAAGCAGAACAACTTGCAGGAGGGATCTGTGACGCCTAACGTGAGCGAAGGTCTCACAAGAAGCTTGCTTCGCGGTCGATGAGGGAGTGGTAAAGGCTGCAACAAACGCTGAAGAAGCTGACAGCATATCATTTCCGGCCAAGAGTAAAATATTTCACGCGACGCACCGTGGCACGACCGATCCCTGGCAGTTCCAAATCTCTGAAGAAAGACTCTAGTGTTGGACATGTATGCTGATTGCGACAATGCGAGCTGCTAGGAAGTATGTCTCACCGCAGACTCTGGAGACCAATTAATGGCAATTGCATGCACACGCTCAAAATCCGCCAGTGACTGCAAGTGCTTCGGTTATGTAATAAATGTGTCTGTATTTGGCAATTGTTGTGGTTCGGCAACGTCTTTTGTTCTCCCAACAATGTCCATGCGCTCGGATGGAAAACAATAACAACGCGCACAATACGTACGCCGCCTATGAGACAATATAAAGTCTCATGTGGCTCAGGTTTCAGCCTTCATTTTTTGGTGCTGGGTCACCCTCACTATAGACCTGCCGCGTTCGACGTTCTCGCTGCTCATCGCTGTCCCCGCACACTATCCCTGTGATTATTAGTCGATCTTTCTGAAATTACCAACATAATGCTGCCTCCTCGTGCCTGTGAGTGGTTTCCTTTGGACATCGTTCTTTTCAACCTCATCACGCCCGCCAGATTTCTTCCTTGGCCTCAACGCTGTGCGCGCCCTCAGCATCATCGCCCTTCTGCTCGTCTTCGCCAGCAGTATATTCGTGTTGGTCAACGACGTTGAAGCCGTGAACCGATTTACTGCGCAAGGAGCCAATGCAGATATGCAGGACTGTGATTACATACAGTACGTAATCCTATCGGCGTCCGTTTTGGCGCCACACTAACCGTGGCTCCATCATCTCCAGAGATAGCACTGTTCCAAATCAACCAGCAGGTGCTTTCTGGGCCGTAGTCAACCGCCTGCTCATTATCTTCCAAGTCATTATCCTCATCCTCTCGGAGATCGGCTGGCCCGCAGCATTCTTTGACCGCTTCTTTCCCGTGCTGGGAAACTCCTTCGGCCTCGGTGCTCTCGGGATCTTCCAATGCCTCATCGGCGCCACCATCCTCTCGCATCACGTCGACGACTTCACCCTCGTCGCGTCCTTCTTCCTCTTCGCGCTTGGCTGCCTCAACATGCTCCTGGGCCTCGTGTTCCGCGAGAGCGCCAAAACGCGGCGCTCGCTCGCCTCCTGGCGCGCAGAAGCCAAGGGTGTCCTGCCTTCCTCGCGGGACTTCCGCCCGCCATTCGCACGCCCATCCTCCACGTTCGTCTCAAGTATATTCAAGGGCAGCAACGATAAGAGTGATAAAACACGGGACTTGGCCGACGAGTTCGGGAAGAAGGGATACGGTTTCGGCAGACAGGGCGAGAAGGCTGCGGGATTGAAAGGTGCGTTCACTTGGCACATCGCATTTCACAGTAGCTGACCCGCCATGCTAATTTCAGGCTTCCTGATCTCCAAGCCGCTGGAGAGTCTTCCTCGCTACGCACCGCCGCCACAACGGCCGCATTCTTCCCGCTCAGGTTCTCCTGAACCTACCTTCAAGTCAAGTCCCACGGCCATTTGACATGGACGTGCTCTACGTTAGACATAACGACTCACGACTGCTCAAACTCTCGGGCATTAATGTCCGCACGAGACGCTCTTGGACGTTCACTAAATGTATCGATATCTCGTCCAGCTAAGGACTGTATTATTTGTACTATACAATAGGTTAATCATCTTCCATTGTGCCTATACCTGTGCGTGTCGGTGGATTCATGCACCATCCGTTGTGGTACTTGTGGCACTCAGTAGTTGCCCATGACATGGATGACTTCCTCCGGTCTTCCTCAAGCTTGCCGACACAATGCGTGCGCGCGAAACCGTGCAACAATGGCACGCGCGAGCCTCTACAATGATGAAAGAAATACAGCTTGCGATTAGCTTTTGGACGTGGAGAAGAACGATTGTGCATGCGATCATATCGACTGCCAGAGTTGAAATGGATCGCCAATTGCTTGTATTGAAGATGAAAGAACATGCTCGAAGCAATGACATAGAAAAGGAGAAACTAATAAGAGCGAATACGAGGTTATCAGAGGTTCTAAAATCCGAAGTAATCCAAAAGCAGGAAATGATGATTCTACATTATAATTGCCACCCTGAAAAGAACAGCATCAGACATTATGTCGATCCCAAAGTGGGAGAGAAGAGACGCACAATTCATTCCTCCCAATGCCAACGCGCAACGTCAAGATACCACTTCGGTCGTTCGTCGACACCCAACGCCAGTCCAAGCGTCTCGATAACGTCCTCAGGCGGAACATTATAAAGCGTGAAGTTCGTGTACAACGAGACGATCATCATGTCCTCATAAGCTTTCAAAACCGATGAAATGACTTGCAGTGCACCGCCAGGGAATTGAAGTCCGTGACGTCCAGCGATGTGCTCCAAAGCAGTCTGCATAGTCGCAAGCATATCAATCGAATCCCCGCGCTCAGCCTCGTACTCCAACCTATCTGCCTCGTCCTCAAAGACGTCGGGATCGTCTGCAAAATCATCCGGATGGATTACCTCCAGACCATGTTGTTGCGCATACTCCATGAGGAAATCAATGCGGACGGGCCAACCATAATGAAGCATGGGTGGGTTCAACTTTTGCTTCTTCGATGGGACCAAGCCATAGGGAAGACGGTCGAGCGGACGCGCCCCCAACACCTTGTTCACAACCTGAATCATATTATTAGCATGCTTCAATCGCGGCGGGATTGTATACATACCTCAGAACTGTAGATATCAGAAGCAGGATTATAAGGGACCTTCAATTTCCTCTTCCTGCTAACTTCGGGACGTTCGATGGTAGGGGTAGAATATCAGGAACGCGGATGTACACGGTACTATAGTCGATGAACATCATGGGACGGACGAGGTCGATGTAGAAGCGGAGGGAGTTCAAGTTCGACTCTTGTAGGCATGAGCACGTGATTGATCGAGCCACAGATCTACAGCTGCGATCGCAATCTAGAAACCAAAACCATTGTCCGGCGTGGCTCGTGTGTGGTTATGACTTTTATGAATGTTGCCGTGGCTCATCCTGCACGTAGATGGAGGTTCCATGCTTCTCCCGAGATATGTCTCACTAATATCACACACATCCGATTGTGGCACCATGAATTTCGAGAGAATGTGGCTCCGGCTTCTACCTTCATCCGGTATGGCTCGAGTGTGGCTATGTCCTACATAGTGTCGCCATGGCTCATTCTTTGGGTGGCCATGCCACATGTTTGGCTTGAAAAATATGCATATAAATATGTCGTCTCATCGTCTCCGAGTCCCCAACATTCAACTCCTCACAGCGCAATAACACCATGGTTCAGAAAAAGTGAGCAGTATCCCCATACACGTACTGGTCTAGATATCACTCAACTGCTTTGGGCAGATGGAACAAGGACGCTCCGATCGTCCTTGAGGATCATTTGGTACACATCCGCGATCTCGTTGACGACGCTTTCCAGCAAAAATACGAAGCAGGCTGGTATCACCCCGCAAACCATGCACTTACCTTCAATGCTTTCCGCACCAGCTCAAAGGGTGGTATGCTGTCAGTGTATCCGCAAGCGAAACTTTCTCTTCTTGGACGCCAGAAAAGGGAACGACGCAATGTGCCAGAAATGGCACCGGCTGCCGAAGCTGAACAAGATGTCGGTGGTAAAGAACCGGAGGAAGAACAGGGCGCCGTGCCATATGAAGAAAAAGAGGAGCCCTCAGGTTCGTATTCTATTCTCAAGCTATATGATGTCATATCTCATGTTTCATCTAGAGTCAAGGTCTGCTCATCATCATCATGACAGGAGCTCTGAACCAGGCGACTCCGGAGACCGTGATGATCCGAAGTCCCAATTTCCCGACTTTGTGGTCATCGAGAAATTTCCCTCTAAGCGAAATTTTGCGGTGTTCGTCGTGGAAGTGAAGCCGCCACCCCCGGATTTCCACACAATACACAAAGAGTCCGTCAAGAAAGTCAAGGTGGAAAATATCATGAAACGTGCGGAATCGCAAAACGTGCAGCAAGCACAGTTTGCTTTCGCAGAGTTCCCGATGCAAACCGTTGTCCACATTTTCTGCATGGTAGCCACTTATTTCCGTGTCCTCACGTTTCATCGTTCCGAGTTGCCTGAGATCGGGGAATATTGGCCACGTACACCGAAGTTCTCAGCTAGCGAGATGAGTTCTCACCAGATGCTGGCAGGGCCATACATCATACCTTATCCTTAGAAGGGATCCCTGATACATGTACCGCTGTAATTAGAGCCTGATCCAATATATCATCAAGCTCTTACATCCGCAGGCCACTCCCTCCATATATATCGGATCCCTCTCCCCCCGGCATCTCTCTCCCTCGGCATCTCTCTCCCCCGGCATCACCTCCGTCGGAGCTGACATCTCCCGCCGGGCTCGTGCACCCCGCCACGGCGCTTGTGCGCACCGACACCGGTGCGCCTTCCTGACGCATTTGGCATGTCGCGCTCGTCGTGTCAGGTGCGCCTTCCTGACGCATTGGGCATGTCGCGCTCGTCGTGTCAGGTGCGCCTTCCTGACGCATTGGGCATGTCGCGCTCATCGTGTTAGGCGGCGCACACGAATGCCTCATCCAATTTGATTGATATTTTTTGGATTTTGAATATGTTTAGATATGTTTTTCCTGACAAGTTTTCGACCGTTTACGGAAATTTCAACCTCGAAACCTGTTGTACATTTATGGAAAGATTCGCGTAGGCGCTACTAGTCAAGATCGATGACAGATTCTGTCAAATGTCCCTAGATGGAAGTATATGCAGAACCAAAAAACCAAAAAACCAAAAAACATAGAAAACGAGCGGATGAAAGCGCAGACAAATCTACAGCGTGATTTCCGAAGTGTCGTCCGGAAGACCGATCGCGGCATTGGCAATGCGGGTATATTCTTGTACCCCGGCCCAGGATTTCCGACAGAATTCCCGCATATCTCGATGAAGTTCTGCTTGACGGTGGGCGTACGCGAACAGACCCTCTGCAAGGGCATCATCAACATCTACACGACGGTCTGCTTGGTCCTCCCACCACAGGGACTGCCAGGTGTAGAACGCCATGACCCGCCGCATCTCCTCGAGAAGAAGATAACATTCTTCCCACCAGCGAGATGCACGAGCACGGGATTTGCACCATTCAATGCGGAGGGCTGCGTTAGGTAGATTAGAAT
Organism: Grifola frondosa; assembly: GCA_001683735.1. Lineage (NCBI taxonomy): Eukaryota > Fungi > Basidiomycota > Agaricomycetes > Polyporales > Grifolaceae > Grifola > Grifola frondosa. The sequence continues at coordinate 538,707 of LUGG01000018.1, forward strand.
GATTATTACGAGTTGAACCGAGGCTCACCTTCTTGTGTATCTTCGGCTTCATCAACGTTCTCAACCTCACCTCCTGCCCTCACAGCACCCGAGCGTTCAATGCGCGGGGTCTTCCAAATCCACGAGAGCTGAACACGATCCCTCGAGATGTTCTTATCTTCCTCAAAGCCCTTGATGTCTTGCGGGAGCAATGGTCGGAGCGCAATGTTCCAGCCAGACGTCTCGAGTGGGGTGGCAAGAGCTTCGAGGGCAGCATACGCTTTGCGATAGCGGTCAGCGTCCGCAGCGACCTTCGCCTCAACGGTGGCGATCGTGGTGCGAGCTCGAGTATTCTCCCGTTGGCCGCGGACGAACCTGTCCTTATATTTGTACATATGGGTGCGCAACCGCAGATGGCGTCGCAAGTCGTCGAGTGTTTCGTGTGCTTGGCCGAACCGTAATTCCCATTCATGTGCGAGGAGCCGAGGATTGCAGAGGAGCTTAGTGAAGGCGGTCGAAGGTAATAGCAGTGGAAAGTTCTCCGCAGAAGTGGGAGAAGAGTTTTGCGTCGACGCCAATACTTGAGCACGAAGAGTAGCGACACCGGGCATGTAAAGCTGTTGTATGTCTGCCCATGCTTCGAGCTGACGCTGTAACATGTTACGGCGCTCCTGAATTTTGGCACGTTGAAGGTCCGTTGAATGTTGCCCAAGGGCGCTGACATCAGTATTGAGGCGTCGCCTAAGAAATGAGTCAGTATCATTCAAGAGGTGAGGCTATATCACATACTGCTGTTCCTCGAACTCGAGACCGGCAGCAATCATATAGCTTGTGGAAGCCTTCTCGTGTACAGTTATACTCTCTCCGGATGCAATAGCAGCTGCCTCTTCCTCTGCGAGGCGAAGACGGGCAGCTGCAAGTGTTATACCTGTAGTTCCATGATAAGTACATTATTATAGCGACAACAAAACAGAAACTTACTAGGCCGCGTGGCGACGAAGGGGTTACGTTGAGCGGGATCCTTCTCCCATTGCTCGACCGCCTTCTTCCATCGTGCTACATGTTCTACTGGGAGGGCGGCTTCGAACTCCTGGAATGCCAACATTTGCTCATTTCGTTCCTCAACCGCTTCCTTGATCTTCGTTAGAAGTACCCGAGCTAGAATCAAATGAGAATCAGTATCGACGGTGGCAAGATGGCAGGGTATACGTACGGAGCTGAGTGCACTTACGCCAGTTGTAGTCACCGAAAACATCATCAAGGAGGTCGTGGCGAGCACCCGGACCCATTTCTTTGGTACTCGACGCGAACGGGTTGACAGCTGCCCAGCCGCGCTCAACGGCCTCACCATCGGTGCGGCCAACGTTGATGGTCAAGTTGAAGGAGTAAGCAGTTTGGCAGGAGGTCTGGTGTGCAGGCAGATGAAACTTCGGAATGAGGAAGGTTATGGTGCCGTGTTCCCAATCGAAGGTGTGCTCGTATTGCAAAAGGCGTTCCCAGATGTGGCGGGACCATTGACAAGCAATATCATAGGAAACGGCAACAGTGTTCGTGGAGTGACGTGACATACTAGAGAAAAACAGATAGTCCATGTTGACGTATCTAAGACCGGATCAGTAAAATCCGTGTGTGCAGGAACAAGAACGCACCTTTCGCCCTTCTGTAGGTCACCAATAGATGAAGGCCTCTTCATGTCGTGGCGCGTGCATTCAACGCACGCGATGCCGCTGGCATCCGTACCTTGCGAGCCCTTCATGTGAGCGAGTTTGAGGGCGTCGTGATTGTTACACGTGGTGCTCTCTTCGAAATGCAAGGTGCCAAACATGTCGAGGAACTGTTTGTACTTTGTCGTCTCAACAAAATAGGCGTATCCGTGATTTAGGCCGGGGTCTGCGCTTTCAGATGATACTTTCTTGCGCTTCATGCGAAAGTTTGCATCGAGCCCGACGAACAGGGTATATAACCATCTAATATAAGTAGACATGAGATGCAGGTTGGGCTAAATGACTACGAAAAACCGTGCTCACCTTGTCTCAAGGGGGGCACTCTCCCAATCATCCGGGATATTCTTCCCAGGATGCGGACATGCCGGACACAACACCGCACAGCTACCTTCCTCAGTCACTGCTATGCCAGCCGGATCGTGTCCCCTTCCAGCTCGCTTGAGCAACTTAAGATGGCGCCACATGCGGATTAAACGTAGGAATGTAACGTATCGGTCCTGTGAAGCATCATTCAGAGTCCGAAGGGATTTGGAAGGCGCGCACGGAGACATACCTTCGGGGGATCAATTCCAGTATTGCACGTTCGGCGAGCTAGCGTCGAGTAGTATTCGAAGGCAGAGACCTTCGATTGGTTGGATAGAAGGTGAAAGGATTCGAGGACCCTAAAAGTTGCTGCAGATTTGGGATAAACGGACGTCGCAGGTAAGAGGCGAGCACGAAGTAGTTGCGTGGTTCTTGCTTTGGCTCTGTCGCACCCACAAAAGTCTAACGCGACCTCATGAATGCCTCCGACATCGATGATGACAAAGTCTTTCACGGAGTGTACTGGGTTTACGCACGCCTCGCCTATTGGATGGCCTAGTTGGATCCGAATGCCCACGTCACGCAGAATAGCTCGCCGAAAGTGAGTCTTCATCCACCGCTACAGCACATGTTAGTACTTTTATCACACGACACGAAAGCCTACTCACCGATATGCGATGCAAAGGATGTCGGATATGAACGTCCTTTGTACACTGACCACAGTAAAGTGATAAATCGTGACAGTCTTCGCAGCGGAAGAGGTTGCCATCTGCTTGACATTTGGCACATAGATCGGTCGCCATTCCACAGCGTCCTTCAAGGCGAATGAGTTCGTTGAGGTATTCAGGTATTTCTGGTATCCATTCGCGCAAGGGATGGTCCTAAGGTGAGAAGTTAGAAAATGACAGTAAATTCGAAAGGACAACTTACACCGGCAGTCCTCTTGCGAGGCTCGTGACGATCGTCTTCAAAGGCGTCCAGAAAGTAAAGACCGTCCGCATCCGCGCCTTCAGCTGCCAGTTCATCGAATAAATCGTAGTTGTCGAAGCTGCCATCAGCAGAAGCAGTAGGGGCCTCGTCAGCGATGCGACTCCGCTTTGAGTGGGAAGGGAGAGAATAGTAAGTCGTGCTTGCGGAGATATTACTGAGATGTGAAGTATAAGACGTGTGTCGATGAGTCGTCGGAGAAGAAGGGGAAGGCAGTGAACTAGCTTGCTGCTCAACGGGGACATCGTGGAAGACGAACCCGCGCGGACGTTTGGGCATTTTTTGCAGTAAAGACAGAAACAACGCCTTAACCCGCTTCAATAGCTTAAGACTAGGCATGGTGCGCCGGGCGGTGGTGAGAAATGCATAGAAAAATGCAGTGGGTGCTCTGTGGAACCGAGCACAAGTCAGCACAGTTGTTTTCTGCCAAACACTGAGAGAAAATTTTTGTAAAAATGGAAATACTTGGTCCTACTCTAAATAAATGGGGAACCGAACCAAGGTGTACGGCTTCACAGTTTCATCCAAATCGGATATCACTTGGAGATGTCAGGAAGTGCTGCGCTCACGATCAGAAGCGACTTATTTAAACGTACGCCAAACTCCCGATCGCTCGTTGCTCGGCATTCTTTTAAGCAAGCACTTGGAGACGTTAGAAAGTGCTTTGCTCAAGATCGGAAGTGACTTACCCAAATGTATAGATCGCTCGTTGCTCGGCATTCTTTTTAAGCAAGCACTTGGAGACGTTAGAAAGTGCTTTGCTCAAGATCGGAAGTGACTTACCCAAATGTATAGATCGCTCGTTGCTCGGCATTCTTTCAAGCAAGGCATCATCCGTAGCAGGATACGCGTGGAGTAGCAGGATACACGTGGATGGTCAGGACGCATCTGTACTTGTTTTCATCTGACAATTCTAACCGCACAAAAAAATATTACTCACCTGCCTCCGTCTGAGAAGTAACATATATTCCATACACTGAAGACCACACTGAATCAAACTAAAAAAGATGGAGAACGTCACAAGGAGATATATTGATAATTTAGTAACTACCCTACCGATGAATATATAGAAGCATGACACTGCGCAGACCCTCCGGAACGTCCTTCCATCCCGCCAATCACCGGCATAGACACATAACTAACCCACACCACAACAACCCAGGGTACACCCGCAACAACCCAAGGTACACCTCAAAACATCTCCGCCACAAGCATTGCGCGGTAATGGCTCCCCGCGATGGAAGCGCCACGCAACCCACGTCACCTGAATCGGCACACAATACCACCCTACTGACATGATAGCGCGCCACTCACGCGCCACCCACCACATGACCGCCAACGCCGAACGCAACATACCCCACCCGCTCTACTGAGGACATCGCACTCTGCGTGACTACTTCACACATGTCCACACTATCCGTACCCCATCCCTCCGTACAATCCCACACAACGTGCACATCGCTCAGCGCGACTGCTGCACCCATCCGCATTATTACCATCCCCCCCTCCGTATGCCCACACGTAACATCCTAATCACAACGCACATCAGCCATAGACCCGCATACACTCATGATTACATGTCCAAATGTGCACTAACACACCTTCAATACTATCACCTTTGTCAACTAGCACTACTCATCTACTCCTCAACCCATGACAGCCCCATTCCCGGACGTTTACCACAACTACCACTTCCAACTTGAGATATTCAGAACGGGCCATGCACAGCGCAACGCCCTACCTGCTTCACATGTTAGCCAGGACGTCCACGACGCACCACGAAGACACGTACCGCAAGCCAGCTACATCGGCTCAAGAGCCTAGCACATCGGTCACCTACTTTGTGTATGAGCCTACGAGTGCGATGCGCACGAAGAAACATACCTGAAGATATCCACAATAGGCAAAGAACCTAGTCTTCTGCATCCCCTGGTCATAAGTTAGCACGAGGGCTGTACAGCACACTATCAGTGAAGGCACGTACACCCCAAACCAACCGTTGCGCATGGACCTACAAGGCTCCAAATTAGCCACGCTGCGAAGATTCAACATCATAATTCGCACCTCGTGAAGCGACGTTCATGCGACCATCCAAATCGCCCATCACCCCGAGCACACTGACGTCAATCGCAGTCAATCAACAAGACCCCCCGCATATCGGGGTAGGACAGCAGCTCTAGATGAGGACACACCTTTTCGAGTCAAGTGGTAACTACAGAATAGCGCGAAGTCAACTGAAAGCCCCACTACGCGTTCCCTCACAACATGGATCCACTATTCACCATGAGGGGCCCACCATCGCAAGTTAACCCGCACGTGAGGGGACAGGGCCTAAGCACCCATCAGTGTCCGTACTTATGTTGACGGAGCCCTCCGCAATCAGGGTGTCGGACGATTGCATCACGGATCCCAGAGGTGCTGCTCGGTACTAGACGGTGGTAAGAACATAAGCAAGCAGAGAGCATAGAAACACAGCTAGTGGCAGGCGGTAGGAGACGAAGAGCAGATGAGTTTGCGGCACGAAAGGCGGAGTGTTATATAGAGTTACAGTAAGGTTCAACCAGTTCATTGATTTAGGTTCAACGTCCGCTGACTCGGACCATGCACGAACCAATCGTTTTACGGATGAATGTTATTTATAGCACATCGTACGATCTCTTTAATCTTATACGCTCAAGCATGATTATCACCTGACCTTGCGCGTCGCGTCCACTCCGACTTTCTCGGCCTTATACTCGATGAAGGTGTGCTCCACTATCTCATTTAAGCTACCTGTTATTCATTAACTCTTACTTGACTTGACAATAATTGTGTATATATCTGATCCTTAGACCTCACATCCGGTCTTCCAACTACCCGGCTCAATATATCTTTCTTTATTCTTACATTAGTTCATGTGAATTCTGGTGATATATCGAAACAAGTATGCCTAGTAATACAGTATTACTTTATCTATTCTTATGTTCATGTATGTTGCTTGGAGAAGGCACACCGAGATGAGCACGACTGGCAACACTGCAGATTTCGCTATTCCACCCTCCACATTATACCATCATCGTGCTCGTTGTTCCACTAACTACACATATTGTGTAGGGTCCACGCTTGTTGCATCTTCATTCCCGAATGCAAAGAAGCAATTGCTGTATTTTCAAGAGTGAATTGATCGGCGGCTGCACTCGGCGCTATTGTTGGGCACCTTCAGATGAGTGCTCTTTCAGTGACGGTATTAACTGACTTGAGATTCTGTTATTCTACCTCTCTACATTATACCACCATCGTGCTCATGGTTCTGCTAACTGAACATATTGTGTAGGGCCCACGCTCGTTGTATCTTGATTCCCGAACGCAAAGCACAATTGCTGTACTTTCAAGAATGAATTGATCGGTGGCTGCACTCGGCGCTATCATCGGGCAACTTCAGATGAGTGCTCTCTGGGTGTTAGCTCACTTGATATTCCATTTACCGTTATCATACTCATTGATCTGCTAACCCAACATGTTGTGTAGGGTTCACGCTCATCCCCTCCATGCGTCTCGTCATGCCCGAACGTACAGTATTGCTGTACTTCCGGGAATGAATTGATTGGCAGTGGCTGAACACAACCGGCGCTCTCCTGGGTCAACTTCACCTAGGTGCATTCTCCACGTTAGCTAACTTGTAGGTTCGTTGCACTCACTGTTTCATGACCTTCATCACATATGAATATGTGACCTTGCACACCACTTCAGAGCAATGTCAATATCTACATTATGCGTTATCCTCCATCTTCATACATTCCCAGATCATTATTCACTCCGCAATTTCCTCTTTGTGGTGTCGACAATATCCTACCTTCCACAACATTTGTCCTCTTTATCCTTGCACAATGTCTCGTTCTGCCCTCTGTACGTACATCAGTATTATGTTCAGGACTTGTAATTGCATACCCGCCCTTGATTGCTACTACGTTTGTACCTCAGTTCAGCTATATGGCAGGATATGTTGAGTTGATCTGCCACCGTTAAGAAGACACATCTCGAGATTTAAAACGAGGATTCACACGGAAACGATATGCACCAAAAAAACATGCGATTGATTTCTAATATGGCGGTGCGGAGATACAAGAAACGCGCGATCACTATGGGAGAACGACAATGCGAGAGGCACAACTATGCGATGGGGACAAAAAACGCAAGAACAAGATACAGACGACAGGGACGACTATGCAAGCTTTCAAGAAAAACGACACGCGCAAGAGGACTAGATACCAGCGCTACTCCCCCTCTCACGGCAGCACTGCAACAGTTCCAGCAGCTTCAGCGGCGTCGAAGGCAGCCTGAGCGGCCGATCGCGAGCTATAGCGCTGGTAAATGGCATAGCTGACGCCAGTCACAAGAGGGCTGACGTTGTGCCTGCGTATCCAGAGTTAGTTGGTGATTGACAGCTGTAACAACCACTTACCACCCCTCGAAGACACCAACGGCTCGCCCTCGAATCACGGCGTACCAGCGTTCAGCAGTAGACGGGGTCGAAGGGCCCGAAATGAGTCCCTGACTGCCGGTGGGAAGAGTAGGCGTGAAGTTCGGGTGAAGGCTGCAGTGGGGCCCTGAGCACCAATGGGAATGGCGTGACCCGTGGCGAGGACTCCGACGCCAATGACGCCAGCATCGTAAGATCTGCCAGTTTCAGCTGCAGGGAGACCTTTGTGGTCTACATTGGTAGAGGCAGTGTTGTGGTGGTAGCACCACGAGCGCGTCGGGCGAGGGCATGAAGCCTCAGCGGCAGGAGGAGGCGGAGTGCGTGGCACGGCCCGAGTAGGAGTACCTGGAGATGGAGACACATCATTGGCCTGTCCAGCAGATGCAGTGGTCTCCTGGGTGGAGAGGAAATGTCGGAGGTATCCGAGGTATCCGAGGTAGCGTCCGAGGTGCCAGTGCTGCCACTGTCATCCTGGCTCTCTGACGAGCAAGGTCAGTGACTAGTGAATGTTCATGCGTGTGATATTCAGACTCACCAGCCTGAGTCTGAGTCTGAGCCTCAGCCTGCTGTGCGATAATGAGCTGAAGAGCGTCGGCCAACTGAGACAGCGTAAAGGTAGGAGAGCCGTTGGTAGGCTCTCCGCCCTTGGCGTTGCGGTTAGTACGAGCCATTGGAGGAATCGGTCTGGCACTAACCTCTCGATCAAGCCTCCTCGATCTTATACTACTCGGGGCTTGGGGGAAAGCTCTGATTGGTCGGGGTAAAGTCCCGATTGTTGGTGTTTGTACTTGCATCTGTCTCGATCGTGTCCTCTTCGGGTTTGCCGACTTCGATCATCTCGTTCGAGCTTCCGTTCAGATGCTGTTCTGGTGCTATGAAATCATATATTCTCGTCCGCCTCTGGGAATATTCCCCCGCACCCCACCTATTCAGACACGGATTACTGCACCTATCTTTCTCAGATGGCACCCCCTTCCTGGGCTACTCCGGATGAACTTGCGTGGCTCCAAGCACATGCAGAGGACTATCTGACTCACCAGAAGCTTGGCACTCTTCCGAAGTTCTGGAGCACACTCTCTGAGGATTGGTACAAGGCGTTTTCGGAAGGGGACAGATTGTTCGGAAAGGATCACGGCGTGTTGACAGATGAGCAGAACGTGGAGCTGGGAAAGGCGTACAAGGCCCGAACTAAGGCGAGTCATCGGCATCTTTTGCGTATGGCTGCTTGATGACCAAACCACGATCACCAGCGACTCAAGGAATGGTTCGCAAATCACCATAATCCAAAGGGACGCCAAGCGGCTCGACTCAAGCCTCTTGCCGCCGCATTATCCACGAAAATCAAGAAACATCGCGTTCTTACTCCCGTAGAAGTATATTCGATTCGCTACTATGATACGCGTGTCAAAGCGAAGGTGGATGCAGCTTGTGCGGGACGAGAAATGTTACCGGGCGAAAGGCTTGCTCTATTACGTCGTATGACCGCTGAAATCTACTCGAATGAGACTGACAGCATCAAGGAAGAGATCGCAGCCGAGGTGGAGAATCTTCAGCGCATCAAGTCCGCGAAGCCTGACGAGAAAGGAATTACCGACCTCGATAAGCTCTCTCCTGAGCTTATACAGCAGTAAGTTGTCTCATTCGACTTCGAGATGAGGTTGACTAGTAGCTGATATTTCTTAGGACTATCGACGATCTACCTGGTCTCGTCAATCAGTTCCTTCAAGAGATCGTAGGTCTTACAGACTGGCGGTTCAGTATTATTGGAGGTGGGCCAATGCCGAAAGAGGGCGGCATTGTCCGCACGTTCTCGTACGTACACGATCTTTCTTCTTTCAGTACATGGTAATCTCAAGAAGATTCCGATTTCACGTCGGACGCAATTCCCTTGGCTTGGACTTCAGCCAAGTGCTCGGCGATTTCCAAAAGTTGGTGATAGTGCCGTACGCCAAATTTCTCGGAGGAGCGGGTGGAGTATACCGTAAGTGAAGCGACGGAATCATTTTCTCTTCGTGCATGCTAACATGCGCATTCCAGCTCCGGAAATTTGCTTGCAGCGTGCGTTGACATCCGTCAAGGAGGGTTCATCGGATTCCGTGTCACCCGATTGCAACAGCTCTCAGTTGACATATCCAGCAACATCTACACCCGCTGTGCAGAGGTATTCGCCGCAGATACCGTCACATGTGTCCACGCCGAACACGCCAATGCCTCAACCACCCGTGCCCGCATCCGATGTCACGCGTGCCGGACCGAATGAGACATCTGCGGGCATGCGATCATCCATTACTCCGCCACCCATGTTGGAGACGTCATCCACTGCTCCGCCACCCGCAACGGGGATACCATCGCCGCCCGCGTCAGAGACGCCACCACGTCAGAGACGTCGTCCCCTGTTCCGCCGCCAGCACCAGAGACGTCCTCGACTACTCCACCGCCTGCACCAGAGACACCATTGTCTCCCACACCAGAGAAGTCTCCCACCGCTTCGCCACCCACGCCCTCGCCCTCGACGTTGCCCACCGCTCCACCACCCGTGCCAGAGACATCGGCTCCACCTCCCGTGCCGGAGACGTCGGCTCCACCTCCCAGCCGTTCGGGAGCTTCTGACACGCTGTCAAGTACTCGTCCAAAACGAGTCATCAAGCCCCCAAAGCGTCCGGATGCCACTCCATCGCCCTCAAAGAATGTACGGCCTTCACATGCGGAGAATGCCGCGCGTTCTTCCAAGCAAGTCACCGCTCCGAGCTCTGAGTCGCCTACCTGGATTGACAAGGCACACGCCTACCTCAAGGGGGTAAGTGTCGCCCCGCAGTGGCAGGAAATGTCCAGGCATGGTGGATGCTGGAGGCACAGTTTCCGGCTACCTCTGCCTATCGACTACCTACAGTCTCGAAATTCCGTCCGCAGGCTATGGGCAACTGGATCATTGTGCACCGCGCGTTGACCTCGATGCCCGAAATTCCAAGCTCCGAAGCGTCGACCTTTGGAGCTCAGTGGATGCAATGGTGGATGGCAATGCAACCGAGCTGGCGGAAAACGACGGAGACGCCACTGCCACTCCAGTGAAGCCTGATGGGGTCGGTTGGGGTCCATTGAGGAAGGGGGGACCGACGGGGTTCGTCTTGATCATGGTTGGATTAGCATGGTGGGGAGTGGCTTCAGATGCATCTCAGGACTGGCTCCTCGCCGTGGATGACGTGAATCAAAGTTTGAAAGCTATCGCTGCCGCACCTACGACCGCTAAGCGGGTAGCGAGCTCGGCCAATGCTGAAAGGTATGTGACAAGAGTCTTGTGAATATCCCACCTTACTGAATCATTCAGGCCGTCGAAGAGAGCCCGGAAATGAGTCTATGCGCCTACCTGTCGGCTTTCTATATAGCTTTCTCGTTGTCTAATCAGGAACCTTATGTTTGTACATAGCCCAATGTCGATTACTTGCGCCTTGCAAACATTTCTTGTCGTACAGCAGCTTTTTTCGTGTGCTCAATTGTGAAACTTCACAACAAATGCCTGAATAGACATCAACACATTCAAGGCCTAGTAGGCATAGTAATCTACGTTGCGGACAAGATATTATATACAATGACAGAACTGACTTGCAGAACCGACACCCAGGTTGTTTCAAAGCACGGATGACAAAACATAGAATTTGAACTATTATACATACTGTTTAGTGTCGTACATGCTGTCTATCATTCTGTCCAGAGGAGATACAAATACGAGAACAAGTCTCGACTACACACTTACCGTGAGCCATTGCAAGTCTTTCAAACTCCGCAGATGTACTGCGGCATATCGGTGCGGGCTATACAAGCGCCGAGAGAAACCAAATTAGGACATGAGCTCGTCACCGTCACCGACAGCGAGCACGATGCGGTGGTCGCTGTGGGGATCGACCGGAAGCTGCCAGCTGTTAAGGCATTAAAGCGTCCAAATCGAGGATCCGTGCACGTGCATTGTAGACTGTCGAAGCGCCGAAAGAAACCAAATTAGGGCATGAGCTCGTCACCGTCACCGACAGCGAGCACGATGCGGTGGTCGCTGTGGGGATCGACCGGAAGCTGCCAGCTGTCAAGGCGTCAAAGTGTCCAAATCAAGGATCTGTGCACGTGCATTGTAGACTGTCGAAGCGCCGAAAGAAACCAAATTAGGGCATGAGCTCGTCACCGTCACCGACAGCGAGCACGATGTGGCGGTCGCTGTAGGGATTTGTAATCAGAGGCTACCGGCGTCTGATACGGACCAGGTGCCAGTGCGCCGGAGTGCCGCCGGGGAAGGGCGATCCGGTACCCAGATCCGTGCTATATTTGGCTGGCCGTGGCGCCAGGCCCGCACCAAATTTGGACCTGCTGGGTAATGTATTGGCCAACGAAACCTCTAATCATAATGATTGATGTATCAGCGATGCGCTCTTGTAACAGGTATGTAATGTATCAGATTGACAGCAAGGCCTATGTTTACATCAGCAAAACTCAAATAATGCTTTTGTGTCCTTTTTTTACTTTTTTAAGAAAAAAAAGCGCTCCAAAGCGCGAAAAGTAGGGCTCGATTCTTTTTTCTCTTAAAACGGCCCACTTTTCCGCTGGCTACATGATAAGAAAATTCATAACAATAAGAAATTCAAGGATTACTAATGGGTGTGAAAGCCATGCAAGCAATCTCACCGCACGAAGACCACTCAGAGATAGAAGACGCATACAAGCCAAAATCAATTTAAGATGCACAAGTCAGATACAGGCAAATGAAGTCCGCAAAGCAAACACGCCACATAATGGATAAATCAGTCATTTAAGACCGATAAGAAGCATCAAATGGAAGCTACGGAAAACAGACTATTCAGAACTGAGAGAGAAACTAAAGCAGCGTCAGACAATCACGATATCCAGTGAAAAAAGCGCAAACAGTATGAGAGAAGGAAACTGAAGAAGCACGAGACAACCATAATATAGAGCACAAAAAGCATAAGAAGTAAGATGTAATACGAAAAGCGCGGAAATAGAATGAAGCACTAGGGCTAAAATAAGCACTGGAAGGGTGAAAAGGCTGTAACAAGAGCAAGCAGAGTCCACGGCTGATGGTATATGGCAGCTGCATACGTGCCATAGCGATTGGCTTCGAGGCTAATATGAATGTAACAGGTCAGTAGGCACAAAACACGAAGAACACAAATTTACATGCCAGCGGCTAATCAGAATCCGGATCAAACATGTGGGCGCGGTCGTAGTCCTCGCCATCGGAGGCGCGCCGACTCGTCGAGGCTGCTGCTGGGTCCTGGCGTGCTTTCTCGATGATGACCTGCATCTTTGCATCTGAGAGAGCCGAAACAGAAGTGATCCACTGTTGGGTTATCTTGGCCCACTTGTCGCCGCTGAACTGGTTCGGAGTCGAGCTCGTATTACCGGTCTTGTCATTGAAGACTTCTATGATCTTGGGTTTGCCGGGTCCGAAAACGACATGCTGAGCACTGAAGAGCTTCAATGCTCTCTCGACCTTTACGAGGATCAGAAATGTTTATATCGTAAAATGGGGGGTTCCACTCACAGCAGTGATTGCAAGAGCAAGCGCGCCATTCGGGCGCGGAGGTAAGTTGTTTGGATACAAGCCCGGAACATGAACTGCCCCCTCGATTGCGGAGTAATGATGGGAGAATGTGTTCAGGAGGATTGGCGCGCGGAACAGCCCCTTGATTGCCTAATATTCAGAACTTGTATCAATCAGAGTTGTACACTTAGGAGTTTAGCACGCACCTTAGTATCCTGGACTTCATACGTGAACAGACCACCTATCAACAGATCGCTAGCGTGTTTGGCACGCGCGACAGGATCATCAGCGTACTCCTTGATGCCTTTGAAATATGCCTCGTATTGGACAATTGCCCCCTGTCCGAATGCACACCGCCATTCGCTCAGCCTTTGAGTGACCTAACTGATCGAGGATCAGATAAGCTAGATATTTAGATTATCGTCGACTCACCGATGCGGCAAGATCATCGAAATCCACCGGTGCAGGATATTGGGATCCAATAACCATATCCCAAACCAATCGAAGAACCTTTAGACCTTGTTCACGGGTGACCGCCAACCGCTCGACGAACTTCCAAGGATGCGTAAGTGTCCCAAAGTACATCAAGATGGTAGGTAAGTATCGCTTGAGATAAAGAGTTCTGACGGGACCAGGCAGCTGGTTGTGGAACTTCTTCTTTTTCTTCTTCTTTCACCAAGTAACCCTTCCTATCTTGCTCCTCGTCCTCGTCATCAGAACTCGCATTGCTATCCACTGTCTCAGTCTTGATGATGCTGACTTTTGATTGACGCTGTTTGGAAGGTTTCATCACAACTTGTTTCTCCAAGTCAACGGTTTTGACCATTCCCTATTCATTGTACAAGATCAATGATGGAGCTTCAGGTACGCAAAACACTCACATTGCTCGTGATTCTTGTACCTGGTGGCTTGGCCGGACTGGATTGGGCTGCGACATGCTCGACGTCCTCGTCCGAGTCGCTCACGAAACCTTTTGCTTGTATCTTCCCAGGGGACTTCTTGGCAGCAGGCTTTGGCGTGGCTGGTGGTTTCGCGACCATTTTGGTTACAGCTGGCTTCGTCTTAGCGGACGCAGTTTGAGTGCTATCAGATGTCACCGAAGTCCACCCGGGAGCTTGAGTAGACTCCGCCCAATCGTTCTTAACACCTGATCTCCCGACGTGTGCAGCTTCCGGCCCTTTCTTCGACCTGTAAGCCAACATGAGCAATTTGAAGGTGAGCAAACAAATTCGTATCAAAATACTTCTGTGACATCTCAGTGCCCTGCACCGCCTGCACACTTTCAGTGACAGACGCGTTGGCAGGCATCTTCCGGGCAGCCGCAATAGCCTCCCTACCTCCATCTGACTTCTTCTTCTTCTTCTTCGGCAGGTCCTCGGAAGAGTCCTCGGATGGAATGGGGTCAACTCGTTTAACTCTTCACTCTCGCTGTCATCGCTGGCACCCGCCGGGTCGGCATCGTCTTCTTCAGTATCCGAGTTGACTTCGATGACTTTAGGAGCCTGCTTCGATTTAGTGTTCTCGGACGCTTTCGCAACATCTAACGGGTCGCCACCATTTTCGACGGAAGGCGGGTCCAGAACGTTGCGCTGAGCATAGGTGCGTTTGAGCCCTTTCTTGCTTGCTTTAGTAACACGCTCGCTCTCCGTCTGCACATCAGTTGCGACAATGTCGTCCTCCAAAGCAGCAATGTGCACCTGCTTCTTCTTCGTCTTACTTGCCTTTTCTGCTTCTGCCGCCGCCTTTTCTGCACGGTCCTTTGCCATCTCCGCCTTGGTTCGATGTTTGCCCTTCTGATCCGGGACGCCAGGATGCTTGTCAGCATTTGTACGACGAGTTCGAGCCATAGGAGTGAATAGAGAGGTAGAACAAAATGCTGCGAAGTGTTTTTCGTTCAGGTATGGTTATGCGCTGGCACTCCACATGCTGGCGTCTGATGGCTGAAAAACTTCACAGTTTAAAGTCGGGACTTTGCGAAATGTCTGGACTGGCCTGCGCCGGTAAGTACTACAGTAACTCGTAATATTATAAGATTTTTTTTGCTTTGAAATTGCTCTCAGAATAATCTTCTTCAAGTTTTCCGCTATTCTCTCTGCTCTGCTGCCTAAATTTAACATGTCTAACGCCTCACTGCCTATGCAACAGCCCAACGCCCGCCCGAATCCACAGCGCAGGTTCAATTCCAGAGGCTATCCCTGCCCGAGTTGTGACCGCTGGTTCAGGAACAGCGCCGGGAGGACGAATCACTTTCGAAGTCAGCACGGGACAGCCTCACGAGAGATACTTTCACGGTTGGAGCAAGATGTCGAAGTCCCAGAATATGAAGTTCCGAATATTGAGATCGACCGTGCAAACCTTCCGGCCTCCGATTCAGATGCACCTGAAATGCATCCCGCATGGTCCACAGATCCTCATGAAGATGATGCCGAAACTGATCACGCTTTGGAAGATGGCACCGAACAGTCTGCAAGCTCGGGATATTCTGAACCTGAAGAATCCGGGGACGAAGCTCAATGCTCAGTGAATACTCCGGAGGGATCTGATAGCTCGGACGCGGAAGATGACGATGACGACGACGATTTTCCTTACGATGATGGTGACGAGTTGCCAGACTACGATCCAGCGGACCACCCACTTGAGGATGTAGCTCCTGAGGGTTTAACGACGGAATTTCATCCTATTATCAACGGTATGTTTCGTTTCCTCTTGACCTGATGTACCATTAACTGCTCTATTTCAGGGCAACCATGCGATAAGCACGGGATCGATCTACCTCCAAACACTCCCCCGACGCCACCCACACCTCCCGCAGACGACGACTGGAGTCCGTACAAGGATCGAGTTGATTTCGAGACCGCAGATCTACTTTACAGACGTGCACAGATGGCCGGATCCAACATCAAAGAGCTACTCGATTTGTGGGCGGCGACACTCTTGAAGCACAACGACGACCCACCTTTTTGTAATCATAAAGACCTATACCGCACAATTGATTCCACCATTCTCGGAGACGTGAAGTGGGAGTCCTTTGTGATGAGTTATGAGGGGGAGAAGCCCGATCGCAATGTGCCGGCATGGATGACAGCCAGCTACGACGTATGGTTTAGGGACCCCCGAGAGGTGGTCCGAAATATGCTTGTGAGCACTGATTTTGATGGCGAGATTGACTACGCGCCACTCAGAGAATTTGTGGATGACGAACGGAGGCTTAAGAATTTCATGGGCGGAGATTGGGCGTGGAGGCAGGCGGTGCGTATATTTCTTACCATGTCGAGTGTCTCATCTCAATTTATCCTAGGACGAAATTGCCAAGGATCCCGCAACAGCGGGCGCAGCATTCGTGCCTATTATCCTTGGAAGCGACAAGACAACTGTATCCGTTGCCACAGGGCAAAACGAATATTATCCTCTTTATGCCTCAATAGGAAATGTGCACAACAATGTACGACGTGCACATCGCAACGCAGTTGCGCTTATCGGTTTCTTAGCTATACCTAAGAGTAAGTACATGTTTCACTTCATACTATATAAGCTTATTCAAAATCAATGCAGCCACTGTGATTACAAGGACGACGCCACGTTTCGCAAATTTCGTCGACAGCTCTTCCATTCATCCTTATCACGGATTTACAACCCCTCAAACCTGGCATGACAACACCCGAAGTCGCACGATGTGCAGATGGTCATTTCCGGCGGGTAATATACGGCTTGGGCCCATATATTCGCTGATTACCCAAGCAAGCCCTCCTTGCATGTATTGTGCAAGGCTGGTCCCCAGGTATTTTATTTTCTATTCTGATTTTATATGTTTTATTCTGATTACCACAATCACAGATGTCGACCCATAAAAGCAATCTTGACGGCGCGGGTGTGGACGTCGAACACGCAAACATACTGATGCACTCGTCGAGAATTTTGATTTGGGGATGCTGTGGGATGACTATGGTCTCGTAGGAGACATTGTGGTAGGTCAAATGTTCTTCTTTCAATATGTTCTCTTTTTTTTCTTTGTTCCGATGGTCCCGCACCTGCATTATTTCCATTTTTGGAAGTCCATAACTTCTACTCATCTTCTACGACGACGATCTTGCGTTCTGTGGCTGGAGGCCCAATCACGAACTATTCTCGTATGCCCTTTCATGTACTTCGGGAAACTACTTCAACAGTCCATATCCTTCCGCATAGTAACAGACAGGTGCGTATTTTCAACGTTGCGTGTGAAGCTACTGAAAATGCCGTGCTGCTCAGTAACAACTCGATCGCTCTTCACATTGAACATGCCGACATGGAGTGTAACTCTTCTGCGCATCGCTATACAGCTGAACCTGGTAAGTCAAAACATATACTGAAATGGATGAATTGCTATCGTTACTAATTTGCTTGCGCAGACGCTGCACAAGACGGCAGAGCATAGGTCATTTTATCATTTGGTAAGTTCCATGTAGCCTCAGTGCTATTGGTTGATCTTATGAGGACCTTCTAGCTAAACGGAGGCGGAGACCTGACGTATGAGCTTTGAGCTTTGGAGGCGAAGATCAGCGTATGTTCAAACTTATTTTTTGATTCATATTGTGTTTCTAATGAGTATGTATCGGCAGGTACAGGGTCTCGAATGCATTGTATCATACACACAAGCATGCGTCATGTGGTCTAGAGAGGCCACACCTTCGTATTCCCAGTGACGACGTAGTGCATGCCAAGATGATCTGCTTCTTTAATTATCTTTTCATTTTTTGTACCTTCTTGTTTCCGACTTTCTGAATTAGGTCGCTAATCATGTAATAACTTCAGCCATTCACGAACGACTTCCCTCGTGCGGACATCCACGAGCTCATCGCACCCGACATCCTTCACCAACTTATCAAGGGAACCTTTAAGGATCATCTAGTTGACTGGGTTGAAACATACCTTGTGCAGACACATGGAAAAAGGCGCGCTCAGACTATTCTAGCCGATATCGACCACCGGTGAGTCCTGTAATTCTTTATCATCGCAATGTCCCCTTACAGATGACATACGTAGTCTGGCTGTAGTACCTCCCTTCTCTGGACTTCGAAAGTTCCATGAAGGGCGCGAATTCAAGCAATGGACGGGGGATGACTCCAAGGCATTGATGAAGGTGAGTAGGTGTTTTCGTTTGCAATGGCTGCAATTGATTAGCCTACCTATAGATCTATCTCCCTGCAATTGTGGGATATGTACCGCGAGAAATGGTGCGTGCGATTCGAGCATTCGTAGAGTTTTGCTATCTTGTTCGGCGTAATGTTCACACGAATGAGACACTGCATCAATTGGCTGATGCGCTTGACCGGTTCTACCGGAATCGAGTCATTTTCCAAACAACCGGAGTCCGCCCGGAGGGGTTTTCTCTCCCTCGGCAACATTCTCTCCGTCATTACAGGTATCTTATCTACGAGTTCGCGGCGCCCAATGGCCTATGTTCATCTATCACGGAATCAAAACACATCAAGGCGGTGAAGAAGCCATGGAGAAGATCAAACCGATTTCGTCCAATGGGTCAGATGCTTCTGAGTAATCAGAGACTCGACAAGCTTGCAGCATCACGCGTCGATTTCGCAAATCGGGGCATGCTCAAGGGCACATGTCTCTATGCAACGTTTCGTGCTCTGTGTATGTCCCATTCGACCTATCTTCAGTATTCTATTAACACAGTGATCTTTAATTCCAGACGAGAGCGAAGAAGAGGGTGCCACGTCTGAATCTGAAGCACCAAACATGCCGAAAAATCAGCCTCGCATGCAGGATGATGACGGAGCAGTGCCTGGTCCGACGGTACTTGCATATGTCACAATGGCTGCTACTATTCGTGAGCTCTTAGTCTTGATGTATTCTCTTTCTACTCACATTGTCACTAGAACGGCAGCATAGCCGCAGAGCTATTGCGCTTGGCCGTGAGATCGGACATCCTCGACTTCCAGAGCTCATTCGGCGTTTTCTGTATGATCAACTGAATCCCAATAGTGCCATTTCAGGGATGCAGGTACCTCTTGCGGAGTGCCCGGAATTCGATGAGATCATTTCAGTCTTCTATTCCGCTGCTGCAACATATTACGCACCGAGCGATCCTTCTGGAGTCGGCGGAATGCACCGCGAGCACATCCGTGCAACGCCAATGTGGTGGGGCATAGCGCCGAGATTTGACTGTGCGTTCGTCAACTTGGATAGGCATTCTAACCAAGCTGGAATCCACGGACTTGGAGTAGTCCGTATACACTTACTGTTTTCATTCAAGTTCCAGGATGTGACATATCCATGCGCTGTCGTGCGCTGGTTCCAACGTATCGCAGATGAGCCCGATGAAGACACGGGGATGTATATCGTTCATCCTGAATGGCGAGGCCGCTCACCTGTTACCTCCGTTATCCATCTAGACACGATCGTGCGCGCCGCACATCTGATCGGTGTATATGGAGACAAACCTGTTCCAGCGGACCTCACAAGTCATGAAGCCCTCGACGCGTTCCGCTACTTCTACGTTAACAAGTTTGCGGACCATCACACATTTGAGACGATTTTTTGAGGCTACCCATGACAATATCCTTGGCATCAGGTGCGTCACTGTGTTGTTCCTCTTCCATCACACGCTCATTCAGGCCCAGATGAACATTTATTCAGTTCAAAGAACACGTTGTTATTCTCTCGCCATGAGCCGAGCTTTGATCCGATCCCTCATCTGTGCAATTCACTGTCACAATCGGTCCAAATTTTGCGGTGACTTTGACATGCATTCCCTTTCTCACTCGCTACATATTGTGGTCCGAGTGCCTCACAAGCTCGGGCTCGTTGGCAACCACATGCTTCCAATATCACAGTATCATCAACCGCCACAGCTCCTTCGCGCATCTCTAGAGCCTATCTTTATAACCCAGCTTCCTCTGTCGCCTCTACGTCTTCATCAACCACCTATATCACGGATTCCGTGTTCTCCGCGCATATCCCGATACCCCGAATCGTCCCAAATTGCCGCCGCCTTGAAGCTTGCCATTTTGTCTATCTTTGTCAACATTTCGACCGCAATTTTCGCCAATGCTAGTTTATTCTGATTTTTAATACTGTCTTGTCTTGTCTCCTCCGATCTCCACTCGATTCTGTCTTCTTTTTCTCGATTCTCAACATGCATGCCCTCTCTCACTCGCTCCCTGGTCGTGGTGCGAGTGCCTCGTGCGCTCGGGCCCGCTGGCAACCGTATGCCACTAATATCGCATTGTCATCAACCGCCACAGCGCCTTCGCGCATCTCTCCAGCCTCCCTTACTACCCCAGCTTCCTCTGTCGCCTCTACGTCTCCATCAACCATCTATATTCAACCCTATTGCAAGGCAGAACGGCTCGAATGCTCTTCTCAATTGTCGGTGTCCAATCCTCTGCGAGATTCGCAGAAGGCAAGATATGTCACCTGACTTGTTGGTTAGTCCACAGTTCCTTCATTTCTTTTCCATCTAGTATAGATTGTTTGCACCAGCTGTCCAGCAAGTCCTCGTCTGTGGCGAATCTATGCTGGGCAGCTGTATCAGACAACCCCAATGCAGCGCATTGGAACACCGTCTACCCCACATTCTGTCGATAACCCGATCGACGCTGACGCTGGCCATCTATAGATCAGGCTGTTCAGTGTCTCCGCGAAATATGGCATCCTGATGACATCCCAGCTGCCTTCACTTGCGGGTGTGGTGCGCTTTGCGCCCAGCCTCCCTCGTCCTCCCAAGTTGCCCCGCCGGTTGTTCAGGAAAATCTGTTTGTGACTCGCAACACCCAAATACCCTCTCCCATCACGCCTTCCATATGTTCCTCCCCTCCATCGCGACTTTCCGACGCAGACATTTCGATAGTTCAACCTGTCAACTGTTCGTGCACAAAGTCATTCGCTGCCCTCGTACGTCCGCTGGCGTCTTCCAGACGCACTCTATCTAGAGGTCGTCCATGGCGTGCGTGAACAGTGCTAATACACTGGCTGAGCGAAGCATCCAGTCATGCAGGTGCCCATGCAGATACCCGTGCGTTTCATATGCCTCCTCCCGCAGGCAGAGCATGGACGCTGTTTACTCTTCTGGAACGATACATCTCCACTGGCTATCACGCTCTAATGTTGCTGGTCACTGGGGCGTGCTCCTTCCCAAAGCAGAAGCTGCTTAAGTGCTTTAAATATCTTTCTGATGGGCGAGGGCAGGTTCCAGATGCGGACTTTGGGATGGTGTCGTTGTGGCCATGATCGACATCAGCGACAGGCGAAACGGGGAGCTTCGAGCGCAAGTGCGACAAGCTTTATCTCGCACCGGAGGTGTTGCAGGGGCGACACGGGAAGGCAATGAATGTGTTCAGCCTTGGAATGACAATCCTGGAGATGGTGTCGAACATCGTCGTGCCGAACTAGTGCGTGCTTTCTATACTCTTGATTATATGTGGTCCTGTAGCTGACCTTACTTGCGTGGTATGCAGGGGTGAGCCTAGCATCGGCTCTGACAGGAGGGCTTCAGCCAGGTCAAGCTGGAGGCAAGTGTAGTGCTGTGGAAGCTGCTGCGGAGCATGATGTGCACACCACCTCCGCTGCATATCGACACATACATGTGGTAGTGCTGCGTGCACGCCGGGGGGATCGAGCGGATGCGTGCTTGCAGGGGCACGGTGTTTGGGGCGTCTGTGCTTGGGAAGTCCCAGCAAGACTCTTGGACGAGATCCTGAGATGTGGGAGGGCGCGTTTGAGGGAGAATGACACGGACGGGGGTCCGACAACTACAGACGAATGTATATGGGTGGGAGGAGAAGCCGCGATTTGCGGTTTCTTATCATTCTCGTTTGTCCTTCCCTCCCGCTTCGCCTCTCCGATGCAGTCTCATGGCAGAAGTGGATTCAGATGCAGAAGAAGCGGTATGATGAAAAACGCAAGGGTGGGTTTGTGGATATGGGGAAGCGGGTGTGTTATTTGTCGTCATTTCACAACGATACGCTCATTTTGGTCCAGGATCTCCCGCCCGAGCATGTGTGCAAAATCATCAAGGACCACCGTGACATGAGCAATCGAAAATTCAGGAATGACAAACGCGTCCATCTTGGTGCCCTTAAATATGTTCCTCATGCCGTCATAAAACTCCTCGAAAACACCCCCTTTCCCTAGGAGAAAGTACGCGAGGTCCCAGTGCTCTATCACAACACTGGCGCTCTCACATTCGTGAACGAGACTCCGCGAGTCATCGAGCCCATTTACCGCGCGCAACAAACACGATTGTCGACACTTCAAGCACATGCGTTTCGAACTCGAGGAGGAGGAGGACGCTCCTATGAGTTGTTCTACGATCCGAAACCTCTCATTGATACTCCTGCGGTGAACGGGCCATCGTACAAATATTGGTCTCTCATTCTCCCCGTGATGCCTAATCTGTACCGCCTTGGACGTACACTCCTATCGGATCAGGCTGACAGCAATTCGAGCTGTCCGTTCACAAAAGGCCACTCTTCACAGCCAAAGCGTTAAACGTGGCCATCCCGGGTGGCCCCAAATTTGAGCCTTTATACAGAGATATGGATACTTTTGACGAGGACTGGAACGAATTCAACGACATCAATGAAGTCATCATTCGTCAACAGATTCGGACAAAATACAAGGTGGCGTGTCCACGTCTGTACAATTCGCTTCCGCGATCAGTCCAAATTTAGCCGTATCATACTCCCATAGCTCGCCGAGAGCTTCTCGCAGGCATTCAAACTGGTGGTGAGCTTCTACAGGTCTGATAATGCTATGCATACTACTAATGTCTGGATTCTCTTCATGGCATACGGAATGCAGAGATGGCAACCACACTACCGCATAGTGACCTCTGCTGCGCTTCCACCAGATCAAGCTCTGCTTGAGTCTATGGAGAAGGCAAAGCTGGATAAGCTGGACGAGCGACTAGAGGAGGCGCAGAAGACGGAGGGAGAGACGGACATTGCGGATGCACTGCGGGAACGAGCAAACTATCTTACCAGAATCGGGGACAAAGGTGTGCGCACATTCACTTGTCACTGATCGTTAAAGGGTAATAACTTGTAGTTGTTCCCTCTACATAGGATCGAACAGTGGAGGCACAGAAACTGGCGGCGACTGAGACAGGCGCGATCGTCTCAAGGTTTACCGTGGCATGCATCTATCGTCCGGCAATTTAAATGCGGAGGCGACCTGCTTCTGGATGCGCTATCGACATTCACGGCGACAGAGCTTCTTTCACATAACGATTTCGTTGCGCTCACAATTATCGCCAATGTCCTGACTCTTAAGAGGGCGGATCTCAAGAAGAAAGTCTGTGCTATGCTTCATTCTTCATTTCCCAAACGTCGTAAGTTAACCGCCTTGGCTCCAGAAGTCATTGAAGTACTTCCCAAATTGCCGACATTAGCAGAACTTATGAAGAGCTTATATTACTTGCATTACGACAAGTTATTCCTCGCATTTGGTAAGCATATCATCTGGTAATGCGGATAAGCTCGTTAAATCTACACGGTGCTCCAGAGACCCTTGACGAAACTCATCTACTCCCATCCCGACTCCTCTCACCACATACACGTTTCTACGTCCGAGAGATGCGCATTCTCGCATACGGCCAATTGCTGCAGTCCTACCGTAGCTTGACTCTCGACAGTCTTGCGCGCTCATTCGGGGTCAGCGTAGAGTTCGTTGACAAGTATGTGGTGGTGTCGTCCAATTATACCCTGTTACTTACTGTTACCAGACTCGTACAGACGACCCCGACCTACCGGCATTCTACTTTCATCCCTTAATCGACCCAATCTCTGTACATGGGTTCGGTTCAAAGAACGCACCGCTCATCTCTCACAAAGACCTAATCTTTGGCCCAAATGGTGGAGCTCGCGGATGAGCTAGCGCCTTTCCTTGAGGAGAGGTCCCTCGAGATGATCTGACTGCATACGCTACCACCTCTGGCGGGTGTCCGATCTATTCACTCAATCGATCCGGACACATGCAATATACATCTGGTGAATAATTGGCATTTCGAGCACTGCCCTCATCAGCAGTAAAGTGCGAGCCTCCTACCAGAAGCTGCTTAAGTGCTTCGTCTTGAATGAGCTGAAGACTCGACCGGAGAAAGCGATGACGAAGAAGAATTTGTTCAGACAACTCAAGGCTACAAAGTTCTTTCAGACGATGCGTCTCAAGTGGGTCGAAGCCGGTCTTCAGGTCTGCCGGCAAGGATATAACATGCTCAACTTGTTGATTCGCCGAAAGGTACATAGATATAATATTTCGCCTTGTCGCGGCCCGTCTCTGACCGTCATTTATCAAAACTTGAATTACCTTCACCTGGACTACAACATGAACTTGAAGCCAGTCAAGTAAGTAAGCACAACTCTCGTACTGAATAACCTCTAATGTCTGATTCACAGAACGCTGACGACGAAGGAGCGCAAGAAATCTCGCTTTGGAAACGCATTTCATCTATGTCACGAAATTCTCCGCTTGACGAAATTTGCCACGTTCAATTTCGACTTAGCAATGTCGATGCATTCCAGCTCGCAGATGTGCTACAGTATATCTTCGCACATATCGGTGCTTTGACTGGTATGTACCGATACAAGTACAAGGTCGGTGTGATTTTACATTCTTTCTGTCGCAATCGTGCCGACGCATTTTATTCTTGTAGTTGATGAGGCAAGTTCGCATGACGAAGGATCTTAGCATCTGATCTATTATCGCTTCAACACAGGTCCTGTTGGTAAGGGTCCTGGATGCGCTTTCTGGGCCCTCGGATGGCGTGTATGGCTGTTCTTTATGCGCGGTATCGTGCCTTTACTCGAACGATGGTGGGTCCTTTTTTATTCAGTAGTTCTTGTATCCCATTTTGTTCGTTCAGGTTGGGCAATCTTCTCGCCCGACAGTTTGAGGGCCGTAACAGTGAAGGCATTGCAAAGACGGTGACGAAGCAGCGCGTCGAGTCCCACTACGATCTCCAGCTCCGCGCCGCCGTCATGCACGATATTCTTGATATGATGCCCGAGTCCATCAAGCAACAAATCGAAGACGATCTTGCAACACATGTCAGAAGCTTGGCGATGCTGAACATTCTTTGGAAGGTCCCCGGGATGTCAACAGCGATCGAGAACATAATTCTGCGCTACATCAAGAGCAAGACCGATTGGTGCTGTTCGTATGTACTTTCCCGCAATCTGTCAGTTCCATTCCTGATATCGTGCCTATAGAGTCGCTCACTACAATCGTGAACGTATTCGTCACGGTGCAACTGTCGATAAGGCTGTCGTAAAGAAGAATCTCGGTTGCCTAACCCGTAAGTGACTCCTTCGAAGTTCCCGCACATGTACATTCTGACATCGACTCCGGGTCTCTACCTCAAAGTTGAACAAGAGAGACAGCATGACTACCTGAAGGATGGCCCATACATCAGCGCTGAGGAAGCGGTAGCAATTTACACTGCTACCGTGCATTGGCTAGAAAGCCGGAAATTCTCTCCAATTTCTTTCCCGTGCGTAAAATTCCAAGCTTTCCTCCACTCAGTAAGCTCACGGTTTCTCGTAGGCCTCTCAACTACAAGCATGCTACAAAACTGCTCGTTCTTATTCTTGAGAAGTTAAAAGAAGCATACTCTGTCAAAGGTGCGGCTCGCTACAAAGCTATGTTGGTAACGATACTGAGCTTGACCTTTAGGGCAGTTGAATCAGTCCCAACGCGAAGATTGGCGTTGATTGAGCAAGCGTATGACAACCCTGACGAATGTGAGTTATCACTCCACTGTTGATATATCATTCATTGCTAATCTTCCTATTCCTTAGGTCTGTCGCGGATCAAGCGCCTTCTGCTCACGCAAATCGTTTAAGGAATCTGGCATAGAGTTCTTCGATACATATGACAAGCTCATTCCCTGCTATGATACCGAGCCTGTGGAGAAGGTTGCGGATGCCGTACGTGGTCTGTTATTTCCCATTTCCGTCCACTAATCACGTTTCAACAGTATCTGGATCAATTCTTGTTCTTTGAGTAATATTACCTGTTTGTGACAAGGTTTGTTTGACATCGACTAATATCCATATGCAGGGCCGACAAACGTGGTCTTTTCCCCGCTTGGATCAAGTTAGCGGTATGTTTTTTCCATGATCACGAATTGAATTGCTGCTGACTAACGTACAGGATATGGAGCCGCCTCCTTTACTTGTCTATAAGGTATGATTCAACATGTTCGGCTTAATCTGCTACTGCTGACGGTTATTTTACAGCGGTGTCGTCA
Organism: Grifola frondosa; assembly: GCA_001683735.1. Lineage (NCBI taxonomy): Eukaryota > Fungi > Basidiomycota > Agaricomycetes > Polyporales > Grifolaceae > Grifola > Grifola frondosa. Next base: position 564,953 of record LUGG01000018.1, read on the forward strand.
GGCTATCGACAACCTGACTGATATCTGGGAGACCAGCGAAGGCGAATGCAAACTGTACTATCGAAGGTCTGCGAGAAGATTGATCTAACTTTGCTCAATCGTCTACTGCGGCTCATTTTGGACCACAATCTTGCGGACTACATCACCGCGAAGAACAATACCGGTGGGTCTTCATTACATCTTACTTGCGACTTTTTTTTCTAATTCATTCATGTCCTTCAGTACTGACCTACAAGGGTAAGATTGTCTTGCGCCTTTGATGATGCCAATATTCAACCTTCATTCCCAGATATGGCTCATACGAACGCCTACGGTTTGATTCGCGGTCTCCAGTTCTCAGCCTTCGTTTTCCAGTACTACGGCTCGTGCTGGATCTGCTGATCTTGGGCCTGCAGCACGCGAGTGAGATGGCTGGTCCTCCGCAAATGCCCAACAACTTCCTTCAATACCACGATTCGGCAACGGAAACTCGTCCCCCCATTCGACTCTACTCTCGTTACGTCGACCATCTTCATATACTGTTATTCACCGCGGAAGAGTCCCGAGATTTGATCCAGCGATACCTAAGTGCTAATCCCGATCCCACGAACAACAACGTCATTGGATATAACAACAAACGACGCTGGCCGAGGGACTGTCATATGCGATTGATCAAACATGACGTCAACCTGGGTCGTGCGGTCTTCTGGAACGTGAAGCAGAGCTTACCACGGTCGTTGACGACGATTGAATGGGAGGATACTTTTGTGAGCGTATACTCGAAAGACAATCCGCAGCTCTTGTTCTCCATGTGCGGTTTCGAGGTTCGAATCCTTCCCAAGATGAGGACGATGGGCGGAGAGCAGTTCTCTTTGAAGGACGCGGTTTGGAACCTAACCAATGAACAGACGAAGGAGCGCACCGCGCAAGCCTTCCTTCGGGTCTCCGACGAAGGTATGTTCAATACTCTAAATTTATTATACCTTACTGATTATTCTACATGCAGGTGTCCAGCAGTTCAACAACAGAATTCGACAGGTCTTGATGAGTTCCGGATCTACCACATTCTCGAAGATTGTCAATAAGTGGAACACAGCGCTTATCGGCTTGATGACCTACTATCGTGAAGCAGTTATTCATACGAACGAGCTTTTGGACGCTCTAGTCAAAGCCGAGAACAAGATTCAGACTCGCGTCAAGATCGGGCTAAACAGTAAGATGCCTTCACGTTTCCCACCAGTTGTTTTCTATACTCCGAAGGTGCGTTTTCGTTTGCCCTTACATGGAGAGACGTTAATATTATCTTTAGGAACTCGGTGGCTTGGGTATGCTTTCCATGGGTCATGTACTGATCCCACAAAGTGATCTTCGATGGTCGACACAGACGGATGTCGGAGGTGAGCAAGAGTGGAATACTCTACTCCTGCACCGTAAAATAACGTTCGTCGTTTAGTTACGCATTTCCTCGCGGGAATGTCACACGAGAAAGACCAGTTGATTCCTAACCTGTACCGTTATCTCCAGCCTTGGGAAGCGGAGTTCATGGATTCTGCTCGCGTCTGGTCGGAATACTCGATGAAGCGGAAAGAAGCAAACGCTCAGAACCGTCGTCTTACCCTCGAAGACCTTGAAGACAGCTGGGACCGAGGAATTCCTCGTATCAATACTTTGTTCCAAAAGGGTCGTCATACGTACGTCGTCATACTGTTGATATTTCACAAGTCTCTCATTTCTTCATGCGATCAGATTGGCGTACGATCGCGGCTGGTGCGTGCGAACAGACTGGAAGCAGTACCAGCTGCTTAAACAGTGAGCTATATCTATCACTTTCTTCAGCTTCGCCGACTCAAATACATTCGCTCAGTAACCCATTCTGGTGGACGTCACAGCGACACGACGGAAAGCTGTGGCAATTGAACAACTACCGCGTCGATGTCATTGCGGCATTGGGAGGTGTCGAGGGCATCCTCGAGCACACGCTCTTTAAAGGAACGTACTTCCCTACTTGTGAGGGTCTGTTTTGGGAGAAGGCGTCTGGTTTCGAAGAGTCCATGAGATACAAGAAACTCACTAACGCGCAGTGTTCCGGTCTCAACCAAATCCCTAATCGTCGATTCACCTTGTGGTGGAGCCCTACGATCAATCGCGCTAACGTCTACGTCGGTTTCCAAGTCCAGCTCGACTTAACAGGCATCTTCATGTGAGGGTTATCTTACACTTGATTCATAACCTGCTGATCTCTTTTTAAGGCACAGAAAGATTCCGACGCTCAAGATCAGTTTAATTCAAATCTTCCACGCGCACTTGTGGCAGAAGATTGAGTAATCATTAATAACGTGCCATATGATACGACAGCTAAAATCTCTTGCTGTAGTTCACGAGAATGTCGTCATGGATTTGGTGAGTTGTTTTCTCTTCTGTAGTTTCCTATATTTCTGACCAGTCTTGTTGGTCATAGTGCCAAGTTTCGATCAGGAGCTTGAACCTCTCCAAAAAGAGACAGTGCAGAAGGAGACGATTCATCCTCGAAAGAGTTACAAGATGAATTCCTCATGCGCCGATATTCTGCTGTTCTCCGCGTACAAGGTGAGATGCTCACTCGTAATGTGTACGAAGCTTCGCGGACCTATTTGAAACATCAGCTGATCTCGCCCTCTTAGAAACTCCCTTCGAGTTGCGCACGCACTTCAAGAAAGTCTCGTGGCGCAAGGTTGTCACATTCCAGACCTGCAACACCATGCACCGGGCGCACCGTGAGCTGACGGTCCATGCTGCATTCCAGCGGGAGGCGAATGTCCTCATCCACCCCGTCGTCGGCCTGACCAAGCCCAGCGACATCGACCACTACATTCGTGTCCGCGTCTACGAGGCCATCATGGCGAAGTACCCGAAGGGCATGGGTCACCTCAGGCTCCTTCCGCTCGCGATGCACATGACTGGTCCCCGCGAGGTCGTCTGGCACGCTATCATCCGCAAAAACTTCGGCGCCACGCACTTCGTCATGCGTCGCGACCATGCTGGCTCCGGGAAGAATTCACAGGGCAAGGACTTTTATGGCCCGTACGATGCGCAGGACCTGTGATGAAGTATCATGAGGAGCTGCAGATCGAGATAGCGGTGCCCTTCCAGCAGATGATGTACTTGCCCTCCATTGATGAGTACCAGCCCGTCGACGAGGTTCCAGAGGGCGTCCAGACGCTTGATATCTCTGGTACCCACCTCCGAAGGCGTCTCAAGACCAGTGCCCCCACTGCGGACTAGTTCAGTTATGAGTGAGTCTCTTGGAAGCCATCCATTCTCAATTGGGCTCATAAAATGTGACAGTGCTGTGGTGAAGACGCTGCGGAAAGCTACCCCCTCGTCTCAAGCAGGGCTTCGTTGTCTTCCTCACCGGTCTTCACAAATCCGGCAAGGACACTATCGCCAAGGCCCTTCAGGTGACCTTGAACCAGCAGGACGTTCGCAGTGTCTCACTTCTCCTTGGCGATATCATTCGCCCCGATCTCGACATTCATGCGTTTGCTGCATTTCTATTATGATGTTGTCCTGTGGACTTAAAGGTGTTCTTTCGCGCAGCCTTTACCAACGGCCCGGAGGAGCTGTCAAAAGACCTCCAACGCCCAAGCTTCGTCACCGCCGAGCTCGCGCGTGACGCGCCGCAGTGATCATATCACCTGTCGCGCCAAAGCAAGCCTCATGTCCCCGCCTCTCACCTCATCCGCGCTCACCCTCCCCGCACAGCGGACTCGATGGGCAGCATGATGGAGGACCTCGCGTTCGCGATCCCGGGTGTGGACGAGGCAATGAGCTTCGCGGAGATCATGAAATCCACCCCCGCGCAGAATGTGCTCACCTCGTACTGTACACATACGTCAAGTCGATGGAGTACTCCGTGATCGTGTTGTACACCACGCCGACGGGGCGCATGCTCCGCTTCCTGTCATTCCCCACGGTGCTCGAGAAGGCCCTCGACAAGCTCAGTTCGCTGACCAAGAGACCCAGCCTCTCTGCAGACAACCACTTCAGCAAGTGGTTCCAGGATCAGTATGCAGGTTTGATTCGTACCGCCGCCCCTGGCATGCTGCAGCCTCGCCAACGCATTCCGCGATCAGCGTGCGGCCGCACCACAGCAAGAACGGAAGATGTGCAGCAGCAGTGCAGCCCGCATATTCTCCGCTGGCAACAGGTGAGCTGGGGGCCCGACGATTCCGGAGCGAGCAATGCAGGCAGGCGTCACTCGTCGAATTCGAATGCGCTTAGCCTGCGTGCCTCGATTTCGACGGTGTGGATCCCGCAGCTTGCTAGCAGCGGTACTAGGCATGCACGTGGCCTCTGCGTCCCGCTAGAATCCACTTACGCGCACGGCAGCAGCGTCAGAAGCCCCGAAACCTATATCATGGTAGGGAGTCGAAGAAATGATGAGCTTCTAAATGAGGTCGGGGTGGCTGAAGGCAGTGGGTGCGGAAGCGCAAGCCTAAGTACTAGCAGGTTGCTGCCGCCGCTATTCGATCTTGCCGAGTTAGGTCAATATGCGAATGCGCAAGGCACTCAAGAGGTGAGCTTCGAAGATCTAATTTAATCATGCACCTTGGACTTCGTCAACTATATTGTTCTTGTCATGAAGTAAGCAGTCTCTGACATACCCTGTCACTGCAGCCCTTACGGATAGGTTTACTCTGGTATCTCAATGTACATGCCCCTCCACATTACAGATGGCAACGGTGCAAGCGTCACTGTACCCGCACATGCTCCTGCTCTTGTTGCTCCTGGTGAAGGACGCGGTATTGTAACTTTAGATCTATTCAACTGCACTGAGGTGCGGTCCATCCCCACGCCCATGTACCAAACAGCGCAAGACGATGTGGATACGATTGCGGCAAGGGAGCAGAGCACCCCTGCTACGAGTAGAAGTGGTGGGGAGCTTGGGGAGATGGGTCTTGTCGAGATGTTGTGTCCATTTCGGCTTCTGTACAGCGACGGGATTGAACGCCTCGGCGCGGGGAGCGCATCGGAGCGGGTTAGGTGCGTCAGTGCAATCTGGTGAGTACTAATATTCACAGCAAGAGAGAATGCCATTCATTGTTCGTTAGGGAAGTGTTGGATCGTGCGATGTCTATTCTCGATCAGTCTGTGACTCGATCACCTACAAGATCGATTCGCACGATCCGTTCCATGACCAGTGCCACCTCTTCTCAATCCAGTTCTGGTTCGGTGTCGTCAATCTATGTCCCACCCTTGGACAGTATTCCGACCTCTCGAACAATATTCAGTCTCTTTCTGGTTCAAGCACTCTTTTTCACCGCCCGTCTTTGGCTTTGGCCTATCATACCCGTGCAAGTGAAGATGCTGCTGTGTCGAATCAGGCGTACTTGTACCCTGGTGATCCTCGCATCATCGCACCGAGCCGCAGTAGCTCGATCAGGCGGACAAGTTCATTGACTGACTTAAATAAAGAGTCCGCTTCTGCGATGAGACATGCACGGGAGGTGGGTCCTGGATTTGGGTTCAGTCTGGGTCTAGCTGGTGGAATCTTGACCGGCGACAGATCTCCAGTCGCTGTATCCAGTAGCCCCCGGCTCAGGCGCGATGTGTATATGTCGCCTCCTCCTAGGATGGGGAGATCGAGCGAAAAGGCCTGGAGTCGCACTTCCGACACTTCGACGTCGATATCAGACGACGCATTCTTCCCTGCTGGCTCCGGCTCCAATGGGTCGACATTTATTTTCTATTCTACTTCATCCTTGACACGCGTATTGACGGGTACGGAAGACAGGATGCGTACTTGGTTGATCAAGGATGAGACAGTTGAACTATTGTCCGGTTCTGGTACCAACTTTGTCCCGTCAACTTTGTCGTTCAGAGGCACGACGTCAGCGTCCTCCTCCGCATCCCTTCTGATCTGGCTAAGCCGCTCCGCAATGGAGATGTAAGTGGGTACAATCCACTTGATCTGTACAGTGAGATGCCTTCACGCCTCCCACCAGTTATTTTCTATACTCCGAAGGTGTGTTTCCTTTCGTCATTCCATGGAAAACATTAACGTTAGATACAGGAAATTGGCGGCTTGAGCATGCTGTCCACCGGCCATGTACTCATTCCGCAAAGTGATCTTCGGTGGTCAAAACAAACAGATGTCGGAGGTGAGCAAGGGTGAAACATTCTAGCATAAAATAACGGTGCTCATTTAGTTACGCGTTTCCATGCATGAGGAAGACCAGCCTATTCCTAACCCGTACCGATACCTCCAACTTTGGGAAGCGGCATTCATGGTCTGGTCAGAATACTCGATGAAGCGGAAAGAAGCTAATTCTCAGAACCGTCATCTTACCCTCGAAGACCTTGAAGACAGCTGGGACCGCGGAATTCCTCGTATCAATATCTTGTTCCAGAAGGATCGTCATATGTACGTCGTTATACCGTTGATATCTGACGAGTCTCTCATTTCTTCATGCGATCAGATTGGCGTACGACCACGGTTGGCGTGTGTGAACAGCCTGGAAGCAGTATCAGCTACTTAAACCGTGAGTTATGTCTCTTGATTTCTTCCGCTTTCGCCGACCAAATCCACTCATACAGTAATCTATTCAGGTGGACATCACAGTGACACTACGGAAAGCTGTGGCAGTTAAACCATACCGCGTTGAAAGGCCACGATTATTCTTCGGCTGGACAAGGACACGATCACGGAACCTCATTTCATTTGGCCGCCTTTGACCGACGAAGATTGGATCAAGGTCGAGGTCGCATTGAAGGATCTCCGCCGTGTGACTCATGGCTCTGTAATAGAGCTGTCCTCATGGGAATTGTTGGTAGGATTTCGACATGCGCAACAGCGTCAACATCGCGTCGCTAACTGCAAGTGAAATAACAGATATCTTCTTGGGTCAGGAGATTGCAGCACCATCCGCGCAGCGACAGCAGATGGCAGAGCTGGAGAAGAGCTCGGAAGCGCAGAGTCAAATGACTGTAGTCCAGACGTGCGTACAGTTTCAACGTCCGCTCATAGTCTAATTGATTTTATGTCTCGCAGTCAAACGACCAACATGCACGGCGATGCGATACAGACGGTCACAAGTACATATCCTGGTTTGACTCATTGTTCCCCCAAGATATTAATCATCTTACATTTCGCAACGAATTATGAGCAGCAGGTATTCAGCAGCAAGTCAGACTTCCGCGACAAATGCGTCATCTTCTAACTACTCTGAGTTTACTTAAATGACGGTGTTTGTACATTAAAAGCTACAAAAGCAGTTTAAGATACATAATCAAAATAAGATTACCTTTCCTGATTTGTCTACTTTGATTGGTTCTCCTTTAAAGTTCTGAATAGTTTCTTAATAGCCTGTGCTTTCTTAACGGTTTAAGGCGAAGCATGGAGGTCAAATGTTAGCGCCCGAAATGTTGTTTTCTGAGCTTCATTTTCGATCTTTGAGATTCTTAAATTCCTTTTACGTGAAGCGCCGGAAGTGCTCGCCATGTTCTTATGTTACTTAGCCTTCTTATTTTCGCTTTGAGCATTCTTATTTCACTTAATTTTCTTTTTTAAGAAGAAAAAGAAGAAAAAAGAAATGAAAGCAAAATTCGAGTTTTGCTGATGTAAAATATCGGAGGATGGACTCCATGAATACACGGACTACAGCAAGACGTTCAAGTCTTGGTGGACGCGGGCAATGGACCGGCAGGAAAAGCAGGAGGCGAGGGAACTAGAGATGGAACGCACGAGGAAATTAGTGAGAGATGTGGTCAAGGAGGCTGCCGCAGTTGCTGCTGCAAAGAATGCAGCTGAGAACGCCGGGGCGGATCCCATAGTTGCTGGGAATGATAGAGAGAATGCGGCGTCTTTGTAGAAATAGACTTGTGCTTGATGCTTTATCATCACGATATTCCTCAGCAATGATGTCAGGTCGCAGCGTTTCAATCGTCTAGACATGTCGTTCAGAGGAATCCCACTAGCCACACTGTCGCTATCGTCTTGTATAGCTCGCAACTCCGCTCTGTAGCGTTAAGCCTCTCGCTTCACTATCATCTCCTGCATGCATTCGGCGTTGCAATCTCAGTGTCGTTCTCTTTCACCGTCTTCACCGAATTGGTTTTTAAGTGGATCGGAGACCTTCTGATCTTGATACGCCCGGCTTCCATGCTTGAAGGGTTCCGATACCATCGCTTTCAGTAACGCATCTCCATATTGTGCTCCTTCACAGTCTCCACAATACATTACATGCCTTTGACCTCTTTCGTTTCTCCTTCGCTGTGCGCAACGCCCACGACACAGCTCCAAGTCCAACTACCTAACATAGAGTATATCGGCAATTTCTCCCTCTCCGCACGGGCTGCCTCCAGCTACTCCTCAAGAGACAAGCGTTCTTGGTAGTAGCACAATGGCGGAGAATTGGACTGATTGTTCGACCATCAAGTGCAGGATTGAGATGTGCAGCATGTGGAAATTGGGGGAGAAAGCGCGGGGCAGTGGTCCGGGAAATCCTCCGCGCACAGATATAGAATTCGCAGCTGCATCGCCAGATGCTGGCTGTGGAGCAGACATACGAGAAACAGAGTAGATATCTATAGCAAGCGTTCAGGGATACAGGGTGCGACAGGAAGTCGTTTCCCTCTTTCCGACCTAACGTAACAACTTAACCGGGGACATGAGCACAAGATGGAATGCATAAATTATGCGCAAAATAACCTACAGCTTCTTGTTCTTCTTATACGCCTCTGTGGTAGTCTCGGCTTCCAGCGCCACAATCTTCGTCGCCACCTAGGCGCCTGCCATTCGTCACAGTCCGCTTGAGATCGGAGCCTGCAGCGTAAGCCGGGTGTGGGTAATCATTGGCGGGAGCTAGGGCGTATTCAGTGCGTACGTATCAATGGTTTGCAGATGGTGGAGGGGGCGCGAAGGGTGCAGTGTTCGTTTTCGCGAAGCGGTGAAGTCCGCACTTGCTGGGGGGAATGCTGCCTGGACGATGGTACATGGCGATCGCTTTTGCCCTGTGAGCGGCCGCAGGTAGGGACGGGGTCCAATTTTAGCGGAATTGTGGAGACCGGGGCTTTTCGTATTGGACTCGAGCGAGGACCGCTTGGACTGTGTGTCAGGGGCGGACGGCACAACGGGGCTGGACAGCGCGAGCACCCCTGCAAACCAATCAGCATCTTCATGAGGTCACTCACAGAGAATGGGTTCCCTATGTTGCTCGAGAGCGTCTTTGTGCGGGGACGGCCCACAGGTTTGGGTAGCGCATGCGTAGTATCAGCGGGACCCGCTCCAGACACTATCCGCGCACGCGCTCTGACTGGCGGGACTTTGCCTGTTTTGCTCCTCTGTGTGCGCTCGGCGCGCCACTAGTCAATATTCAATCTCGGGGCGCACTTGCCCCCGGATCGTGCGCTGCCCTCGGCGCGATGGGTATTTGCCGTACAAGGGGTACATCGTCATCCGCTGGCCCATATGTATCGCAAGCTCTGTGCGTTCTGTCTCAGAAACAGCTCACGCGAGAGCTCAACTCCAGTTAAAGCTATCCATCTGTACAGACCTGTTGACTTGGATCTAACTTGTTCATTTTGTTTGGCGACTGCTAGGGTCCGTCGAAATTTACACCTAACTTCGCTAGCTCTGGCTTGAGTCTGCACATGCCCAACGGATCGGTGTCCGAGGACCAGAACAAAAGGGCCCGAGATCGTGCAACGTCTTCGCACGACCCGTAAGCTGTAGAGAAAGGTAGTATTAGTCAAGTTCAGATCACATCGGCAAGCCTAAACTGTCTATGCTCTACGACAATCACCCACATCACCCAAACGTTATCCTCTCTGCTGTACACCAATGTCTGCGCATTCACTTTGATGGTGTTCGATTCTGAAACAAAGCATCAAACATTATGTCGATCCCAAAGTGTGAGGAAGAGACGCACGAATCACTCCTTCCAATGCCAACGTGCAATGTCAAGATACCACTTCGGTTGTTCGATGACCCCCAATGCCCGCCCAAGCGTCTCGATAACGTCGTCAGGCGGGACATTGTAAAGCGTGAAGTTCGTATACAACGAGACGATCATCATATCGTCATAAGCTTCCAAAATCGTTGAAGAAACTCGCAGTGCATTCTCAGGGAACTGAAGTCCATGACATCCGACGATGTGCTGCAAAGCAGCCCGCATAGTCGCAAGCATGTCGATCGGATCCCCGTGCTCAGCCTCGTTCTCCAACCTATCTGCCTCGTCCTCAAAGATGTCGGGATCGTCCGCAAAATCACCCGGATAGATTACCTCCAGCCCATGTTGTTGGGCGTACTCCATGAGGAAATCAACACGGACGGGCCAACCATAATGAAGCCTAGGTGGTTTCAACTTTTGTCCTTTCGATGGGCCAAGCCGTAGGGAAGACGGTTGAGCGGACGTGCCCTCAACACCTTGTTCACGAACTGAAGCATAATGTTAGCACACTTCAACCGAATGAGTTTGCATACATACCCCAGAACTATAGATATTAGAAGCAGGGTTGTAAGCGACGTTCAATTTCCTCTTCCTGCTAACTTCGGGACGTTCGACAGTGGGAGGGAGACTGTCAGGAACACGGATATACACGGTGCTAAAGTCTACGAACACCATGGGATGGGATGTGGTCGATATAGAAGTAGAGGGAGGGTCAATGTTCAGCGTCAACGGCGAGGCTCAAGCCCAAGCGCTGAAGTTCGAGTCTTATGCAGACGTTGATCGAGCCACAGATCTACACGATCGCAATCCTCAAATGAAATGGCAGACAGGGCGAAAAGGCTGCGGATGGTGCGTTCATTTTGCATTCTACCGTTGCTCCAGCAAATGCATTGATATCTTGTCCAAATGGGGAGTATATTATGTGTAATATACTGGCATGTGTTAAAGATGAAACTAGCTAGTATCGAGAACACGATCGGAAATTATCACGGTTGTAAGATCCACATTGGTCACCGATCCTATCCTGAAAACAAGCTGTCAACACTGAATCCCAGAAGTAGAAGTAAGGAGACGCACAGTCATGCTCTCTCCAATGCCAGAAGATCGCGTCAAGGTACCACCGAGGTGGTTCATCGACACCCAACGCCTGCCCGAGCTTCTCGATAACGTCGTCGTGTGCAACATCGCAGAGCGTGTAGTTCGAGTACAACGAAACTAGAATCATATTGTCGTGAACTTTCAACATTGATGAAGCTGTTTGCAGCGCATCGCCGGGAAATTGGAGTCTGTGACATCCGGCTATATGCCCCAAAGCGGCCTGCATAGTTGCGCTGATATCGATTCCAGACTCCCTGAACTCAGCTTCATATTCCTTCCTGTCTTCCTCATTCTTGAAAACATCGGGATCGTCTAAAAAATCGTCTCGTGGCAGTGTCTCGAGACCATGTTCTCGGGCATACGCCAGAAGGAAATCCATGGGGACAGGCCAGCCATAATGAAGCAAAGGCGGTATCAACTTTTGTTTCTTCGATGGAACCAGACTGTGGGGAAGACGGTCAAACGGACGTGCCCTCAATGCTTTCGCCAAGACCAGAATTGTGATATTAGCATGGTTCCGCAGTGTAAGGTTGTATACATACCGAAGAACTGTAGACATCGCAAGTAATGTTGTATGGCGCCTTCAATTTCCTCTTTCTAACAACTTTGGGGCTTTCCACGGTAGCGGGGAGGACACCAGGAATGCGGATATGGACACTGCTACAGTGGAAGTACATGTCGATGTGGAAGTTGAAGTTCGACCGATCTTATGTAGGCATCGACACGTGATCTACCAAGCCACACCGGGTGCTGGCGTCTGACGTACATCAGGAAACCGGGGAATGTCCGAGCGGAGATTCAATCTCCGCCGCCTCCTTGTGAAGCCAGATGGAGATGATGGCCTTCGCACCGAGACAGCAAAACACAAATTTCCTGTCAAAGCCAAGCAACTGACATAAAATATCAAATTTTACTAAAACATAGGTTCTTATACATTGCACTGTCTTCAGAGTTTTGCTTAAGAGCTTTGAGAGACCGTGGGACTGGCTCCGATGTCTCCATCTGGCTCCGTATATAGAGTCGTTGATCTCCATATGGCACCGCAATTTGGGGGGGAACTCCGCAGCTCCGCCGGCTCCATGCGGCGCCGCACGGACGGGGCGGAGATAAACGCGTTTCCTGATGTAGGTCCGCATTCAACTTCTGTCAGGGTGCGTTTGTTGTGACGAAGCCCAACAACCGAACCTTGGACCTTGTGACTTGAACATGAACAATGCAAGAGATCAAAATGAAATGATATGTATGGATGCGCGAACTACCCTACTTGGACCTGTCGTTCCCAAGAGATCCCTTCTGCGTGCTGCACTTTTGCTTTGCAGCCGGTAGCTGTCGGCGCAACTGCGAAAACAAAATATCAAACTTTACGTCAAACCCAAAGCATGACGAGGAAGCGCACAATTTACTCCTCCCAATGCCAACGCGCAACGTCAAGATACCACTTTGGTTGTTCGTCGACACCCAATGCCCGCCCAAGCGTATCGATAACGTCCTCAGGAGGGACATCGTAAAGCGTGAAGTTCGTGTACAACGAGACTATCATCATATCCTTATAAGCTCTCGAAACTGATGGAACGACTTGCAATGCATTGTCAGGGAACTGAAGTCCGTGACATCCGACGATGTGCCTCAAAGCAGCCCGCATAGTCGCAAGCATATCAATTGGATCCCCGCGCTCAGCCTCGTATTCCTTCCTGTCTTCCTCGTCCTCAAAGATGTCGGGATCGTCCGCAAAATCGTCTGGTTCTTTTACCTCCAGGCCATGTTGTTGGGCATACTCCATGAGGAAATCAATGCGAACGGCCCACCCATAATGAAGCATGGGTGGGTTCAACTTTTGCTTCTTCGATGGAACCAAGCCGTAGGGAAGACGGTCGAGCGGATGCGCCCTCAACACCTTGTTCACGACCTGAACCATATTATTAGTAGCATGCTTCAACCGGGTGGGATTGTATACATACCTCAGAACTGTAGATATTAGAAGCAGGGTTATAAGGGACCTTCAATTTCCTCTTCCTGCTAACTTCGGGACATTCGACAGTAGGGGGTAGAATGTCAGGGACGCGGATATACACGGTACTATAGTCGATGAACATCGTGGGATGGACGAGGTCGATGTAGAAACGGAGTGAGTTCAACGTTCAAGCTCAAGTTTGTTGATCGAGCCACCGATCTGCACTCGATCTCCATCCGGATGTGGCTACGTACCGCGAAGTTCACCTTGTGATAAGCCACCAATATAGGCGCGAAATCTGTATACATGGCAAAAATGTTCCCTCTTAAGCTGTCAAGATTGTATTTTCTGGCAACGACGAATGAGAACCACCATAACCGGATGAGACACAGAGATACCGACAAATGAGAAGCTCACGAGCTGGCAGCGCTGTAATTATACTCGAAGAGGCCAAATATTATCAATTCTTGCACAGATTAACTGGAAGGAAACAGTCTTCATAGACTCTGCGCAAGAGCCGCTACGCGTTCCTAGATATCGAAAGCGTGAGAAGCACAAGTTTGAATTTCGTCGTAACATCTTCCGGAGGAGAGGGCATCGCAAAGGACGTCCGCATAACGCGGCGTTCTCTTGTTCGTTCCGCTCCGGGGTTAGATACAAGCGTTCTCGTTTACTGGACATGATGGCGAGAGCTGGAGGAATATACATTGTACTGATAGCATGTGCGATAGGCGCCGGCTGTGACAGATGTGGCTGTTCATATTTGGGTTCTGCATGAACGCTGGATGATATATCCGGACTCCAGCCCCGACATCATGAGGCCGTCCCTCAACGATTCCTCAGCTTGTTAGAGTTCCTTCTCAAAGTATGGAGGCTACCAGCGGCAGCGGTGCAGCCAATCTTGCCACTCTGGAGTCGGCCGGGCTTGGAGCGCAAGGCTCTCACCCAACATCGAGTGGCGGATCTCAGGCTCAGAGGCAAGAGGGACTCACCGCCGACGTCCAGGCATCCAGCTTCAATGTGTTGATAGGAAAAGTCCTCGAATTTCTGGGTTATAGAGGTCACGCCGATGCCAGAGCTAGAGCAGCGCGAAGACAGCTTGTGTCTCTAATCTGGGAGCTTTCGTTCGGTCTGATAGAGGTACGTGAATGATGTTTGGGTCTGAAAATAGGAGATTTTCATATGAGTGCTACATTTCTGCCTTGATATGATCCTTGCTGCATTGCCTCACCTCTCATGATGACGCTGATCACGAGTCGTGCACTTACAGGTTGTAATCATCCTTACCTTCGCCGGACTGGGGGTCGCGAGAGCCCCAACACACCCGGCGTTACCGAGTGGGATGCGTGTACTTTCCTCGGCGTATGGAATATACTCTATATTCCTAGAATTGTCCTCATCTGCTACCTTTCCTACTGGACGTTCCGAAAGAGGCGTTTGTTACGGCGGGCGTAAGTTGTTCAGACTGTCCCGTAAACCGATCAACTATTCAATCCAATTCGTAGTCAAGCACAGAGGGATGCGGAGTCGGGTCGTGCAGCTGGTGTACAATCAGGATCGGGTTCGACGACTGCAACTGCTGCGAGTCGTGCGATGCATCCTACACCCAGGCGACAGCCCCGCATCAGTGCACATAATGTCCGTTTGCATGTTCAGTGCGTCATCCACTTGACGTCCCCTTTCATTGCATCTTGAATGACTCATTGACCGCGCTGTTAATCCCTTTAAGGTTATTTTATCTGACAGGAATATTCGCCATCATATGGTTTTCTATCGCAGTTATCGGGGTATATTCTCATGGCTACAAGTGTCGCCTCGCCGCTCCCTATCTTTCTTGGGTCACTTTCACTATCATCTGCATTCTCTACCTGAGATTCACCCGTGTTTTCCTTTTCCCTGTATGTAGTAGTCCTGTACTATTATATCTCCGAATTGACACCTTACCATCCTGCAGATATGTCGAGGCTGCATCAGGATCGCTCGCGCGGAGAGGGCCATCCCTAGCAAATTGACACAGTCTTTGGTAGATCGCATCCCCCTCGTCCTGTACATCCCCGCGCCTCCAAATGACTCCTCCGCTTGCACCAGTCCTATCACGGTTCCCTCTCCCGCACACGCTTACCCTCCCGAGCGTCGAACGTTTCTTGCTCAACCTTCACCTCCGCAGCGCAAGCGCCGTTTCATCTTCCTCCGAAAGCGCAAGGATGTCGATAACCCGAAAGGATTTTCCAAAGAGGATATAGAGGATATCCATGACGGCGAGTTTGACGCTCCAGGGGCATGGGAAGACCTATGGGAGCGCGGCGAGTACCCACTGATCAGGCTCGAGGGGCACCAGTCGACCTGCGGGATATGCCTTATGGACTTCGAGGCGCCGAAGAGGATCCTTCCCCTCCCCGAAGAGGGCGCTGATGGCGCCGCCGAGCTAGCAGACGCTCGTGCAAACGTAGATGCGGAGCACGGACGAGACGCTGCGATTCAAGAAGTCCGGGTGGAGCCTGCGCGGCAGAGCGATACCTTCCGCCTGTCCCTGGCCGATTCTGGTGAGGGCCCGCAGCCGTTGCGGCTATTGGGATGTGGACATGCGTTCCATGTAAGCTCGGCTGCAGTTTCATCACCTGTGTATCCAGTTCGCTGATATGCAGCTTCCACCAGAAAACTTGCATTGATCCATGGCTCGTCGGGGTGTCTGGACGCTGTCCATACTGTCAGCGTCAGGTAGAGATACCAGATCCGCCAAAGAGAAAGAGCCGAATTTGGCGGCGATCTTAACTGTTATTTATGATGAATATCTGATTCTGCTCCGCTCGCTTTCGTTGTTGTTACTGTTGTCTTGTATACTTAGCCCGCACGGTACCGGACTCAACATTCTTGTATGCTTATTCTCGAACAATGATTCATTATGTATGTACTTTTTTGTATGATCGTGGTTCAAGCACCCCATCACACACTCGTGTTTGTCAATACGTATACGATTCGAGGATACGGTACACAAATACATTGAAAACTACTTGGTGTGCCATGTAAGGGGAGATCCGGTCGTGAGATTGCGTAAATAGATAGTCGTCTAACCAGTGAGCGGACATCACAGCTGATGGATACACATTATGGAACTCGAAAATATTAGCAAAACAGGGCAGTGTTCAAAAAACAACAGCGAGTAGAAAGCACAGACATGGATGCGCCAACGAACCGACCGAGCCTTTTGAAAACAAATCATGAAGATGGGTCGGCCGCGTCTGCTGGAGTGAACTTGGGCGGCTTCTTCCGCCGCATGGAACGGGGTAAAGAGAACGACGGCAGCACGAGACGTTGTGTCGTTTCCGCTTCAACGGCTGTGCTCCGACAGATGACTTTGCATCCCTGCATTCGCCACCCCGTTCTCTTCTGTCGCAAAGTCGAAGCGCGTTCACCGACCGCATGCCCGTGGCCATGTCGGTCCTACTTGCATGGAACTCCATCGTGGGCGAGTGCGCGCACTCGGACGACCCCTTGGACCATTGAGGAACGCGAGCCCGCCGTGTCTCTCCGCAGAGAAATCGTGTGTGGGTCAATCTTGTGCTGCCACCGCACGCGGTCCATATCGCTTGGGTTGAAACAGAATTTGTATGCTTTCGCGAGGTACCGTGGGAGGAGGGCGAGGATGGTCACGAGGAAGATGCAGAACCAGAAGTACGCGGAAGTAAACAGGTAGTGGTCATTGCCGTATATGGGTGTGGGGAACCACCCGGGGGCGATAACGGAGTAGATGGCCTGCAACTTCGAGTAAGGAAATGGAAACAAATAAATATAGCGGAAGACTGACAGTGTAAGCCCAGATCAATACGATGCCCAATGCCACCGCGAAGAACACCCAGCCGGTCCAGACATGGGTGTTGAGTCCATTGAACAGATTAACGGCCATGACAGCGGTAATGGCCATCGTCTGTATATGTTATCAGCGACCAAAATGATGACGATTAGATGGGCAGGTACATACCGTAGAAAACTCATATAGGTACACGTCATATCCATCGGGGCGGGAGCTTATAGAAATGTATGTATAGAAGATGAGGAAGAAGATGATAGCAGACTAGAGAACCGATCAGTATCATTCAGGCAGGCAGACGGTCACTGCTTACCTGGACGACTCCATCGAACATGTATATTAGGAATAACTTGGTGCCGAAGTACTCGCCTTGACGGCCATGTCGATAGAGCTCAGGCAGGGCCATGAGGACATGATCGTCTAGTGCAACGTTTGTTTATTAGGTCTCGCGGGAAAGGAATATTACTAAGAAACATACCAAGGATTCGGTCAAATAGGCCAATGCCAATCACAGGAGCGATAGTCCAGAACGTATTCCAGAACAATATATACGTATATTCGAAAACGCTAGACAACCCAAGATAAGAAAACCCAAATCAAATAGTAGAAAGCCAACTTACTATTGACTGCTCCATGAGCAATAGATCTGGAACCACCACAGCACGCCGATACAGACGATGTTCTTATAGAAGAAGTTGACAATCCTGATAGTTTCCCGTTCCAGGTGAGATATAAAAATAAAGCGGATGATAACCTAAGACACCCACATATTACCATTCCGCGCATACGACCAGTGCCCATGGACGAGCAACAGTCGTTTCAGGAAGCGGAACTAGGAAGCGTTAGCACGATGTTCGACATGTCGCCACGCTTGCGACAACTCACCTGAGCGATGGCATAGTCTGACGAATTGACGGCTTGCAGGCCCTCCTCGCCAGAAATACCGACACCGATATCCGCCGCCTGGATCATGCTGACGTCGTTCGCGCCATCTCCTATCGCCAGCGTGATCGTTTTGAGGCCCTCCTTAACAAGCCTCACAACGAGAGCTTTCTGAAGCGGCGATACACGACAGCAGATGACACCTTCGCACTGCATTGCGAGGCGCAGAAGCAAGCGTTTATGACGCTCATCAGCGAGAGCCTTCACATCATTTATCAGTGTTACTGAAACAAACAAGTGCCATTAGGACTCACGAATCCAAGAGCACTGCCATCGATAACGAGCACGAAGCCGCCTGGCCTTTCTCCGTTATTGTGTCCGACAAGTGATGTTGCGCCAGAGCTGACGCGCTGAAGAGGGAACCCATCTGTCGGGCCGTCAACCTGCTCATTCCCACCGACGCCGTCCTCCTGTAGGATCCCGCTTTCAGGGAAGAACTGCTCTACCGCATTCACCATCTGCAAATATATGGGCGTATGACCTTCGCCGCCCCCGCGGATGATGACAATGTTGTCCTCGCGGCCGATCAAGTTCGTACTGTGTCCGATGGCTGCGCCGACTCAGTCAGTGGCATAAGAGCAAAGATCAAAACAATACTCACCAATAGCCGTTTCGAGTTTGTCTCCGGTAAGCACCCACACCTTGATGCCTGCTTCTTTGAGGTCCGCGATGGTCTCCGGTACACCATCTTGCAAACGGTCCTCGATAGCGGTCGCACCGAGAAGCTGCAACCCACGCTCCATCTCCTCACACACCGCCTCAATCAGTTCCTCACGCTCCCCAAGGGAGACGGACGCAGCGTGGTAGTGCTGGGCCCACGCCTCATACTCGTCATCTGCAACACGTCAATCAGCCGTCCGCGCCCGTCGCACACGAGTACAAATCGATCACATACCTGACACGGTCTTGTACGCAAGCGTAAGTGTACGCAGACCATGGCTCGCGAACTCCGCGAGGTGGTCCTCGGTGACGCGCACCTGCTCCTCCTGCCCGCTGCTCAGCCGCTCGATGATCACGTTATCCGCGCCCTTCGCCAGAAGGAACACCTGCCCCTTCTCGTCGCCCAGCTTGCGCACGAGCACGCTCATCCGCTTCCGCGTAGAATTGAACTCCAGGATATTGAGCAGCTCATATCGCTCCAGTTCCTCCGAGAACGGCGTCTGCAGCGACAGCACCTCGCGGTCACGTCCCGGAACACGAATCCTGCGTCGGCAGCAGCCTGCACGAGCGCAGCCTCGTCCGGGCTCTGCGCCTTGTACTGAATTGCATGCGTCTCCGGGTCAATCGCTACCAGCGCCGTGTGGCACAGTGCAAGCACCGAGAAGAATCCGTTCAACGTCTGGGCATGCATAGCCTCCTTGGAGTCAGGATCTGCTCCCGCAGCCGCAGCAATATCCGCGTCCAATACGGCATCTTTGAAATGCATCAGCACATGCTCAGGACGCTTCACCGCATCAACAGTCAATGGTGTGGGTACGGCTTCCTCGGAGGACGTATGCGCGCTGTCCTTTTTGTCAAAGTTGGAGTTTGAGCCTTGGTCGCCGGACGAGGTGCGGGATATACGCACGTCCACCTCCGGCGGCGTCCGTGTGCTCTCCAGCTTCGTCACGTCGCTTTCCACGTACTCGCCCTTGTAAACTTTGCCTCCCACGGAGCAGTGCCTGAACACCATAGAGTTCTATACATAGAGTGATCGATGATGAACAGGTGAGATATCATCAAGTATTTGTGTCATCAAGACTGCGCACGTACCTGAGTTAACGTCCCAGTCTTGTCAGAGAAGATATACTCGATCTGTCCAAGGTCGTCCGATAGGTTCCAGCTCCTTGCCAAAGTGGCTTGACCCGTCTTCTCGTAGAACATCTCCTTATCGAAGTAGATGAACAAGGCTTGACATGTCCTGACTACTTCTATAGAGATGTAGAGGGAAATAGGCACGATGTTCTGGAAACTGAGTGGCGGTCAATAAGTATCATACGTGTGAGCAAAGCTGCGTACGTGATGAGAGCGAATGCCCAAGTGACCAATCCGTTGATCTGGGGTTGTCGTCGGACTGTGTGTCACCATACAGCCATGGCGCGCCGAGAGGGAAGTACCGCTGCTCGAGGACAGCATCCACAATGCCACAAACTACGGCCATTATAGCGAGGATGATCAGATTAATAAATCTACAGGATACAATGTCAATTTCGTCAGCATTCGGCTAGGAGATACATACACTTGAGGGTTCATCTGCCGCTCGACCTTGCTCCGCTTACTCGGTGTACCACCGGAATTGAGCACAATCTTCGAGTCCTCGCCAGTAAAGAGGACAACGCCGATCACCCAGCCGGTATTTCGCAGAACCGTACCTCTCAGCAGGACCATCTGCGAATCGACCGATGTCTTGTTGCCGTCTGCATCGACCACTGCGGCATTAAGCTTGTACAAGTTCGTGTCGGGACGGTCGCAATCGACACGAAAGTTGTTAGCAGGGTCGGCACAGCTACGAGCATACCGCATGTGCGTTAAAGCGGGGCAGGCAGATCGGCTCTTCAAGTTCGTCTCCCCGTCCAAATTCTTGGTCTCGACGTACGCGACATCCTCCTCTTCACTCGTCGAGGAAATGAGGATGTCAGCAGGAAGTGGCTCATCCTCGAGGATCTTGACTACATCGCCCACTTTGACGTTCTCCCAGATGGTCATCCGCCAGTGAGGCCGGGTATTGTGCTCCTGATGTGGAAGAGCCCGGCCATCTCCTCGATATCGTCGTCGTATTCCCTGCCTGCAGCATCCATGGCGACCTCGGTTGTATGCGCACCCTTCTTCGACTTTCGGGCGCGGAATTTGGGAACAATGGCGCGCACGAAGGTCTTGCTCTTGGCTTGCATAGCATTAGGGTTGTCCGTCCCGGCCAGAACGCGCACCTGGGAATAGTTGACGGCACGGTCGCTCTGGTGCCGCTTGATATCCTCGTACCCATCCTTGATAGCGGTGATAGCGAGGACGATGATGAGCGGGAGAATCACGAGGCCGGGGGAGACAGTGTTGAAGAGGGGAAAGAATTGGAGAATTGCAATTGCGAGGAAGAATATATTGGCAATGCGGCGAAACTGCTCGAGCAAGTTTCGGGGACGAAGGTGACGATGGTGTACTTGCTCGTGATGACCTGGTTTGAGGAATATACGTACTCCTTCTTGACCTTGTGTTTCTTCTTTGGGTCGAAGTAGTCCGCGGGAAGTGGCTGGTTGAAGAAGACGGAGCGAGGGGGCCGGGTTCCCTATGTCTGGAAAAGAGGGTCTCGACGTTGAAGGCGGCAAGCCTATTGTACCAGGCAGCGATGGTGGACGCCATGGTGAACGCAATGGACGTTACGGACAGGAGATACAGGGAAGAGACATGGAGAGGAGTCCGCCCGGCAGTGCTGACAGAAGCCATAGAGCGTCATCAGCCGCTGTCCGACTTTGGCCGCCCTTCGCTGACTCTCATCTGTCTCACTCGCAGTTGCTGACCTCGCTCAATTTCCGAGCTGTGAATTCCTGTCATAAGCCGTGTACGCCGTGCTAATAGCCGTGCGCACGTAGCCGTCCTCGTTTGCACATGCCGTTATTTTTTTACGCAGGAAACACGCACCGAAAATCGGCCACCTACCTCAGTCCCACTTGATGTCCGACCCGGACGCCGGAATGCGTTCGGCCGACCATGTCAACTCTTGAACAGTTTTGTCGTCAACAATACCTCCTTCCTCCAGCAGAGATAAAGCAGAAGCGCGACCAGCTCCAGTGGGTGGGGACAAGAAAAAACAGCGTTGTCGTCTCCATGCTAGGCCTTAAGGCACTCTCGGCTAGTTCGCTCTAATCGGCGTCTCCCTCGTCCGATCCTTCCTGCTGTCACGCACTTCGTCGACCCCATTTCTTCATTTGCTGGCCGTGGGCTTTTCGCGTTCGACGATTACTTCATGTCCTCTTGCCTGCGGACACTAGGCGGAATAGACAGTGTCAGCCCGTCATGGAATGACGACTTGTGATTGGTCGACCAGGACTCGCAGGTCGTCCAGTGAGTATTTGAGAGGAGCGCGAGGGATGGGACGTCGACGAGACAACCTTGACTGGATGCATTTGTTGGACGAGGGTCGAAGGCAAGTTATTCTTACTCGGGTATGCGGCTCACACTTATAGTTGCTTAGCACCATCGAGTGCTGATGATTCAAATTTTTCACTTGCTATTGCCGAGAGACTATGCATGCGATCAGAAAGGCACTATCCGCCCTGTAAAATCTTTCAGCTTGGTGCGCACGAAGTATCTCAGGCCTGAGATTGCCGAAAGATGGCCCTTGTTGGACATGCTAGAAGCCTTCGTTACCATTGCGTTGTGCAAGTAGCCTTTAGCTTGTATGTTACATGCTGTTTCACAACGTACTTTCTTCCTTATCCTGATCCCATTCTTTAGTGTGAAAGAAAGGTAAGATGTCGGCAAAATAGTAGGCCATACATGCCTTCGCAGACAATTTTGGCGCGGACTGTTAGCATATTCACTACAATATTCGCCAAAGAAGTTCGAACACATCCCTGAGTAATCGCTGGCCTATTTACGCAGTAGATATTCATTACAACTTGTCAGCGAGGTGTTTAAATGAACGCTACTGGCAACGAAAATAGTAAGCGAGACATAAGAAGTGATATACATATCGAAAAGAGATCCAATCCAGGGGATGCAAAGCAGGACAGCGAAAGAAAAGATAATCAAGAAAGATGCAGCGTAGTCGAGTGCAAGTAGGTATTTATGTGCCAGAGAACCAGAGAATAACTGTAACGTATAAGGTGTGATCCAGAAGAAACGAGCGGCAGGGTTACGCGATTGGGCAGTGGGATGAAGAATGTCTACGGTCGCGACGGACGGCAGGGGAGGGGAGCGAAGAAGAACATGGGAGCGGACCCCTGGTTGGACCATGTTTTCTTCCGGCCTCCACTTTCGCTTTCTCCAGTGGTGTCTCCCCTCCTGGAGATGCAGCATGAGGTGGCCAGGATGAATCGCGTGCCCTACATAACGGTACACTGACACCCTGAAGCGGGTGGGCCGAATGGATCCTCGGCTTTGCTGACAGTCCCCCAGACAGACGGGACCTGTTCAAAATCAAAGAATGCGCATATTAGCGATCAGCGTGAGAGTGACCATGCATGCGCGCTGCGGGGATACGTCGAAATAGGTGCGACCTTCGTTGGGTCAAGGGTAGCGAGTTGATACACGCACAGGTACCGAAGCAAGCGCCAGTGGTATGCAATGAACACACTAACATGTTCCTCATACTTCGAGATCCAGTGGGCATGATCGGCGAAGCAGAAGAACATGGCGTATGTAGAAGATAGACATGAACCAGGCAGGACTCACAAGGTAGTCTTTTGTTGTCTTGCAATAACGAATCAAACTGGAACATGGTGAGCAATGCCCTTTACGTACGCTGCAAAAATGGCACGACATACCTAGAGCTCGCCTCACTCACTCGTATCCGTGGCCTCGCAAGATCCTCTCTCAACCGCTGATTGTGTTCTGACAGCCTGCGGAGCTTGAGCTCGGACATGGACTGTTTGGGCGGACGACTGCTCATGGTGAAGGAGGTTCGGAGTAGTGGCAACGAGTACGATGTACAGAATGAACGAGTAGTAAGGAGTAGCCTGACTCGCTGGTGATTGCACTGCTATGCAGGGAACAGAAGGGAAATGCTGAGGAGGGAGCGGGTCGGGCTTCGCGGGAGAACCTCGACGAGCGTAAAAAGACGGTTAGGCAATCGCAAAGTGAACAGCGCGCAGGCGGCCCTGCATCAATTGGGAATACCGGTCCTCGCGGAACTTTGCCGGGCGCTAATACTCCGGCCCAGAGTAATTATCCCACGCCTTTCCCTTTTGTTTCCTGGTCACTGAGTGACGCTGTGACACCGATCACCGACACGCGACCACCGACACAACGATCGAGAGCTTCATTCAAGTCCGCGGAAGTACTCCATCCTTCGACGTCCACGACTGCTTTCACTTCCACGTCCGCGAACCAATGTAAGACAAACACTCATCTTGTGCAGCGCGCGTCGCCGCACAATCCCAGGTCACAGAAACCCCCACGTTACGGTACGTCCCGTAACACGTTCTCGGTTCTGGTCTTTCCGAGGCGGCTTCAACCGTCGGTCCGTAGCCGTCCGACCCCCGCCGTATCAGAAATCGTCGCTAGCGACGAGAACCCCGTTCGCGAAGAGCCCAGGACCTCGCTCGAGGCTGTATCCATTTACTGCCAGTCGCTTTCTGCTGCAGTCTCGCACGCGCCTGCCCACGATCCACGAGGAGCCGCTCGAAGAAGATGAACGCGCGCACGAGAATTCGTACGACTTGTACCAGCAGTTGGACGCGCTTGCACGAGAAGACGCGCGTGGCATACGACGTCAGGAAAGTGAGGATGCCGACGAGATGATGGACTGGGATGAAGAAACGACGTTGGTCGCAATGCTTCAAGATGGGTGAGTGATGCTTTCGATGAGAATTTTACACGTATATGCATCGCATTTACTCCTCATTTCAAACAATCTGACGTTATCGTTCATAGTTCTCCAGATGAGGACGAGGAAGAGGAACTTTCTGCTTTAGCGCATAAACTCAAAGCTCCGATGGCGGCTCAGGGTGCCGCCCTGAAGCAATATCTCGCGAACACTCTCATACCTGTCGTCACTCGCGTGAAGGAGGTTCATGGAGTTCTCGAAGATAAAGGTACAACCGCCGATCTGCATGCGCACGTGTTTCTGAATAGTCTACAGTTGATCTCGCGTTTGGCACGGGTTTGCTGACCTTTGACGAAGTCTGCAAGAGAGTAGAAAATATGGCTCTACACGACGAGGACGAACTGAAGACCGCATATATCGAGTCTCAGGTGCCTTTGAACCTTCCTTCAATCTATGCGACTGTTCTTCACTGCATTTGACGTATTCAGAAGAACATGAAGCACCTTATCGCTCGACTTGAACGAGCATATGATCGTCGTAGTCAGTTATGGACGATCATGGAACAAGAACTGGATCAATGCGGTATTTGCTCATTCCTCTATTTCCATCCTTACTCGCGTATCTGATTTTCACTAACGGCCCCGATCGCATCCCAAAGCCGACCGCGCGACAGCAGCACTAGAATGTTTACCGACCGAAATTGAACGTGTTGTTGGTCAGCTGGAGAGGAAGAGCAAGGCCATGGAGAAAGAAAGCAGTTCCACCTCGAATCAAAAAATGCTTAAGGGGCTCCTGGAAAAGCTATGAATAACGTCGTTCTCGATTTCGTGAGTTTCTTTAGGCCGTTATGTTCTAGATTTATGGTATTCTTCGTGCACTCTTTGTGCATTTTCACCTTGTAGGGTAAGTAATATCACTTGACTCATTCATTCGATATCTCATCATATCTGTCTCCCAGCGTTTCATGCTTCAAGTTTACCGTCTAATCGCCTTTGTTCCTCGCGGACAACATGTATCTCTCAATGGCTTCTCTATCGATCACAATTGTAGCATGCATCACAACCTTTGGCAGTGAATCAGTTCACGTGGATCTGTCTCCCGGTTGCTTCCATGTCGTTTCTTACCCCATCCTTTTTTCTATCTACCATACGCCTGACCCCTGCATCCTCATTTCGGTCGTTTGGCGCTGTTTAATATGACAGAGAATGATCTCCTGGAGTAAATCTGTGACACACAATGTCTGGTCTTCTCGCAAAAGCAAAAGACACTGCAAGTTCTTTTTTCACCGATATATGCGTTCAGCTTCCGAATACATTATATGAGTCTCTTCATCGTCAACGATGATGCTACCGAGCTCGCGGAAGAAAAAAACCTACATATGTACGAACATATATCGACGCCAGCAGGATTCGAACCTGCGCCTCCAAAGGAGAACAGATTTCTAATCTGTCGCCGTAACCACTTGGCTATAGCGCCCCGTCACAGTGGGAGGAGTGTATATATGTATACCGTTTTTAATAAGCTGAATCGATCTACTCTTTCGTTCTAAAAGCTGCATCTGACACAAGATCTCATACTCTGAGGCAGTTGCACACACACCTGCGCGGGACGTTCTCAGAAGGCACCCATCCAGAAAGACCGTCCCAATGGTGTCGCCGGAATACTTTTGGTCACGTCTCGGTCTGAGAACCGCATAGAGACTTCTGATCATTTCGGCTATCATCTTCCTTGAAAAAGGCATAGTGTTGTCTCTTTCATGAAATCATGGCTCGAAGAATTCGTACGTCTAAATCTGTATCTATATAGTGACAATGCATTAGACAAAGTTAAACAGAGTTTGAGCTCGAGGGACGATGATCTCTATTTGACTTCAACATCAATAATCCTGCAATTAAGCTCACAACCACCGACGTCGACTTTCTCATACGCTCCTTCTTGCGGCGTGCGTGACGACAGTTCACCCTTCTGGAGCAGAGAAGTGCATATATGCGATTGTCATACCCACCGAAGAGTTTAAAGTGTCAGCGTCAGGTTTGGAGCTTGACTCGATGGTCGACATGGTTGGGGAGAGGCCTATTCAACGACGTACAATCTGAAAGGCCATGCAACGCGACCAGGAAATGTTGAGCTCAATAGACTGACCGTACCTCCATGATGCAGCCCTGGAGTTAATTACTTCGCATTTCCTCTCCCTTTGTTCGGTTCACTGCAGAGACTCTCACCCGCATGAAAAGTTGAAATTCGATGATGAATATGATGCTCAAGGGAAAAAGGTGGTACCGCAAGCTTGCACCTCGTGATAGCTGCAAAACCTGGGCTTCTCTGTGCAGGAGATGACTACGTGGACCTACGCACGTATTGTTGCAACCTCATCCTGGTGGCATTGTCCGAGCCAACAAATGGGGTATGGCTCAAAGTGGTGCGCTAGGTGCGAGAACAGCATGACGCTGGCGTGCAGTTTGATGCATACGGTACATCGTTTACCACAGGCTCCACGCTCCATGGTTGCATCGCCTCATAAGCGAGAGATCCAAGCATGGTGCTTATCACCATATGCGCGGCTGTGGCTCGCTTTTTTGCGAGCTCAAAATGGTTTAACCAGGTCAGCACGACTTCTGTCTGACGTATTTTGTGGTTCATACACACACAGGAGGAGTTATCTATTGTTGGTTCACAGGTTTATCAACTTAGCTTTGTCAGAATGATATCCGTGTGGCCTTCGTCCTTGCCACAGGAATGAGTTCCGCGAATATATAGGGAGTGCTGGTAGCATTCCTTCACTGCACATCCACCGTTATTTCTTCACCCTCCACTCTACTCTTGTATCAATTTCCAATGGGACTTTCTGTTGAAGTGGACATTATAGCGCGGTCGAATTCCCTACAGATTCCCTGTACTCACCTCAGGTAAGTGGCTCGATCTCTTTGCAGATACCGAGCTGACTCGACACCCAGCGCCGAATACGCGATATCTGGATGGGTAAGCGTAACTGTGTCCCCCACGTCAAAGTCTCCATCCAATGGTCGCGATGCTTCTGGGATCATTTTACAATCAGTAGAGGTAAAATTTGAAGGTCAAAGTGAGATCGCTAATGAGATCACCGGCTATGGATCCTGCAGTATCTGCAGCATGCTGAAGAAGCTTACCTTCCCCCCGTATTTCTTGGATGCAACAAAAGCTCAAAACGCCAGAACATGGCTCTGCGAGTTCCAAATAGTCATACCGGGATGGCTCCCTCCGACTTTTGTCACCAGCTTCTGTGCCAAAGCACTTCTGAACGGCATCACGAGCTATACTCTGCGAGCCCGAGCGGTCTACGCTTTCCCCGAGGACTTCGATCCCCGTTCTGCGGAGAGCGAGCCCACGCCTTTCTACGTTTACCACCGTCCTCCCCTTTCACTCGAAATATCCAAAAGTTGGCTTTCTCTCCATCGCGACTGGTCAGAGTACCTGGAGATCACCGTTATTCATCGAACGATGGTCAACATCCCCGACGGCATACTCTCTTTTGTTTTCCATCTCGAATGCAAAAGGGCGGTACCAAATTATGTTCGCCAACGCTTCCGCTTCCACCGCGTAGCGATGCAAATCCAACAGCTTGAGCACCACAGGTATGAGTCCTTGTTCATCAACAGCGCAAAGAATGCTGTTGCTAATGCCAGTCTATAGTACCTCCATCCTCGAGACCTACCGAAGACATCTTCTGCCCGCAGACCAACCCCCGTGGATCCCATTGGGAAATCCGCATAAGATGCGGCACGCTTTCGACTCCGGACGCTCATCCGCCGATCTTAAACCCAGCCGGGACCGGGTATTCTGCATAGGCCAAGCATTCATCACGGGCGACTCATTCAACAACGGGTACGTCTTCGGCGACAATTTCATCCAACGGAATGGAGGGCACTGCGCTATTCAATACGCCTGCTGCTTTTCGGACGAGGTGCGGCCGTCGTATCACGGTCCTCTGTTCATGGTGCACCACAAATTATGTTTTTGGCTTACAATCGAGCAGACGGAGTGGGAAAGCCCGCCGCAAACCATCTACTCCGAGTTTCCCATCTCTTTCGTTACTTTCTCCCGACCGTCTGCCTCCACGGATCCGACACATATCGGGCAAATATGTGACGAATTCAGAGATGAAGAGCCTGACTCATCAGATTCAGAGTCAGAGCCCGACCCCACTCCTCATCCTTGCTCCTCGGACTGCTGCTTCTAGGTGACCGCCGCTCACTTTTTGTCCATGGAATTAAAGAGCCAGCCTTTAGGGTTATCCACGACCGCTGTCGAATTTCCTCTTATCTCTTAGCTTGTATGATCGTTCACACCTGCTATCATATCATTGTTATGTGAACCTCATGTCGCTCTTTTCGATTTTGTTTCTGTTATCAATCACATCGTGCACATCTCTGAAGGCACTTCATCTCAGCAGTAATGCAAGTTGCGAACACGCCCGCCATCAGTACACAAGGAAGCGATTCATTTTATTGGTGGGGTGCCAGGTCTAAGATAAAAGGGTTCCAGCCCGACAATCCACCGTTCCACAAGCCCATCCACGCTGTCGGACCGATCATGACGACTCGCCCATTCCTTTGCGAGCTGCTCGGCCTTCGTCTTGACGTCCTCGATGGTGCCAACCTGTTGAACAACGAACTAATCATGAACCGCGCAAATCTCAACAAATACTAATGAGATCGTACCATGTAGAACGCAGATTCAGGGAGGTTATCGTGGGCGCCAGAGAGGATTTCCTTGAACGACCGAACGGTGTCCTTGAGAGGAACGAGCTTGCCCTCGTAACCAGTGAAGACCTGCGCGACAGCAAAGGGCTGCGACATGAAACGCTGGATCTTACGAGCACGCTCGACCTAACGACAAATAACGTCAGGCAAACGAAGAACGGAAAATGATGCCACTGCACGTACGGTCAGCTTGTCCTCTTCTGACAATTCGTCCATGCCCAGAATGGCAATGATATCCTGGAGCGACTTGTAGTCCTGAAGAATTTTCTGGACAGCAGTAGCGACCTCATAATGCTCAAGACCAACCTAAGACAGATTCTATGGTGAGGATGCATGTATCTTGCATCGAAAAGTTATACGTACGATACGGGGATCGAGCATACGAGACTTGGAGTCAAGAGGGTCGACAGCGGGGTAAATACCAAGCTCAGCAATGGACCGAGACAACACAGTCGTCGCGTCCAAGTGGGCGAAGGTGGTGGCAGGAGCAGGATCCGTCAGATCATCAGCGGGCACGTATACGGCCTGCACCGAGGTAATGGATCCTTTCTTGGTGGTGGTAATACGCTCTTGCCTATATACCACCAAAATTTAGCTCTCTGTATCAAAGACGCGATAAGCGCTACTTACATGCCACCCATATCCGTCGACAGCGTGGGCTGATAACCGACGGCAGACGGGATACGACCGAGCAGAGCAGACACCTCCGAACCAGCCTGGGTGAAACGGAAGATGTTGTCGATGAACAGCAGCACATCCTGACCCTCCTCATCACGGAAGTACTCCGCGATAGTGAGACCAGTAAGAGCGACACGAGCACGAGCACCAGGGGGCTCGTTCATCTGACCGAACACAAGAGCGACCTTGGAGTCACCCTCGAGCTTGATAACACCGGTCTCAATCATTTCGTGGTACAAGTCGTTGCCCTCACGGGTACGCTCACCGACACCTATATGCAATAAAAAATGAGGAGACTTCTCCTCATTTCCACAGTATTACATACCGCAGAAGATAGAGAAACCACCGTGTGCCTTGGCGACGTTGTTGATCAGCTCCTGAATCAACACAGTCTTACCGACACCAGCACCACCGAAAAGACCGATCTTTCCACCACGAGCATAGGGGGCGAGAAGGTCGACAACCTTGATGCCGGTCTCCAGGACCTCAGCGGTGGTCGATTGGTCGACGAACGGAGGAGGCTCGGCGTGGATGGGGAGGAGCTTGACACCTTTAATAGGACCTCGCTCATCAATGGGCTCGCCAATGACGTTCATGATACGTCCAAGGGTCGCAGTGCCGACGGGGATCTTGATGGGGGCACCTGTGTCGACAACTTTCTGCCCGCGAACAAGACCCTCGGTACCGTCCATAGCAATGGTACGAACCGAGTTCTCGCCCAAGTGAGCAGCGACCTCAAGAACGAGACGACCACCATGGAAGTCGGTAACCTCAAGGGCGTTCAAAAT
Organism: Grifola frondosa; assembly: GCA_001683735.1. NCBI lineage: Eukaryota > Fungi > Basidiomycota > Agaricomycetes > Polyporales > Grifolaceae > Grifola > Grifola frondosa. The sequence goes on from LUGG01000018.1 coordinate 595,325, forward strand.
GGGGGGAGGTTGTCAGTCTCGAATTGCACATCGACAACAGCACCAATGACTGTCTTTACGTGGCCGGTAGCGACTGTCGCCTCAGTCGCGTACGAGCGAGCTTTGGGAACAAAATGACGAATAAAAAACAAACAAACAATTCCGTTCAAAATGTATGTCAGAACTGTAGGAAGCGTCTTGCAGACGACATGTGAGACAAACCGGGCTGAGCAGACGCGCGAGCAGGACGAGCGTGGACGCGTTGTGACGAAGAAGGAATGGACGCTGCCCGGGCGATGACGGGCGCAGCGGCCGCGGTCGAGAAGAACGCATTGGTCCTCTTCGCGCTGTTCAGCGCTCTACGAGAGAGACGGTGGACGCCGCGTGCGGTAAGCATCGTGGACGACGTGGACAGTGAAGTTGAGAGGAGTGAGCGGTGGTGAGAGGGAACCTTCGCCTCCTACGCCCGACGAATAAAGTTCATGTTGAAACTCCGATAATCTCCGTCGCCGGCTTGCTCCGAGCCGCACATCTGCGCCTAACGCTGCCAGTGAGCGTTCGATTTACGGAAAAAATGATTGGACGGTGGTGAAGCTTTTTTTTTGTGAGGGGTACGTTGCGCGGGTCTCATCAATCCACAGAGTCCAGAGCATACACGCGGATGAGAAAATTCTTCTGGCGAATGATTCCTAGATTCGAGACGTGACCCTGGACACTGCGATAAACCCGATTCGGTATGTGAGCATGATTGCCCGACGGACCGATGAGCGAATTAGTAGAAACGCGCTCCCGACAAAATTTATGCTGCACTGTTCAGGATGGCATAAATCATCCTCACCCCCACGTTCGTCCTTCACGAACCTGCCCAATATCTCTATTCCTATTTATCACACCCTAGTAGACCAATTAGTGTGTACATCTTTCTGCTCTTCCTCCTTGTGCTAACTACCCTTCAGTGTGCGGTATCCTAGGTCTTCTGTTGCACGACCCCAGCATCGACGCTGCCTCGGAGATCTGCGAGGGTCTTTCACTTCTCCAACATAGAGGCCAAGATGCGTGTGGGATCGTCACCTGTGGACAAAAAGGGCGATTCTATCAGTGCAAGGCGAATGGTATGGTCCGGGATGTCTTCGATGCCAACTCCATCTCGAGATTGGTTGGTGGAATGGGCGTAGGACATGGTGAGTATCTTGTTTATGTTCAACATCCAACGCGTCCCAATTATTTTCAAGTGCGGTACCCAACCGCGGGCAGCTCGAACCATGCTGAGGCGCAACCGTTCTACGTGAACTCTCCTTATGGCATCGTTCTTGCGCATGTATGCATACTCTGAGTCGAGTTCGAGATCATCGCTGACCACATTTTCAGAACGGGAATCTGATCAACACGTCCTCTCTGCTCCAGTTTATGGATGCCACCGCTCACCGCCACATCAACACCACCTCCGACTCTGAGCTCCTGCTTAACATCTTTGCAGACAACCTTCAGAAAACGGGCAAGTTCCGCATCAATGAAGAGGATATCTTCACTGCGATCGGCGGGCTGATGGAGCAGTGCAAGGGCGCATATGCCTGCGTGGCGATGCTCGCCGGCTTCGGGATCATTGCATTTAGAGATCCCAACGGGATCCGGCCCCTTGGCATGGCCTCGAGAAATGCTCTGGGCGGCGGTGCCGGTAAGGACTACCTATTCGCGAGTGAGAGCGTTGTGGCAGATGCGAGCGGATTCGGCGACTGGGAAGACGTGAAGCCTGGTAAGTCACGCATATACTCAGCGTGCACCACATGCGGACTATATTTCTGCAGGTGAGGCCGTCATCATCACTCGCAACTCCATCAGCCGCCGCCAAGTTAGCCGACCCGCCACCTTTGCTCCCGACATTTTCGAGTATGTTTACTTCGCTCGTCCAGACTCTGTTCTGGATGGCGTGAGCGTGTATCGGAGTCGGATGGCTATGGGCGATGCGCTCGCGGACGAGGTCAAGCGGGTGCTGCGCGAAAAGGAGCTGTCCGTTGATGTTGTTATTCCTGTATGTGCTTGCCTATTAGCAGAGAGGCGCATACGCTCATTGTCCTTCGCATTCCTGCAGGTTCCGGACACTTCACGCGTAGCTGCATTGAACTTGGCCCAAAAGTTGAACCTGCCATATCGAGAGGGGTTCATAAAGAATCGTTATGTTGGTCGAACGTTCATCATGCCTGGCCAGCAGATGAGGTGTGTATACGCGTGCATATTTTACACCTTCCGGTGCTAAACATTTGTGCAGGCGGAAAAACGTCAGACGAAAACTGAACGCGATGGCGCTAGAATTCGCCGGCAAGAATGTCCTGATCGTCGATGGTATGTACTTTCCACACCTTGAGTCACACCATTCTGACGTCTCGAACAGACTCCATCGTGCGTGGGACGACATCAAAAGAGATCATCCAAATGGCCAAGGATGTCGGAGCCAAGGAAGTAATCGTAGCAAGCTGTGCGCCCCCAATACGGTAAGCCCCACCTCCACTCCGCGAGCCGAATGATATCTGACCGCTCGCTCTACCACAGATACTCAAATGTGTACGGCATCGACATGCCTTCGCGCGCAGAGCTCGTCGCGCACAATCGCACTGACAACGAAATCGCGCACGCGATCGGCGCGGACCTCGTCATCTTCCAGACGCTGCCCGACCTCATCTCATCCGTGCGTCAGTTCAACCCTGCGATCACGCACTTCGATTGCTCCGTGTTCACTGGCGAGTACGTCACGGGTGGCGTCGACGAGGAATACCTCAGCTGCCTCGAGCAGACGCGCGCAGACAACGTCAAAGGCCGCGTTGCCGTTGGCGGATTAGGCACGCTCGAGGGTAAGGGCGGTGGCGCCGTGCAGCACAATGGACAGAGTGGGGATAATTCAGGGCTTGCGCTGGGGTCTAACGGGCCTTTAAATGGCGTGGACAGCACAGTAGGTTTGCATAATAGTTGGCAGTTGAGCTGATAGAATAATGTAGTGTTGTATGTAATTAAATAGAGTCTTTTCGGAAAACACTCCTCGGCTAAAGAGATGATAGATAGCAGGAAGATCAGCAAATACACATTACAGACCACGTCCCATTCCCATCCTATACTTCAGTAAATCGTACCCTCTTTTTTGGTGGTCCCTCGTGCGTGCTACTTGTTCTGTCATGGGATGGACTGTCCTGCGGGATGTTAGCAACTACATCAATGGCTCCCCTGGGTTCTAACTGTCGTAGGCGAAGGATCTTGGTGTCGAGCAGCGGAACATCGATTGCCTTTGGGCGTGCTGACGCCGTCTCCGTAAGGAATGTGGGGTGCTAAAGTAAAATCAGTTATGTTGCTTAGCCAGAGCTATCGGGAATGTACCTCAATGAAGTCGCGAACGGTCCGGTCATCAGTGGGCTCGTTCGTCAACTCTTCCTTTGTCCCTCTTAATGCGTCGCGTCGTGTGACCATGACTTCTTCAGACGTTGAGCGGATAGCAAGTGTTTTTACTAAGAACGAGCAGCAGCAATTATAGATAGATCGAGGCCAAAGCGGCATAGCACTCACCGGTAACTAATCGCGTCTGGCCAATACGATGGACTCGCTAAAGACGGTGTCGAATGAATGTTTTGCTTGAATCAGATCCGGCAGGTACACACCTTGATCGCCTGCGACTCGACATCCGCCTGCCAGACGGGTTCGCAGAATATCACTCGAGAAGCCGACACCAAGTTCCTAAATATCGCATGAGACAAGATCTATCCTCGAGAATTGGAAAAACTCACAATCCACGTGCTCCATGTTTGAGCTCCATGAGGAGCACACGATACAGATCGGACGTCTCGAATGTCGTCACAACATCTTGGCGGAAATGGCGACGAAGTAAGCTGTTGTATTCGAGATACTTGACTCGTATCACATCCAGTGCTTCTGCGATAAACGCTAGTGTCGACACGGACGCCGAGAAAATGAGGAATTTTTCCTCCGAGGAATGTTGTAGGATCTGTCATCGTAATTATTTAAAGGGAACGCCTAATCAGTTTTGTCCACTCACCTCGTTGAGCATATAATCTAGTTTCGATGACGTTGTGCCCCGATCCTGACGTCTGCGAGAGGAGAGCACTTCAGAAGGTTCAAGGCAATGGTGCGCCGTGAAGGAGATAGGTCGACGCCGGAGGTTGCGTGCCCTTCATTACCGCTATCAAAAGAAGCGTTAACACGGGCCTCTGCAGCCTGCAACTCTCGGCGCATCTCCTCCAACTTCTCCTGAGACGTCGCACGACCAACGCTATCATGGGCATTCTGCACATCGGCATCGGCGTCCTTGGCCGCCCTCGACCCCTTCTTCTTCCGGCGCTGCAACGCACGAGAGAGCTCTTCTCGTTTCCGCTCTTCCTCCTTCACATCATCTCCAAAAGATACAATCCGGGCCAAAGATGCTGTCGGAGCGCTCATCAGGAACTTTCTGATTCGTATCAGCGCTTCTGGTTTCAACAGAGTTGCTGCTAGACGAGCAGGACCTGGCGGGAACGAAGACCACGCAGTGTAAGCAACTTGAGGAAGATTGGAGATGTGGTGGAAGATATATAATGCTTCTGTAAGGCCCTCCAGAGTGGATCATTTACAGCAGATTTCCTGTAGTCAAATCACTCTATGTCAAGTTCCACTGCGCATAGTCCACAGGGTACGTACAAGTGCGTGATAGACTGCTGAATCAGTTCTATATCCTCTGAACCCTTCTGCCGTTTCAGAGCAGTTTCCAGAGCTTTCTCAGCGTTTTTCAGAACCTCATCCACTCTAAACAAGTTGTCGTCGACATGCCAGAACATGACACTAGTCATCATGATTAGTCCATGTGGAAGAATGAACAATTATTGTGCTTACTGTGATATGCTACCGACAAGTCTGCGGAGCTGACCTGTGTTCTACTAGAAGTTGGTCTATGCACACAACCAAAATAAGAAGAGAAAACCTACACGAGGGTGAAAGAGATAATCCTGGCGCAAATTAGTGGGCTTATATGGGACCAGTGAATTAAGCCTCACCTGGTCCTTTCGTTCCGAATCAACTGCATTGATGGCGATGGCCGCTTGCATTGCATTGTAAGTCTTGACAGCATATAGATCGAGGTCGAGTAGCACAGTTTCGTGAGAAAGAAGGGGAAGCGTGCAGTCCACCTCCACATCTTCAATTCTGCAATAATATAGAATGTGTTCAGCGACGTGAAATATGACGAATGAACCGGAGGAAACGCACCGATGACGAACCATCGTCGACCCCATAACTTGTGTGAGTACTTGAATAGCACCAGGGCCGGGGCACGATGGCTCAAACAGCGGTGCGACAACACATCTAGTAAATGTAGCCTCTGCAGCAAATATTGGGACACCGAGGAAGTCAGCCATCATCGTCCCTAGCTTCCGGAGATCCGCTCTCTCGCTGTAGTCCCACTTCCGCGGGGACTGATCTTCTGGCTCATCTTCCGAAGGGTACTGAAGTTCGCTTCCTTGTCCGAACGCAAGACCCAACAAGTTTGCTGAAGGTTGGACAAAGTTCCATTAATAAACATACTCGGGAGGAAAGTGCGGATTTACTAGTCGGTGTCCCCGTCATAATCCACCGCCGTTCTACACTGAGGCACTGTGCGAAGTGAGAAAAGGCAGAATTCCTCGAGCTGGCGATGTGGCCCTCGTCTACGACCAATCGCTTGAAGCGTATCTGCAGAAGCTGGGATACGTCAGCATGGGAGTTGCATCGGCATTTTGGGACACGGGTTGCCCAGCTGCCTGGACATTTGCAACTTGTCCAGGAGTGTAGGGAGTCTGTCCTGTTCTTTTGCTCTTCTCTCCCGAAACCTAATACATGACTACGTTAGAGTATTGGTGGATGAGCGGGCGAGAATACTGACGGCTATGAGTCATCAAGATTATCTATATGACCCCGATCCTCAGCGCATCCCCTTCGTGGAGACATGCAAATACTCACATCAAAACTGGATGCAAGGACAGGAGCATCCATTAATTCCTGTTTAGCATCATTCAGAACCAGCACTCGGAGGACGTCGAGACAATGCTTGTTGATTTCATTGGTCCACTGAGTTAGAAGGTTGTCCGGTACAACGACGAGCGTTGCAGCGGACAAATACATTGTCTTCGGTCCGGGATGTTCTTGGTGGCGCTGAGAGCGCCTGTCATTGGGAACCTCCTTGTAATGAAGGTAGTACGGCACATTGGCCATGAGGGGGGACCACAGATTTCGCTGTTCAAGCCGCTCCTGATACCCTCGAAGGTCCAAGCCATCGGGCATGGTGCGACAATAGTGTAAAATGATCTCGACAAGAGAGGGAAAATCAGCGGACACGCGATAGGATTCTCGATCCTTCTCTCTCTTGCTTTTCCGTCGGCCGCGTGCGAGCTGATGCTCGGCGGCGAGCGACGCACCAGTCCGAAAATGTCGGAAGGACAGTGGAGTCATCACTGGACGCTCGTCGATGAACGACTCTTCGGGGGCGGGTAGCTGGTCGAGCGTGGCGAGGATGAGAGCAAGCATCATCACAGTTTTTCCCGTTCCTGCGAGCAAACACCCGTTGAACCATGCGAAACACATTTCCAAAGACCAACTACGAACCTAACTCTTCGCACAAGATTCCGCCGCGCGTCGGTACCATCTGTGGGGCCTCCCGCAATATCTCCATAGTCGCAGGCTGCAGGAAAAATACGGTCCCATTGATGCCAAAGATTTCTATGAAAAGCGGATTCGGAATGGTGCCCGAATTCAGTTCCCGAGCAAGCATAGTCGCAACGGTGCGCCGCTGATATGGATATAGAGTGCTTCGCAGTGCGGGCACCTCGAGCGACTCCCCAGTGGCCGTCGGAGATGGTAGGTCGTTGTATATTTCGAGTAGCGTGCGATTGTCCTATGGATAATGCAAAAATCAGCGGAAAAATAACAAAGGGCACCTCAATAGACGCACGACGCTCTGATCGAGAAAGGTTTTCGGTGGGCGCGAGGATGATGCCTGCCTGGCACATCCTCCCCAGGCTGCCTCTTCCTGTACGACGCGTGTGAGCAGCGCCTTGAGGTACCGCCGCGCGGGCTTGAGCACAGATGCCTCGTCACGACGGTGCAAAGCACCTTGTGTATTAGGGAGGTCCCACGGGATGAGATAGATCCTCAGGATCAGTACATGGCTGCCGGTGGATGCCTCGACGGCGCATTGGCATGTCGCCGCAATAAAATGGCGGAGCACCAAGAAGTCCAGCATTTTCCCTAAGGAGGAGTCTGCTTCGTTGACGAAGAGCTGCTCGAAGGGTGCACATCCAGGGAACTTGGGCCATCCGTCTTGCGCGGGACCTCCGAAGAGCGGCGGTGCGCCAGAAAGCGGCAGGCTCAAAGTCCCTGCAGCAAGAAAATTGACAAGGGCATCATATATTCCAAACGATGCCTTGTTCATTGCGATGCAGCTGATAGGGCTGCTAGCTGTAGTACGAGTTTAAGAGCAACGCAGCCGCAGGTCCTGCGGAACTTTGATGTCGAAGTCATAAATTGCCGATCATTGCGGTCGCGATGTTTACGTTAAGCGCCCACAGTGCTACAAAAGTTTTGACCAAGCAGAAAGATAAACGATACAACTCTATATTTTTAGAGACCTCCCCGTACAATCAACACAACTCAACCATCTTCAAACTACTCGTATATCTGACATTCACCCCACCCCACAGCCGTCAATCGACACCGCGCACACGTTGGCACAAGAACCGAAACTCGACTTGCTCGGCGCCTCAAAGGACAGTGCCCAACCTAGAAAGAATGCCGCGACGCGCGCAGAACAGTGTCAATTACCGTCCATCCATACAGTACCGACAGCGGTCATTTGTAGAAGTAAGGTAGCGTGAACGCCGCCGCGAAAGCCAGGAACGCGAACGCAATAGCATAATACGGGTTAGATGAGGAAGAGGACATCCCCTTGTTCGAGGTAGTCGCAGAGGCATTTTTCCGAGAAGAGGAAGAAGAGGAAGAAGGAAATGAGGGGGAGAAGGGTAGAGTAGTACGTACCCGATAGCTTTCAGTCCGTGTACACTGGTTAAGATAGTCAGTGGGAAGGCAATACCTGTGCAGAGGTGCGATAACTCACTAGTATCCCTGCAAATTTGTGTTGATCTCGTCTTCTAAACCGAGCGGGACGCCCTGCAACGACCAAGTGATTTTCGTAGAGTCCGAAGACTGCTCAAGCGTCGTCGTGAGCGTCGCCTCATGCCCTGCATGCACAAATGCCTGGATTAGTACACCAGCTTAAACTGATAAATATCAGCACGCACCAGTAGGCCACGTAGGACTCGACAACGCCCACGTCTGCACAAATTCCTTTGGCGGCGAGAGCGAGATGAACTTGCCCTTCACGCCTCCGCCAAACAAACTATACTCCGTCCCCGCCTGCGCAGCAGACTTCCCAAATCAACACGACATCAGCCTACCCGCACGCACACATGCAGCAGGAGCAAACCACACACCTTCGCAGGGGCGCGCGTCCACGCCGGTATCCGCTTCTCCTCCGTCAGGAGCCCGAACAGGTCGTCCGCGGCGGCCATGAAGTTCGCCTCCACCGTCACCGTCGTCGTGTTCACCTTCTCCGCCTTCCGTTCCTCCGCCTTCTTAGTCGTCGCCGCGGGTTTCGCCAAAGCGGGGGTGGACGCGCCGGAACCGGAGGGCGGCGCGGGGGTGCCCGTGCGGCTCACCTCCGCGCTGACGGTGAGGTCGCGCCCGTGGGTGTCGACGATCGCTGCGGGGAAGGCGGCGAACTTCTCCTCGAGCGCAGCGGGCAGGCGCGCCTTCGCGAGCGCAAAGACCGCGTCTACCGCGGGTGAACGTGCTGTCGTCAAACTCCACTCGTACTATACAAAATGCGAGATATCAGAAACATCCATAGAGAGGATAAGACATGAAGACGTACGACGTAGTCCGAGAGGCCATCGAGGGTGACCTCGTGCGACACCTCCGGGATGGTGAGCTTCCCCGAGACCTCCGTCCCATCCGACGCAATGCCCTTCCACTCTAGCACGACCTTGCAGTCATATATCGTGATCAACCTACCACCCAGTCAGCACTGCGAACACAAAGGACACGGAAGAGACATACTTGGACTTGCGTTGGCCGAGCTCGACGTCCCCGTCGACCTCGGTGACGTGAGTGACAGACACTTCTTCTGTATCGTCACCCTTCACGGCGATAGAAGTGAGCTCGCGCTCGAACCACGTCTTTGCCCAGGGTGTCACTGTCTTGTTCTTCCAATGCCAGTTCGCGGTGCTCGCGGGCATACTAGGAGGGATCGCTGTCATGGTTGGTTGTGCTAGTTCAGGTGCACGGTCGATTCACAAAGAGAATGTAGAAGCGTAAGCCCTGTCGTTGTCAGAGTAGATCAGCCAGGATGAGATGAGGCGTATGAACGCGAGCTGTACGAATTTATTACGCGCAGATGAACCAACACAGCGAGCGTCTCCAGAACTTTCCAGCATCGTCATTGAGCGCCTTCGGTGAGAGAACGCAAGTTAACTATATTCAACTCACGAACTAGCTATGGTACACGACGCCTATCCTACATTGATACAATTATGTTACGACAATACAGTTGTACAATTCGCTTCATTGAGTATTTGCGACGCGAAATCAATGCTGCTCGCCCTCGGGGTGTTTCTTCCTCTTCACCATCACGTACGAATCAGCGTTTCTGCCAGCGGGCAATGCCTCCACGTCACCGCGAACAAAGCCTTCTCTTTCTGGTTGCTTCTGTTTGCGCTGAGCACGAATCTGGGTGACATGAGTAGGTTGCTAATTGACTGAGCCAAAATTCAACGCACCATGTCCAGGTCATGGCTAATAAACCCATGGCCCCCAACAGGGCCCCAGTAGCTAGTGGCAGCCAGCGAACCAATAATGCAAGTACCGACGAGGATCGACAAATAGAATCGGTACTGGGAGTACCATGCCGGGGCTATAACAAACAAAATCAGTGTTGTTGAGAATGTTGAGATGTGTCTACACCCACTCCAACCGGCGCTGGTGGCCCTCAGATCTGCCCACCACAACGCGGTAAAGCCAATCCATTGGGCAATGAGGGACTCCATCGGTGCCAGCGCAAGGGTCGACCAGCCGAAGACCACGGGAGCTGCTCCAAGGAATAGGCGAGGATATCTAGAACATTTTCAGCACTGCAGTCATGTACACGGGGAACAGAACCACCTACCCCTGATGTCCGCCGTAACCTGCGAATTCAAATCCCCAGTGCAGTGCACCGAGGAAAGACAGCATCACAGCACCGTACGTCACCTGGAAGTTCAACGCCTGGTCAAGCAAAGTAATAGCGACGCCAGGATCAAGATTCGTAGCCAAGCCTATTGATCGTCGGTAACCTGCACACCGCTACTACATCAGGCACACACCTGTAGCAGCAACACCAGCCTGTTGAGCGAGGAAGATGGTGGTGACTGATGCACCGACGTAAGGGAGACCGCCAGCAAGACCGAAAGCGATGTACGGCTTGGCACAGCGTGAGCGACGGAGTTGGTTATCCCGAGCTGAAAGCGCATATAGTCAGTGATTCGAATATTATTGGCGAAACACCATAAAGCACGCCGAAAGAAAGGTAATCGGACACGCACGAAAGTCTGTTGTGTTGGCTCGACATTGTCTGAGAACACATTTCCGGCAGCAATGGCCTTTGCAAGGTCAACGCTGGAGTTGCCTAGTTCTTCTCTGATGTTTTCAGCGGCATCGGGGAGGGTCTGTGATCCCGGCCTGCCAGAGACAGAGCTAGCGGCACCGCGCACGATGAGCTGCTTATGGAAAAGAGACGGAGTCGCGGGCACGAGAATGCGCGTATTGGCGAGAATAGGGCGAGGAAGCCTGGCAGAAACGGAGGTGGCTGTTGAGAGAGGTCGACGGAAGAGGAGGGGAGTGCGACGGATGGCGGGAAGCCTGAGCATGATGGCGACGGGAAGTGCAGTGATGAGAGAAAGGCATGTGAGGCGGTCTATATGTAGGAATCGAGCGTCCCCTAAACACCAACCAGATCTGTTCTGCTACAGGCCAAATGACGGTGGTGACGTCACTTCCCCGCCTCTCTTTCGTTTACTTCTTCCTCACGGGTCTTTCCACATTCGTCTTGGATTAGTCCCAACAGGTCCAGAAACAAATCCAGCCGCAGCCAAGGGTGTGCGCCGCTGTAATCAGTCCAACCAGCTGGCCGTCTCCAGTCAGCATTAACCGTCAGCGCATAGCTATACTCCAAGCAACAATATTATTCCAATTGTGCCGTGTATTTGAAGGGCCTTGCATGCAAGATTTGCAGGAAAGAGACCATACCTTCCACGCAACTTCGAGCTGCATTTACTATACACCACCACCGAACGCGCAATTGGCAAGACAGTGTATATGCATCATCATCAGGGAGATCCCTACGAAGCTTTTGAAACGCGAGTGAATACAAAACCACCAGATAGAGCAGAATGCACCCAGACACGTTTCCCACAGCGTTAACCCCGCACAACTAATCTTCGGAAAGGAACGCTGCCGCTTTCCGCCTGAACTTTGCTTGGTCTCTCAGCCACTGTCATAAAAACACCATCAGGTGACGCTCGAGTAAAAACCGACGCGGCACATACCTGTCTATAGTCATGTAATGAACCAATCTTCTCTCCTGCAATAAAGATACATCGGTTGAGCAAGCTTTGGGCGACTCTAATGGGTACACGCACCATAGAAATCGGGCACGGGATTCGTGGCACTCTGTGCGGTCGGGTCTACCCGATTCTTGACAATGTGCTGATGGAACTGCTTGTCCCGCATCTCGATGAGCTTCATTGACCGACGGTGCGTTATCCGCCAGCATGTCGACCCAATCATAGGGCCAATCAGATAGCCTAGACCTGTGTGGGAGGAATATTTTCAACGTCAATCGACGTGGTCGAACGGAGAACAGCGCACCTGCACATCCCAGTGTGGCGAAGCCGTACACAAACATCGGATCGACATTCTAGTTCGCATATTGGCACTCGTAAGCAGAGCAGACGACAGGGATGGACGAAAAGAGGTTGGACACGCACGAAAATGGGTTTCGTCGGGTCCATTTCCAGGTTGCCAAAGTACGCGATACCCCCCATGAAACCGCCAATCGACATGGGTATCGACACCGCCTACCACCACCAAAAACACCCACAAACATGCACGCAACCGTGACCGTCAGCTTCTCGAAACCCGACACGAAAAGCCCGCACGCACCGTCTCCCATCTCCGCTTGTTCTTGCGGATCTTCAGGTATTCAGGCCACGGCAGCGTCTCCTTCTCCGCCTGCGACACGCTGCTCGACTTTGCCGCTCCGCTTGAGCCCGACGGCGCGCCGCCGGCCTTCGTCGACTTAGCTCGGGCGGACGCGAATGGTTGCGTGCGCGGCCGCGCGGATAGCCTCAGAACGGTGCGCCCCGTGGCGCAGTGCTCCTGGCGGATGGTAATAAATAGCGAGGATGCCGACATGGATGCAGAGCAGATATGACTGAGGCCTCCGCTAATTAGTATGTTGATGTCGTGGTGGTTCTGCAGATCGACACTGACGGGCGCTAGAATACTTATTCTGAGCACGTGAGCGGAGGTTAACGTTGGTGGTAGACTGTTTCGATTTTTGAAGCAATTCACGAATATCTTTCTGACGTTCTCAAATGCCATGCAGATAGAGTGGAGATACATGAGACATGCAGGAGAAATCATATATGAAACGAAGAAGAAACAAACTGGGTATAATAAGCACAAGCCGAAGGATCGATTTCCCATCCACAATTCAAGAGACTATGTTTGTCCGTTCGCACCCTCCGACTTTGGTGTTTGATTGCCTGTGCCATGATTAGATGTATGCATGCTTCACTCCTTCAAGCCGCCCCCAACGCATGCGACCTTGTGCGGTCAACCCAGAACGGAAGTCCTTCCGCAGACGGCCTGTTATCTGGGTCCAAGCGCAGGCATGTACGTACGAGGGTGCACGTCCGCCTCGGAGTCCGGGGTCCCCTGCGTGAATCCGGGGCGTTTATAGTTCCGAATTGACTGCTCGAATGAGGCCGGTAAGTACGGGTAGTTGCCTTTCAGGTACGTTGATTGACAAATAGCCACTGAAAATTTGTCCGTTCGGGGCACTGCGCTGCACGCCGGTCATATACGAGCTGCCTGGGTTCAAAAAACTCGCCCGTAAAGCATATCATCTGCCAAATATATGCACCTGCGGCGTCAAGGCCGCAGTCCGGGGAAGGTTTTTACTCAAAGAACTCGACACCAACGATGGCCTCGAGGATATATAGAAAGAAGGATCCTGTGAGCGCGGCAAGAAAGACGTAATGCACCACGAGTGGACGTACAAGACAGTCGAAGGTCCTTTTTCGTTCCAGGGTCCATTCAGAATTATCTCTGCAACACGCAAGGGATACATCATTACCTCGTATGTCATGCATTTGTTCACAAACTGGGCTACCATGCGATCAGCTTAGTTCTTCGGCGAGAGGTCCAGATAGGTACCGTACCGCGATCGTCAACTCTACTAGTGTTGCGAAGACGCCTTCCAATCGGTAGAGGATAACAAATATGGCATCTCTGCTATGCAATTTCCGTTGCAGATCTCTGCCTTGAAATATCAGCTGAACCCCCGATACCTGAAATGCAGAAATATATCTCATCTGCATTGAGTCATCGGAACTTCCCAAGAAGACGGTCATCGTGACGACCTACAACCACTGATATAGCTTTTATTCCCAGCAGGGTATTCTGAAGAACTCAATATCATACCAAGATTATTAGCCAAAGTTTGTTGTGTCGGCGCACAGCGACGCCCCAAGTTTAGTTAAGTCTGATCGTCTGTGATCAAGTCCGCGAGAGTGAACCAGATCCCCAGACTCTGGCTAGAATATTCTGGTCATTTTAGAACATTTTAGGTAAGTACCCATTTTGGGGCAATTTCGGACTCCGCACCGAGGACTGACCCAGAGTCCGAAATTTTCCTCTCGCATCAAAAATTGCAAACGGAGATGGAGATGCGGGGAAAACATGTGCGCCGCAGATGTCCGTTGTTATTCCGATGTTTCGAGTCAGCTTGTTGTCCTCCAACATGCTATATATCATGCGATATTACCCGAGACGTGCACAGTACCACCTCTCTCGTAGCCATCATCCATCGTCGCGGTACCCGTAAGTCGCCCAGAGCATTTCACTACTGAGCGGAGCTGATTCGTTTTGACCTCTCAGAGCCCGTGGTTCAGCACCATGTCCCCAACTCTCCCACCGGAGCTATTCGATGAGACAATTGACCACTTGTGGGACGATTCCACGGCGCTGCAGGCGTGCAGCCTCACCTGTCGCGCCTGGCTCCCGAGCAGCCGCCTCCATCTCTTCCGCACCGTGCGACTCCGCAACGCGGACGACTGCACGCGCTTCACCGCGCTTCTCACAGCAGTACCTTCCGTAGGCCACTATGTGCGCAAACTCTCTCTTAGTGCGGAGTACGACGGCGTCGATTCCGAAGGGGGCGCCCGCGAGAACGATGGGTGGGTAAACGCCGCCGCTCCGCTCCTCACACGCCTCACGGGAATTTCCTCGCTCGGCATCGCGCGCGTGCGCTGGGGCGCACTCCTCCCCGAGACCCACGCGGCGTTCTTTGCCCTCTTCCGCACGGTCCGTACGCTGTTCCTCTTCGAGGTCAAGTTCAGTGCGTCACGCGATGTGCTCGACTTCCTCTCCGCGTTCCCCGTGCTCGACGAGCTCTATTTCCAAGGTGTCTCATGGGCGCACGACTCTCCGCCTCCCTTGGAAGACGATTCACCAAGCGACCTCGTACCGGCTGTGCTCATGAGCCAGGACCGGATGCAACTCACGCACCTGTTCTTGGATCCGCGCTCATCGCCAACTTTGGTTACTGAGTGGCTCCTCGGCCATCCCTCCGAACAACGTCTTCGCACGATTCAGCTGTGCTGGCATGACCTGGATAATACCAAACCCGTGCGTGATCTGCTGCACGCCAGTGGCGCATCGCTTGAAACACTGCAAGTCGAGTTTCCCCCGGGAATCGCAGAAGATGGTAAGTGACAGTCGGCGTCTTCACAGACATGACATTGACGTTTCTGGCATTGCCACAATTACAGCCGTCCTGCAGGACCATCTCAGCCTCGCGCACAATACCGGCCTCCGGTCGCTCCACTTTGGTGGGCTAAACGTCAACACCTTGCACTCATTCCTCTCCACGCGGCTGTTCCCGTGGGTGACTGCCATGCTCGCGCAGATCCGCTCTACGCGCCTGGAAGAAGTGAGCTTCGCACTCGAGATCGCCTCCGTGGGCGACCTGCGCGCGCTCGACTGGGCGCGCATCGACGCGGAGCTCTCGCGCGACGTGTTCCACGGGCTGGCGGTGCTGTTTTATGTGTCATGTGCGCGGGAGGCTCCCGAAAAGGACGTGCGCGACGAAATTACGCGCAGGCTCGCTGGGTTCCAACAGCGAGGGTCGTTGTGCATTTCTTGCATCTGATCTCCGCTGCATTAATTGTCCAAGCCGGCGATCTGCAGGGCAGTCGCGCTCAGGGTCGTTGACCGGTCCCTTCATTGTGCAACTGACCCCTTCTGTGCCCCAAATAGAAAAGCTTTCGTCGCTCCCGTCTTGTTCTCCTTGCACTCACTAGGATCTAACAGGGTTTAGGAATTTAGAGTTGGGTATAGAGGTGTATTCATAATAATAGAAGTACTTGGTTATAGACACGATGTAGTACATGTTACGTTGTCTTCGGTATAATTATATAGTAATCCGACGAGCATGCGTCTCTTGATAGAGAATAGATCCGACGTAGCAATAATCAAACGAAAATACATACAACAGGAGCAAACGCTGTTGACAGCAGGTAGGCAAGGAACGAAGTCAAACACAGCCAGACAGGCAACAGGAGGGTCGTTCCCGGAACAGATTTGAAAGCGCCCATCAATCTCTGTCAAATTGCGTCAGACAACAGATCAGACAGATATGAAGTGAGGCACGCACAATCAAGGCACGGAGCACCACGCCTGGCTCGGAGCAACCTCACTATATGGTGTTTCTTAACCTCTGCAGCCTCTTTGCCGAAATAGCGCTCGGTTAGGAAACTCCAGTGTAGTGTGCCAATGATCCACTCCTGAAGGCCTCGCACGTAGACAGCAACGTCTTTGTCGATTTGGGGGCCCCACGATGGGACGTTCCGCATATGCTCAACGAAAGAATCGATGATACTTTTGCATAGATCACCGACGTAGTCGATGGCGTCTTGCAGCCCGAGACCGTGATACTTCATGAGAATCACAATCATCTACGATGACCATCATAAGTAAATGTTCAGCAACGCGAGATCTGTGAAGGCATGGACGCACATTATGGGTGTCCCCGCGGGCTTGCTCAACGTTGTACGAAAAGATATCCTGCATATCACGATTCGTGTCACGGAAAGCACCAAAGCTGGGGCAGAAGCACTTACGTTGCTCCACTATGGTGACGCAAATTCGTCAGCGATGGCGGTAAAAAGTCCGGCGAGGACTTACGGTTATTAAATCGTTCGTGCACTGGTTGAGAGCCTTGATTATCGGATGTGTGACCACGAATTCGGGCAAGTCAATGCCCATAGCATACTCGATAAGATCAAACACCGGTTTGCATCCACTCGTATCTCGCCGCATCTTGCGGTGAACAGCGGTCAGATCGGAGGTGATTTACGCAGTAACAGTAAACACTTACATCGATGTAAGATTCCAGGTCCGGTATGACGCCCGCCTCGCGGTCTCGCGCTTGCTGGTTGACAGCTTCGAAGAACAGCTGGAGGGATTCTTTGAAGCGCGCCTGCGGACCCGGTTTGGCATCCTTGATACACCGCTGCCAGAAACTGACAAAGACCACATTAGCGAGGTCTCAAGGTGCCAGACATCGGAACGTACTCTCTCGCCAGCTTTCCGGCGCTCACTTCCTCGAAAGGCTGTACTTTGTCCGGACATGTCGTGGGCATGTACATGTCGGGGAACCAGACGGCGTTCATGACAACGTCGGAGAGTTTCTCCGTCCCTTTCCACATCAAACCATCCGATATGTCATCCAAGTGAAATAAGTAATGCATGAAGTCGCTGACGACCCGCAGACGCTCGTCGTTGCAATGAGGATAACAGTACGCGGAGAGCTCGCCGGCCTTCAGTGCGTATAACGCCGCACGTTTCTTCGGCGTGAGCTCTGGACAGCCGTGATCAAGCCACTGCGCCGAAGAACGAACGATGGTGTCACCATCGGGATGATAAGCGAGCGGGAAATGGCAATGGCCAATGAGGTCGGGGAGAATAAACTGGTCTGGAGAGCTTGTGCTAGTTGCAATGCTCATGGTTTAGACGGTAGAGGACTGTCGAGTAGTGAAGTTGAATTGAACATGTTGCGACAAAAGGGCGGTTTTTATATGAAGGACACAAACACGGAATTGGTTAGGACCCGAACCTAAAGGCCAACCTGGAAGGCCGGCCTGTCATTGATTGTGGCTGTTGTCTGCACTGAGAGACGTGTGGAGAGGTCACCGGTGTCATAAAGTATAGCTCAATGGCGTTGGACTGTCACCCCTCGTCAGAAAGTTCAGTCACGAAAACGCACCTCCTATCAAGCACCGCGGAGATGAGCTTCGACGGAGCTGTTCGGCTTCCAATTTCTGGGGTGCCAGCTAATGGAGGTCTCCCATAAGCCTGTAATGCCCGCACACCTGCAAGAGATTCCATTCGTTTGACTGTCATCGAAGAACAGAAGTTACCATAGCTGTGCGTTTGTGATCATAGCTAGATCTTAGATCGTGGTGTCAATAACTCAGATTCCGAGAGCATCTGCGGCCTCGGGGCTGTAGACAATTGCAAACAAATATAATTTTGGAACGGGAAGGAATGTTGGTAGGCTGGACCACAAGAGCCACTGTCATATAGGCTCCCATTAAAGGTTGATGAAGGACGTGTTGATGCCGTGAGAAAAGTCCCAAATACATATTCTCTATGCCGAGGTCAGCACCGGAGACTCACCAGAACAAAAGACAGTCCTCTCACCTGATCCTCTCCACACGAGACGATCTGTCAAACATTCGTGATCGCCGCTAAGCCAATTGTCAACGACGACAGGGAAACTTACCTTGGTGCAATCAAAGCCGACACAGAAGATTCTACCCGTATGGCCGCCAGCTAGATCTGCAACGAGCGTGCCGGTCTTTCGATCCCAAACCTACGCGGGAACGTCAAACAAAGTTATGGTGGCAATGAACTAATAGCCGGCAGACCTTCACCGTGAAATCGTAACTCCCGCTGACTACAAAGTCCGCGCTCAAGGCAACACTCCTGACGAGATCTTCATGAGCACGTTGTCTTCCGGGCAATCTGCTGGGTTCCCCAGTTGAAAAGATCCTGCTTCCACAAGTTTCGCAAACCGCCCCTCTAGCAAGAGCTACGCCAGCGGTGACTTTGTCAGATTCATGAGATGTCGACCATCCTTCTGCTGTATAGATGTCCAACAGCCTGAGGTGCTTGTCCGACGAACCCGACAGAACAAAAGGCGGCTTGAAGTCAATGGATGCAATACTGTACACGAGGAGAGATAAGCTGACATCCGGACGCCGCGCACCGCAGTTCGCTACCGACTTACCCTCTACCATGATGATTTTCGAACGTGCGGAGCAGAGCACCGGTTTCCGCATCCCATAATCTCATGGATCGGTCTCCGGACGCAGAGACAATATGCGTAGGTGAGATCGATACTGCATTAACGGCGGCCCGGTGATCTCCAAGAATGAACTGCGGAGTCAGGTCGGGAAACAAATAGGTCCGGACTGTCTTGTCTGCGGACTTAATCAGCTCCCCGTCCTGAAGTAGAAAAATGAATGAGCCCTTTGAGCGCACCTTTCGAACATGACACTAATCTCCTATCATCGAAGCGCACACAGAGCACGCTATCATGGTGGTCACATATTACCCGCACCACCGCGTTTTTTGTCAGATCCCAGATAGCCACCTTGCGATCGCTGCCGCCACTCGCAAGGAAGCCATTGTGCACGCATATGCTCAATATGCTGCTGCTGTGGACGCCATCGATAACACGCACAACCGACCCAGTGGCCAGGTCCCACTCTCGTATGGTGTGATCTTTCGAACCGGTGAAAAGAACTTGCACACCGGTCTCCGGATATGTATATAGCTGCAGGCAATATATTGTGTTCGTGTGCCCATTTGGCGCACCACGAGTCTGCAGGCTAGAGAAGCTATATGACCCAGAAGTCATTCTATTGTGTAGACGAATGTGGGTTTGATGAAGAAGTTTGAAGTCGGCCTTGGGTGGAATGAATTGCATGGGAGAAGCAAGAGTGGGAGGTGCCGAATGACGGACCCGAGGGTACCGCGGTGGCGAGTGCAGTGCCATGGTGTTCTGTGTCGAGTCAATAGCCACAGACAGAGACGCATGCCCAGAGTCCTCAAAATGAGGATCCTCCGCCTCCTCTTCATCGCCCATTCCCTCATCGTCAGAGTCTGTTGATAGGGAAAAATCCAGAGCATTGTAGCCGTGAGGTCGATTAGGCGGCACTCGCCATTGCCAGTTGCGTTCCATGCATAGCTTCTTCCACAGCGACTGGTCGTCTGCGAGAGTTCGCCATCGCCGGCTCACCAGGGCGCATGTGAGAAGTGCCTGATAAGGTAGATAGGAGAACACATGTAGCGCTACCTCGTCAGGCAGCAGCTATGCGGAGTCAGAGAAAGGACGAAATGAAGTAATCCGACACTCACCCCAACCACATCTAACTGTAACAACGGCGCAATCCGGCGCTGTATCGCAGCAAGACTTGAACGCGGAAGAGATGTCAATAAGCCGTAGACAAATTCTGGCAATAAACAAGACGTTGGTGAGCCCTATCACACACAGATCGTGCAAAGATATGGATGGGAGTGCAACCTTCTCGTTCTCGGACAGAACGAACGCCGATGCCGTGAACAGATGCTGCGGTCCGCATGCTCGCCACTTCGTCGTCAGTAAACCCTTCGTCCGCAAGTGTAATCATGGAAAGAGTGAAACCAGAGAGCAAGTGATGATGGTGGTTACCAGTCAGTGCACGTCACCATTCAAAGCAAGAGCCAGCTTGCCGATGAGCGAGCGCTTGTACACTGTAACCCACAGTGGCGTCACCAGAATTGGCACTCGTAAGTTCACGGAAAAGCTCTACATATAGCATTTCAGTGGATATATGTCCAACGCCAAGATTGCGGCAAGCAAGAAAAAAAGTAGTATGGTATTAATAAACGAGCGTAGACGCACAGAGGCAACATGGAAACAACAAAGGTAAAAGGCACTATACTGAGTAACGACATCCAATCAAGCAAAAGAGCGTTCGATGGCAGAAGAATCCAACTGGAAGGGTATCTCTGACTCCAATCACAACTTGCCTCGAGAACGAGGGTACACGCCTACTGTGAGCTGGTCGCGGCGGCAGGGCGCGGGTTGGTCTGCTCTTTCAGCGCAAGCAGTTGCTTGGATCGGAAGGCTTCATAGTGGATCTGGGCCGTCGTCTCAATCAAATCTTGCAAATGAGTCCTGTTCAAACCAAATGTTAGCATAACTATCGGGGGCACCGCGACGACAATGAACAAACCTAGTGAGGAAATTCCTCAAGTAGACAAACTCGCAGTGTCGCTCGTCCTCGACGTTGACGACACCCCAGCGGTTCTTCCGTCCTCGCACGGACTTGCCGTCAATGATGACGGTCCGCTCCGAACCAACAACAGCGAAGGGAATCATATTCTGGAAGCGAGCATATAAGATGAACGTGGATGCGTGGAAATATTCCATGAATACTGACCCTGATGTCCTCGTTAGTTGAACTTCCTCGTCGTCGTTCTCCTCGGTGTCAAAAGGATACAGACGAATATTGTTGTATATAAGCTCATCCCGAATCTGGGACAGGAGATTAATGAGATTAAGCGCGGGGCACTATGGAACTCACTTTCTGCTTGAAAGCCTCTCTCTCTTCCAACGTCAGACTGTCCGCTTTGGCAATAACGGGCACCACATTGACAACCTCGCTGAGCTTCTTCATAACAATGATGTCAATGGCACGAAGGGAATGGCCGGTGGGATTGATGAAGAACAAGCAACAATGAATACGCGTGTCTTGGATGTGACGTTCACGCATAGCGGTCAGCTCCTTGCGAAGGTACGCGCTGTGCTGGTCCTTAATGTACTTGATGATAGGGTCCCAGCTGCGTCGATGCAACGTGATTAACGTACTGTGCATCTATAAGACAGAGAATATGCACCAGTTTTCATTGTTGACTTGGTCGCCATAGCCAGGAGTGTCCACGATGTTCAACCGAAGTTTAACACCATTTTCAGCGATGACTGCGAGAACAGTGGGTTCAACACTTCGAGATGTGACAAAAGTAAGGCGCACCATGAGATACGGGGTGGATCTCAGTCGTCTGCCTTACGGGCTCATCCGCCTCCAAACGACCCTTCGAGTCGATCAAATGCGACGCGAAGATAGTGTTGATCAGTGTCGACTTTCCGAGACCAGTCTGACCTATTGCACGACGTGTCCATTCAGCCGCTGCGCACCTCACAGTAGTCGTGCACACGTACCAACTACAATGACGTTGAATTGGAAACCACGTTTCAACAACTTGTGCTCGATCTGCTGTGTGATGGTGTCGAAACCAACATACGAGTTGGCCCGAATTTCCTCAGCAGTGGGGGTGGGGGAAGTTGCCATGACTGAACGAACGACGAGGGGGTGAGAGGACGACAGGTCAAGGATGCGAAGACGGTTGCAGCTTGGAAGCTTCCCGGCGGACTTGGACGGCGCAGTCCCAGGCTGGATAACTAACTTCCTGATCAAAATAATTTGATAGCCTAGAAATGCCATTTGATAACCTTATTAAGTTAGTTGATAACCTGTCGATGAAATTACGTTTATATCGCCACTTTTTACGTGGCTAGACCTTTTTCTTCGACGGTCTCGACGTTTCTGCGTTAACAATTTTGTTCTGTGCTTGTTCCGTATAAAGACATTTCTTCTTGCCATCGTGTAGCAGCGCTTCCTCCAGGCCTTAGTATTGTGAATTATTTACCCTCAGATAGTCTCATACTAACCCCCAGTGCGTTTGGAACAGGATGCCTCATCTACCGCAGGAGTTGATCGATGAGACTATTGGCCACCTTTGGGACGACTTCCCTTCACTTTTGTCGTGCAGCCTATCTTGTCGGGCTTGGTTGCCCTCAGCACGGACACATATTTTCCGCGACCAATTTCTAGCCAGCGCCGGGGACTGCGACCGCTTTGAACAGCTTTTAGAGGCTTCGTCAGATATCGCGGGTTATGTCCGCAAACTGTCTGTCAGCGAACCTCAGAATGTGTTTTATGCAGAGGCATGGATTGGTCGTCTTCCCTCGTTGATGGCAAAACTGGAAAACCTCGAGCACATCGAGTTTGCCAAGCTTCATTGGTCTAGCCAGAATATGCCGCGCGCATACGCGAACGGCGCAAGCATCTTTCCTGTGCTCGCACGAGTCAGATGCATAATTTTGTCTGATGTCAGTTTCGACACAGTCGCTGAGGTTTACGACTTGCTGGCTCAGTCCCCAAATCTTCGCGATCTCTGCTATCGTCGTATCTCATGCCAGGGTACGACATCCTACATGGTCGATGCGAGCGTGCGGTTGGACTGCAGAAATCGTGTCCCTCCTAGACTACGGAGTCTCTTGCTTGATGCATGGACGTCCGCCGGCACTGTCATCGAATGGTTCTTGGCAGCTAACGAACTAGAGCTTCGCTCTCTCGTTGTGCGCTGGAGAGACCACGGTAACATCAATGTTCTGAGCCGCCTCCTGCGAGCGTGCGCAGCATCTCTCGAGCATTTACAAATTGAATTTCCATCTACGATGAGTGAGTGGTGCCTTCTCCTTACTTTAGATCAGAAACTCATTACCCCACCCAGCCGAACCAGGCGATCTAAATCTCACATATAACAAGGCTCTTCGCGTCCTTCACATCGACGGTTTGGTACTACTGGGTTGTTGCAATTGGGTAACAACCCTCTTATCTCAGGTCGATTCGAATAGGCTTGAAAAACTCTCCATATCAATGATCGTCCTCCGTGAGGACGCTTTATGCTGTCTAGAATGGGTGGATCTCGATCGCATTCTGTCGCAACCGCAATTTTCTGGCCTTGAATTGACTTTCAATATTAACCTTGCGATTAATCCGATAAACGACAAGGAGAGGGTGCCGAAACTCTTGCAAGGCTACCTCCCTGCCTTCCAAGAAAGGGGGAAACTGGTCATCGCATGTCGGTGATTTCGAATTTGGGAATTATACATTTATCCTTTTGGCGTTTGTTGTTATAGTCATTATGGGCCTCATTAGAGTAACCTTTTCAGGGGAAGATGTATTGCTGCAATTTTTATTACGCTACGTCTAGTCTTTGGTTTCACAACGTCCTGCATTGCTCTCATCGTTGTCTCCAGAATTCATAATACGTGTCGCCAGCATTTGGTATCGAACAGCGTCGTTCACAACCCCTTATTTGTACTGCCTAAGCATGGTAAGTTTCCTGATGTGCTTCTCACTTTCGAGCTAACGGTGAGTCAGAGATACGAGCCTATTGGACGACAATTTGAGTACTACGTCAAAATTTACCATGTCAAGTAAAGCTCTCCGACTGAGAGCCAAATATTATCTCTGCCATTATATAGGCATGAAGCTCTGAAGGTCGTTTTATGCACTTGAAAACGCTAAAAGTAAAAAGCACGTAGCGCCTGTGCTGTAAGTAGGATCTACCTCGAGTTATTTTTAAACAATCATTAATGACCGTAGCTTGTGTCCATCGAAGGCTCACAGGTAAGCGTTCCAGCGTCACAAAAGACCCAACGCATGACACGCTCGTAAATATTTTCGGGGATATTGATGCTGACTTTGCGCCGTGCCATGTGTACAGGTTTGCCCTCAACCTGATTGTACATTACTCCAAAGCACAAATTTCTGGTCGCGTAGTGCCTTGAAGTGCATAAAAGCTATCCACGTTGCTCCAGGTCCCCATCTGACCTGGACACTCGGCTCTCAATGTGCAGTTCGTATAGTTCCTTACTGCTACTCTCTTCATCACCCTCTGTGCTGCCGGACCTCCAGTTCTTCGCCACGGCTACACTGGAACCGACTGCAGGGCTGCAAGCGGTAACCTCGTTGGCATGTCCCTCAATCTCAACAAATGCGTAGCCAACTTTGACGTTAAAATCACCTGCGCTCTGAAGTTCATTGATCCCTGCATTATTTTGTATTTCAGCTGATTTGTTTTGCACTTTTAGCGGTGATTCTAGTGGCACGTGCGGTTCATGCTCCTTCGGAGGCCCCACACTCCCCAGAATGTCGATTGTTTTACACAACTGCGTTGCAAACCAGGATGGCTTCTGGCATGTTGAAGGAGCCATGTGTACGTACTTGAAAGAATTTTTTCTTCTTTTCAAACTGAAATGACATGCGAGTTACTCATTCGCTGAAATGGACATCTTAATTCCACTGACGTTACGAACGTTCGTGGGTTTGTAGGCGATTGTGGACAGGCCAGAGGCATTATAGGGAGTGGAGTCTTCTTTTGCAGCATTTTTCTTGACTTTCGCTCTCACGTCGACCAGTATGTACGTCAAAATAGGACACACCGTGTTCCATATTGCTGCTCCTGCTGACATTCAAGCTTCAAGACCACGCTGTCATAAGGCTGCCATAATGCTCCAGTCACGAGCCTCCGTCCGCAATGCTCTGAAAGGTGTATAAAGTCGCTGCATCGACTTGCCACAAATCCGTAGCATCTTCAGCTCGGAACACCATGCGATTTACGCCAGCATTCACTGCTACATGCCAGAATATTCAGTATTTTCCCTTGAATGGTTTGGAAGCCGACTGTCGCGACCACAATGGCAATTATGTGTTCGCCTCCCTGAATCTTGACTTATGCGTGGCAAACTACAATGGCAATCTTGCCTGTGCACGCAAGTTCGTTCAATAATTTTACTACAATACGTTTTGACGTAACTAATCTGTTTGCAGCGGCGGTTTTAGTGGCTCGTGCAACGGGTGTGTCCTAGCGGGCACTGTGCTCAGTTGCACTTGCGGCGGTCCAGGTGGCTCTTATCATGCCAATCTTGACCTTAGTACGTCTTCGTCTCTATTTTCCGTCCATTGTCTGAAATGTTGGTCCTGCTTTCAGACATGTGCATATCAAACCAGAATGGCGTGTTAGCCTGTTGAAAAAGCGCAGAGACACCTCGACCTATTGGTGGTCCATCCTGATTGTAATCCTACAGATTGTACTTGCGGGGATTGAGACGATTGTTGCGTACATTTCTTATGCTTCCATGTTACCCATTGTTTTGAGGACGTGTCGACCGAGTATCTTCCGTCGAGAAGGTTATAATGGCACCAATACTGAGCATGCCAAATGGAAAGACAACGCAGATATCTCTAAACCACGTCGAACCTCAAACTTCTAGTGTTGAATTCTCACCAGACCTTCGGGGTAAGTTACTTCAACTTAGACATATGGCTTGCAACGCGATGTTGCTTCCTAGACTACACACAGGATATGGTACTACTCGTATCTGGCTAGTAATCAAATCAGCGTTCGACAGATATATACGCAGGGAAGTCCATGGCAATTATAAAAAAGGCGCCGGTGTCTGACTAGCAGACTAGTGAAAGAATGCAGCCAGCCGTGCGCGCGAATGCGTCGCATCGGAATGCAATGCACTAGGTACCAAAGAGACCTGGTGTATAGAACGATGAATCGATAAATAGCGGACAGAGAAGTCTTATTGTGGGGCGATCTGGGAAAAGATCGAATGAACGTTAACATGACTGGAAGGGAAGCGTTAAGTCGGACGTACATGTCCATAGTCCAATAGCATTAGACGATAAATAAAGAATGACTAGGGTCGGACCTTGCGAGGAGGAAAAAAAGACCGCTGGGATATACTGTGGAAGTCGTGGTCGGGGGATTCATTGTAAGTTCGTCAGGGTAGTTATGGCCATCAACTATTGTTTGTGGTAGGCGTTAACCACAGATGAAGGGGTTCTCTTATGTTTTGCTAACGCCGCGCCAATTTCCGGGCGTTCGCGTACGCAGAAGCGGGGAACGACGCCTTTTTCTCCGTCCGCGAGACGCTGGACAAGGCACCACTCATCCTCATACTCCTCCAGCATACGAAGCGTTTCTCCGATCTTGATCGAAAGCTCGTCAGCGAGGGTAGGAACGAAGGTGTGCTCTACGGTCATGAGACGAGGGAGCTTATTTCCCTTCATCGACGATATACGCTTTGCAATACCGGTCGGCTCCTTATACGTGTCTAGTCCGAATGATGACGTGCGTCTGGGACTAGGAACGGCTGGAGAAACAGCGCGAGCTTTGAACGTCGACCCCTCATCTGTGACAGTGACAATGGGGAGATTCAGCGGAGCCGGCACGGAGCGTGGGGAATTCGAAGGGGGACTGGCCGTGCCGTTGGCAACGGCATAGGTGGGTGGTGGGGAAGGAACGACGCTTTGCGAGCGGCTTGAATCCACGATAACAACTGTGCTGGCATCATCCTCATCCATGGAGCGCATCTGCGGCACCCATGCGGGTTCTCTCGTATATGGCCGCGTCGCACTCGCAGAGGGTGCTGTGGGCAAGATGACCACAATTTCTTGCTTCTCCGATTGAAGATCGACGCCTTGACCAGCACCCTTCTCGTTGGAGGGGTAAGAGCGGAATCTGGCCGACGCTGCGACTTTTCGACGCCTCCAGACTACAACTCTCCACGTCACGATGCCTACCAACAGTAGTGAACAATCAGTAAACATCTCGACATCACCAACTGCAAGTCATAGGCCTACCCAGAACTATTACCCCAAGGATGACGAAGAAAGCCGTTAAAGCTTTGACAGAAGTCGGGAGTGGGTTTGCCACTGGAGGCGCAGATGACTCGGCTCTAGCCCAAAGAGCTGTCGTAGATGCAGGTGAATGCAAGGCGGCTCGTTGGCGCGTATGCATATTACGAAGAATAGCCATAAATAGAGGATTATCGAAGGAACGAGAGAAGCACCGACGAAATGAAAGACCAACGAGAAGAACAGCAACCGAAGACGAGAAAAGAGAGCGCAGAACATTGGGAATGAATTCTGCTTTTAGTGATGGCAGCCCATCAATGCATCATGTATCTAAGGGCCAGATCACTGCCACATCACTTATTTCCAGTTCCTGAACGGGTGTGTGAGTTTATATCGACGACTATCCATCATGTTTTGAATATCTCACAGCCTTCGACTCGCATCATTGTGATATATTTCTGGATGTAACCCATGTTCCAATCTTCCCTGGAACAGGATTATCAGTAACAACTTATCACTTGTACCTACGCACCTGTACAAGTCCATATCTATTCCCTCCTCATACCCAATAAGTGCTTGATTTCTTATAGTGATGTGATTACAATCTCGTACAGATTAGTAGGACATGCATCAAAACATTCACAGCATTTGATGCCCGATTCGAGATTTGTGGCGTTTCATACTACTGTACTTATCCTCCCAGGCATGCCGTCTGCCTAACAAACTTATCTTAACCTATCGGACTGTCGCTCGGCTGGACTATAGGTGTCGCTGGCCGTGCCCCAGGTTCGGATATCATGCGCGCTGTGAAGCCAGCTCTGTGGCTGAAAATCAATGTCAGAGATACGTGCCATCAGAGAGCATGCGAGCGAGCGACTACCTTTGATGACCACTTCATCCGACGCAAGTGAGACCTTCTCTGTCGGCCGTGGCCGCTGGGAGGGGGCTGCATGGCCAATCAGTGTACTAAATCAGTGGACGACAACGAAGAATTATGCCAGAATAGCGCTAGAGCAAACAACGGGTGAGATGGCCGAACACGGTGGAGAACAAACAGAAGCTTACGCAGTTCCTGAAGGTCCTTAAAGAGCCGCTCTTGTAACAATTGTCTGTGATACCCAACACATCCGGATATTTCTCCAGGGACGTTTTGGTGAGACTGACGACGCCGTCCTTGTTGATTTCCTCGCAGTACGACAGCACCAGCATTATAATAAGTAAATGGTGTAGGTATGGAATATGCGGATGCACCAGATTCATCCATTCCATGACTTTCTTGTCCATATTCTGATGCAACTTCCCACACGTAAGATCAGCAAGAGGAGAAAGCACTCTAGATGTGGGTATATCTGCAGCCACCTCCTTCTGAGCATTTCTAGGACCAGGCAGATGTGCCGATTGGGAGGCATTTGGGGCCACAATATGACGACTGACAAGGTCGAAGTCATCCATGTCGTACATGATGACAACATGATGGTGTTCGACGACATGTCACCCGCATCCTGGATGGTGGGAGGACCGAGGGAAGGGAAGGAGTTGCTTATGGCACTCTTCAGTGGCAGCCGCTGACTGTGTGGGTTCATGGTCGGGCGCGGGTGAGTGGTGTCTGCTACCAATCGACCTTCGTTCAGAAGGGAAGAGTGAATTAAGCCCGAGGTTGTAGCATGACAGTAGCACCTTGTATAATGGTCATACAATTAATGTTAATGGTAGCTAGTGAAGAGAGAAAGAGAAGCCTGAATCCATGAGTCACTCACTGCATGCCACTACTAATTACATTTGAATTACGTAATAGCTCTCTTCCAAATAAACATTATATTCGAGCGCGAGGAAGCTATCCATTGCGTGGTATGTTCGTATAGTAAAAAATACTTGGCCGATGTGTATATTAGACTGTGTCCAGCAGCTGCGTCGATACGGCCCGATACAATGATCTCGCACCCTCTGCAGGAATATATGAGCTTAGTGATGTCCGAACGATCATCTCAATGGTTGCAGGGGGCATATCCTTCGCAAATTCGCCAGCGAGTGAACTAAACGCTTCGGCAGCGATAGCCATCTGTTCGTCTACTGTGAACGGGACGAATGGGAGAACCGTCGTCACACGAGACAACAACGATGCCTGTTCCATGCTCTCATCAATGACGACTACACAGCTATGAAGGGTGTACTCACTCCTAGCCGCTCGGAGACGCGCGGTCTGAGCAGAGCCATCAGGTCAACATACTCTTCACGCGACATTTGCATCGCAGGATCTTGACGGCTTTTCTGATGCTCGAACACCAGATCATGGCCGATGTTGGAGGTGGCTAGCCAGATGACCTGTGATACGTTAACATGACGACGGCCTGCTTCAAATGAGCAGTTTCCTGCAACACGAAGGTCAGACCAATTAAAAGCATCCAAAGCTTATGACACTAACCGAATTCCCAAGGCATCAACAAAGAGGACAAATATTTCTCGTCCTCGACCTTTTCGATTTCCTGTTGGTGAAAATTGTTGAAGGAAAACCGCATCAATTGCATAGGAGAAGACACACATCTAGAACCACGACGCAGCGCTTTCCTTCATTCTCAAGCAAGAAGGTTGCTAGCGTGCACGTAGAAGGCGCCTCCACAAAACATAAGCTTGAACTGTATGCTCAGAAATGGTGCAAGTGCAACGTACCTCGTAGGGACTCATCGAGTAACTTCGCCAAATATCATGGGTGGACCGAAGCGTTGTCATATTGACAGTATGGGTGGGTACGTCAAGAAGCGAGCCAACTGAAGGACAAGAGGACAACTAATTCAGACTAAGAGTTGATGAGTTAGATGATTACACACACATCTGCGAGCAAGGAGACTCTTTCCATGACCACTTGGTCCTACAAATTGATGAGCGAATGTCACGTTGAATTGACAGATGCAACACACCACAAAGCAAAACCACCAAAGGCGCCATGCTAGGCATGCTGAGCGCTCGAAATAGTTGTTCCAACGCCCGGTCTTGGCCAACCAAGTCATAACGTACTTTGGCCAGGGGCGGAAGAACGAGCGATGGATCAAAGCAGAAGCTCGGCGCGTTTGGGGTGCTTCAGCCTTCGAAATGTAATACCTACAGTTTGCAGGTTCATCTTCTGACGTACAAAAAAAACGTAACACAATAGTCTACCTGACTGCAGGATCCATATTCTCCAGGATCTTCGCCATGGCACTCGATGGAGGATTTCGGCCTCCGACAGAAGGTGAGTCCGTGCTTTGCGGTTTAAGGAATGATGTATCGGCGCCGTGGGCGAGCAACAGTTTCACCATAGCCACTTTGTTAGTGAGCTGATTGGAGGTGAGCGTAAAGGCCAGTGCCGATTGCGGCCCAACGTCGTCATTTGGTCGCGCCTCGCCACTCTCTAGCACACGTCGCACCTCGTCAACATCGTTGCTTGCGAGGGCAAACAACAGCGTTGGACGAGGTGTTGCGATCGCGTGCGAGGGAGAAGGAACGACCGAGGGAGGACGGAATGAACCGGTTGATAGAGACGAGACTGGACGTCGAATTGTCTCATCAAAGCGATCTTTATCGTCGCTTTCGAATTCATCTTCTTCAAGCTGGTCGTACAGTGCAAAGGGCTCAGACTGCCTACTATCAGGACGTTGGTAAATGCGAGAGCTACGGCGAGACGAAATTATGGAAAGGCGAGAGCGATGCCAGGATGGATTACGTGGGACAGGACCGGAGGATAGCGGACTATACGATGGCGTGCCGGAAGAAAAGTGCGAAAGAGAGTCATGGGGAGAGACGACCGGACTGCGGATGCGAGCTGGTATGAGAGCGGATGATGGAGATGAAAGCTGGAAACGACAATGAATTAATGAAAGATGTTCATTCATTATATGACCTGCGCACCAATCTATTATTAGATAATGAATACTCTGATGATACAGTGGGAGACAATGGCGTATTTGCTATGCGTGAAAAGTTAATCCATATCAATCGATGGACGGCGGAATAAGCAAACGTACCAGTTGAGGCCGTGGTGAGAGATGGGGTTATGCTAGATGCTGAGAACAATGATCCAGAGGATGAGCTGAGTAACATGGACTGGTGAAACGCAGAAGGTTAGCCTGCACATTTGTCCACAAGATAAGAAATCACCAGACGGAGAGGCTTAAGGTGGCTTGCACTAGGAAGAGGCTCTTCGGGGTCATAACTTGCGAGTCTCTCATCCGAGATTTTTCGCTCAGCACCGTATCTAACATGGGCGGTCTTCGGCGAGTCGAGGAAAGGCTGTTAGAACTGTGCGATGACATTGAACGATTCTACAGAACTATGTCAGCTCATGACCGAAGCGTTCATATGAGTCAAATACCGACAGAGACGGAATGCCGGAACCCGAATGGTACTTTGGTTGATGTCGGCTTCTCCGAAGACTCGTTCGTTGACGAATGTTGAGATCCGCCCTCAGGCAGCTCCTGTTCCTGGTGCACAAATTCCGGTCTTGGACCTGCGGAGAATACACGGGGCGTACGATCCTGCAAAACCGACTGCGATGCTGCTGGTGACGTTTTGATCACCAGAGAATCGCGTAAAGATGCATCAGAGGGAGAGAAAACCCGCAGTGGTGTAAGAACCAGAGTTGGGCTACTATGAGACTGGGAGTCTGGAAGCTCTGGGTGATGATCTGGACGAGCAGTAGATGCTTCTACGGCGTGAATTGCAGGGTCTGTAGACACAGGCGAATAATAGCCATCATACAGAGTATTCACGGCATCGGTATTATCCGCCGCAGAGATGATCCCAACACGCAAAGTCGGGCTGGATGAGTCCTGGAAAACCAAGTCTCCCTCCGGTGAAGCAACTGGTAAAGTATATGCAAGTGAACCTGCTGGTGAGGGTTTGTAACCGGTACCACCAAATACATCCGTTGATGCTTCCTTCAGCGTCTTCGTCGAGAACGCGGATTCCGAAGCCTCGATGATTGGGGAGCTCAATTTAAATCCGATCTCCGATTTGCTCTCTGACTTCGCGTGCGAAGAGCCGCTTTCATCTGCGGATGCAGGGTGACTGTCATTAAACCTCGTGTGGTGCGCGGCGTGATGGGTTGGAAAGCTGCAAAGGTCGGCGAGAAGACCGCCGCAGCGGGTGGGGCCGATGGATCGAAATTACCAAAATGCGCGGACAAGACGCGAGAGGAGGGCGTGCCAAACGGGGAAGAAAGAAGCGACAGAGTCGACAATCGCCTGGGTGGAGTCCTCTTGAGGGGGGTGGGGCCAGTCCAGCCGTCCGCGTACCCCGAATCGATGGAATCATCCCTGTCGATGTAGTGCTCTGTGGGAAGACATAGAGGTGGAGATGGTGCGAGCTCAATGGGAGAAAGAAGGCCCGACGGATGACTATGAGAAGGCGAATGTATGCTCGCGAGAGGTGATTGTGAAACTTCCGGATCGCTCGTATCAATTGATGTGCTAAGATCGTCTTCCAGGACGACGGTGTTGGTACCAGGACTGAGGGACCGAGCAGGCATTTCAGCATGAGACTCAGCGACGATCGAAGAAATTGCGTGAGATTCATCCCTGAGGGACTCAACAATATTCGCAGTAAATGCGGGCGACCCCTCGACTGGAGACTCGACGGAAGTCGGTGAGCATGCCGGTGACCCATCATGTAGGGACTCGAATATAGTCGATGCAATAGCAGTCGATGCGAGCGAAGGAGATTCGCTGCCTAGATATCCAATAACGCCCGCAGTTAGTGCAGGGGACTGAGCCGCCAGAGTAGGCGACGCAGAGGATCCGTCCATCGGTGCTTCTTCATCGGACAAGTCATGACTGATGTCTTCCAAACCTACTGAAAGGTGGAATAGTTCGGAATCGCTGACAGTGGATTCCGTAGTTTCATCGTTCTCCAGAAGAGGTGTGTTGCTACGAAACCTATCCGGAGTCGTCAATATTACCCGAGGGGGTTCATTATCTGTGGACAAGAGAGAAGGCTCGTCGTCTTCGGCATCCCGATGGATGGCATTCCCAAGTGCTAACAATAAACTGGACATACGGGGTGACCGCGGTTGAGAATGGACCATCGTTGTGGGAGGAGATATAGGAGTCTGCTGAAGGGGTGAAATGAGTGTGCTGTCAGGCCGCTTGACCGTGACATTGTGAAGAAAGTTGCAGGAGTCCGCGAAAAGACAGTGGCCCTGCGAGTAAAACGGACATGGTCGCGCTGGAAAATATATATCTTAGCAGTGAGCTGTGCTAAACGCGTCATGGATGGTGACTTGCTCTTCTGCTTCCATGGAGGATCTTGCACGGGCATGGACGCATGGAATGTAGAGGGCTACCTGTCGCGACCAGAACGATAATATAGAAACAGTACTCGTCTCATGGGAGCTAACTGCGTACCAGATATTCATGTGGTGTATGATGTACAGTACTGCACAGCTCGTTGCGCGCGACGTCCGTAAAGCCAGGTTGGTCAATGTTAACGACAACAGCGACCATTTTTGGCGGTTAAGATATTACATAGTTATTTTCTATATTTTCCACAAGGGCTATTGAATTCTGGATTTATTTTACTTAAATATACTATATTTCAAGCGCTGCACAAATCGTCTCACAACGACGACAATAACGACGACTGGTCGTGGTCGTTCATCAAACAAACTAAACGGATCCCGTCCTCCACACTCATTTTCCCCCAGCCTGCAGGCAACAATCATGCATTCCAGCCGCTTATCTTATTCGCGAGCTCATCACAAGCGCGCCTCCGGGATCGCTGTTCGCGACAATGATATTCTCGATGGACTCCTAGGTGACTTCACCAAGTCTGCCAGCACCACCACCCAATCCTTCATCTTGCCTGGTACGACTATTCTACGGACGCAGGTCGTCACCTTAGAGGTGCCGGTCACGACGACTTCCATCTCTCTTACCACTCCGACCACCACTCTTCCATCTTTGTCGAGCTCCGAGACCTCATCCGCGACGAGCTCTAGCGTGCCCTCCGTCACAGATACGGCTACTTCTAGCTCCACGCCGAGCTCGACTTCAACTTCCTCCAACACCACTTCTGAAACCACCTCTGACACCACCACTGCAACTACCACTTCTGTCACTCAGACCCTACCCTCAGATACCTCTGCTATCTCTACCGGTTCCTCCAGCGCGACTAACACAGTGGTGCTCACATCCACGTTCACTACGTCGTCATCCACCGCTACCTCTGGTCACAGACACAGTCAAGGGCTCACTTCAGGGCGCTATTGCCCAATCGCACGGCTTATCGGGTGGTGCAGTTGCTGGCATCGTCATTGCCATCTTATTTATCGTCCTAGCAGTGGTTGTGTACTTCGTCCGCAAGCGATTCTTGCGTAGAAGGAAGGAGCGCAGGAACACATGGGGCGCAGGATTATACCCCAAACCCGACCTTGATTTCTCTGAAAAACTGAGCGTACCTACCCGTCCATCTCCGGAGGCTAGTCGATATACGGATGTTGTCCCTCCGCCCATGGGTGGTATAGATGCTGCACGTCCCTCCCCCATGAAGCAGGCCCAGCCTTTACCTGCCGTGCCTCCGAATTCGATCAGAGCTGCGCCTTCTCCGAATCCTTTCGTGCCAGTTCCTGCCCCCCTCCCATGGCATTCAATAATCTTCCCCATCCTGCCGCTGGTTCTCCCGCGTTCCATCCATCGCTGTCCCCGCGGGCGTGTCTCAGATGCCCATGGCTGCTTCCGATGGCGTGATTTATGCGTATGTGCGCTGCACGTTCATTCCAGGCCTTCCGGATGAGCTGTCGATCACAACTGGCGAAACCGTGCGTGTGCTCTCCGAGTACGACGATGGCTGGGTGCTATGCACGAACGGGAGGGGCGAGCGGGTGTCGTGTCGCTCGAGTGCCTGCAGCGCCAGCAGGTGAACGGTCGCGTGCAACCCTTCCAGCCGCTGTATCCTGGTCAGGGCACGGGTGACTGGAGGATGTCGAAGCGCGGAAGTAGCTTGTACCAAGCGTCGAACTCGCGCTTCTGATAGGTCTGTTATTCTTCGTTCATTTTATTTTCTGCTATTCTTATCGTTTTTGCCCGCAGGATTCTGTGGTCATCGTCGATTCCCTTGTCCTTGGGCTTCTTGGGATTCGTCTAGGATTTTCACTCTTTTCATCAGACAGTGACTCTCGGTCATTATACCCTTCTGCATCTGTTCTCTAATTGCGGGTCAATTTGTGGCAGATTATACCGCTTATTTACCTGCGCTGAAGGTATGAGTATGTTGTGCAAATATTACCTCCAGCCGCTGTTGTCTGGTAACTTGTCTTATACATGCTATATCTATCAAGTAATGTAACATCTAGTTATGGCCGACGTCCCCGTCGCCGTGTGCATAGCCTCCTGAAGCGTTGCTAGGAAGCCGTCGGAACCGTCTTGCAAACACACGTCCTCCCGCCATCTCGTCTACGTTTTGCATGAGTACGCGCCCTTGTGCATATATACTCTCTTTTAAATCCCCGCGCATGTCTCCCTATGTCTCCGCACAACACTGGCAGGTGATCAAATCGGCGATATTCGAATTGGGCCTGACTCACACGGTTCATCCGACGACAAACGGGCACGGAAACTGCAAGTATCACGTTGACTGCTGCCAAGCGTTTGCGAACGCCCACGACGGCCTTATGAGAGCGGTTTAGAAATTTTCATGGTCTTCGCAAGTCTAGGCCTTTTCTGAGGTGCTGTGAGTGGACTTTGCTCTCGACAGTACTTGCTGCTGCCGTCCGTATGAGAGATTTGCAGAATAAGATGTTGCGCAAATGTTTTACACCGATCCTTGAGCGTTGCTGAGTGTTCGCATTCGGACGTTATTCCGGATGTCCAGAATGCGGAAATCGTGAGGACCGAGGGCTCTTGCCTTATTGCGACCTTCCGCCACAAGAGCCTTCACCGCCTTCAGGCGGACCCCTCTTAGTCTCCTCTTTTGTGTAGCACAAATTCAACCACAATCTTTCTTTTTGCCTTCCTTTGTCTCTTGCACGCCCCTCATCTGCGCGTCGGCCTCCCGAAATGTCTCTCTGCGTTACGACGCCAACGGCGACTGAGTTCGCCACTATTACTACGAACAGTGTCTCTACCTCTTTCTCAGACAGCGTCTCGACCATCCCCCGACGGTGACCACGATAGATTCTGTCTCTTGCACTCCTGTGACGAGTGGGAATGTAACTACGTCTACCTGCACTACCGCCGAGACTGTGAGCACGATCAATGGTGAGCACTCCTTCACCTTCAGCCGTTCAGACGAGTTGTTGACTTTCTTTTCTTATTCGCCGCTGTAGCGGGGGGACAGACCACGATACAAGTCCCATTTGATATCACGGTCTTGTTGACCCAGACGAGTCCCACCGCTACGCTGTTCTCGACATCATGTACAACCACCACAGGCGATAGCATCACTACTACCACGTCGACTTCACCTACGACTTCGCCCACAACCACATCTGGCGCTACAACAACCACTACATCGTCCTCAACCCAAGTATATACGACATCCTACACAACCGATATGGTTCCGTTGTAGTCGCGACACTCACGACTACCCGGACAGTCGTCCAGACTCTCGGCCTCAGTCAGTCCAGCGCAGCGAGCAGCTCGACCAATGTGGGGGCCATCGTCGGGGAGTTGTAGGAGGTGTCGTCGGATTGCTGCTTATCATTGCCTTGGGCTGGTTCATGGTGTACGTCCAGTTTTCGCTGCTTATGTGCGGCCCGGCTGACTGCTCCGCAGGCGCCGAAGGCATCATGTCGACGAAGAGCCATATTTCGGGGAAGACAAGATCACCCCCGTCTTACGCAGGACCGACATTGACCCCGATATCGACGCCGAGCCGCGTCCGTACACTTACGGTACGCTCAACGGCAACGTGCCATTAGCGACTGGCGCCTCCGCCGTCCGGGGATCTACCACCGACACCACGAACCCGACACAGCCGCAGCGGCGCGAGCCACCCCCGGGGATCCCAATGGCCGCCGAAGCGCGCTCGCCCTCGTCGCGCTCCGAGCCTGCACGCTCGCCGCCTCTCACCGCAGATGCAAGCGTGACAAGCTCGACGGGACACCTCGAGTCGCCCCATCTTCCCCTACATGTCGTGAATCCCAACGCGGACCGCCCCCATCGGCATGTCAAGGGCGCAATCGTTCTCCGCCCGGACGGATATTCCGTTGTCCCTGGGCAGCCGGATGCGGAGGCAGTCTCTCCGGGCGCTGGGTCTTCTGGCGCCGCGCCACAGCAAGTTCGCGGTCGTGAGCCGTACGTACATCAGGACAGTGGCAGAGTGCAAGCGGCTGCGGACGTCCGTGCCCCGTCGCATTCAAAGCTCGCTAGCGGCATGGCAGACGCTGACGCGCCGCCGCCAGCCTATACCGAGTAGCGTCTCTGTCCCTTTTCGTATTCTGAATTCTCCTCTGTCTGCCGTTGGGATCTTCGAGCCGCCTGCCCGGATATATGTTGCTTGTTTGATTGTCTTTCCTCGTGTTGTCTGTTGAACTCTTTGTTTATTATAGTGTACCAGATGAGTAAAGTTTAGTCTTTGACAACGTACATTAGTCATTTATATATCACCAACAGTTCGATATCCTTCATGCGTATCATTGTCCATTGTCTACGTAGTTTTAGAAGGGAAGTGTTTGTCCCCTTCTGCCAGATACGAAAACTTGGCTGTACCCCTTACTTTCCCGTGACGACATGAACGCGCTATCAGCAATCGAACGACTGCTATAGCTAGTTGATGTCTGGCAAGCTTCAAGGTCAGTCGCCTACCACAGGACTTGCCCCATTCGGCCGATTCAAAACGACCTCGATTTGGACATGATGGATCTGTTTGTGCTGCGCATATTTTGCGAATATGGACTTGCCGGCTGTTTCTATATTTTACGTGCATCGGGACTGCTCCAAACTACGCATGTGGCACTGGCTCGTGCGACGTGGCTACCAGTACCACCTCAAACCAGCAGGATGAACTGTTTGGGGGGGGGCCACTCGCAGCTCTGCATTCACGTGTGGATTTTCATTGTGTTTATCGGACTTGAAATTACGTGGTGAAGAAGCCTCGATCGGCTTTGGTTCGCCTCATCGTTGGCCGTGGCGCACCTAAACACTCGGGTCGACTGTTTGAAGAACTGCAACGTAGCGCTTCTTTCCACGCGCATATTATTATCACGCATCTTTGGTTATTTTATCGATCCTTTCTCTTGGCATGGAAGTCTCGTTGGAAATTGTACCCACCTCTGGGCAAGAACGCTTGGATATTCCAGAAGGACCAGCCTGCTCGTAAGTCATTCAAACGTCTCAGTATGCAGCTATCAGCTGATGAGACTATCTAGAGTGACTTATTCTATCTCCGGGCGCGTGTACATATATCTGTTACCTGATTGGCATTCCCTCGACCGTGACAGTACCATGGGCATCATCCTACGATCGCTCGTCATTTCCTTTGAAGGGCAGACCGAAATCGACAACAAGACCACTGGCCACGCCACGTGCCCTCTATATTTTAAATCGAGGGAGCTCATTCAAGGAGATCCACAGTTACTGGATAAGAGAGCTGACGAGAAAGGAAGCTGGTACTTTGGGTATGAGTTCCTAATTCCTGGATGGCTACCAGGGAGTTTTGCTCTTGATGATACGAAGAAGGAACGGAACAAAGGCACGACCAGCTATGCGTTGCACGCGAAAGCCAAATTCATGGACGTCAAGGACCCTGTTCGTCGATCTCACACTGCTCGGGCTACAAAGCGCGATTTCTCGCTCAATTACTTGCGAACCCCTTCTTCCAACTGGCTCGAGTATAAATTCGGCATGTACGACTTCAATGTATTGTGGACGACTGAGGGTTCGCGACATATGCCTCACGATGTGTTTAATTCACTTCGTGTCACAGTTCGCTACCCGGAATTTATCGGCATTGACTGGAAGACGATGCCCGTTATTGTGCGTCTTCGAACCAGCCTTGCTCTGCCCGATGAGAAATGTCAGAAACTTCGGGTTCAAAGCCTTTCGTTAATAGTCAAGCAAGAGGAGAAACTCAGGTATCTTCGTTGTTGGTGGAGGGAATAACTGCTGACATTGTTCTTAAGCAACACAGTTCTTTCGTCCTATCCAGCAAGACGACACCTCTCTTCCGATCAGACGTCATTAGTCGTTCGCTTGCTCGGTAACAAGACTCGCGAGGAAGATATTTTCTTGGCCAACAAACACTGGGACAACCTCCCAAACGGCGGCTATATTCTCAATAATGCATTTGTGCAAGCAAACGGTGGAACGTACGAGGCCGCTGTGGAAATTCCTCTGTCTCCTGGCGAGGTGCGGGAGTCATACCGCAGTCCCTTGCTCTCCGTGGCACACACCATGCTTGTTCGCATCTGTCTCGAATATCCTTCGGGATCTCGGAATCCCATGGACTACGTGAATCTCCACGTTCCGCTCTCGTTTGTCCGGTTTTCTGCCAGCAATCCAGTTCGTGAGGTCAGTGTCCAGCCTTCTCGTGTTCAGCATGATCCGCCATTCGCTGCCGACGTGTGTGCTTGCTGTGGCTCTCTATTACCATCTTCTGAGGAGCCTCCTCGTTACTCGCAATTATTCTAGTCTACAAGGGCAAACACACATCTGTTCCATAGTATTTTCTTTCGTCCGTTCTTTACGTGTAAAATATTCTGTTATTGCATGTAGATCCCTGCATACTTCACATGGTTTGGCGAAGGTGTGAAGTTTGAAGACATCACCAGCAGTAATATATATATATATCATTATTTTTGATATGTTATGTAAATCAATACATTTAATGAAGAATGTACTCAGGGAGTTTCACTGACGGGCGCACGGTGGCGACCTGCAGTAATCCAACTCGCTCACGTCCAGAGCATCGATGATTGTCCCCACCATCGAACAGATCGAAGCCTATTTCGAGTCGCTGGAGGAGCTGATTGTGTCGTCGGTCTCTGCCGCAGCCCCGACCTGCCCAGGGTTAATGAAGCTATCCATCGTTTGTGGGATGATATCTTGCGGCACAGTCCCCAGTCCCTCCCTACGTTGTCTGGTCTCGGACCGTTTGAAGTGCCCCCTCCGCCCCCTCCACCCCCACCACCAAAGTCCTTCTGGGAGAATGCTGCCGATTGGGTTGCGCACACCCGTGCACTACTGCCTCCATTGGCGTCGGTGTGGTTGGAACTGGTCTCCTAGTGGGCTATGCACCCATTTACCTCAAGCATAGAGATAGATCAAGAAGGGTGAAAGCCAGCGTGAGTTCGGAGAGGAGACAAGTCGTCGGTGCGTGAGAGTTTGCATCCCTCCTTGTCCGGGTTTGTCTCATTATTTCCTAGTTGTACTCGGCGGCGACGCGCCTCTGGGTCGTCCTTTGATCTTGGAGCTCGAAAAGAAGGGATACATTGTCATTGCGAGCGTATCGACTCCTGAAGCGGTGGATGAGATTGAGCGCAAAAGCCACGGCTATGTGCGCGCTCTGGTGATGGACCCCGCCGAAGTGGGTATAACTTTGTTCGCACTTCCTGTTCCTACCTAAGCTGATGTCGATATACGAAGCCTGAAACAATCCCGTACTTCCTGCGCTCTTTGGCCTCTACTTTGTCGCGTCGGTTCCCTATCACTGCTGCAGGAGATCCTCACACCTCTCCCTCTTCCCATGCTTACGTGCATTCCGTCGTCTCCTTGCTCACGCTTCCGTCGTCTGCTTCCGCGCCCGGCCCAGCGCCTCTCGAGCACCTATCGCTGCGCGACCATTATCTCCCCTATCTTCAGGCCACCCATATAACCCCTCTGCAGATCATACAAGCGTTGCTACCCCTGTTGCGCTCATCTCCAGCCCGCGCCCGTGATTCGGTCTCGAACAATAATGGGAAGCAGAGCGTGGTCGTCTGTCTCCCAGCCATTGATGCAAGGGTCGGCCTGCCGTTTGTCGGGGCACAAGCTATGAGTGCTGCGGCGACCCTCCGCGGTGTGGAGGTCTTGAGGAGAGAGATCCGTGCATCCTCGGTAACTGACACCATGGCGACAATGAAAAATCTCAAGGTCGTTGTGGTCGACGTCGGTGCTGTCGGAAGCGTAGATGATCGGTCATCTGTTGACCTCCAGCGGTCCATCGATGGATGGACCCCATCGGAGAAGATCGCGTACGGCATGGCGTTTAGTGCTTGTGTGGAAGATGGCTTGCAGTATGGAGTGCATAGGAAGGCGACAGATATTGCCGTCTTCGTTGACACCCTCGTCGAGGTAGTGAGTAGTGGACGAAAGAGCAGCCGAACTCTGTCTCCACTGGCGCTTCAATTCTCCATGCTGCGAAGTTGGGTTCGAGGTGATCGAGTAGTCGTTGGTGCTGGAGGTACGTCGTAATTCAGTTGTTTATAAGTCTTCGCTAAGTTTGCCATGCCATATAGCGCGGACGTATGCGTTAGCGTCATATCTCCCATCTCTCATCCTCGACGGGCTTCTAAACCTTCCACACTTCCTCCTCTCGATCCGCAATGCTCTCATTCCTGTGCCCCCTCGTATTGTCATGCCCGATGCTGCCCTCCCTCCCGTTGTGCCTGTTCCCCCCGCTGTCACACAGAAGCCTATTGTGGAAGAGTCTCCGCTGAGTTCTGACCAGGAGCAGCATTTCGAGCATGACATTTCGGAGACTGGATCAGAAGCAGACGTGGAAAGCAATGAAGGCGGCTACGGATCGGGTGTAGGTGAGTCATGGGTAAGCCTCAAAGGGAAGTCACGCAAGGATGCGGACGCCGCGTGATATTATGGGGGACGAACTGATTGAATTCGCAATCGAACGTTACAGATCTGTACGATATGTCTGTTGAACGTGTAACTCCAAAGCATGTTGTATATCAACCAGTCGTGTTGTATGTATGTGCAGAAATACTAACATTGAAGATATAATGCGTGCATATAAGATAGTTAAGGAATCACCATCACGCTGTCATTAATTGTGGAGAACCCCTTGTAGAGAACACCAGCGGTGGACTAATTTCCAACGTTCCTGTGCGTACTTCTTTTCCACCTGCCTGACATTTGACTGTCTCACTTCCGTCGTTATTTGTCTCCACTGCATCTCCGAGAATTTGTCCATTTTGTAATTCTTCCAGAGCATCGTTGCGCGCTGAAGGTTCTCTGCACTGATATCTCCACGCACTTTGCCTGTCTTGACATCGAAGTCTGCTCCATGCGCACGGAGTTCCTTCAACAGCTTGTTGAAATCCTGGTAGAACCGCTCAAAAAATGCTAGAGACTCCTCGGCTTATGGTCCCATCGCTGGTTCGTTCTCTCGAGCTCTTCAGCCCTCCTGCTAGCAATAGAAGATGGGCCAGGGCTGGGAGCAGATCTACAAAGAAAAGATAAGTATCCACACCGCGGAAAGTTGAACGGGTAATGGTGAAACCGCTCACTCGCGATACCCAGGTTCGGCATATTTTTGTAACGATGGCCGATTCTTACCACGAATTCTGTCAAACGGTTTGATTTAAATCTCAAGTAAGAAATTGTATCCGGAAATCGTGCGCACCGCAACCAGTAACCAAGAGAGTTCGGACTTGACGATGGGACACTCCATTC
Source organism: Grifola frondosa (assembly GCA_001683735.1). Classification (NCBI taxonomy): domain Eukaryota; kingdom Fungi; phylum Basidiomycota; class Agaricomycetes; order Polyporales; family Grifolaceae; genus Grifola; species Grifola frondosa. The sequence goes on from LUGG01000018.1 coordinate 637,803, forward strand.
AGGGACACTTGCGCGCTGTTTTCCTTTAGATCTGGATAATTTATCGCTTAAATCGTCAGTCGACATGTGGTGATCTGTGCGAGACATCACACTTTGACGATAAGCGACCTTCATCAGTCTGCAAAATTCTATGTTGTGAAGGTGGAGCGTCTTGATTTTCTGCATGCGTGCTAGGATCGTGATGGGGACGGCGACGGGGCGGGTTTGGTGAACGTAAGTTGTCGTGAGGCTCGGGCGGCCGCACCACCTCTAAACGAACGAGACGTCCCCCTGGACTGTTATGGTACATGGTGGTGAATAGCTTTCGCTTGTATGATAACGAATGCTTACTGAGATCGTGCCCACACCTTCCGGCTTTGTGGGGACAATTTCTTATGCTTGGGTCGAATAACTCGAGCCCGCTTCCTACCCGGCCGGTGAGTACCTGCATCTCATCGTATATTGAAATTTTTACCCATGCCTTCCTGAGGCCGGAAGTTCCGTATCTTCATCTGCGATATCCATGTATTTGCGCTTCATGCTGCCCATAATAGAAACAAAATGAGTGAACAAATAATATCGAAGATCCTGTCTAGTACCCACCTTCTTGTGATCATATTGTGCGTATTCTCTGTTCGAGCCATAGTCTGTGGTGGTTGGTAATACTTAGCGTTTCAAGGATGCCAGATAGAGTTTTTAGTGTTGAACAACGGAGAGAATGCAGCCTGGAGCTTTATATCCCTTTGAGCGTCGACATCACTGCTAGCGACGAATAATGCAACCAGATGGTCATCACCTCTGGTATTGTTCCATGCCTTTTATGATTTGACAGACACCAAAATGGACAGTATCAAAACAAGACAAAGATGGTCGCCATCTTCAGTCCACAAAATGGAGAAAAGACAACTCCGCAGGTGCCAGCTGACCTGACAACTTGAATGAATTAGATGAATACTGTTGTCGGAACGGACCCCACCCACCAAGTATCTTATTCTCTAGCAGTCCATAATGAGAATATAAGCGAATCTCTGCGGCGAATGTGCGCTGCATAGCAGTCCAGTGAATAGTAACCCATAGCAACACGCATTAACCTCGGTGGGTCCATGTAGGTCCACATTTGCTCGGCGTGGGAACCCTAAGCTCGTCACCTCCCACAACCTTGGCACCCGCGACTTTCTTGACCTTTGAAGGTCTGACTTAATGCTCTCCGAGGACGGCAGTGCTGCTGACATCATGTACTGTGCTAAAGTGTTGAGCGGTCAATAGCAGCAGCTCTGCGTCGCTATCACGTCTGACAACGGTGATTTGAAGTTGGCCACTGAAGTCGTTGGATTAGTGTCATGGGTGAGCTGCAACTCTCACTAGTAGCACAGACATCCGTCTCATCTGAAGCGTTGAAAAGGCCTTTCTCTATGGCTCGTGCCCTCGCCAGCTGAGGCGGACAAGCTGAAGCGCGTCATGCGCATCGTGCCCCCTGTCGTCAACTCCATATCGTCCTTCCCTGAGTTCTACCCCATGTCACGCTCGCGTCCGTGCCATCGACCACCCACATCGCGAAACTACAGGAGTCCATCCCATCTGACCAACAGATCGTCCCGATCCGCTTCAGGTCGCTCGAGGTCGGCGAGAAGTACTTCATGTCCGTGTTCGTCGCTGTGCGACACACCCCGGAGCTAGATGCGCTGCGCGCGCATCTTTCTGAGAGTTTCGGGGAGTACGCGGTGCCTGCTCTACCCCACCTCTCCCTCTATTACATCGATGATGCCGATCAGGACGAGCGCGCTCTCACGGTGGAGCGACTGAAGAACGAGTTCAAGGTCATTCGCGCCACCGAGGATAGCGTGACGTTGAATTGCTCGCCGGAAAAGCCATCAAAGAGTATCCCCGCATCTCTGGATCAACTGGCGGGTTTCGAAGGGTGCGAGATCTGGGTGGTGAAGTGTGAGGGACCCGTGTACGATTGGGAAGTACTGGAATGCATTTCGCTCTTAAGCACGTCATGAACCTTTTTCTCGAGCCGGATCGAAGGAATATCATTGGATGCAGCTACAAGATACATGGGTTGATAAGAAGGCAATGAAGGGTATGAGTAATACACAGCGAGAAACGAATGAAATATATGCGCAAGCGCAGGATGGATAGCGTATATAGCGACGCAAACCAGAAGTGATTGTACGATATCATCCGAAATAACGAAGGTATAAATGTAATAATACAAGCTGCAAACGATGAGTCGGAAGAGATCGTGTGGTCAATGTCGTTGACGTGTAGGAACATACCACTCCTCAAGCGCGTCACTGAACTTCTGGGACACTCTCATGATATTTGTATCCAACGTCATCATCCGCGAGCTCCAATGACCCTAACGAAGATGATGCGAGGATGCTTGGCTGTGAACGAGGGGTGTACAGCGGCAATGGCACAGAATAGTCGATCTTCCGATCCCCATTCATGTGGAACAACTGCGAGTATGCAGGGAGAGTCTGCGCGTAGGGCGTGCTCGGATCTGGCAAGGCAGAGGACACGAGAGGCGTGCCGCTGCCGCATGAATCAATAGAAGAAGAGGGCGAGTGTCCGCCATGCGAGAACTGCGCAACGGTAATCGGATGGGACAATGGAGGGGGAGTGCGTACGAAGCGCACAGGAATCTGGAAGTCGAGGCGCTCGCTGATACGCTCAGGTGTACCACCTTCGGTGAGATCGTATGTGCAGGTCAGCGCGACGTATAACCGATGGTTCACCGAGGACAGTGGGCTCGTGGCGGATTCCAGTAGGGGTCTACTCTTCACGTCAGGCAAAGCATTCGGAGAAGTGGAAACCTTCGAGAAAGGAACTGTAATCTGCATGGCATACCAGTCGTTGGCGTTAGCTTCCTCGGCATCGTCGGCAAATATGTACCCATCTCCAGGCAGGACGTGGGGACTCGAAGCGCCATCACTGAGGATAGAATGTGCACGAGTAAAGACGTAGTTCGGGGGCAGTGAAGACAGGAAACCGACATCGTAGACAGTGTGCATGGGATGTGGACAGAGCAATGGCCTGTTAGGAGGCTGATCGCGCTCGCTCGGGAGCGCAAATTGTGTTGCATAAGATGGCGAGGGAGAAGTACTAGAAGAAGTATAAGAAACAACTCTGATTAAAAGCAGTGTATAGACATACCGATACTGTTCTGTCTGCTCGACGTCTATACGGACATCGCTAATGCGGAGACGCTTGCACTCAGATGCAGGAAGGCCCTTTGTGCGGAGTCGGACGCAAAGAGAAAAGGACGGATCATCGATACTGATACTGTCTGGGACAACAGCAAGGACAAGGAGCTTTGAAATCACTTCTGCAGGGATGCGAGTTGAATCCTGGATAACCGAGCCGATGAACTTTATGGTAGGAACGACTGACGTCAACCTGGAGTGCGAAGGGCGGGGAACGATGAATCTGTTCACTCGGACGGGACACCTTGAAGCCCTTGCCGAATGGATCTGCCAACGCAAAGAGGAGCAGAGGATTGTAGAGAGCCAGGGCCGGCCAATCTCGTCATCTGCATCCACGAACTTCGCAGTAGCGTACAAGGCATATCTGGTACCAGCCTCTCCATCTGCGGCATCGCCAAAGGAGGAGCTCGCAGGAAGCCACCCGGGAATAGTGAGGTTGAATACGACGTTCCAGGTGCACGGCTTGTCCGAATCCTATGACCATCGTTGCTGAGCTCAACGGGATCGCTTGGAGCGAGTTCCTGAGATATAGAACATAGACGACAGGCAGCATAGCCTGTCTCTGCACAAAATAGCTCCGTCTGACCCTCAAAAGTAATAACGAGTGACTGCAAAAGGAGGCGCGCAGTTCGGCGCTCAAAAAACGAAGATGAGGAGAGAGCAATAAAGATACATGTCCAGATAGAGCGTAAGCTGCGCTATAATCATTACGGGCAGCTCAGCAAGGAACACACAGGAATATGTTGCTTGCACCTACTTTCGATCTGGCTCTCCATACATATCCAGCGAGTCGGTGAGGGTGGTAATCTCTATAGAAACAGCCATAGTTTAGGAGGGAAGAAAGGATACTGTAGACACCGCAAGATTATAGAGGGGTGGAAAATTGTGCGCGTATGCGCCTGAGGATCGGCCCAACCGCTGGTGTTATATACAAGACCGTTTGCCGAGGGCGTTCAGCGAACAAAAGCCCGCGAGCGCGATTTGATTGCTCGACAAGGCGAGATTTTTGATACGCGCATGCCGGCAAAATAGAGAAAAGCACCAGGGCGAGTGGCTGAAAGCAAAACCTGCGTTGAGCATTCCTTTGTGGTGAAACCTTTGTAGACCTTTGTTCTCCCCATCAGTTCAGGGCGCGAATGAATAAGCGCCCTCGTCGTAGAGTACAATGAGACCTCGATAAGCTCTGTGCTCTAACCTCCCCACTGCCTGTCATACCGTGCCTTCTACTCGTTCGCACTTTTGTTCAGCTTGGCCATGGGATCCGTCGGGGACAAATTCTTGATGTATCGTGCGTTGATGCAGTCCGGATCCGATAGTCATACGGCATTGAATTCTTATGCCACCGCTCGCGTATAACGACAGTAGCATATGCCAACGTCGTCCTTTCCAAGCAACATAAATCTATGGCGTCTTCTTGATAACTTCTTGCACGCGGTTCATTCCACCCTTTTCGGTGAACGTTTGAACTCCCACCGCCGATCGGGTCAATATGTGAACCAATCTCAGATTTAGCTATAGGCCTCTGGATTGCATGCATAGTCGGTGCCAGCCTGTGCCAGACGATTGCAACATATGTTGGGCAAAAAAATGGGTACATACTCCTTCTCTTCACAACCACCAGTGACTGATCACTCTACAGCATATCCAACGTAAGTGAGTCCGTGCATCACGGCAGATAACATAGGGATAAAATCACATAACTAGGCCTCCAGTGTGCATATGACGCAGAGTTTTTATCGTCCCAGGCATGTTATTTACATTTTAAATCCCGCATCTACAATTGCCATAATGTTCTTATTGTGGCTGTACATAGAAGACACCTCCAGCATCTCGTGTACGTCAATACCGATCCTTCGTCCTTCGTGAAGGTGAATTCCCTCTGGTCAGTGTCTTCTTCTTTCCCGCTTCTCCTGACTCAAATCGTTTCAGGAGTGTTGTCGCCATCAGCGATGGAAGATGCTCCTCCAAATGGCGTATCCATCTCTCATTCATCAATGCTTTTGACACAGTCCTACAAATTGTTGGACTCCCCCGTCACTTCTCTTCAAGAAGATGTCAAGAATCAGATAACGGGACTGAGACCTTTCCATAGAGAGCATCTGCCGGTGGTATTCTACTCCATCAGCACTGCAGTGTGCCATCTTCGTTTCCGACCCAACCATCTGACGACGGTCCTTCAGAATGAAATTAAATGTACGTCAAAGCAACTTGCAACTTACCAACATTTGCCGCTAGCAGAACGCTTCTGACACTACCTTGATGGCACTTGCATAAAAGAAGGAGGGCATCCAGAAATCGGCAGTCATGGCACCCGCTATTGAAATTACCGCTATCCATTACAAACGTAAGGTCAGCGCGGTTATAATAATGGGTTGTTGATCTCGAACTTGGCTTGATAGATAATATTTCCATCCTGATACCCCAAGCATTGGTCTAGGTGAGGGTTGTGTTGACGGGAGATTGTCTGTTGAGTCGGCAGCAGACAGCTTGAAGCTTGTCCGGAGAGACGAACTGGGTCCCATTGCATGTGACCGAGAACCTGGAATGCTGAGCGTTCGTGGTATGGAGGAGAGCGACGAGGACAGAAGTGAGGAGCAAGGAGAACTGCATCTTCATAATCGTATCGCAGGTTGAGGAGCTCAATGCACTGCGGGAAGAAAAGCTCACCTCACCAGCCTTTTCTGCATCGGAGGGTGCCCGCTCTGCAGTCAAATCGTGTAAGACATGCTTGCCTGCTGTGAGGTCATGTTCGCATACCGTTATTGTTAGTACAAGCACCTCTCGGAGTTCGATGATATGCATGGAAGCTGACCCCTACACAGAAAAATTCACTTGCCATCTGTGATAGCATCTCTTTGGGAGATTGCATCTTCAGCAGAAATGGTCGGTGTGAGCGAAGAGACATTATCGAGAGAATTGAAGGTACGTTTTCCTCCACATTTTGCTCGATTATTGGTTTAAGGCAATGTAGACAAACTCGTATGTCACGACAAACTGCTTTTTCTCCTCTCGTTCTTACTCGCATCCATATGAGTATGAACATCTGACCCGCATACCTCCTACAGACGAGTCCGAACAAGGCGCTCTGCTTGGAACGGGAGAGGGAGGCAAAGCGCGTCAGGTATGTGTTATCGCGTCGGCGGCGTCATCCTCCTCATTTTGCGCCACTCGCCTCGCCAGCCTCCTCCCATGCCAAACCGCTGACCATGCTCGCTTTGCATTAACAGGCCAGGCCGAGTCGGGTAAATCGACGATGCTCCAGAATTTACACCCCTACTTCGCGCCCAGCGTGATTCATGCCGAAGCGGAGGCATGGCGAGCAGTCATCCATCTCAATCGCTTTCATTATGTCAACTACATCCTCAGCGGCCTCGCCAGCATGAGCAGTGGCGTCGCCAGCAGTGGCGCCGTCACTGCAGCGGGCCACGGCGAAGCGGAGCGATAGTGGCAAGGAGCACCGCCGATTTCAGATGCACTGCATGCGCCGAACCGAATAAAGCTTCATCGTACTCACATGAGGACGTCCGTCCAGGTCTCGTGTGCTCCAGAAAGATATTGCGGACAGAACTTCCGAAAACCGTTATTGTGGCGAGTGTCTCGAACGTACTAGATGTTCGCCTGAGACGCCTTCGAAGGGATACCACAGTGTGATAGTTTCGGTGTTACTTGCTTGTTACAATTGATCTGATAATTCCTGGATTCCGACGCATTCCTGTTTCAGCAGGTCACGAACATCAACCAAAAACTAGCAATTCTCTCGCTGGTACAAACGACGCGAGGAGCAAATGCCAATGATATGCCACATCACTCCAAACACTTGGACATTGAAACATGCATTCCTTGACCGAATATGCGTCATATTATGAGCATAACCCGCGACCATTCCTATCATTTGCAAGTTCAGAACATTGGCTGCGCATTAATGTTTTTATCCCGGATTGATCCCACAGCTTCGGATCCCGCAGCCACTGACTTGAAGTTCTAGTGGCGCGGTGGCTGTGATTAGTACCAAAGGAGTCATTCTGTACTCTCAGTTCTAACTACTCCAACCGGTCGGAAGTGCTTGAGTATCGACACCAGATGATTTGTAGAATAGGAATACGATCTCGACGTTGCCGCAGATGAGTTGGTTTGAGAACTTGAAGGTTTGAAGCTTGAAGGCGCGCCACCAGGCAGTGTTGGACTGTTTGGTCGCTGCCGACCTCTCCCAGAGACTCCCAGGATCCATCTTCCTACACATCGCTTTACTTTTGTCGTCCTCGCCGTCGTTGACGTCGAGCAACACGTCTCTCAGGTATGTTTTTCGCCTGGTAGCTCAATGCCTAGCCCCATCCCGCGTCCCCCTCCTCACCGTCCCCCGTCCTTCCCTTCCAGAGCCATTTCCGACCTCCTGTCCCAAGCCTCCTCTCCCCCTTGCTCACAGGCCTTGACGCCGCCGTCTGTCCGAGCTAAAATACACTAAATTTGCGACTATGCCAGAAGCCGATTCGACGCGCAAACGTTCCCGCTCCCCATCCGACGCCGACCAACCGAAGCACAAGCGTGCCAACACAGGCGCTACCTCCTCAGATGACTCACAAGCTCACAACTCACAATCGTCCGCGCATTCCGCCACTGCGGGTGATGTCAATATGGCTGATGCCCGGGCCTCCGTGGACGACACAGCTGCTTCCACCCCAACCCCGTCTCAACGTTCCGACAAGGCCACTTCCTCCGACATGGCAGAACCCTTATCCGGAGATGGTTCTGTAGACCGCGATAAGTCGTCAGCCACTACGTCAGGAGCGCCTAGTAGCTCCGCGGCACCAGTCGCCCCCCCGGCGGCCAATATACATATGCGTTGCTTGATTGTCACCCAAGACGCCTCGATCATCATCGGCAAGGGAGGTTCCCATGTTAATGAGATTCGGGAGAAGAGCGGTGCTAGGGTGATGGTCTCGGAAAGTATTCCAGGGAACCCTGAGCGGATTCTAAATGTGAGCGGGCCGTTGGACGCTGTGTCAAAGGCGAGTGCGGTGCCTTCGTCATAATATCTCGTGTTGAGCGTCATTTGCAGGCATTTGGTTTGATTGTACGTAGAATCAACGATGAGCCTTTCGACAAGCCTTCGGTTCCAGGCAGCCGTGCAGTGACCATCAAGTTCATGATACCGAACTCGCGCATGGGCTCGGTCATCGGAAAGGGAGGAACCAAGATCAAGGAAATCCAGGACGCTAGTGGTGCGAGGCTGAACGCGAGCGAAGGCATGCTTCCTGGATCTACAGAGGTACCATCACTCGCACCGTCCAAACTGCTTTGTCAATCTCACTATACCCTTGCAGCGAGTCTTGAGCGTGTCTGGCGTCGCAGATGCCATACATATTGCAACTTATTACATCGGAAACATCCTGATTGAGGCTAACGAAAGGATGCCTTCGTACAACAACTCGTCTTACCGTCCCTCGAGCTATCAGCGCCGGCCGCCGTACTCTGGCTCGTCTTATGTGCCGGGCTACACGAATCCGTATCCGTCGGGTGGTGCACAGCCATCGTCGCAATTGCAGACACAACAGATTTACATTCCTAACGATTTGGTGGGCTGTATCATTGGGAAGGGTGGCGCCAAGATTAACGAAATCCGGCACATGAGCGCAAGTCAGATTAAGATCATGGAACCAGGTGCTGTGGGTGTTGGCATGAACGGCGCCCCCGCGCCAGCAGGAGGGGAGGGCGAGAGGCTGGTTGTTATCACTGGCCACCCTGCGAATATCCAGATGGCTGTGCAACTGCTGTACCATGTAGGTTTCGTATTACTACCTCTTGGTTGATTGCATTGCTGATAGGCGCTCTAGCGATTGGAACAGGAGAAACAGAAGCAACTCCGGGCGCAGTCCAGCTCGTAAACCCAGGTGGCGTGTATGTTCAGGGAGTGTTGTTGCAGCCGTACTTCTCTTGATGATTTTTTTATCACCTGAACTTTCCTATGTTTGTGCTGGCGTTACTTCGATCTGCTTCAGTTATTTTGCAATGGCTATTCTCCAAGTTCTCCGCTTTCGACTCCCATGCCCCCATCCCCCTCCTCATCGTACATATCATAGCATTCGGCTGCCGTCATCAAGTAGTAATACATATCGTGTTGTGCGTAAAGAGACCAATGAAAGAGGTTTGTATGGTATAACTTGCGCGGATGTCGTAGCTCTGAGCAGTCCATATACTCAAACAATTTGGAGAGATTCATCGGAAGAATGGTCAATATCGCCCTGTGCTAGCTTCTTAAAGGATGTGAGTTGCGCCTTCGAGGCATAATACTACATAGATCGCCGGAATCAACACCGAAGCATTTTGGATATATGGATGGTCGACCAACTTACCTTCTTTTTGTACCCAGCGGCGGTGGCCCGCCACCGCTTCATCTCTACATTCACCTGCGTCAGCACTTCCCGATCCTTCTCTGATTTCTCTCGTGCTGCAGCCAATTCGCGCTGGACGACATAGTATCGCTCCTCAATCGCATGCATCTCCGCCTTCATTTCCTCTTGCTGGAGAATTTGATCTTGCAGCCGCTTGCGTCGCTCGTCCCTCTGACGGCGTATCTGCTGCACACTGTTTGCCTCACGCTGTTCCATGGTTCGTTTGAGGGTATGGTGCTCCTTCAAAAGTTCGAGGATGCGCTTGTCACTGTCTTTAGCTTTCTGTAAGAGTGTAGTACGTTCAGCGTGCTCCAGGCATTCAGTGTTCGCGGACGCACTATCCGCAACTGTGCGAGGATCGCCGCCATGGACATCCATACGTGCTGAAGGGTTGATGAGCACAGGCAGGTCAAAGGGAGCAATCCAAGGCATTTACTCTGCCTTCGGAACTCTCCTCGAAACAAAAGTGTAGCTGGAGATATAATTCAAGTCTGCGAGTGTTTTAGCACACTATGAACCGACGGATCAGGCATCAGACCCACCTGTACAAGGCCTGTTCTGTCGGACAGTCGTCAGCCTGGAGGGCTTCCAGACACGCATCGACCTCCGCATTCCCAATAGTCCCCAGGCCATTGAGGCTCTCTCGTGGACTATGAGACGTGCTGTCGCTCGGATAACTGGGAAACAACTTGATGAGGTCGCTCATGGTTTGGGGTTTGCGGCATATCGCGCATGTTGGACGCTCCTGGCCAAAGTGGAACGCAGCGCACTCGACACAGTAGAGGTGACCACAGCGTGTTGACATCGGGGAATTTGAAGGGGTGAATTCATCGAGACAAATCGTACACTGAGCGTACATGACCGCGCCGAACAAAAGGATGTCTCGGCGCTCGCCCGCCACACGACGCGAGGTGAATCATGTGATGCAACAAAAATGAATCCGCTTGCGGAATCTTCAAGTTAATACGTTTGAACTTGTTTTCTCTATCATGGCATCTCTACTCAAGGTTCAAAAGAAGAATTCTTCTAAGGCTGATGCAAAGGGGAAGCGCAAAGCTGAAGCCATGGACGTTGACGAAGAAATTTTCGCCCCTGCAACAAAGAAACCTAGGAACAAGCAGAGGGTGCTCCTGCTGTCGTCTCGCGGAATCACTCATCGCATGAGACATCTCATGAATGATCTTGAAGTCCTTCTGCCTCATGTGAAGAAAGGTATTTATTTTGAACACCGTCACTGCTCACAGTGACTGAAGCAGCCGTGTGGTTTATAGATTCGAAGCTCGACTCGAAAAGCCAACTACACCTGCTTCCTGAGCTCGCAGACCTTAATAACTGCAACAACACACTGTACTTTGAGGCCCGTCGGCATGAAGACCTATACCTCTGGGCAGCAAAAACACCGAACGGACCGAGCATCAAGATGCACGTACAGAACGTGCACACGATGGACGAGCTCAAAATGACAGGAAATTGTCTAAGGGGAAGCAGAGGATTGTTGAGCTTCGACAAGGCTTTTGACGAGACCGAATGGGGAAAGCTTACGAAGGAGGTGTTCACGCATGTGAGTGTATTCAGGCGGCCAGACTGCTCGCTGTTCTGACCGTGGCTGCGGGTATCCAGATTTTCGGCGTCCCACCGCAAGCGCGGAAGGCGAAGCCTTTCATCGACCATATCCTTACTTTTTCTATCCTTGATGACAAGATCTGGTTCCGCAATTACCAGGTAGGTTGTATATCATTGCAGGGCGAGACGACTTTTGACTTACGCTCGCGCGTAACAGATTATTGAAAAAGATCCCCTTCAGCCAAATGGGCCCCCTCAAACATCTCTCGTTGAGATAGGCCCGCGTTTTGTTCTCACACCGATCCGCATATTCGAAGGTGCTTTTGGCGGTGCGACGGTGTATTCCAATCCTGGTGCGTATCCAAACTCGGTGTCTTGATCCACGTTGATTCTGATGCATGATATACAGAATTTATCTCACCGGCCGCGGTACGGTCCGCTCTGAAAAGAGAAAAGGGCGAGAAATATGTCAGCCGGAAACATGCAGAGGAGGACAAATCCGGACGGAAAGAGAGGAGGAGAAGAGAGGAGGACGAGCTGGCTGTTGCCAAAGTTTTCTCATAGTGCTTTCTTCATCACACATGTCTTCATTCAGTATTTTCCCTGCAACATCGTTACACCGGCCCTAGCGGGATATACTAATGCTACATCTATTGAGATACGAAGCGACAGTTGAAGAATGCAACTCTCCATCTGTTGAACACGGAGTATCTATCTGTTGAGAGACGAAATGCCCCATCTGCCGAAGAATCGAGGCGAAGGAAGAACCTCGAATCTCCTGCGATCCGCTTGCCCTCACTCAGCTCAGTTAGCAGCATTTCCCTTGCTCTCCTCACGCACAACCCAGTCGATGAAGGTAGCCCACCGCTTCTCGAACAGGGATAGAGCAAGCTCCCTTTCTTGCGTGTCCAAGCACGAGTACTAAGTAACTCTAATGAAACAACAGTAACAAACACAGGAATATTGGAACACTCACCCTCAGGCTATCTCGAGCCATCTCACCCAAGGTGGTAAGCCCGGTCACTTCACTGGCTACGAGAACCTAGGATCCACTGACTATGAGAAATAGGTGAGGATCGCCACAGGATCCCTTAAGTACCTGGAAGAAGTCGAAGGAGAGGCCCATGTTCCCAAACACCGCAGGATCGTCGGAGCAAAGCGCGACTGTGACGCCCTGGTTCATGAGAACAGGCAATGGATGTGTTGGCATGGACGATGTGAGACGCTATGAATTGGAGGATTCTCAGTACTTGCTTGAACAGAACAGAAGGGGGAGCATGCGCAATTGTTCACGTACCAAAATCTCATTTCTGTAAGATGCAGCGGAATCAAAGTGGAGATAAAATGTGAACGCGTGAGGATCTCACGAGATGGGGCAAACTTCCACAGCGATTTTTTTCTCCCTGCAAATCTCCATCAGTCTGGGATGCTTGACTAGTGAGAAGCTTGTGCCAGTAGCAGTGTCAGGGATATCCTCCATTCAGAACGATACGACTAACCCATGGCCGATTCGTTTGGTATCAAGCAAAATGGCATCGTAGAGATTCATATCAGCGGCAGTACCATCTCCAAGTGTTTCTCCCGCATGGAAAATGAAGGGAATATCAATACCGAGCTCTTTCTGACGCTCAACAAATTTCTTGAGGGGCACGATGTAGTCGATGAGTGGCCGCAAAGAGTCTTCGTGGCCGACAAGGTCGAAACCTGTAAAATCAGTTGAATTGAGCCTCGAAAACTGTCTAACACACAAGAAAACGTACCTGCTAACAAATGAGGGAACTCTTGTTTGAGTGAAAGGCAGTCCTCAAGGCACCACTCGAGCTCTTCACATGTGATATTTCGCATTGTAGTATAGATGATCTGAATGCAATCGACATCTCAAAATCCAACGGAGTGGGTAAAAAATCCACGAATACCTTTGAGCCAACAAATTCGTCTTCACGCCCCTGCCGCTTCATCTCATCCTTAACTTCATTGAGGACGCGGTTGTACATGACGAACCACTCTCTATGCGGGATGTTCTCTTGTCCGTCTGCTCCGAACATGCATCTGTGACGGCACATTAGCGAAATGTGTACGACAAGATATGATGAGACACACTCCGACCAGAACATTATGCGAGCTTCGCTATATGATATCCCGTCCTCAATTGAGGACATGAAAAATTCACGAACATACTGGGTCCATACTGGTGCAAAGCGGATTAATGGCTAGATATTTGAATTATGCAATAGTTCCAACAAACAACATGAATCAGCCGCTTACGTTGGATACAATGAATGTGCTCGCGAATTTCTTCCAGATCTATATAGCGCAGAACGTGAGCGACATTCTATTCGGGGTTTCTATACTATTGACCTTGTAGGTTGTGTTATGGGTTCCATATGCTTGTGATGGGTTAATCATTAGAGCACCGACTACCCAGTTGTCAAAGCCCTCAGGGCCTCCTAGACTTTCGTGGAAGTTCTCTCTGGCTTTCTGCAGCGGCACCCAAGAATCAGGGATATACGCATCGTCTGTGAGACTAGTAAGGGCAGAGAATTGAGCTTCTGGCAGAGCTTGGAACTGCGGCAAGGTATCATTGATAGAATTGGCGGTCAAGTGTTCATGCGTCCGGACATGTAATGCGGGCTGGCCGAGAGCCAGACGAAGGAGAACACGAGCGTTCACGGTCGCATCAAGATGTGCATGAAGAAGTGCGCCCTTGGGCATCTACGTCTCACTCAGTGCCGATCTGCAGGTAGGCGAGCGATACGCGTACCTTGCTGAGAATCTTGAAGAGTTGTGTACCAAGAATTGTCTCCCGAGCTTATGCAAATATCGTCGACAACGTAAGCCGAGGTAATAGTTGAGACTAACCCACCCGTCAAAAATTCCATGCCTGGAAATACATGGAGCAGTGCGTTCTCAGCACCGGACGCAGCCTGACTCTCTGGACCCCATACCGAGATGGCTTCAGCAGCTCGAATGTCGCGTACAATTCTATCCGCGCGTTGCTCGGCATCGGACAGCTTCTTCCCATGTATAGCATCCACGCGACGTCCTCTATCTTCACGAATCAGCTGGTGGCGTTTCTGCAGATAGCTTTCCATTCTGTCGAGCTGATGGGTGGAAATATTGCGACTCCAAGTTCGAGCTGTATGTGTGTATATATATGCAGAAGGTCCAGTGACTCGAACTCGTCGGCTGCAAGTGTCCAATTGTTCATCGTGATCCCCGAACTGATGAGGACGCGTGGTGATGGTCAGTTTGCGGGAGGCACGGTCAAAAGATGCGGCACGTGGCTCTGTCGACGTGCAGCGCGTTGTTTGTTCCTCCAAACACCGCTGGTCCGACACGCCCATCATGTCTTCAGACGAAGACGACGAATTCGGTACGTAATTCAGTTATCTCAATCAAATATTGAGAACTTCTGAATATGTATGAAGATCTCCCTTCCAGAGGCCCGCTATGACCCTACTACTCCGGGTAAGCCGATCAAGAAGGCTCGTCCCAATCGACCAAGTAACAGTCGTCCAGTTGCGGGCCCATCGAAGCCAACCGCACCAGGAGGTGCTGCCAAGAGGCGGACCGCGGTTAAACGCGTGGTGCAGAAGGCGGACGTAATGGAGATCGCGGATGACCAGGATGTTGTGCTCGTGTCGTCTTCAGAGAACGAGCGGAAGCAGAAACGCGATGAACACGAGGATGATGGCGACCCCGTGGAGATCCTAGACCCAACTAAAGTCGCAGGCAAGAAAGTTGCCTCTAACGGGAAGTCAAGATCGGCGAAGGGACGGACAAAGGCCGTGTCTCCGCCAAAGCCACCTGCGGAAGAGGAACTAATGGACGTGGATCATGATCAAGTCGTCGAAGTGAGTGGAGATGAATCCGTTGAACAACCTGTAGTCGCAGTGGTCCATACGAAGACAAAAAGCACGAAATCCACTGCAGCATCCGCGCGAAATGGGGCGGAAGGAAATCGCACAGTTCTCGAGATAGAACATCTTCGCAAACGCCTGGAGACGTAACTATATGTAAATTATTTGATCGTGGTCGATAATAAGATATTGTGCCAACAGGTTACTTCTCAAAAGAACAATCTCGCGCAACAGCTGCAAGAACTACACCAGATTCGGGAGACAGAGCCCGAGCAGGTATTGAGGGAGCGTTCAGCCGATTTTGATGCAAAGACGGAGAGTGAGCATCACTAATTTGTCGGGCTTTTGTCACCTGCTAAACCACGTTCTAGCGCAGACGTCCCTCATAAAGGAACTGACCTCCCAATTGGCGAGAGTGAAAGAATTGTCCGGCTCGGAGAAGTCATACACCCTCCATTTCCTCACACGAGAGGCCGCGGACGAAGAGAACAAGGCCATGAAGACAGAAGTTGATCGTTTAAAGGAGACAATCAGGCGGAAGGATATGCTCTTGGCCGAGAAAGATAAGCTCATTGCTCAGCAGAAAGACAGAGGTGCGTCGTTAAAATTATTTTGTCAACCGCCGTCGAAACTCACAGCGCGTGTGACACAGAAAAGGTATTACAGTCTGATTTACAAGCGGAGATCGAGCGAGGGAAGTTGCTCTCATCAAGAAACCCACCTCCAGCCGTTACGCGAGTGTTAAAGAACGTCGCGGAGGATCCGCTGCAGCATCGTATCATTCGACTCTACGAAGACATGACCAACATGCTTATCACTGGCGTAAAACTCGAGAAAAATGCAATGACGGATATCGAGGAGCCTATCTTCACCTGCATCTACACATGCAGCGGCACCGGGGATGCACGTATGTTCCCGTTCTCAATTCTTCAGACAACTCTCATTCTGATATCACCTGTAGCTCCCTTTTCACTCAATTTCACGCTCCGGCAGGTGTATGATAGACCCGATGACTTAGCCCCAAATATCACGGTCGCCTCGAAGGACCAGCTGGAGGAGAAATTTAGATACACGCCGCTCAACCTGGACAAGGAACTACCGGAATTCGTGCAGCGATTGTCATTCTTTAAGGACCCTTTTGCATTCTCATATGGCCAAATGACCATATTCCTGAAGACGTTGACTGACACCATGGCCGGCGTGCAGGGCAACGGGGAGGAGGAAGACGAAATGGCGGAGGACGAGGCCGTCATGGTGGAAAAGAGGTAATAGCTCAGTTGTTTTTCTCTTGGGTTACAGGTAGTGTATCCATGCAATGTACTCTGTGACGCGCTATAATAGTGTAATTACATCAATGAGTTCGCCGTTGTTAAGGTTGGTCTCCGAGAACCACCCCGGCCTTTGTCCACGTTCTCAATGCACGTTCGTCTCTCGAATGCAGTGCCTTCCTGGTCGCAAGCGAGACGAAACCACCCTCCACATCGGACCCGCCCAGGATAGCACCCGCCTTTACAAGAATCTCAACGACACTTTCGTGGCCCTGCCGCGCGGCGTAGTACAACGGCGTGTGGCCAAGCGCATCGCGAACGTGCACCAGCGCCCCCGCTTCGAGTAACATGTTCGTGCACCGAATGCTCCCATTCAGCGCCGCGACGTGCAACGGGGAGCGGCCGGACGCCGGGTCAAGGCAGTTCACGAGGCCGCCACCGACAGCGACGCCGCCCCTCGTCCGATACTCCGGGGACGGGCTGGCGGCGTCTGCGCTCACGCCTGCCTCTGCGTTCAGGCAGAAGGAGACACCCTCGACGTCGTCGCGCGCTGCGGCGAGGTGCATGAGGAATGGGCACAACGCGCCCTCCGTGGAGGCGGCCTCGGCTACAGTCCACGACCATGGCGCAGCAGCCGCGTCCATATTCCCGCTGCGGGGATCGTCCGTGTCTGCGGACACAATGATCTTGGGCACGCGCGGCGGAGGGGCGAAGAGGCGCACGACATGCGAGAGCAGGCCCTGGATGTGCTCAAGGCTCTGGTCGACGCCCGCGGGCTGGCTGAGGTTCGGCGGGAGCGTGCTCGCGGGACGCGTCAGCTCGCCGCGCAGTGGGGTGCCGATGAGCGCACGGACCTCTGCGACTGAGAGCTCTGGCTTGGAGAGGAGGTAGCTCAGCTTCGTGAGCGCACACTGGTCGTTGGCGGGTGAGACTGCAGGAAAGGTAAGATGAGATGCGGGAGGAACTGACCTCAGGAGTCATGTCACCCCCGGAAACGACGCCCGCTGTCAAAAGGTTTCTTCCTGCCTCATAGGCGTTCGAGACGGAGCCCTTAGCGCACTGCGATATGGCGACGATAACCACACCCTTGTCGCATGCTTGCTTGAGAGCCTCTATTAGGTCTGGACGTTGTGGAGCATTGCCGGCGCCGAACGTCTCCAGGACAACACCCTGAGTCGGGGGCAGGAGGAAAGCACGGATTGTGGCTGCGGTGATGCCTGGGAAGAGGCGCAGGGATGCTGCAAGTGGACCGTAAATCACGCGGTGAAATTTTCAAGTTCAACGTGTATTTACCAACGTGAGGGCTCATATCTGCAACACAACGCAGCTACATCAGAGAATAAGACGCTATCAGAAAGGGGGGATTTACGTTTGTGGGACCTAAATCGGCGGAGACTTGTCTGTCTGATCACATCGTTCCAGTTTACGACGATGTCGATGCCGACTATATAGGCACATCATTAGCATTGTTTGACAATGCTAGCAGGAACGTACCGTTCACAAGAGGAGGAAAATTTGGGCTGATAAATGCATTGAGATCGTACGATGAGAACTTCGAAACTCTGTTGCCACGGAAGAGGGTATGATTGAAAAATAAACAACACTCTAGTAACTGATCAGAACTGGAGCGAGCCGAATGTCATTACAAGAAGCATACCTGGTATGATATAATGACCGGCAATCACAAGTGCACCTAGCAGATTATCTATTGCATCGTTCCGCAGCTGTGACATAGGAATCTGAGCTCCTGTTACAATCTGAATATCATAGGAACAATAATGAATGGTGGATGAATAATGCCCAGTTAGAATCAACGTCGTACCACCGTCTTTCCGAGATCCTCTAGCATGAAACTGAGGGCGGACGCTGTGTACGACATGGTGTCTGTACCATGAAGAATGACGAACGCGTCAAAGGTAGAGTAATTGAGCTCTATATCGGTTGCTATGCGAATCCAATCTGTGCTATCGCAAAAACCCTTCAGAAGACGCAGACGACGCCATACCGTTAAGATTACCTTGTATCTCAATATTACTACTGTCCATCAGCGGATGCCACTGCACTCAGCTGAAACTCAGCAAGACATCAACGAGTAATCAAGGCATTTGGCTCACTTCAAGGATAGCATAACGAATGCGTTTGCGGTTCTCTCCCGGAGCGCTGCTCCTCGGTGTGATGAGGGAAGGCAGTTGAGCCTCATAGACATCGTCTGATATTTGAATGCATGGGGGATGTTTGTTCAGCACTTGCTGTGTGATTGGGGCCAGATGAGCGGGAACACCTATGGGCCTTGATGATCGCACAGGCAGGGTGTGCACCGGATACAGGCGGGACATTGGACTGGGAGATGTTTCACGACTTCCAGAGGAACTGCTGAGGGGGCTCGCCTTGCCGCTGTGATTGTTCCACAGCCGGTATCCCTCGACTGAGGCTGAATGCGAATAAAGCGACTCTTCGAACGGATCATGGAAGCGCTGCTGGCTGTGAAGAGTCTCCATGAGGAAAAAGGGCTCGGGGACATAACCTTGCTGGCTGAATATCATATTTATGGTGCCTCCAGTGTTCAGGATCAGGACCCTGGACTCGTCAGACGTCTGTGAAACATCCATGGTGATGAGCTCAATGTACAGATGGATGTAAGGAACGATGGCTGTTAACGCCCAACAATTAAGATGAGGAGGAGATAAGATTAGATTGTATATTATCTAACCGAGATTATATGTTCAACAGGCTTGCTTTTTGTCGAGCAAAATTCACTCGCCGCTGCATGCCTCCGTGGCTCATACCCACATCAGCAAAACTGTAAATTTCCTTTTTTACTAGTTTATGTTAACTTTTTTGTGCATGCCTTCGCTGTTTTTCCTTATTTAAGAGTAAAAAGTGTGGTAAGGACTACCAAAAGCATATCGAATGTTTCCACCGGAAACATAATGATATTGTTGTAAACTTAGATTAAATAATTTCCATGTGAAATGTATGGTTACATTGTAATATGGTTTAAACATAATTAAACATAATATGTGATAAGATAAGATAACAAATCATCCAAAGATATTCTTTGACATAGGGGGTTGATATGGAATATATTGGAGCGAGGTTTAGGTGAACGTCGACGTTAGTCACGCGTGTCGAAGTGATCGTTAACGTGGATAATATGCGTGGAGTAAACGTCGGTCACAAGTCAGATGGTGAGAGATATGCGAGTAAGTAAGTTGAAGCATAGGATAAGAAAGAATTCGTTGGACATGATAAGCGTCAGTAAATGCGAGTTAGGTTATGGGCTTCGATAGGGTGGGCCAGGGGTGGTCTGATTTATTTGTTTCAGCAGGCTTTTTAGCTTGACTGGTGAGTTAGGTTTCATGGTTCCATGTGGCTGCCATCCTTTTTGTTGTGTTTTGTTGTACATAGAAAGTGATTTAATTGGATTCTGTTGTGGCATTTAGTTGCTGTTCTCAGTTGTTTTGGTGTTGTTGTTGTTGTAGTTTTTGTGAATTCTTGTTGTTGCTGTTGCTGTTGTTGCTGTTGTTGGTGGCTACCAGGCATGCCACGGTGACACCACAGTCAGTCGGACTGGGTCTGGTGTGTTTGGAACGGATGACCTTTATTTTTTTCTGTATAATCTGCATGATGTTGTAGATGCTTTGAATAATGCCACCCATATGGAGACAGTCTGCGAGGACACCCTGGCACAAGTGTCGGACCTGGTCCTACTCAGAGTGCAAGAAGATATAAATTGCGGAATACCTCAGCCTTCAAGTTACCAGTCTGCTCATTAATGCTCAAAGTGGTGGTATCCTCGGCAGACTCAATCATGTTTGTGGGGATGAGAATTGTAAAGCAACTACCAAGTTACCAAACATGTGAAGCGGTATGGGCGCTAAGCTAAGTGTGCTCCCGCGCCACCCGCATCTGACCTGGTCTTACTCGTCGGCACCGGGGCGTGGCGCAAAGTGTGCGCCGCCACCTCCGGTGGCACCAGGCGATTTCGCTCAGGTGGCATCGCCGACCCCTGCTGGCCCATGCGTGAGACTCAGTCCTACGATCGAAGCAGCAGTCGCCCAAGACTCAATACCCGGCAATATTACGTGAGATGCCTCTTGTCAAAGTGCTATCGGGCCCAGTCTCCCTCCGCACAAACAGTGCATTTGACCGGGTGTCAATTAATTTACAACCTCATCGACACCGGCGATGGTGGCCTATGGTGTGGCCACTGCTGCTTCGATCGTAGGACTGAGTCTCACGCATGGGCCAGCAGGGGTCGGCGATGCCACCTGAGCGAAATCGCCTGGTGCCACCGGAGGTGGCGGCGCACACTTTGCGCCACGCCCCGGTGCCGACGAGTAAGACCAGGTCAGATGCGGGTGGCGCGGGAGCACACTTAGCTTAGCGCCCATACCGCTTCACATGTTTGGTAACTTGGTAGTTGCTTTACAATTCTCATCCCCACAAACATGATTGAGTCTGCCGAGGATACCACCACTTTGAGCATTAATGAGCAGACTGGTAACTTGAAGGCTGAGGTATTCCGCAATTTATATCTTCTTGCACTCTGAGTAGGACCAGGTCCGACACTTGTGCCAGGGTGTCCTCGCAGACTGTCTCCATACTAGCAGTTACCTGTGCACTGCTACGAGGTGTGGCGAAAACAGTTCTAATTACAAAATTCAATACTGTGTGAATCCAGACAACACTTCCCTAGTTGAAAAAGTGATATTAAATTGATGTGTATGATACAACTCATGGATTGAATGGACATCAAATGCTATGGGTGATTACTAAGGAGTTTAAGCTGCAATAAATGAAGGTGGTTGGTTGGTTGGTTGGTTGGTTAATAGTCACAAAACTGATTAGAAAAACAAATGACACGGAAAAAGGTAGTTTCAGGATGTACTCTGCAAGCTTGAAAGTTCAGTAAAGCTTGCAGTTGATTTGCATTTCATTGAAACGGGGCTGCCGTCACTCTGATCAATGGCATGAATGGTCTTTAGCTGCTTTCATGCACTCATAGGAGTGCTGTTGAAACCTGCATAAAGAGTCAGCACTGCCGGCATCAGGAAGATGTAGTTCAAATGACATCAGGTTGCAACTCACCCACACCTTTCAGTCACATGTTTCTGTTACCAACAGCCAGCCTGTGTCCAGAGAACCCTGTTTTCACAGCTCAGCCGTTGTCATGGCTTAGTCACACCTGTTTCAGCTTTTTAGATATTTTGACATGAATTTTGCAGATAATGACATGATCTTAATTGAAATTAATAGCTAAGATGTATACGTATTTGAATGTAACACCACCATTTGCATAATTATCTTGAATATGTTTCAATTTCAGTTACATTGGTAAAAAAGCTGACTAAAAAGTCGAACTTTGCAATCAGCATTTTGGCTATATCTCCATCAATATGAGGTATAACATTTTGATATTTGGCAAGAGTATTCGGCTATATATAGGCTATGACATTAATGTAAGATCACTATGATATCTGAAAAACTGCCCACGTTATGAGTCATATATCATTTAGGCCTGACTTAGCTGCAGCAACACTACTCAGCCGGTCCCAGTTGGGATTGGATAAAATTCTGTGACTGCAGAAAAGTCGGAGCAGGAGTTTCAACTGTGATAGCAGACAAGCCAGACATTGTTCAGAGTTTTCATCCGAGCATAATATGTGGGGTTAATAGGCCAGCTTGTGGGGAAAAAATTTCTGTTACAAAGGAGTGGCCTGACTTTGAAGAAGCAGTCTGGCCAGTTGCAGCAGTGGAGTTTGATCTGCACATTGCAGGCAGGGTCCATGGAGCAGAACTCTGAAAAACATTCTGTAATCATATTGTAGTCGGAGGAAAATTCAAATCTATATTTCAGAGTTTTAGCTAATGCTCCAGAGTTTAGCTGCATACTCTGGAGCTTAACTATATAATCAAACTTACTGTGAAGATATTATTTATATTTTGAATTTTAACTCGGAGTTTGAGCTAATACTCTGAAGTTTAACTGCATAATCCAAAGTTACTCTCAAATATCATTTATATTTGAAATTTGAAGTTAACACTTCGGAGCTTAAGCTAATAACCTAGAGTTTAAGCTAATAATCTGGAGTTTAAGCTAGTACAGCGGAGTTATAGCTAGTACATCAGAGTTTACATTGCACTCCAGAGTTGAAGTAATGCTCCAAAATCAAACTGTGAACTCTGGAGTTGTAGCTAATTTCAAATTTTACCTGTGAAGTCCATGGTTAAAGCTAATACACTGGAGTTCCACTCCACACTCCAAAGTTGGGCTAGTACCTTGGAGTTTGAGCTAATACTTTGAAATTTAGCTATAAACTTCAGAGTTAATACTAGTTAACCGGAGTTTAACTCCATACTTCAAAGTTGAGCTAATATTTCGGAGTTTTACTGTGAACTCTGAAGTTGGTGCTAGTACATCGGAGTTTAACTCCGTACTCTGGAGTAAAAGTAGGCACCTCAAAGTATTCCGGAGCTGAAGCTAGTGCTTCAAATTTTAACTGAAAAGTCCGGAGTTAAAGATAGTTAATCGGAGTTTAACTCCACACTCCAAAGTTGAGCCAATACTCCGAAATTTGACTATGAACTCCAGAGTTGGAGCTAGGTCTTCAAATTTTAACTGAGAAGTCCAGAGTTAGAGCTAGTTAATCAGAGTTTAACTCCACACCTTAAAGTTGGACTAGTACCCCAGAGTTTGAGCTAATACTCCAAAATTTAGCTAGAAACTCCAGAGTTGAAGCTCATTAACCAGAGTTTAATTCCGCATTCTGAAGTTGAGCTCATACTTTAAAATTTAACTATGAACTCCAAAGTTGGAGCTAGCACATCGGAGTTTAACTTTGTTGAGCTAATACTCCAAAGTTTAAGTAAATACTCCGGAGTTCAACTCTATACTTTGAAGTGTAAGTAGACACTCCAAAGTTTGATTTCATACTCTAAAGTCCGGATATGTTACGGAAGCATACTGCTTTTGATATGTTTTAATTTCAGCCACCATATATTTTATTCCTCATTGCTTCCTCAATTCTTGACAGATCATCTTCACCTTAGACTCATTTAAAGGTGCTTCTTTAGGAGAACTAAAATATGTACATGATTTGGTATGAAAAATATACTATTTGAATATGATTGCCCAAAATGTTCTGCAAACTGGAAGATGAATACTTGACCAATCAAAGTGTTTGAGGGATGCTTTTGATGGTGGAATTTATCCAAATAAGGTGCACTATACTCTGGCAAACTTCAGACAGTGTCATTATATCGCAGCCACTATTGTTATTAGGCGCGTACTGGTCCGCATCTGAAACACGATGTATCACACTTCCTCTAGACACCCTGAGAAGACTGCGCATTTACCCACGCATACATCCGCATCTTTCGCATACGGTGCGGTGCATATCTGAACATGGCAGGTCTAGTGATCAGCCACCATAATTCCTGTGTTACTGTTCCCCTGGGTTGTCATGATTTACTTGTACCACATTTCATTATTGACATTGTGGCTGATCCTTTCCCTGCTAGTCTACGATACTTCACAGGATATGTTCGCTGTGACATAGTTGTGATAGACTTACCGCATACCTCGCAATCATTTCGCATTTCAGATATGAAGAGTAGCTTATAAAAGAGTCATGTATAGTACGATACAGATCAGAGACATGTTTCCCCACAAGTACAGAGTTCAAAATTGTCGGCTTCACTTGCGATCGTGACCACCCTTCACTAAAAAGCTCTCCTCTCACTATGAAACTGCAACCGTGACACTTGCAACTATACGAATAAACCATCATACACACTGCAACTTTGAGCTTGCGATCAAGGAGACCTCTTTAGTTGTGATACGCGTGGAGTGCACGAAGAACCAATATTGCTAAGCATTTCTTTTGCTTTGTTCTGCATTTTTGTTACCTCAGAGACGTGTGATTCACGTGCGACTCATGAGCATAGCCAGTTACACAACTCAGTGTAAGGGACCTCTGCGAGAAATCGAGAGCCCATTCGCGCTATATCTCATTGCTACTGACTTTACGATCTATAGGATACATATTTATTGTTTTATAGATCAGAGTCAGCAAGAGAGTATCAACACGACACAAGTAAGCTATGAACAATCAGGGTGAAAGGAATACAGAAAGTATGGTGGCTGAACTACTACACCTGCCACGTATAGCCATGCACTGCACTGGCATGCGAAATATGCGAAGGCACACACGAGTAGACATGCGGACTTCTCAGGGTGTCTGTTGTAAAGGAGAACATGTCATGGCAGTAGTACAGTCCAAGATGTGCCTCAAACAATAGTGAAGACATCGAATTGACTTGTGGAGTCGTGTAGCGTAGCTAAATCAGTTATGGAAAGTATCTGGGGCTGGGTAAGAGTCGAAAAAACTGGGATCAAGTTTGACGTGTGTGATCCGTCAGGTAAACACATGTAGGATGCCGAACAATTGGGTTGCAAGTGTCTTGACACGTCACACGTTGCCATGAGGTGAATTTAAATAGTAGAATAACGTATCATGTGAATTTGGAATATACAAAGTAGAGGAACCATTGATAGTTGACATTCGACTGATCACACATCACAATGAAGCTGGAAATTATGGTGCAAGTGACCTGCGATGGCTGGATCAGGCACGATCCTACTAGAATAGCTCCTGGGCAATTATCAGCTGTTCGAAATGCAAAAATGATTCGATGCACATATCTGAGGCCATCGTATCAATGTCGGGTCCCCTTCCAACAAACTGTGGAGCATTATCTATGATAGGAGGAGATATCAGAAGACTTTGGTTGAAATACCTTGCATTGCAGAATGGGAGAAGTATGAACCAGGACAGTACTGTGTGACAATTAGGTAACTGGCGATGTATTATTATTGAATGTAATTGATAGTGTGTGTCATCAGTTATGACACACATTCGTGGAGGATAGCTGCAAAATGGCAGTCAGTACACTGCAAAACCTGTGAGTAATCACAAACACACATAATCAAGGAGAACTTCAGGATATACAATATTTGTTGTCATAGAGGTAGTAGCATCTAGTGAAAGGAGGACTTTGATTAGACAGGAAGAAGTAGCCTGAGAAAGCACAACATAAAGTTGACCATGCAAGAAGATGGAGTCTGTAGATTGAGGTCAACAGTTTTAATGGACTGTTCTTGAGCTTTATTTATAGACATTGCAAAAGCCAACCTGACAGGAAAATGATGTCATTGTAGAACAAAAGAGAAGTCAGTATGTCCTTGGGATGGTGTGAGTGATATTCTAGGAATAAAGTCAACTGCAGCATCATGGTCGCCTCCAAGCAGCTGAAGCTCCAGAACTCAATCTGACATGTGAAGGAGAACCATTTGAGTACTGTTGCAAAAACTGCAAGATGGGGCAAGATTTTGAAGGAGCATGAGTGGGCAGCCAAGTTTGAGACAGAGTTCACCAGCAGGCAATCCTGACACATTAAGACTTCACAAGAACTCCAGTGGGAATGGATGATCATCTGTAGGGTCATCTGCACCCACCTCACTCATAACTGCATCAAACTCATACATACCCTTTTCTCACCAGACATCTGGTCTAAAACTGCAGCATTAAGACTGTTGAGATTGGCATTTCAAGCAGCAAGAATTGTGTGATTCAAGAAGTACTTTGGTGGAGGGGAAAATGTTGTTCCAATGTTGGGATAGACTGCATCAATTAAATATGATATGCTGGGAGAGACCATTTTCTGAGGTATATTAAGTTCTGCATCATTTATTAGACCCCTACCATGTCTAACATCCAGAAGCCAGTGAGCAAAATCAGCAGTGTTTGCATCATTTTCAAGATGCATATTATGCCTCAGTTGCAATATCTCAATATCCATCCACAGTGATGCTGCAACAATATCCTCTCAAGAACCCTTGATGACAATGGGAAGAATCTGCTGGAGGTCCCCTCTGAAAACCACAGTAATGCCACTGAATGGTCGACTGCTGTCTCGAATATCATAAAGTGTGTGATCAACTGCTTCAGGTGTATGTCGATGCTGCATAGTGATCTCATCCCAGATAATAAGCCATGTTGCACATAGCAGGCCTGCAAGTGTGGACTCCTTCAGAATGTTGCAACTGGATTGTGCATGCAAGTTTCTGACAGGAATTTTAAACATTGAGTGAGCTGTTTAACCACCTTTGAGAAGTAGTGCAGCTATCCCTGGTGAAGCTACACATAGAACAATCCATCCTTCACTGTGAGCCTTGTTGCATACTGTGTTGTATATGAAGATCTTTCCTGTCCCTGGACCATTCAAGAAGAACAAACCTCTGGTTTGATTCTCAATGGAGTCCAGAATTTTTTGGTAGACTTCAGCCTGCTCAAAATTGAGCTGAGGTTTGCAGGCCAGAGCCCTGGCATGTTCCTCATCATAATCATAGTTTATTTGCTTGGCAATGTATTCATTTTTAATTTGAGCATCCCAGGCATGCTGAGAAATTGGCATAGGAGGGAATCTCGCAAGTGAGCTGCCAGACTTATGGAGTATCTTGTTTAAGAGAAAGAGTCCAAAGTTGTATACCTCCTTGACAGCAGGATTTCACATCCCATGATGTGAAGTCAATAAGCAAGGTCATCACATATATGAGCCCAAAAAGTTCTGCCACAAAGCCTCAGGTTGGGCAGGCTGACCAAAAAGTAGTATTGTAGCAAACAAATGATGAAGTCTCATTCCTGTTTGCATTGCAAAGGCATCTAGAAGGCATAATTTCCATTCACCATCATCCTGGAGGAGTCCACATGCCAGACAGGCTTGATGAAATGTGGAATATGCAATACTGTTGAAAGTGTGAAGATCTTTAAATAATTGTGGCCCCTTACATGGGTAGGAAATCCTACTAAGTCCAGGTTATGTAGTGGCCAATTAGACAATTACTGAGCTGCCTTTAACCCCAGGACGCATGGTGAACTTTAGGGTAATCACTCCCAAAATGAAGTTTTGTTTAACTACTGATTTGGCTGTAACTTCAACCCCCTTCAAGTCATATGACTATATTCCAGTACCAATGCATTCCCCCATTGGTTATATTCATAGCAAATAATAAATAATATGACCCAATTACACAATGTAAAAAACAATACAATCCATGTATTCGTCTAGCCTGACATCACAAAGTTACATATATCCTTGCCAAGTGAGACCCTCCATCACCTGCCAATGACAGTCCTCCATCAATGGTTCCATGCATTGCATCATCCATTCCATGGCACAGACCCCACCCTGCAGTGCCATCAGCGAACTCGAATATCAACAACAAGGCCCATATAACATACTGCTTTCTGCACCATGGGAATGATGCTGCATGCAATGTCAGTGTTGATCTCCAGGATGCACTCAATGCATGTGTACACAAGGTCAGCCATGCACTCATCAGCAGTGAGCATGTTTGAGAGACTGAGCTAAGATGCCTCCACCATCGAGTCCATCACTGCAGAGGTGCATGCAGGGATTGTGCCCAGTCTCAGTCCTGCAGGCTAGTCGCCAATGTCAGTGACCATGAGAATGAATTGCTCGCTGTCTGGGCCAATGTCTGCCATGTCAAGCAGGTATATGTCATCATCAGGCATGGGCATGGGTAGCTGGAAGGAGATGGAGAGTGGGTGCAGCTTGGGCGAGATGGGCTTTGACTCGGCCTCAGAGTCTTAGTGTTGTCATGGCTTAGTCACACCTGTTTCAGCTTTTTAGATATTCTGACATGAATTTTGCAGATAATGACATGATCTTAATTGAAATTCATAGCTAAGATGTATATGTATTTGAATGTAACACCACCATTTGCATAATTATCTTGAATATGTTTCAATTTCAGTTACATTGGTAAAGAAAGCTGACTAAAAAGTCGGACTTTGCAATCAGCATTTTGGCTATATCTCCATCAATATGAGGTATAACATTTTGATATTTGGCAAGAGTATGCGGCTATATATAGGCTACGAAATGAATGTAAGGTCACTATGATATTAAAAACATGCCCATGTTATGAGTCATATATCATTTAGGCCTGACTTAGCTGCAGCACACTACAGTGTCTTTCTTAGACAGGATTGGCTTGGCGATGTTGCACGAGATGGGCGTGGTGTCTTGCATGAGGGATGCAGTTGCTGTCTCATCCTGGTCCATCTCATTGTCCCTTGTTGGCCATCTCAACATTCTCTGGCTCTGGCAATGGTGTAGACAGTTCGTTTGTCTTGCCCTCATCATTGCTCAATCACACATGTGTCAGTGGAGCAAGGGGGTGAGGGGAAAGGGGAGGGCTCACTTGCTTATTGTCTGTCTTGGCCCACTTGTATACTTTGAGCATGGAGCAGGGCAGTGCAACTAGATAAATGATGGGACATGCATGCCTGCACACGCACCTCTGCCAATGTGCGGTCAGCACTCGCTCAAGCATGTATTGCATGCCACTCACCAGGGAAGATGTGCATGTGGTTGCCTGGTAGTGCATACATGAGCAAGGTGATGGTGGGAGAGCAAGAACATAAAGGAGAAGGGTGGGACCAGGAACTCCAACTGACCTTGGTCAGGATACAGTGTGTGCCCAACTGCTCCTCATTGAATGGCAAGCCCGATGTGAAGATGACTTTGCTGGAGAGCACTCCACAGCATCATAGAACTCACACTCGGAGAGTCATGCAGTGTTTGAGAAAGGGAAGATGATAGGGGCATGCATATGGTGCAGACATGGTCTCGACAATCTCCTGGTTAAACCCACCCTGAAAATGGGTGCATTTAGCTGGTTGATGAGCCAGGGTGAGCAGTGAGCACACTTTGATGAGTGAAAGACTGAGCACCATTGTGAGCTTGATGTAGTCAGTCATGTCAGTGAGGTTCTTTGTCAGCATGCTGCTATAATCCTTGTGCACGAAAAGTCTGCATACAGACTCCGTCAGCTCAAGGGATTCAGAGATGCCATAGCATACTTAGAGTCATCCAGGTTGCCTTCCTGCTGGAGGAGGTCTGCAAAGGTATCTTGCAAACCAGCACATGACAGACATGGAGGACATGAAGAGTTGGATTAGTGCGAGGAATTCCAAGTGGATATCAACACTTACTTAAAGCAGCATTGAGTGCACTACAGTGCATGCAAAATTGCCCGATGAAAGGCTTTGGGTCATGTTGCAGAGAAAGTCGATGGCAAGACAAGTTGAACGTCAAAGTGAAGTGAAAAGTTTGACAGGCGTGCATGCACTGGTGGACACTTCTGACTTGGTGCCATGGCCAATTCACCAGACTCAGAAGAATGAAACATGATAATTCTAATGGCCAATAATTTACATTATAAAATATTATCTGACATTACTTAGGACCATTCTCTAACTTCAGGAAGGGTGACAGCAGCTTTGTCGAGTGGTGTAATTATGAATGAGCCCTGCAAAATCATCCAACCCCCTGTCAGAACCTGCTAAGTTTCATATGGCAGTGAAGGCAACAGGGACCAGTGAGTGAGGTAGACCCAGATGTCAATGTGCTGAAGTTGCTCGATGTGGCCTGTTTGTAGAAGTATGTTCACTGTCACTGGTTCCATCCGCAGTGCCCACACTTTCCACATCACTCTCTTGCCTGCTCTCTCTGTCACCCTGGTGCCCACCCAATCCTGCATCTGCTTTGTTACTGTCCAGATCAAGACCCTTGACTCCACAATTTTGACAAAAGAATTTTCCTGCCAATCCAATATGACATGCAAATTCACTCTGCATTGGGTTGTCATCTAGAAAAGCAAGTACAAATGGCACAACTAGAACAGGCTCATTCAAGTCACAATCCCATGCCCAGATGTCCTCCTTTTGGATCTCGCTGGAAGCTGTTTTAGCTGGGGTAAAATGCACCAATAATGATAATACATATGTGAGTTGATCAACTACGCTGTTCATCATTTTGAGTGGGGGTGTGTAACAATTTTCCCCTTTTGGACATAGACACTGGTTAGATGCTAGGACATGACACATTTGGTCATATGGTTGAGCAGGTGATTTAGAGGAAGGAACATCATAATGATGACATAAAGAGAGGTGTAATTAGTAAGGATAATTGATGGATGAGTAAGGCAATATTGTGGGAAAGGATGCCATATGTACAAACAGACTTTAGTATATAAGATTGATTAAAATACCTGGAACAACAGCTTGTTTAACTTCGTTGAACCACATGCTTCATTTTCAGATAAGCTTGTATTTATTATATACCTGTAATGCTAGCTTTGTTGAATCACATGCTTCATTTCCAGGAAACTCAGCCAGTGCAATTTGACAGATATGAGTAAGCATACTCAGGGTTTGGTCAATTTGTAACAGTTTGAATGAGCTTTGCTGACACATCTCTCAGTGGCTACTGAGCTTAAATCCATCAAGGAGTTCGAGCTTTCTCGTGCAGAGAACCTCGATATCAATTTCATCGGGCCCTCTCAATATGTCAATGTTACTCATCATGTTGATGGCATGAATTCGAATCACAAAGTCGCTGTCATCGGCTTCAGTCTCAACATCCTAAATGTGGTCAGCTGTGACCAATTCTCCATTCAATGTGACTACTATCAGGTCGAGACACTTCAGTGACACCACCACCATGAAGATCTTTCATTCTGCACCAGGTACCAGCTCTATTTGCTGAGCTGCTACCTCAACAACCTCCACCTCTACCTCAATGACAATTGTCACCTTCCCCTGTGGGAGATCTTTGACATCATCCATTTTCACTTCAAATTTGGTCGAATCTGTGAGGAACCCAAATACTTTCCCACTGTTGAATGTCTGCTGATGTTCATCGGCAATGTGTTCAGTGACAACCTGAACTTTGCGAACACAGATTAGAGAGATTAGGGTGGCATCATTTCTTTGCAATTTATTGTAATACCATGCGCATTCAATAACCAATTCAGTTCTGAGATATAATGAGGGTCTCCACCCAAATAAGTACTATTAGTTAGTGTTTACCTTTGATCGCTGAAAAGTTTCCACTTCAGTGTGGGTCTTCTAAGAAGTCAAAGGACTTACTCAGCTGCAGAATCGCTGCCTTGAACAAAGGGCAGGCATTCTGGCCAGCAATGCGACAGTATGTAGATAAACTAGTTACATAGTAGGGAGACTTCTCATTCTGGTCTCAGTCAACAACTGATAGCCCTCATGGCTAAATGCCTGAGAATGCACTTCTTACTTTGATTGCTACCCAAACTGTCATCACTCTCATATTAATCCTCTCCATTGTCGGTCTCTTCTACTTCCTCAGAAGAAGATACACCAAGATTCATGTTCAAATCACAAGAAATTCCACAGTGAGCTCGAATCTTCAGCCTCCAACCCCAATTACCCCCAATCTGAACCAGCCTCATGACCTAACTGAGACCATGGAGGACCCATGGAGCCAGCCATGTTCCAGTATCCCCCGAGCAGATGACCAAAGAACAGCAAGCCCTTGAGAGGTTCGTGATGGGAATAGTGATCGGCCTGTTGAGAGAAGGCCTAATGAGTCATATCACCCATATCATGGAACTCGAGAATATGCAGAACTCATGGAGACCCTCAATGATCAGCCTGGAGAGCTGGTTGGTGGGACTGGTAACTGAGAACAAGAACCATCTCTCAAATATAGTCGAGTTGTCAGTGAGGGCAGACAAGGCTGAGGGAAAACTCTTTCAGGCTGAACAAGTCACCCAGAAACTTCGTGAGGATGTCAGCAGGCTGAGAAGCAAGAACAGAGTCTATGCAAGCATGTTCTAGCTTGAACATCTTCTGTTCCCTGCAAGGTCACATCATCATACACCCAAATGGCTGAAGAGCCATTATTCTCACAGGTCTCCAACCCCAGCCCGGTTCCTTCCATGTTCACTGTCCCCTCCTATTCCTCGTTTGATGTCCCTAACTCTGAATATGATGGGGGGATTAGGTGCATCTGCAGGGGTGAGCTTTACTTCTAGGAAACTGAAGTTACAGTCTCCATCTCCCTTCATGAAGCTGACAAAGGAGACGTCAGCTGAACAGTGGATGAAACAGTGGAAGATGTACTTCGTATATTACGAAGTAAAACCTTCAAAAGACCATATCACTTTGGTTCTTGATTTGCTCCAAGAAGGAGCTCTAGATTTGGCATCATCCTACAGTGACAACTTCAATCAAGAGAACCCTGTTGGTTTCTGGAAGAAGTTTAAGGAGCAATTTTTAGGACAATACAGACACCTCAATGCTCAATTCAATGCTCAGCAAGTGCTGATGCATCTTCGCAACGATGGATCAGTTCAGGCATATGAACATTTCTGTCGCCATGCCCCTCAGTCCAGACACAATCAGCAGACACTCCTGTTGCTTCTCCAGACCCAAATAAAGATGTCGATTCGAGACACGATCACCGATCATGAGATGCAACCAGCTACATGGGAGTCGTACCTTACCCAGGCCTTATGAATGGACCAGGCCTGCTCCATTTATGCTCATCCTAGTTCATCTTCTCAGCAGCAGTCAAAGACGACTGCTTATCACCATCTGAATATGCAGAGTCAATCACACTCTGCTCAAACTCAAGCTCATGCCTGCAATTCCAATGCAATGGACATTGATCATGTGATGGCATGTGTAAAAGGTGTGTGCTTTGTATATGGCAAGGTCAGACATCTGGCAAATGCTTGCCCAGATAGGAAGCCAAGCAAAATGTCCATCTGCGACATAGATATCAGTGAGCTTGCAAGGCTCGTGGGAGTGCAGCTTGTCGAGAGCAAAAAGAAGCCAATCAATAAGGGAAAGCAGAAAGAGGTTCTGGCAAAAGAGCCTGAGCTGTCTGCCTCCATTCAAAAGATAGGAGCAATCAGCTCATCATCAGTATGACACACGGATTTTTAGAAGTGCCTCATATCATCCCTGCTAACATGAAGGCTTCTCTCTCTCATAATCACTGTCAATGTATCAGTGTAACCGAAGTCTCCGGAAATAAACAAAATTTTGATCTTCCAATTACAGGAGTGGTATGAAAGGATCTGTTAAAATGCAGGCACTTTTGGACTCTGGAGCTTTTTCAGTTTTTATCCATGAATGATTTGTGCGAAAGCACAAGGTAGAGGTGAAAACCCTTAAAAAGCACTTAGTAGTCTATAATGCAGACCAGTCCAAAAATGAAGGTGGACTGATCCAGGTCTACACAGTGCTCAGGCTCAAAATAGGTGATCACGAGTCAGAAGTTCCCATGCTCGTGACCAATGTAGGCAACTGAGACTTGACCATCAGTCTAGACTCCATTCGATGCCATAATCCAGAAATACATTGGGACACCAGGACTCTAGAATTCACAAGGTGCCCTAAAGAATGTAGGCCTTGATTCGCAAAGGAGGAAAAAAAAGAGAAGCAGATATGGAGAAAGCTGATCAAATCTTAGCATCCACGGGTAGGCTCTGTGTGGCTGAGATGAGTGACACAAAAGCCCCATCACAGCCTGCTTGGGAAGAATGAATGGAACTTGAAGAGGAGTTCATTCATGCAGATGATGAAATTCCCTTGGGTTATCGCTATTCAAAGTGGTATTGGGAGTTTTATAAGGACACTGTGGTTTGGTACGAGGTTGATTCTGAGTTCGTTGGGGCTACAACAATGTTTGAATCAAGGATGGTGACCAATGAAAAGCAGCTTTTAGAACACACCAAGGCTTGTTTGAGCCTACAGTTATGTTCTTTGGACTACACAGTTCTCCCAGAATGTTTCAGGCACTGATGAACAAGATCTTAAAGGACCTCATTCTTGAAGGACATGTGGTTATTTACCTCGATGATATTCTCATCTTCACCACTGACCTTCACACTCATCGGCATCTCACGTGTGAGGTACTCAAGTGCTTACAAGACAACGACTCGTTCCTGAAACTGGAGAAATGTTTGTTTGAAGAATTGTCCATCAATTACCTTGGTATGATCATCTTGCAGAACTCCATCTCCATGGACCCCAAAAAAGTCGAAGGAGTTCTCGATTAGCCTGTACTCAAAACTGTTAAAGAAGTTCAAGCCTTTTTAGGCTTTGCAAACTTTTACTGGTGCTTTATCCAAGGATTCGCAGATGTGTTCAAGCTGCTGAACATTCTAACTCGGAAGGGCTTCAAATGGCAATGGGAACAAGACAACAAACACCTTTGAAACTCTGAAGTGTGCGTTCACTTCCATGCCTATCCTGAAACTTCCTGATCTGGATCAGCCATTCAGATTAGAAATGGATGCTTCAGATTTTGCAACAGGTGCTGTTTTTGAACAATGAGATAATGAAGGAGCCTGGCACCTGGTCACTTTTTATTCTAAAGGGCTAAATGAACATGAGCACAATTATGAGATATATGACAAAGAATTGCTTGCAATTATTCATGCCCTAGAAGAATGTCGACATTACCTTGAAGGAGGCCTCACCCAATTGAAATTTGGTCAGATCACAAGAATCTTGAATACTTTCATAAAGCTCAAGATCTTACACAATGACAAGCTTGCTGGCTCTTATATCTTACCCGGTTCCATTTCATGATTCATCATCATCCGGGAAAAACTATGCAGTGAGCGGACCCATTGTCATGCAGAATTAACCATGAAGAGGGGGTTGCCCTAGATAATTGAGATAAGATTGTGCTAAAAGCGGAATACTTTCAGTCTCATGTCATTCAACCCGGTCATGCATCCATCATTCCAGATCAGTCCTTACTCGACCATATTCGCGAGGTACTCACATGTGATGAAATCACTACAGAACCAATTCAGAAAGTGATGGCCCATGGCCCACGTGAACTCACTTCAGGTCTAGAGGATTGGAACATGGACAATGGTTTATTGCTATATCGAGAAAAGGTCTATGTGCCAAAGGATAATGCTCTTCGTAAGGAGATCATTCAGCTACATCACGATCATCCCACTGCTGGTCATCCCAGACATTGGAAAACATATGAACTCGTCAGCTGAAACTACTGGTGGCCCGGACTGTCAGTATATATCTAGAACTTTGTAGATGGCTGCAATGCTTGCCAATGTAATAAAACCTTCCCTCAACAACTGTATAGACCACTTCAGCCCAACAAGATTCCAGACCAGCCTTGGGATGTCACTATAGTGGATTTGATCACAGGATTACCAGACAGTAATGGACATGATGCAATAATGGTTGTTGCTGATTGTATGATGAAGCAAGCATGCTTCTTCCCAGTTCATGGGATGATTGACGCTCAAAAAGTCGCTGAGGTATACTATTGAGAAATTTGGTCACAGCATGGACTCCCTATGAAAATCATCTCAGATTGTGGAACTCAGTTTTCATCTCGAGTCTTTCAAGAGTTGTGCAAAATTCTCGAAATTACCTCTGCCATGTCCATGGCCTATCATCCGCAAACTGATGGTCAAACAGAATGGATTAATCAGGAACTCAAGCAATATTTATGCATTTACTGCAACTTCCGCCAAGATGATTGGCACAATAAACTTATTGAAGCAAAATTTGCATACAACAATCAGGCTTACGAATCCACAAAGATTTCCCATTCTATGCAGACCTAGGTTGTCATCCAAGGACAATACCTGATCTTGTCACAGCAGTGTGTCACCCGGATTTGGACATCTTAATGCATGAACATGAAGGCGCTCGAAAAGAATTACGTGCAGCACTTCAGCTAGCAGCTGATTGAATGAAGCGCTACTATGATCAACACGTGCAAGAAATGCCCCAGTTCAAGGTTGGAGATTTAGTCTGGCTTGATGCTCGTAATATTTGTACTGAACAGCCAAGCAAGAAATTAAGTGCGAAACATCACAGACTGTTCGAGATTCTTGAACAAGTCTCTCTGCTGAATTTCAAACTTAAACTCCCTCAAACTTGGCGTATTCATCCGATATTTCATGCATCATTATTGTCCATCCATAAACTGGACCAAATTCCAGATAGGCAGCTGATGAAACCCCCCAGCAATTATTATCAAAGGTGAACCAGAATATGAAGTCTAAAAGGTTCTAGATTCATGAATGAACCGTAATCAACTCCAATACCTTGTGAAATGGATAGGATACCCTGATTCCGAGAATTCATGGGAGCCAAAATTGAACCTTGATAATTCCAAGGATCTTGTTGCCGAATTTCACCAGACACATCCCTCCACCCCACGACTGATTAGTCAAATATCAATAAACAAATTGCATTTTCAACCATTGATTAATTATATGGTTATTAACAAAAAGCCAGAGATATGGACACGAGGCAAAATTGTTGATTGCAAAGTTCATCTGGAGAAACTCGCCTGAACAGGGGGTAATGTAACAATTTTCCCCTTTTGGACATAGGCACTGGTTAGATGCTAGGATGTGACACATTTGGTCATATGGTTGAGCAGGTGATTTAGAGGAAGGGAGCATCATAATGATGACATAAAGAGAGGTGTAATTAGTAAGGATAATTGGTGGATGAGTAAGGCAATATTGTGGGAAAGGATGCCATATGTACAAACAGACTTTAGTATATAAGATTGATTAAAATACCTGGAACAACAGCTTGTTTAACTTCGTTGAACCACATGCTTCATTTTCAGGTAAGCTTGTATTTATTATGTACTTGTAATGCTAGCTTTGTTGAATCACATGCTTCATTTCCAGGAAACTCAGCCAGTGCAATTTGACAGACATGAGTAAGCGTACTCAGGGTTTGGTCAATTTGTAACAGGGTGCAAGATTTGACATCAACAGAAAATGAATATTATATTCCATTTGAGACTCAGCATGAGATAGTCCTGTGGGAGTGAATAAGACACTATTGTGTTTGTTCCATTTCTTCGAGAGGTTTCCTGACATGTCATCGCAGTACATTCATACAGCAAAACTTATGACCCAGTGCTCATTTGCCTTCACACGCTATCAGTTTCCCTCTTGTGGATTGGTTAGTGTCCATGGTGCAATGCTGTTGGCCTTCGGGTCTTGGATATCTACAATGTGCATGACAGATCAGCATGTTGTTCATGTTTCTCACTTGTCGCAAGAACCTTACCTATGATGCAAGCTACATTCACTAAACCATACAGAGCTGCATCTTGTCAGAGCTCAGGGAAATTTTTTAAAAATTGATTGTGGTGCAATACAAAGTTCTCACACTGAACGACTTGCCATGCTGCACCTGCATCTGTAATGATCACTTGCATCTGCCAGCATTTCGCATATAATTCCTGTTGTCCATTTTCTAGCTTTGTGAACCATTGGATGAGCATGCAAACTGTCACGCCACTCAACATAGCAGGCTCATGGATGAAATAGTCTTGATTGCCAAGGTGGGCCATTGGGGTGATGATGTTGTCGGGAACTTCATGAAGCCAGCGTGCACCTTGCTGAGCTTCGCTGAGTGTGCAACTGTCAGTATCTTTGAAATAAAATGAGAGATGGGGCTGCACTCGAGAATTGGCCATTTCCTGTCCCGTAAAGTCAGATGTGGTATATAATTAGTCTTCGAGCATATAAACACATACCTGCACGATAATTTGCTTGAGGTCATTGACATAATATGTATGTCTAAGGGCCTCCTAATATTGGATACTATTGATGCTGCATGCTTTTTGCAGCATGGCATTGAGAGTCTGCATCGAGCAGACAGATGGAACATCATCCACATCATTCACCTTGAGAAGCCACATAAACAGATCGAGTTGCTGCTGTGAGAAGACTGATCATGGGAGATGCATCAATATGTCAAGGGTGCATGTCTAGTATGGGTGGCCAGCAACAATGAATGTAATGTTTTCAATAAGTGGGGTAAAACTCACAATTTTATCTTGCCATGGATACCATTGACATGATAGCTCAGCCATATCATGGTAGTGTGCATGCTTTTGAGCATGAAGTGCAGTGGTAAGCCCATTGTTGATTGCTGAAGCATCATCAGTCCATTATTCGATGATAAGAGTGGCAGAACTTACTGGTAACACATGGCTCGCTCATTGTGAACTCACTGGGAAGCTCATCCTCTGGACATTCATCATCGTCACCTTCTGATCTGATGGACTCCTCATCAAACCTGTCCAGAAGGATCTGCACAATAAGTCCAATGGCATGCTCTTCCTGCGATGGTGCCCGATTGCTATCTTCAGTTGCTTCAAATAGGCCCCAATTTAGTTGTGGAAGTGGAGACAGACTGCACACTGCTGCATGTTCAGGAGAGACATGGCCAGTTAGGAAAGCCAGCAGTGAGCAGGTGGCACTCTGAATGAGATCTTGAGAGAATCGTGCATTTACAGCATCCAGGGGAGAGGTGGCATCAGGATGCAATGTGCATAAGGCCTTCTACTTGAAAAGGTCCTGATGCTTCGTGCTATTCTTATGTTGAGTGCATATGATGACACTGGGGGGCGGGGTTGTTTGTCATCACAGAGGCTGCATTTTCACATGCAGCAGCCAGTCCCATCTCTCTTGTCAGATAGGACCCACTCTAATTTACCAGTCAGAGGAGTTCTCACAGTGATGAATTTATGACACCTGCTCCTCAAAATCTCAATATTTATGTTTCTCATGACAACACAATCCAGCTTCTTAATTATTTATAAAATATTGAGGGATACCACCCATTACTAGTGTTGCTGTAGCTAAGTCAGGCTTAAATGATATATGACTCATAACTTGTGCAGTTCTTCAGATATCACAGCTTACCTTCATTTTGTAGTCTAGATATAGCGACATGTACATGCCAAAGGAAAAAATGTTATACTTTGTATTGATGGAGATATGGCCAAAAAGCCGATTGTAAAGTCCAACT
The DNA here is from genome assembly GCA_001683735.1 of Grifola frondosa. Lineage (NCBI taxonomy): Eukaryota > Fungi > Basidiomycota > Agaricomycetes > Polyporales > Grifolaceae > Grifola > Grifola frondosa. The sequence continues at coordinate 676,825 of LUGG01000018.1, forward strand.
TTTTAGTTTGCTTTTTTACCAATGTAACTGAAGTTGAAACATAAGAAAGCTAATGGTTGTGTTACATCCAAATACATATACATCCTAGCTATTATTTTCAATTAAGATCATGTAATTATTTGCAAAACTCATGTCAAAATATCTAAAAAGCTGAAACAGGTGTGACTAAATCATGGCAACACTACCCATTGCCATTCCATTATCCCTTTCATCACATCCATTTCTTTCCATCCAACTATCTTCCTAACACCAGAATTGAACATGTATACAAACTTCACAATCCTGAGAAACCCCATAAATTGATTGATATAATTATGTGCTCCACTTTTGATGTCCTTCATCTCCTCTCATACTTTTGATCCACAGCAGTCATGAACTTCATTTCACATGATACAATTTGTTGTCTTTATTCTTTCCTTATACTTCATAACAATATTGATATCATCAACTCTGTGCTTGTCTTTCAACATTTCTCTCAAGCACAAAAGACTATTGAATACATTCAAAAGTATGTTCAATGTGGCTTCAAATTCATATTTAGCAGAGCTGAATGGAGAAAAATTTCAGATGATGAAAACACTTCAGGGCACCGTTTATCCCTAGCTCTTAGCCTCGACAGTTTCCATTGAAAGTCAAGGCTAATAGGCTCTCAGAGACTGGTCCTCCCATGGGATCTGAGTAAGGCCCATGGGCCCTAGTGGGAGGTCCCATTTTGTAGGAGGTCCTTTGATGGGAGGTACTAACATATTTTATAGGTACAGGTTCCAAAGTTCTAGGTCTTCCCAATAACATATGGACCTCCCATGTTTTGGTCACTTGTCACGGGGTGTTAGGGGTCAATATGGACATCCTGTAGCCAGAATAAATGTGAATTTCTTTATCGGTCAGTTACTATTTTATAACTAATTACTAATGCTTAGGACCTCCTAACAGCATTTGTGGGACATCCTGTGCTAATATTGGGACATCCTGTACCAATATTGGGCCATCCTGGACTAAGTTGGACATCCTCTAACAATGTTGGGACATCCTGTATTGATATCAGGACCTCCTATATCAATATCAGGACATCCTATATTAATATTGGGACATCCTCTACCAATGTTGGGACCTCCTGGACTAATGTTGGGACATCCTGTATTAACATCAGGACCTCCTGTATTACTTTTGGGATCTCCTGTATAATGATTGGGACCTCCTATAAATATCAGGACATCCTATATCAATGTTGGGATCTCCTGTATTAATATCAGGATCTCCTGTATTAATATCAGGACCTCCTGCATTAATATTGAGACTCCTGCATTAATATTGGGACATCCTGTAGCAATGTTGGGACATCCTGTATTAATATCAGGACATCCTATATCAATATTGGGACATCCTCTACCAATGTTGGGACATCCTGTATTAGTATCAGGACCTCCTGTATTACTTTTGGGATCTCCTGTATAATGATTGGGACCTTCTATAAATATCAGGACATCCTATATCAATATCAGGACCTCCTGCATTAATATTGGGACCTCCTGATTTACTATTAGGACCTCCTATATTAATATTGGAACACTTTATATTACTATTGGGACCTCCTATAAATATCAGGACCTCCTGTATTAATATTGGGACCTCCTGCATTTAATATCAGGACCTCCGGTATTAATATTGGGTCATTTCACATTTATTAATGGGAAATTTTCAGTACTCAGGTGATCTTGATAGCATTTATCGGAAAGTACATTTCTATTAACAGAACCTTTGGATGATTGTAATACAATTATGGCACTATTATATATATAATATTAAATCACTATAGTATAATATGGGGTCATTGTATTATAATATTGGGATATTGTAAAATAATACAGAATCATTGTAATACAATACTAGCACATTGTAATATAATATTGGAGCATTATAATACAATATAACATCATTGTAATAATATTAAGGCTTTGTAATATAATTTGAAATGGTTGTAATATAAATGTAATATAATATAAATTTGTCATATGTCATGAAAACATACCACTTTTGATATATTTTGGCTTTAGCCACTATGTGTTTTTTTCTTCATTTCTCCCTCAACTCTCAGGCTTTCCTGTACAGCTACTATAATGTTTGCTAGTATACTAGCAGCCAGCATTACAATGCGAACCCAACACACCAGGTCCTGCTATTGCTATAACTTAGGACTAATAATTTTTTTAAATATTCAAATTATCTCCAATATAGTATTGATACTGATATGATATTTGCACACCCATATTCGTATGTTGCGGGGCTTTCAGCAGATATAGCATTTGTCATATGTTGCGAAAACATACCGCATTTGATATGTTTTGGTTTCAGCCACCATATGTTTTTTCTTTATTTCTCCCTCAATTCTGCACAGTTTTTCTTCATCTTGGGTTCGTCTGAAAGCGCTCATTGAGGAGAATCAGAATATGTACATATTTCTGTGATATTAAAATAAAAACATACATTTTGGGCAGCCACTCCAGAGTGTTCTGCTGAATTTCTCCCTCAAATCTTCACCAAATCTCTTGGTTCCTTTATACCCTTTGTCGCCTAAATGTCCAATTTAATGTTCTGAATTTAGTTTGGCAGATTATAGGGCAGAAAACATACCAATTCTGGCAGCTGTAGGCTCAGCCACACCAGAATTCCTTCCCCTCCTCCTTCCTCAATTCTTCATGGAATCTCTCAGTTTAATTTTCCCTTTGGTCCTATTTATGTGTTTTTTGATTCTATGCATAATACAGGACCCCAAACAATAATGGAATTTCGTCTCCCCCTGCTTTGCTGGCAGGTATCCCTCCAATTTGGGAAATGAATAGTGGACAGATTCTGAATGCAGGGCAAGGTCTGAAAGACAGCAGTTATGTCGATAAAATGATGTTTTCCCTGAAATAATCCGTCTAGTATCCATCTCACAACACACATAACAATATTCAGGGGTGGCTGAAACAATTCCTCCTGGCCTCCGAGATGGAATTTGTCCCAAATTTCAAGCGGACTTCTGCAGTGTATTTATATATATTGGGATTCACATATTAGCCAAAAATCATGCTTATCAGAGTGGAACTCAGTTGGTGGAACCTTATCAGCTTCCTCAATAGATCACACAAATGTACTACTATATGGAATTTATTCCAAGATCAGATTCAATGACCCAATAGGGGTCTAATATAGCTTTAAAACAAGCCTAACATTATGCAAGATGATGAGGAAATGAGGGAGTAATTAAGGGATCAGTGTATTTGCCCCTGATTCAAGCACAGGTGACTTGAGCTTGGTACAGCAGTAGTGCAGCAGTATTAAGAATTCAGCCACAATTAGGTATCCTCCCCATATCTCCCCCACTTCCTCATGGATTCTCTTGATATTTACTGTGTATTGTAGATACAGATGTATACTATATTTCCCCTTATTATTATGGTTTTAAAGCTGCCACAAAGTTCAGTAGCAGGGGGGATCATATGTAAGTATTTGGGGTGCAGCACTGTGAATTTTGGAGTAATGACATAAAAAAGGACTATTCTATGAGGAACATATAATACAGAATATGTGCACAAAAAAATAAAAAACAAGCAACTGGATGGGAAGATATTGGGTGATCAGTGTGGCAACTGCCACCCAAGCTTGGTTTGTGTGTTGTGAGATGGATACTAGACGGATTATTTCAGGGAAAACATCATTTTATCGACATAACTGCTGCCTTTCAGACCTTGCCCTGCATTCCAGAATCTGTCCACTATTCATTTCCCAAATTGGAGGGATACCTGCCAGCAAAGCAGGGGGAGACGAAATTCCATTATTGTTTGGGTCCTGTATTATGCATAGAATCAAAAACACATAAATAGGACCAAAGGGAAAATTAAACTAGAGATTCCATGAAGAATTGAGGAAGGAGGAGGGGAAGGAATTCTGGTGTGGCTGAGCCTACAGCTGCCAGAATTGGTATGTTTTCTGCCCTATAATCTGCCAAACTAAATTCAGAACATTAAATTGGACATTTAGGCGACAAAGGGTATAAAGGAACCAAGAGATTTGGTGAAGATTTGAGGGAGAAATTCAGCAGAACACTCTGGAGTGGCTGCCCAAAATGGTATGTTTTTATTTTAATATCAACAGAAATATGTACATATTCTGATTCTCCTCAATGAGCGCTTTCAGACGAACCCAAGATGAAGAAAAACTGTGCAGAATTGAGGGAGAAATAAAGAAAAAACATATGGTGGCTGAAACCAAAACATATCAAATGCGGTATGTTTTCGCAACATATGACAAATGCTATATCTGCTGAAAGCCCCGCAACATACGAATATGGGTGTGCAAATATCATATCAGTATCAATACTATATATGGAGATATTTGAATATTTAAAAAATTATTAGTCCTAAGTTATAGCAATAGCAGGACCTGGTGTGTTGGGTTCACATTGTAATGCTGGCTGCTAGTATACTAGCAAACATTATAGTAGCTGTACAGGAAAGCCTGAGAGTTGAGGGAGAAATGAAGAAAAAAACACATAGTGGCTAAAGCCAAAATATATCAAAAGTGGTATGTTTTCATGACATATGACAAATTTATATTATATTACATTTATATTACAACCATTTCAAATTATATTACAAAGCCTTAATATTATTACAATGATGTTATATTGTATTAAATGCTCCAATATTATATTACAATGTGCTAGTATTGTATTACAATGATTCTGTATTATTTTACAATATCCCAATATTATAATACAATGACCCCATATTATACTATAGTGATTTAATATTATTAATTATATAATAGTGCCATAATTGTATTACAATCATCCAAAGGTTCTGTTAATAGAAATGTACTTTCCGATAAATGCTATCAAGATCACCTGAGTACTGAAAATTTCCCATTAATAAATGTGAAATGACCCAATATTAATACCGGAGGTCCTGATATTAAATGCAGGAGGTCCCAATATTAATACAGGAGGTCCTGATATTTATAGGAGGTCCCAATAGTAATATAGAGTGTTCCAATATTAATATAGGAGGTCCTAATAGTAAATCAGGAGGTCCCAATATTAATGCAGGAGGTCCTGATATTGATATAGGATGTCCTGATATTTATAGAAGGTCCCAATCATTATACAGGAGATCCCAAAAGTAATACAGGAGGTCCTGATACTAATACAGGATGTCCCAACATTGGTAGAGGATGTCCCAATATTGATATAGGATGTCCTGATATTAATACAGGATGTCCCAACATTGTACAGGAGGTCCCAAATATTACAGGAGTCTCCAATATTAATGCAGGAGGTCCTGATTAATCAGGAGTCCTGATATTAATCAGGAGATCCCAACATTGATATAGGATGTCCTGATATTTATAGGAGGTCCCAATCATTATACAGGAGATCCCAAAAGTAATACAGGAGGTCCTGATGTTAATACAGGATGTCCCAACATTAGTCCAGGAGGTCCCAACATTGGTAGAGGATGTCCCAATATTGATATAGGATGTCCTGATATTGATATAGGAGGTCCTGATATCAATACAGGATGTCCCAACATTGGTAGAGGATGTCCCAACATTAGTCCAGGATGGCCCAATATTGGTACAGGATGTCCCAATATTAGCACAGGATGTCCCACAAATGCTGTTAGGAGGTCCTAAGCATTAGTAATTAGTTATAAAATAGTAACTGACCGATAAAGAATTCATATTTATTCTGGCTACAGGATGTCCATATTGACCCCTAACACCCCGTGACAAGTGACCAAAACATGGGAGGTCCATATGTTATTGGGAAGACCTAGAACTTTGGAACCTGTACCTATAAAATATGTCAGTACCTCCCATCAAAGGACCTCCTACAAAATGGGACCTCCCACTAGGGCCCATGGGCCTTACTCAGATCCCATGGGAGGACCAGTCTCTGAGAGCCTATTAGCCTTGACTTTCAATGGAAACTGTCGAGGCTAAGAGCTAGGGATAAACGGTGCCCTGAAGTGGATGAAAAACCTATACAAGCTCTCCAGGATTTGCCTGGTGCAATGTGGATTTTTTGTTTGATACTGTTATGGTTGCTGATATTTTTCTACTAAACAACATTATTTCATCCAGCCTGAATGACAACTTACTACATGGTCATTAACTGGCCTTTCTTGCTACAATAATTGCTCAAGACTCAGATACATTGCTGATCCTAATGTTGAAAATGCAGTCTTGGATGTAATTATTTGAATATTCCTATGTGATATCCTTCTCCTTCAGTTCTCAATTTTGAGCTTGCATCTCATTCCCATGGACATAATATGTTCCCTTATAATGTAGGGTACATAACAAAATGCATCCTACAATTCTATGGTCTGTACAATATAATACAACTGAAAATGTAATTATTTGAAAACCACATAGTTGATGTAAATTGATCGAATGCATGAAAAAATTATAACATGCAACAGATGCCTCATATAATTGACTCAATAAGATGGGCACACAATTTAATATATAGCACACAATTCAATTGTTTTTTCAACATCATTCATTTAACTCACACAGAACATTTGACTCACACAATACAAACAATGTAACATACACAGGGGATACAAGTACATTACTTCATGGACAAAGATATGGTAGTCATGCAGACATGGATGGTGATATCACATTGTCACCCATTATCTTCATGACCATTCAGTTGATTATAATTGCGAGCACAGCGAGCATACATTGATTAAGGGGTGAACGATCCACACTCATGCCAGACAAATAAGTACAAATTCTACTGTGCACTGACAGGATATTCGAAAAAACATAGAGATTCTGACCCATTGAGGTCTGGATGATAATTAATGAAGGCACAGTCGAAGCACAGTGCAATGCCCCACCACATCGGCGTAATATGAAGGTGTTCATGGTGCATCCATCCAATGCCAGAGGGGTCATTAGGAGCATAATATGTGGATGCAGCAGAGAGAAAAAACTGATATCTTCTTGTCAAATTCGGGGCAGTCCTGCAGCGAGACCTCAAGTTCTGGAAGTGCACTATTCGGATTTAACTGGTTGTACAGGAATCAGCATATTAGCTCCTTCAATCTAGGCTGTTTGATATAGTTTTCTAGAGCAACTGCTGTACATGGAAGCTTGGTCTCTGTATGACAAGTGAGTGAGTACTTGTTATTCATGAGAATTCAGAACTTACATGCAGTCACAGCCATAACAACATATGTGAGAATGGTGGGTCCTGACACAGTGCCATCATCATCTTGTGCTTGATCGCACTTTCAGTGTGTCTTCTTGGTGACTGGTATTTCTTCTTTCAGGTCCTCATTGAGATCTGATGTAATAGTTAGTTTATCATGCAATTCAAATAAAAAATCACATACGTAGCTTCAAATATTCTTCTAGCAAACAAGGCCATGCAAGCATCCCTCGGTCTGCAAAATCAATATGAGATGTGGCAAGTTTGGCATGATGCTGATTCCTCAGCAATATTTGGCCCATTGCTTTATATTTGTTAGAATGCCACCAAGGATCCTTGACTGCCTCGATGTGTTTGGATTCTGTTATCGATGAGCATAGACCATTGGGAGCAACGAATTCCCATATGAGATTATAATAATGGCAAAGTGAATGCTGACAAGGAAGATTAAAGCCTTCTGGCTGTACACCAGTCATCTGGAAGATGTCCTGATTAGCATAGAAAAGGTCTAAAGCTTTATTGAGCTGGTGCAGCATCTTCGGAGTGTGAATGTTGCGGCAAACTGGATATCAGAATTCAAGGAAACCCGAGCCCATTCAGTCACCCTCTCTGTTAGTAACAGCCAGCTGGTGTTCGGCAAAACCTGTCTTCACAGGCGAGCCAGTCCCGGCCAGATGAGCATAATTTGCTATAATTAGGGTTCGGCCAGTGGGGTCTCGGTGCATTATGACCTGCTGATTTTTCAAAATTTAAAGATTTACTTATAGTCTGAAATGTGAGTATGCACTCTAAAGATGCATTGATATTTTGGGGTTTGAGGGTATACACCAGACATTCACTTATGGTCCATTGTATACTTTAAAAGTGTATTTATATTTCAGACATTGATTTATATTCACAATAATCATGTTTACCTCGGACATGTATGTATATTTCATGCTTATTCTCGGTGTTACAGTATGTGCACCAAAAAATATTAATTTCTCGGCCTTAAAGTGTTTGCATCAAAAATATATTAATTTTTTGGTGTTACAGTGTTTACACCCAATATATATTTATCCTCACCTCCGGTACTGAGCACTCTCCAACATACTAGCTAGCATTGCAGCTGCTGCAAAGGTGACTTTCCTGCAACAGAACGTCACTGGGACTTTGCATGAAATATATGCAGGCCATGCTCTGACAAATGAAGACTCATCATTCGGCTACCTGCTATATATCTGCCAAATTGTTTCTTTGCAGGTGAAGGCCTACCACCTCATACTCATTGTGGTCACTGTCGCAAGCACAAGAAATGCACTTGATGTCGCAAGATCAAGAAAACAACTCACTTTAACCATCCGTCCCATAATGGAAATCCCATGGGCACATTGTTCAAGATGTGTGACAAGTGCCAGCAGTCTCGCATTAAATTTGGTCTTTGCTCAAAATCAAGCTATGATGTAGTGTTGCTGCAGCTAAGTCAGGCCTAAATGATATATGACTCATAACGTGGGCATGTTTTTAGATATCATAGTGACCTTACATTCATTTCGTAGCCTATATATAGCCGCATACTCTTGCCAAATATCAAAATGTTATATTTCATATTGATGGAGATATAGCCAAAATGCTGATTGCAAAGTCTGACTTTTTAGTCAGCTTTCTTTACCAATGTAACTGAAATTGAAACATATTCAAGATAATTATGCAAATGATGGTGTTACATTCAAATACATATACATCTTAGCTATGAATTTAAATTAAGATTATGTCATTATCTGCAAAATTCATGTCAGAATATCTAAAAAGCTGAAACAGGTGTGACTAAGCCGTGGCAACACTAGAACCTTACTCCGATCCCATGGGTGGACCAGTCTATCAGAGGCTATTAGCCATGACAAACAATAGAAACTGTCGAGGCTAAGAGCTAGGGATAAAGGGCGCCCTGAAGTGGACATTCCCACGTATAATGTAAATACCAGCTCACTCTGAAATAGATTGCTACACCCATTCTTGATGAAAATGCAATTAATGAAACAATGTCTCGCTATATTCTGAAAGCATTTCCAACACTATTTTCCGATGGATCTGGAGACTTCTCATCAACCTCGAATTTGCAAAATTCAACTTGGTGAATACTTCACTCACTTGATGCAATTTCATGACAGCCACTTTGCACATCATAATTTCTCTTTTTGCATTCAACACCCTTCAGCATCACCGAACACCAGATCAAGCTCATATATTTGTGCGACAGCAGCATGATGCAGCAGGATTAACAGCAGCTGAGATCAAGGCAATGCTGGATGAAGGCAACAAGTTTCTGGCCAATCGAATGATTCGATATGGTGCTCAACTCCATGGAACACGTGCATATTGGCTTGCACAATGATCGAAGCTTATAGACATGATCCAAATCAAAGGCTCACCACATGTGTTCTTTACACTCAGCATTGCAGATCTTCAATGGCCCGATCTTCATGATCATATGCCCCAGGAGATCCCCATACCTGCAAATGATGACCAATCAGCAAGAAAACAGTGTCAACTGGTGCTGAATAACAACCCACATCTTGCCACAGCATATCTCGATGAACGGGTCCAGTTGTTTCTCAAGCATTTTCTAGGGCCACTATTAGGAGTCCGAGATTTTTGGTATCGCTACGAGTGGCAGGATCATGGCAGCGGACATGTCCATGGATTTTTCTGGCTGAAGGATGCACCTTCAACAGATGAAATCAAGTGAGACCTGAAAGAACAATAAAGCCATTATCTTGGATGAACAACAGGAGAAAATGAATCATTTTGCAACATACTGGGACAAAATCATCACTGCATGAAATTCAAGGCCTCGTGAAGACAAAAACACACCTTTACTTGGCATTCATCCATGTAGCCAGCGGTTTGAAGAGCTTCAAAATACGAAGAATGTGCTTGCTGATCTGATCAATTGGGTAGAACATCATACAAAGTGCATGCCTGGGTATTGTCAGGTGAAACACAAGAGACCTGGCATAGGAGAGACATACACAGTGTGTCAGTTTGACTATCCACTTCCATGTCATGATGAAGCTGGAATGGGAATAGATAGTAAGGGTTGTATAAGATTCGAGCCTCGGTGAAATGACCCTTTGTCGAATGGCCATGACCATGCAATGATTATCGCTTGGAGAGCCAACATTGACATCAAACCTGTGCTAAGCAAAGAAGCAGTGCTGAGATAAGCTTTACAATGTGTTATGTATTAAACATAAACTCACATACAAATGTTAATAAGCTATATTGCAAAATATGCCTCAAAAGCTGAATCAAATGCACCGACATTTCTGGCAATGCTGTCCAATATTGTCCAAAACATGCACAGTGATGGTACTGCTCAATCTGTCTGTCAAAAGCTTCTGAACAAAATGCTGGGAGAGCGCACATATTTCGCACAAGAGACAGCACATCTTCTTCTTGGAATATCACTCGTAAGAACATCTGCAACTTTTCAAACAATAAATCTGTCAAAGAATGGTGCATTGAGAGCATTGGCAGAGGACGATAATGATGGAGGCGAAACAGAGGATCCTGCTGATAACCATGTACTCACGGGAGAATCATGGCTTCAAGGTATGTCCGTCACCTCTGCATTGGAACAGAGCTGAACTCAAAATTACATACACATATATATAGCATAATAATAAGCTCAATGGCCTATCAATCCATGATTTATGTCAGAAATATAGCTGGCATGACAAAACATGGAAAAAAAGGTGACACTACATTGGTTATTCTCCGAGTCTTTCCACAATTATCTCCCAATCCAGAGGACCCAAATTATGAGCAATACTGTTGCATCAAGGTTCTATTACACCATCCCTTCAGATCAATGAAAGATCTGACTCAAAATGCCACTGGCGAACAACACACCTGGACCGAAACTTTCACATATTGCACAAGTAATCACGTCCATTCAAACGACAGCCTAAGGAAATGAAATATAGAAAACCAGCCAGCATCAGAAGATGACGACAATGATGAAGATATGGACCTGACCTCGCAATTATGGACGAAACAGACTGGCAAATATATGCTCACCTCATACTGAATGCAGTCCTTCCAGAGTTTGATCTCAATGACCTTGGAAAGCGACCGATAGACCAAGGATGGGACCTTAGTGAAGCGCATCTCCGATGGACAGATATTGAAGCCATGACATTCTATATCACTGAGCAGAGATGCACAAGTGGACTGGGAGGCAATGAAGAAAATATTCCTGTCAACATCTCAACACTGGAAGCAGAGCAATAAGAGATCTTTGACTGCTATTCGAATGCATATCTCAATATTCTAAATGGACAAACTGTGATCACTACACTGTTCAACATTGATGGAACTGCTAGTTGTGGCAAGACTTACTTGATTTGAGCAATATGCCAGGAAGTTCAACATCTGGCAACTGAAAATGGAAGACCTGACCCAATCCGTGTTCTTGCACCTTTGGGTGTGGCTGCATGGAATATCAGTGGAAGAACCATTCAATCTGCTCTCCTGATACCTGCTACAAATGGCACCTTTGTCCCTCTATCTGGTTCACATCTTGCAACTCATCAGCAGCAGTGGAAGAATGTTGAATTCGTGATTATTGATGAAAAGTCAATGCTCGGTCAGCAATTCCTGGCAAAAGTCGATTCAAGGTTGTGTCAATTGAAACCTCGGGATACACCACTATGCAGATTCCATGTTGCCTTAATTGGAAATTTTGCTCAGCTTCTGCCAGTTGGTGATCAAGCACTGTACTCTTCATCACCCTCAATTGAAGATACTTCAGAAAGTGCACAATGTAGCCAGGATGGAAGTGCACTATATCATTTATTCACACGGAGTTTTCAGTTGTAGGTGATTTATAGACAGCAAGGTGGTTCTTCAGCACAACAACAATTTTGAGATCTGCTACAGCATGCCAGAAATGGCAGATTAAATGTTGCAGACTGGAAGTTACTTCTCACCAGATCTCATGGACAATTATCATCTGCTGAAAGGGATGGTTTTGAGAACACCATCTGTCTATTTACCAAGTCTGAAGCTGTTGAAGATGCAAACATCAAGAAATTGGTCACGCTAAATCAGCCATGTGCTCATATCATGATGGAGGAGCTGACACTATCAAAGCATCATCTGAAGATGCAGCAGGGCTGCAGCCAGAGCTAATTTTGGCTCACAGTGCAAAGGTAATGATTACTAGAAATGTCTGGTAAGATAAAGGTGAGGTTCAGTGCACATTCTTAGATTCTTAATGCACTGACAGGTTCCAAATTTTCAGGACTTGTAAATGGTGCAACAGGCATTATTGAAGATATCATCTGGGTGACAGGCTCTGAAACATCCAACCTTACAATAACTGTGCTAGTGTCTTGCGAAACATATAGTGGGCCAACACTTTGAAGAACTTAACCAAAAGATGGGTTTCCTCAAGATGTTCCAATTGTGCCTATCACACTGCTAAAGACCACATTTGACTTGAAGAATAAGACATTGGCCTGCACACAACTGCCACTGCATCTGGTGTGGGCTGTGACCATTCACAAGTCACAAGGTTTAATGCTGAATCATGCATGCATAGGCATGGGGAAGTTGGAATTCTGTTCCCGACTTACATTTGTTGCTCTCTCTCAAGTTAAGTCCCTTCACCATTTGATGCTACTGGAAAATCTAGATTATAGCCATGTTCAGAAGCTAGGTGGAAAGACTTTGGAGCAATGTTTACAAGATTTCACCCATAGATATCCAAACTCATAGACTATGGGCAGAGTTCTCTAGCGGTGTACATTACCTTCTGGAACTATATAATACTAGGATAATAATGGAAATATACTTACCTTCATGCAAAAATTAAAACGAGATTAAGAGTGACAGATATTACTTAGATTTATAACACTTTCACTGTGTAGCGAGCTACTCGGCCCTGACAATCCATATTAATGAATATGTCTGAATCAATTACTTCTTGTCAACTGATTTTCATGATGCAGATTGACATCTTCTCTTATGTGAACCCATCAGAGGAGGAGTACTAAAACCCAATGATTAATGAAAATATAGACTTAGGAAAAGAAATCCCTCACTCATCTGAAGAAAGATTCTTGTGAAGACGGATCATATTCTTGAGCACAAAATAAACATCTGCCAAGAAATTCACCCAAATATCATCTTCTTTGATTGCATCTGTGGAAACCCACCAAAATAAAGACACAACTGTGGCTCATATACTGCTACTTCTGCATTTGTCCAACAACACCCACTAAATGATATTGAATGTCATGACCAATCTCAGCTTTGATGGATTGACTCGCTGCCATTTTGAATTGATCACCCACCATCACTTAGTGTTGCCACGGCTTAGTCACACCTGTTTCAGCTTTTTAGATATTCTGACATGAGTTTTGCAGATAAAGATATAATCTTAATTGAAATCAATAGCTAAGATGTATATATATTTGAATGTAACACCACCATTTGCATAATTATCTTGAATATGTTTCAATTTCAGTTACATTGGTAAAAAAGCTGACTAAAAAGTCAGACTTTGCAATCAGCTTTTTGGCCATATCTCCATCAATACAAGGTATCACATTTTGATATTTGGCAAGATTATGAGGCTATATATAGGCTACAAAATGAATTAAGATCACTGTAATATCTGAAAAACTGCAGAAGTTATGAGTTATATACTATTTAGGCCTAACTTAGCTGCAGCAACACTATCATCACTGTCACCAGCTAACACCAAACTCTTCAATATTGATATTGTCCTGACCCCTCAACTGGCAATTGTCTTTGTCACATCCATTCATGTATCTCGGCAGGCTATGTCATAGCACTCAGATCCTCCTGCTAATGATGATAGTCAAACAATATTAACATATTAGTTCGAACCAAATATAGTTGACAGCATAACAACTTACCTTACAGTCATTGCTCATATTCTCATATTCCACCACTAGGTTGCAAACTTTGAGCCAAAGCACCTTGATGGCCAAAGTTACATCTGCATATTTCCGCAATATGGCATGTTGAATGACATCCACTTCTGCATCTTCTATGACACCCTTCACAACAGCCTCAACCTATAAATGACAGAAAAGATGAAAATAAAATAAATAAAAATAAAAATAAAAATAAACATAAAAAAGGACATACTTCCAACTCATCCTTACTCTTTGCATCATTATCTGACTGCAAAGATTTCACAACCTGATTTATGCCTTCATTAGGACCATATGCATTTACAACCACGTCCAATGTACTAGCCACAGCTTTATTACTCTTCAAGCCATTCTCTGACTCAGAAGATTTAATGACTTGCTCCACACCATTGTCCATCAGATGCATATATATATATATATATATATATATATATATAAAACATCATCTGATGTATTAGCCATGGTATTCACATCTTCTATCTCACCAACAAGATGCATACAAATAACATCTTCGATCAAAATGTTGTTGAAATTGATGTCTATGAAAAAAAGTCAAATAAATAAGACATACTCAGGAATGTAAATTATAATCAAAAACAGAAAATACTAATCTTATTGGGCACAGTGTCAGGAAAAGGCCCAAAGTTATTCCCACAATTATCATCATTCAATGCTATCTGCATTTGCAAGATATACACAAAATGTTAATCAAATATACAGAAATTTATAAATCAATAAAAAAAAATTTATGCACTGCTAAATTTGATAGACAAGCTCCTTGATTATGCATATTCAGATGTGAATGCAATGTGAGCTGACTCCACAAAATTGTTATTCTCATGCTTGATAGTTGACTCTATATGCCTGATGGTAAGGTTGAGCATATTCAGAATGTTATCAGGACTCATGATGGTAATGATAGCAAAGGATGAAAAGAAAACAGTTTGATCATAAACATCTCTCACCTTATAAACTACATTTCAACTGGTTAATGTCAGTTATTAACTCACCTCTCATAACACCTCCCATGTTAATAACTGTCAGAAACTACACAGGGAGTTACTGTCCCATTTCAATCAATTTGACAGGCCTTGTGACCCGTGATATCGCCGAAATGGTTGACCGATTCGACAAGTTGGTCCATGCCATGTGACCAGCGCAAATTTTTCGACAAATTTCATAAAAATACAACTACAATTCAGGAATTAGCTCCGCAGGAGCCATGGAAAAAATTAGCGCTTTTTGAGATGAAAATTCGATCCGACACCAGCAATGTGACTCGTGACCAACACCGAAAATTCGACCAAATCAGGGTGTTGTGACCCGTGCGTTGATGGAAATGGAACAGTACTTATTCGTCCGGTTGGACGGTCCAGTCACGGGGACCGTAAATCGATTTACGGTCCCAAGTTCCCATGCCCACCAAAATGGATCGATGCCGCCGTGCCGTGAGAGCCACCGTGCAGAAAAGACGCCTGGCGTGCCGGCCGTTGGACTGCAAATCCGAGGACTGTATAAATGCGTCGACTCGCAGCGGCTGCGGCCATCTTTTGGCGCGGCATCACGCCAAAATATGCATGCCCCGCAGCTAGCTTCGGGTCGAGAAATCTGCAGTCTCAACGCGCCAATTTGCAGTCCCAGCGCGCTCCGTAAATTCACCCGGCATCCTGCTCCCTCTGCGCTCGGCCTCGACTTTCTTGCCTTCTGTTGCACTCAATTGCATCGAAATTTGTGTAAGATAGACAGTGTATATTTTACATATTTTCGGGACAAGAAAACATTTTTATTGTGACTAGTGATGCTTGCTCTGATAAGTATGTTTTGGTTATGTCGGATTCTCCCTTGGAATCGCGCACGCACAGCTTACATAATCACGCTGGGGGACCGTCAATCTGAGCCCTTCTTCCCGAACAGTAGCTCAAGTCCACTTCATGTTAATGGCGTATACAACTTCTCTATCGCCTCGCTGCCCTCCCCTCTGACATTCACCTCCCGGATATCAGCACGCTATACGTCTCTGTCGCTGTGTGCTCCACAGGGCAGTATCCGCGATTCCTTGTGACGAACGACACCTCTATATCCAGCCAGGGCCGGGAGACCTAAACGACTCGAGTGTGTTTGAGATCTCTCTGGGTGCGGAGGGCGCCGGGACTTGGAACGGGGCCTGCTACGCATGGCAGCGTCCTTGTGATCTACAACAGCCTGGCGGGGGCATCGTTCCGAGTGGGTATTTCCGATGTCGGTGAGTACTTGTTCTGCAGCAGGACTAAGGAAGGCCACTGAATGTCTTTCAGAGGATATTTACAATACCACAGATACATATCCCCTCCTTGGAGACACCGCATCTAATCAAGCACTAGGCTGTTCTTCCCTCCCTTCTCTCCAATCACATATGTGCCCCCGACTTACCCCAAACTACACGCTCCTGCCCGCAAATCTCACCTTTCCGTCTGCCCCTTCTTCACCCTCAAATTATAGCATGTACATCGCAAGTACATGGTGCAGACGTCCTCTTCCTTGCTGTCAGCCATGCACCGCACCGCCTGCGCAATGCGCAATTCACGTGCGGCAGGCGCCACACTGGTCAGTGCATCGTCGAGCCAGGGCCTGTGGCTGCGCGACGACGACTGCCGGCGGTGGCAATGGCACGTCGGAGGGCTCACTCCACTCACAAACTATACGGCATTCGCCGTGCAGGACCAGATGAAGGTGAGCCGGCCGATAAACTTCGTCACAAAATCCGGTACGTCTCATCTTCCTGATCGCGCCTCGCCGACCAGCTGACGCCTTACCCCAGCGGCCTTCGTATGCCCTATCATGACTCGCCCCCATTTTGCCCATCGACTGGCTACGTGGTACCCATTCCTGTGCCGCCTGACCCAGCTATGGGGCACACCGCGCAAACGATCCGTGCAGATACGAGTGCGACTATGCTCGCGAACTTCACCACCATGCTCACCATGCTCGCATGCGGGCGTGACAAGTACAGCGTGCTCGTGTCTTGCCCGCCTTCTCCATCTATGATGCTACATGCAGAATCGGTTTGGACGCCATTTACCATCAGGCCGAATTGCTCCAGCTGGAGCGCGGCGATGGTCACTATCGCGCTAGAACTCTTGAGCATCCCCCGGAGGGAGTCTCGTCTGTCCCCGGAGCTCACGTCTCCTCTTCCCCGCCTCTCCTCGCACCCCTCCAGCCACTGTCCCATCCCTCCCCACAGCCCGCTGATGGTAGAGATAATGGGCAGATGTTGGAGGTGCGGACCTCGCGCTCTTCCCCATGCCTGCGCACCGGGTCCCAGCCTGCGCTGTATGTCCATAGCGGACTCAGGGAGATCCACGATGACGGTGCCGGGCTCTGTGGCTGGGGATGCGCTGGTGTCGGACTGGGTCTGGATCCAGATGAAGAGATCAGCCTGTACGCCCTCGTTGACCCGCCACCGGGCAAGAAGCCCAACTACCGGTGCACGCTACTAATCCACGCCCACCGTGCTCGCCCAGATGCTCCGCGCGATGCTGCCTGCAGTGGCGCTCCCGGACGTGTTGGACGCTACCGCGGTTGTGGATAAGCTGAGCATGTCCTTGCCGAGCGTCCCTCCTCTTCCCCAAGCAGATGAGTCGCCGCATCCTCGATGCAAACAGCCTCGGCGCTACCCACGCGGGCGCAGACCCCGCTCGCAAGAATGCGCACGCCGCCCTCCCCCTCGCCCTCCGCGCAGTCCCGCGTTCATCCGGCTGCCGAGGCGGCGAGGCGATCCACGCAGTCTCCAGTAGATTAAAAAATGTCTTTGCTCCAGTATAATGGTAGTCTGCGGTCGTCGTATACAACACCTGTCTAGTAAATGACCTGGTGGAGATGTTCATATACAGCGAAAGTTAAATATAATGTAATACAGTAATGCTACGGCATGCGTGCTCTTAAACTCGCCGACATGCCGCACACCGGACTCCACCAGTCGCAGGTAAGCGCCGGCAAGCCGCAAGGTCATCACCGACCGCCAGAATAGGGTATACTGTAAGCGCTTGCGTGGGCGACTTTTGCTGATGATAAAAAATGTTTTTTTTTTTGACAATTCTCTGCACTAATTCATTACGAAAACTGCTACGGACTCTTGAAAAAATTTCACGTATACTCATAGTCATAGAAAACGGGTTGGGAGGAAAGATTCATTGAATAATGCAGGAGAATGTGAACATATAAATGAGTGATCACGTGTAAATGAACCTTGAGGCCAGTCTAATCGAAGGCGCGAGTCTTCAAAGCTTCCCGCCAACCGTCGCGCCGCAGTCTCAATTGACCTGTGCGCCGCTGTCTGCCGTAAGCGCCCGCAACGCAAGCCCCGCCCCCTTCGCAGTGTCCCCGCCAATTTTTGGTGCTGCGGGAGCTCCGCAGTCCCGGGGAGGTGTGCTGCAGCCTTTCCGCCTACCTTGAGGCCCACCCGCCATTGCCGGCCCACCGCATCCAAGCCTAACTCCCCAATTCTGCCTTCACCCTTTCTTCGATTCCTTGCTTGCAATTCCTCAGTTCATTTTGTCATTCTACTCCCAAAAGTGTTTACTACTTTCTTTAAAGCCAATCCGCTATGAGCGTCTGAGTTCAAAGCGGACCATGAGCCGAGGCTAAGGGGAGTCGCAACCAATCCGGGACATGTGGAGGCGAGTGGAGTTGAAGCCCAAAAACGCCGCCGCCGCCATCACTGATGCCACGGCAACCCCGCCAACTTCTTGAACATCATGTCGGTTCTTTTAGCGATTGGACAAGCGCGTCGGCTCATCTACTTGGCTGACGGCCGCCACGTGAAGCATGCCTGGAGAGCCCGCGGTGGCTAGTGAAGCGCATTCCGGCACAGAGGATCGATCATCTCCATCCATCCTGCCAAAGGATCAGGCCCTTCCGCCGCGTCCTCGCCGCCGGTCATCGCGGCGAAGCGGTTCGAGAGGTCGGCGAGGACAACCCCGCTGCCGACTCCCCGCTCACCGTCGCGGGGTCCCTAGAGGCAGTTATTTCAGCCGGACCTCCACGCGGGAAGCGGGTCCATCCACCGGACCAAGATGTGGCTGATTTCACGAAACGCTCGACGGTTTGGCTGTGGCCGAGGCAGATGGAAGAGAGAATATTTGCAATGACTTTCCTAGTGGACCTTGTAACACCGTCCCCATGTAAATCGAAGTCTTCATCGTATCTAATGACTCCGCTGGTCTTCGTCTCACCCTACCGGTCACGGCGGCGAGGTCCTCTCGACCCCAATCCCCTACCGTTAGACGTTCTCATTTTCATCCGCTCCATATGTTTTTCAATTTTTCAATTCCTTACGCTTGTAGACTCCTCCACTCAGTTTACAATAGAAGTCGCGATAATCGCTTAGACGGTCGCAACATCATACAAAGCAAGAAAGCTGAGGCAAGTACGCGAAGGACAACCAGGGCATTACTCTACTGGTCCCTCTTCCTCTCCTTCCCCTTCCCCTGTCCTTTTCCCTTCTTATCCATCGGCTCCTGCTCTTCAGGTTTCTCATCTCTGGTCCCAACCCCGCGCTCCAGACGAAGGCCCCCATGGGTGTGGTGCAAAGACGAAACTTGCCCACTATTGCGCTGCGCCTCTGCCTGCGCACATCCCACCTCGAAGCGTTGCCTCCAGACTTCGCTGCGGAGCTGCATGTTCTCCGCCAGGAGCGAAGTGCTCCAGGTCGGATGAGTAATCAGCTTCGAGCCGATACGCGTACAACATCCTTCAGGATAACCCCCTGCGCGACCAATGATCAGGTCAAGCTCGGCCTGACGCTCAGCCTGAGCCGAAAGCAAACCCGTTAGCGTTCCGCGGAGATGCAAACCCATGGAGCGCAAAGACTGCCAGCGCGCCCGATCGACCGGGTCGGGGATGAAGATCGGCGGCTCCAGAGGATCCTGCGCCGGAGAATCTGAACGCGGCATCGCCGCTTCCTCGCCCGCATTAATAGATGGACCAGCCGTGGGAGGAGGAGAAAGGGCGAACAGCCACCCCATGGCCGAGGGAGACCGAGGAATAGGCGGAGACGAGTTGAGGCGATCGAAGGCCTCGAGGTTGAAGAGAGGCCCCGGAGTCCGAGATGGTTGGCGCGACGGCGAGCGTTCGCCTAAGAAGAGCGGCGGACGTGCTCGGGCTCAGCCGCCTCCATCGGCGCGTCTCCTTGTTCCCGCTCGATTGGCCCAGTTGGAGTTTTTGGCGGCGTCGCCGTTTGCTGAGGAGATGGCGGTTGCCCAACTTCCAGAGCGGCTGAAGGAGCGACAGAAGCTGTCAGGCGAGAATGGAGCGGTGGGATCCTAATGAAGACCTTCGGCTTGACCATCTCCGCACCTGACCCCGCCAACGTGCGCTTTTGTTTTCGCCGCGAAGTGCTTGCTGCAACCTCAAGAACGGCCTTCTTGGATCGAGTTTGGCGTCTGTCCTCCCCCGCCTCCTACTTTCCACCTGTCAGCATGACTTCGCTCCTGAAGCCAAAAAATGCTCGCCTGCAGAAAAATCGCGCCGTTGATTGTCCCATAGGCAAGGTTGGTGTGATCCCGCGCACGGCGAGCAGACCCGTGATGATGGCGACGCGGCGCAGATAAGAGCGTTTCCCCTCTTCTTGCACACATCGCACTAGAGGGCGAAAACAGTCAGCAAAAGAAAGGCGGAACTTTGCAAAAAATAGAAGCACTTACCGCACCTGTCACGTCGTGAAGCAGAACTGGCTTCCCATATAACGTCCCGATCTCCCCCTTGCTCGTATACGCGCGTTCGGGTTTCTGGAGGTATATGTACTCCGGGCCCAGCAGTTTGCCAGCCCCCGCACCGTTGCGGAACCAATTGGGAATGGTTCCGCCGCTCCATCCGAAGGCATCTGCGTTTGGAATGCGGGTCCTGGGTCGAAGAACCCGACTCCAGTTCGTCCAACTCGGTTTCCCTTTCCTCTTCCACTTCTTGTTCCCTTTTCTGCCCAATGCTCACCTCCGACTTGTTGTCGACGTCATCTCCGTCCCCAGCGATCGTGCGCCTCATCCGACTTCGGGATGGCTCCGCGACCTCCCCAGGCGCCGCGATGGGGTGGCGAGTCGGAGACCTCGGCGCGTGGATCGGTGATCAAGGTTTCGGCATCCAGGTTGCGCAAAGCCGCCTGCGCGGCCACCTGCTGTTCCCCTGGTGCCCGCAGATCCCCCAATGACTCGACGATGCCCCCTAGCTCGGGAACCAACGCCCGGAGCCGCCGAAGGGTTCGAGAATTCAGGCACCCCGACAGGCGCGAGCGGACCAGAGGCCAGCGCAGTAGCCCAACCAGCGTCCGCCACACCCATTCCACGGGCCTGGCGGTACGCCGCCTGCAGTTCCAAGTCAGCCCTACACATTTTTCGCAAACGGCATCCGGAGACCTACCATTGCGTGAGCATATGCGAGGGCCGCGTCGGTCAGCATCTGATCACTAGAGCTATGCCCGCAGACACATCAGTGGCCTGGTGCAGTCGGGCTTCCAGAGTAGTCAAGTCCATGGAAGAAGACATATGGTGCAGAGAAGAGTGCAGAAGGGTTTCGGCGATGGGTAGTCGAAGACTGGGAGCAGCGACTTGCGGAAGACCGCAAGTTTATTTGGCCTTTTTGCGATCTCACGGGCCTTTCCCACTTTGCCGACGGTCCCTCGCCGCGCATGACGCCGTGTTTCTGGGCGGACTCCAATTGACTCGATGGGATCTCCCACGCGATTGTAGAGATTCAGTTGTTATGAATTTACAATTAATACATATGCATTTTTTTTCTGAATAAATACTCAGAAGATGCATCCAATTCAAGGCAAGATGCATCCGGATAGAATACATTCACATAAGTCAAGATACACTCCACCTGCGTGTGCGGCGCGTGCTTCACTGCGGCGGGGCTGTGGAGTGTGAGCAGGTAAGGTTGGTCCGGCTTGTGCACAAGAGGTTGCATAAGACGGACAGTGCGGGCAGATGTGCCCCAGTTATGTAAGGCGGGCAGATCTGAGGAAAGGGGGGGCTGCAGCGACAACGGGCTGGTCCTCGGATTGCTGGGAGAGTCCGAAGAGAGCTTCACCGTGGCAGTGGGCGTTGATGTCGAAGAGGCGGCTGTGGCTGCGGAGGAGGCAAAGCGGCGGACAGGATAAGCAGAATCCTTGAAGCAGATGCTTAGCAAGACTCACCGCAAGTGCACGATCTCGTTGCCCCCGCGCCCTCTCCCCACTCACATGCGTAGCGTCCCTACCGCAGCCTGTAATCAGCCCACCACGCGCTCGTGCTCTCCATGCGCAACCCCCTTTACCCTCCACTTCTGGCCCACCCGCACTGCCCCGTTCCAACAAGTAGGCGCTCTTCCAGCTGCTCTTGCTCCTGACCCAAGATGTGACAGCAGGGTGTACGACTCCTCCGTGTCCGTCCGAGACCTTGCTTGCAGGCCGTCCGAGCGGCGCAGGCGATGCCCCCCGCTCCCCAGCGCGCTTGTGCCCGGACACTGGGTTCCCCAATGAGAATTTTGGCAATGGAGCAGCTCATTGATGCGCGCAGAGAGCGTGAATGCATGCTGAAGCATTGGCTCTGCAGGGGAGCCGACGCCCGATTCGCACGAGTGTCGTGGCGCGAACGTCGACTGGAAGATCGCGGGTGCGGGTGGGGATGTTACACGCATGAGAGGAGATGACCGCGGGTGCGACGCGGCGAGGTTATATCGGTGAGGAGGGCGCACTTAGAGGACGAGGAGGCGGGCGTTGACAAGGAGATGGTGAGCTATGTTGAGGCAGCGTAGTTAGCGAGAATTGACAAGGACGATGTGGCGGTGGCAGATGACAAGGAGACAGGCGTTGATGAGGGCAGGAGGCGGCATGCATTGCAACGGGCATTGACCGGGAGGCGTTGAGGCGGTGTGGGCGGTAGTTGACGAGGACCAAGCGGCGGCGGCAGAAGATGAAGAAGCAGGCGCTGAAGAGGACGAGGACGCGCGGGCGTTGACAAGGATGAGGCGGCGCGTGCGGATCCGGACAAGGCGGCAGGCTTTGACAAGGACAAGGAGGCAGCACTTAGTAAAACCTTGATGAGCGCGTGCGTGGAAATAAATTCCCGCCCGAGCGCCAGCCCGGCCCGGTGATCTCTGTCTATCTCCGCTCATTTCTGGTCTTCCTCTCTTTGTCCCTCTTCAAGACCGTTGAACTCCGGGCGCACACGCGTTACCGTCAAGTTCATCGTATCAGGTCGTGCTCCAGCAGGCTTCGCCCGCTGTGGAGCCACTCGTATCCCTTTGGGTCCCTCAAGCTCGCCATACAACGTCCAACATCGAGGTACGCCCGTTTGTTTCTACTCTACTAATATACTTCACATCAGGTGCCGGCGAAAGCCCCCGCACGCATAACAATCTTTCCGTCCCCTTTCCCACCTTTCCGCCCACAGGCATAGCATCTCCACCGCCGCTTGCGTTCGCACCGCGGCACGCGTTAGAGCATCACCGGCGAGTTTCGACGGCTAGCCTATATTCGCGGTGAGTCTTCCAGATGTACAGCACCACGGCTGTTAGCTCGCCGGGGAACGGCGGTGCGCCACCTACACTGCGCGCGCGACAGCTTCGGATGCAGATGCGGAGGAGTCGTGTACGCCGCTGTTGTGATTCGGCTGGGCTGCAAGGATGGGCGGGAGCGAGAGCAGCTGGACGAGCGGGCATTCGTCTGAGCGGGGGAGCATAGGCGGGCCGGAGGAGGGGGTGCCCGTGAGTGCCCAATATCAATAGCTTGCTGCAGCCGGTGAGTCGCACTCGTGCATGCGAAGCGACGTTCGTGCTTCGGCGCATACAGGCAGGCAGTTGAAACTTCCGATACCCCGCCTTCCGTCCCAATCCGTCTCCTGCGGTCAAGCAACCGAGTCCGAAGACATCTCTCGACTCGGAGTTGTCCTCCACTCCCGCTTCGTAGAAGGCGGACTCTTCTTCTGCTGAGGGTCCTCCAGCCTCATCTACGAAGTTCATAGGCCGCCCGAAGACAAGTCGTACAACTATCGAGCGCCGATACCGCACTAATCTCAGTTCGCGTCGACCGTGGTCTCGAGCTGAACCAGCTGGAACAGCGAGCTTGGGTACGACTCAGCGAACTAGTCGCTTTCGACAATACGTGCTGCGATTCGCAATTTGGGATTGCGGTCTAACTCTAAATTGTAATGTGTAGGTACTGTTGATAACATACCCAGGCTGCATACATACTAGTGCATGTCCTGGCAAATCTCGACTTTCGCAGCGATGCTCCTTTCATTCGTCCCGTGTCTAACGCCAAAGCGGCTGTGCTGTGGGGTCAGGTGCACAAGCGCGAGTTCCTCCGTGCACATGAGAAGATTGTGCTAAACAACATCAGCATCGACGATGCGGCGGACTGGCTTGCGAAGTGGCTGCGGTGGCATGAAACGGAGCGCAAGTGCCGCTGCTCCGCCCGCGAAAAGCGCACCCCATCAGCAAAAGTCGAATTATCCTTTTTGGCGCTTTTTTTACTTGTACCAGAGAAATAAGTAATCCAAAGAGGGCTCGATATTTTTCTTCTGAAAATGGCCGAATTTGTTGCAGCCCTTCAATTAGTAAAATAAGTGAATTAAGACCGAAAATCAACTCAAGCACACAAAGAATTTAGCTACTGCAAGGCTGCTCAGGATTTTAAGGAAAACAAGCACAATAATCAATTAAAGATACACCAACTACATTCAAACAGCTAAGACTAGAAAGTATATCCAACTCTCCACATTTGCACCTCTCGCCCTGTCATGCTGCCTCTTCACCCCGCCATGCCACCCATCGCCCACGCAGCACTGCCCAATGCCGACGCGTGTATGCTTGCGCCCATCGTGATCTGCGTGCGCCCGCCGACGAGCGTGTTCGGCCCGATCTTGCATGTTCTTTGGGCGGGTGAGCTGGGCGGAGAGAGGGAAAGGAGGGGGACATACCGGGAGAGGACGCCTGCGCCACGCGGGCCATCAGCTGGGCGCGAGCGAGCGAACGGGTGAGCAGGGCGATGCACCTCAACAGAGCAGATATCTGTGAAGTAGTCGATGAGTCATTGCAGACGTCCGCCTCCGGGTCCTCTGCGAGGATCTCGCGCGGGATGCTGGCGTGCGCCTTCGGCGGGTACCCGATGACGGGCTCGTAGTACGGAACTCGGACGTGTGCGCGGCGAGCACGAACACGCCCGAGTCGCCGCACGACTTGCAGTCGGGTCAGCCAACAACCCAAATCCGAAGCCAAAGCACGCACCGTGTGCGGTGCGCGGTGCCTCTCCTTCACAAAAATGGGTATGATCGCATCCTTGTTTGTGCAGCAGCATTCCTTATGCGCGCGCACTACCCTGTCGACATGCACGTTGCTCACGAAGTCGCCCGGCGTGTAGATGTCGTGCATCGCGTAGCCCGGCGAGAATGTCTCCTTCGCCGTCACGAGCGGCACGATCTTCAGCCCAGAGCTCGGTTTCGACTACTTCGAGTCATACTCATTGCCGCACCAATGGGGGACATTCCTGCTCACGCGCGCGCCCACAGAACTTTATGAGACCAGTAGGGGCTGCAGAATAGCTGACAGCCGTAAAGCGGTAACATGAATTGCCTCAGCTTGACAGGTCCAGAGCGAGATTCTGGTATAGATGTGTTTGTGGCAAGAGGAGTGGGCGGTTGCAAGAAGACAAGGCCTGCAGGAAAAAATCTCTAGCTGGAGAGGAGCAAGAGAACAGTACACGAAGTTCAACATACACTTCCAAATGCGGCAGTGTGCACATGACTCACACGCACAAATCGCACGAAGTCTTTCAAACTCCGTTCCCTCCTCGCGTTCATGCCTGTTCCTGTACTACTGTGTCAGTGCGGGCGAGACCCCCTTCCGCGTCACTGGCACAGCAACCCCCAGAGCTTCGCGCGCGGCACCTCGTGTTCGGCGTGCTGGCGCTCCGCGACGACGGTGCGGCGACGTTCTACGGCCACTCTGCGGGCTCCGAGGTATGTCCCCCATGTCGTTCGTGTCTCCATTCGTGACCATTCCCGTTCGCTGTCTCTCAGAGCCTCCTACTGGTATGTACATCCCCTCCGTCTGCTGCTTTGACCATTCAACTCACCTGCACACCTACAGAATGAACTGCCCTGGCCGACCTCGATCTCCTCCCCTCACCTATACTACCTGCGCTGTGACGCGCCTCGCGTCGTCCTTCCCCGCCTCCCCGTCCGACTTGTCCTCCTTGCACCAGATCCATGCACACCTCCTGCAATGGTCTCGCGCTGCCCAGCTGTGCGACCTGTACCTGGTGCAGGTGCCCTGGTCCTTCGGCGCCGTCGCGCGCACGCAGCTACTCGACGAGCTCCTCCCGCTGTTTTACCCCGAGGTGGGGGCGGTGAGCACGGGTGCGGCGGGGACCCCGGCAGCATCCGGGCTGCCTGCGTGCGGCGCAGTGTCTGCGCACGACCTCACACTGCTGTTTGTGATCTTTTGTTTCAGCGCGCTGACGGACAGCACGCTGCCTCCCGCGCCGTTCAACCAGGAGGCGGAGACGTATTTTTGTTTGGCCACGAGGGGCGGCATATGGTGAACTTGCATTTGGTGAGCATTGCGCGTCGCACATCGTGCGATTAGCGGCATCCACACATCCCGCAGAGTATGCGCTGGGAAGTTTCAAAATCAACTTATCCAACTTTTCACTCTTTTCTTTCTTTTACCCCTTTCGTTTGAATAAGAAAAGTCATCAAAGATTGCCTAGAACAATAAGAAAAATAAGGACACATCGTGATTATTGCTCTTCTGCCTCTGGATGGCCTGAAAGCATCTTATTACTCTTGATAATATCGATATTTGCACCTACATGTGTTTCCTTGTCTTCCTTTGAGTTCTTGGATAGTCTTAATTATCTTTAGTTCCTTATTTCCGATCATAGCTCGGCTTCTGATATCACTTGATATTTCTTTTTGCCCTTTTTTGTCTTAAAATAAGGAAAATAAGTTCGAGAAAGGTAATAAAGCGAAATTGGAGTTTTGCTGATGCCTGCTGGGCGTTCTCGCTGCGATTCTGATACGCGAGCGGTTTACACGGTCCTTAGAGCGACGGGTATGTGTACGATGCGGAGAAGGACTTCAAGCAGGAGCAGGAGTACAAGGAGACGGTCGAGGCGGACAAGTCGATTGGGCGGCGTACGGTCAAACTCGCTAACCTCCTCGAACGTATCTGGGATATAGGCTTCTGCACGCATGGAGGATGTGCTGCCAGTACGACGCACGGGGAATGGGCGAAGCCCTGACGTCGATGATGTGCAAGATCTTGCAAGCCAGGACGAAGCGGAGATCCGCGCATTGCTGAGTGCGGTGATCATCTGTAGGTGTGTCTTCCCGTCATCGATCTCTGCTTGCGCGACTGCCTTGCCGTTCATCCTCTCCCGCCGCCCTCCCCGTCGCACAGGAACGCAACACTGCATATGATGCTGTGCACAGCACTGGGGTCGCCGGTGTTTGAGTTCAGCAGCGATGGACGTCTGGATAACAAGGAGCTCGGGCTTGTGCTGGACTGACTCCGCACACACAGCTTGTCCAGTGAGTTTGCGTTCGCGCTGCGTGACGGAGCGGAGAATCCCATGCCTACCATGAACACGCGGACATGAACATGGATGCGCACGAGCTGCAACAGCCGCAGGGCTATCACGAGTATGGCTAGGAGCCCGCGCGCATACAGGCAGGTCCCGCATGCGAAGCAGGGGCAGGTGTTCGCCACCTACACTGTGTGCATGACGTGCGAGCACGGTTTCGAACGCAAATATGAAAGAGTCATGTACGTTGCTGTCACGGTTCAGCTCAGTGGTATGGGTAAGCGCAAGAGCAGCTGTTGGCCGAGTGAGGGCAATGGCTACCTGGATCAGGAGATATTGAGCAGGAGTAGCAGCACATGTAATTACATTTCATATGAATATAACGTTGAAAATCAGTGGCAACCTGTTAGTGAACCTGAGAGTGCAATTGTCACATTGGTTTTGAAACTGAGCAAGATATATATTGATGCATCATACTCATACCATGAAGAGGGCATTGACAAGGATGGGAGGTGGCGGATGTTGACATCAATGGTGTGGCGGTGGCAGAGTATGAGGTTGCTGCTCAGTTTTGATGTATTGAGAACTGGGCGCTCGATGAATGCGTCAATTGACACCGGATACTGAGGGGAACTACCAACCGGAAACATAGTGATATTGTTGTAAATTTAGATTAAATAATTTCAACGCGAAATTTATGATTACATTGTAATATTGTTTAAAATGCTTCCAGAACAAGTCCCAAGATAATAACAGAATGTGATCTAGCAATACATAGTAAAAACATTATATATGTTTTATTAATTTTTTCTCATGCACACATTTTGACTGGGATTATGAGATGTTTCCACATAAAATATTTTGATTTTCTTGTGGACACATACATAACATTTTGCTAAGAACTGTTTAGAATGGGTTTTCAATGTGTATCAAATATTCCCAGTGATTTTATTCAAAATGTGATCACTATGACATCCAAAATATTATTGTAAAACATATTTAAAATGTTATCAAGATGTTGACTTTATGCATATTTGAAAAACATTCAGAAAATATCGAAAAGTTAATTAAAATGTATTTCATGGAATCGTGTATGATTCGCACATGATTTGTATATGAGATTTGAGTCGCGTGCCATGGCCAGAAATGTATTCATGAAATACATTTTAATTAACTTTTCGATATTTTCTGAATGTTTTCCAAATATGCATAAAGTCAACATCAAGCAATTGAACAGTTCTTTGGCTTCTGGAGTGAGCAGAAGCATGCAGATTCTGGTAAGCACTACCTTATATTTACAACTTAATACTAATGCATTGCAGGCAAATTCATCTTCAATAACTACAAGCAAGCTCTCGACATCATTGCAGAAGGAACCCGCAAACTCAAAATGTATGTGCAGCAGCTCAAAACCAGTGATGATGACTATGATGACTAACTTAGACAAGAGCACACGTCATCTACTTGCATTGAAGGCAGAATCACTGGAACTCCTCAAAAAGGTGAATTATATGGCAGTGCTGGATCATCTTGAGGCCACTGGGTAAGTTGATGTCCTTGATGTTGAACATTTACTGATTTATTTCTAGAACAGATGCTTGCACTTCTGAGATGGCATTCAAAGCTGTAAATAATCCAAATCTCCATAATTGCATGGATGAGAAGAAGGCCAGAAAGATTTAAAATGCCTATCATACATAAAGAAGAGGTCATTTGTCTCGAAGATAAGCTTGAGACTGTTGACTGCTGGCTACCAGGCATGCCAAAGTTCAAGAAGATGATTGTGGAGCTTAGACAGTGAGACTATCATTTGGCTCTCAATAATATCGAACACCTTGTGGTTCAGAGATTGTAGAGCTTACAAAGCTTGAAATGAATGGCATAGGTACATCTACTATTGTTAATGAGATCTTGTTTAACAGACTTGCAGGTTACAAACTCTGCAAAAAGATTGAAAAGGTCCTATGAGCATGTGCAGGAGCCATTCACAAGGCTCTAACAGAATATAACAAGCACACTGCAAAATTAACCCCCTCCTCGTCCTGAACTATCTTGGAATGACATCATGGAGATGGTCTCCTAGCCAACTTCAATCTTCTTTGCAATGCTTAACAGGATGTCCGAGAGCTGCCTTGGGCCCAGTGAGTCAACCACAATGTCATGAACACCTGCTTCAATGTGAAGCAGGCATGGGAGGAGATAGCATGTCTGAACATTAAGGTCAGTCTCTTTACTTGGATGGTGGACCAGCATGTCAACTTCTATTGTGCCATTCAGGGCTGCTATCTTGTTGATGCTCCACTTGCTTATGAGCTCTCCATCTGATGGCAGTATTATGATAAGATTCATGAGAAGATGGTTTAGTGATTGTACAAGGTGTCAAAACTTTACTGAAAGCCTGAGCTCTGGTCAATGACTGGGTAGGGATGTAGTGCTTATGGCTGATATTCCTCCATCATTGTAGACTGTCTTCACTATCGCTAATGATGCTGCTGATGAGAGTGAAGATGAGAGTGAGATTCCTGGTGTTATGAATGAGGAGAATGCAGGAAACCTTGTGGACTTCATTGACAATCTAGGCATCCATATGAGTGAGTAGCAGTTCTAACATTACTATGATGATTCAATGAATGACTATCAGTACAGAATGATACTGGAGAAATGGTTAGCACCCCTTCAGAAAGTGTGAAGCATGTAGATACATGAATTGCTATTTGGTGAATTACTGTACCAACTCACATGCTTCACCCAGTTCTCAGAGCCCATTCAGTCATACCACCTGTGACTTACAGTCAGCCGGTGATCAATTTTTTTTGTTGTCACAGGCCAGCTGGTCCGGCTGGAATTTCGGTATTTTCTATAATTACAGCCCGGCCAAATGCCTGTGATAACAGTGCAGCTGGTTCGGTACAAGAAAATACACCAGAATTTCAGGTAATACTCGGTAAATTGTATAAATTTCCCGAAAATTAATACTGAAGTTCAGGTGAGGGTCCGGGAATCTGAGGGATTTAATGTGTACTCTTCAATTTGAGTCGGTACTTTGTACATTTATTCATGCCCAGAAATTTTAGTTCAAACACCAAAGATTTACCCTGGTACTTTAAACCAAATACTGAAAATGTATGGTTTCGGTGTTTGAGCCAATATTGATAGCCCGATGTTTGAACTAACACCAGAGGATTACTGAGAGATTCAGTCAAAATACCAAAAATGTATCACTCCAGTATTTGAGCTGATATTCATAACCTGACATTTTAGTTCAAATGCCGGAGATTTACCGAGAGATTTGGTCAAAATACTGAAAATGTATGGCTTTGGTATTTGAGTAGATATTCATATTCTGGCATTTGAATTCAAATACTGAAGATTTAGCATGAGACTTTAGACCAAATGCCGGAACTTTACCCTGGAACTTTAGACCCAATACTGAAAATGTATAGTTTCGGTATTTGAGCGGATATTCATGGTTCAAAATCTTAGTTTAGATACCAGAATTTTATCCGGGAATTTTCATTTGAACACCGAACATGTTTGATGCTTTGCAGTCTGGCAACTGAGTTCATTCTTTTACCGCCCAGCAAATTGATGATAAAGATGGAGTATGTTTTAAATTTAGCCACTATATGTTGTTTTCTCCATTGCTTCCTCAATTCTTCACAGATTTTCTTCATCTTAGACTTATCTGAAAGTGTTCAATTAGTAGAATCTGACTACATGTACAATTTTGTATATCATTGCAATAAAAACATACCATTTCAGTGTGACTTTCCACAATGTTCTGCAAATTGAAAAGTGAATACTGCACCAATTATGATGAATAAGACATATTTGGAAGGGTGGAATTTGTCCAAATAAGGCTCACTTTTTCCGAAAGAATCTGTCCGATATTCACTTCATAACATTTCCAGATGGTAAGGATCCACTGGTGCAAAGTAGCCCAGGGCACAAATGAACACTGCTTCACCTCTTCATGCCTCACTGCTTGTATCTTTTCTTGGTTGTACTTGTATTCTGTAGTGACTTGCTCCCAAAATGAGAATCTCTTGTTTTCATTTCAATTGGCTCCTTATCTGTAATTCATATAAGCCTCAAGCAAACAATAAATTCCAGAGCACATTTGTTCCACCTTGCATTCTGTGTCTCTTCACTACATTGTTCTGAAGAGTTCAAACTGATATTGCTTTTAATCCATCAAGTGTCTTCCATTTACCCTACACCATTTTCAGTCCTCACTCATGTCTCAAGCACCACTTACTGATGATGCTGCTACCCAGAACATCATCCGGGAGACCTATTTTTGCATCACTGCCACTGAGATGCAGGTCTGTGGGTGATGCATTTGGCAAGCTGCCTAAGCCTACCTGGAGCATCCAGATGAGTTGACCTACCTATGCTGGGTGCAAGGTTCATTTTTGTTAACAATACTAACTGCTGGAGCAAATTTATATAAAGGATATTCTTGGCAAAATGTACATCACCACCTACAAACCCTACATTCCCCAGATGGTCTCTATCCTCATTCACACAAACCTTGCTTGGGTCAACACCACTTACAATATTGACCCCACTGCATTGCCCCACCTCACTAGTGATCCTCCCTTGCTTCCTAAAGCATTTGAATACATGGGATTATGCTATGCTTGGTGGACCTGGCTGGAGCATCCTCATCCTAATCCCTCTGACTTGGGGGAAAAATCCCCTTCTAAAATATGTGAGTGCCCCTTCTTGCTCCAGATCATGACACTCATCATTATAGTGTGACCTGACATGCATCATGCATGTGGATTGGCAGGACATCAGTGAGCGTTTGAGTGCTCTTGATAATCATATCCAGGACTACATCGAGATGCAGGATGAAAAGATCCAACAGTTGGAGATCACAGTCTGGGAGATGGAGAAGGATATGTTAAACTGGGAGGATAAAAATTAATCGTAGTCCACTGTACTTTCCATTTTGCACCAGCAGTACTTTGCACCAGTTATATCAAGATGCCATTAGTGTTGCTGCAGCTAAGTCAGGCCTAAATGATATATGACTCATAACTTGTGCACTTTTTTAGATATTACAATGATCTTACTTTTATTTTGTAGCCTATATATAACCGCATAATCTTGCCACATATCAAAATGTTATACCTTGTATCGATGGAGATATGGCCAAAAAGCCAATTGCAAAGTCTGACTTTTTAGTCAGCTTTTTTTGCCAATGTAACTGAAATTGAAACATATTCAAGATAATTATGCAAATGGTGGTGTTACATTCAAATATATATACATCTTAGCTATTAATTTCAATTAAGATCATATCTTTATCTGCAAAACTCATGTCAGAATATCGAAAAAGCTGAAACAGGTGTGACTAAGCCATGGCAACACTAGTGCATGCTGATGCCATTGCTCCACACCCTCCTCGAGAAGGTGTGTAGCTCTTGTCTGTGCAATGCATCAGCAAATTGTGCATGTACCTTAGATAGCTTTACATACAAATGTAAATTGAATCTTGTGATGCAAATTTGACAAGGATGGGAGTGAATTTGCCAGGCTCGATAAGGCACCTATTATAACATATAACGAATCACATAATGTGCAAGTCTTTGGATGTTATGCAATCTAGACATCCTCTTGCAAGCAAGGCTAAGATTTCAAAGAATTAGAAAGGAAGGTGGAGTATGAAAAATGTGCTGAAAAGTTGAGTATTTGCCAATGAGGCTGATTTAGCAAAGGTAGGTGTCATTTTGCATCACAATATGTAGTATATTTATTGACACATATAATATATAACAAACATGACAAGCACAATAAACAGTGCATATAAGAGTGGACAATGGAGCCCATTCAGTCACCCTCCCTGTTAGTAACAGCCAGCCAGAGTTCGGTGGAACCTGTGTTCACAGGCGAGCTGGTCCTGGCCGGATGAGCATAATTTGCTATAATTGGGGTCCGGCTGGTGAGGTCTCGGTGCATTGTGACCTGCTGGTTTTTGAAAAGATTTACTTACATTCCGAAGATACTGATGATGCATTGATATTTCGGGGTTTGAGGGTATACACTGGACATTCACTTATGGTCCATTGTACACTTTAAAACTGCATTTAAATTTCGTCCATTGATCCATATTCAGACCAATCATATTGACACCCGATATTTATGTATATTTCATGATTATTATTGGCATTACATTATGTACACCTCCAATATATTTATTGTCGGCGTTATAGTATATGCATCAAAAATATATTCATTCTCGGTGTTAGAGCACATATACCAAAAATATATTGACTCTCATGATTGAAGTATGTGCACCGATGATATACACATTGATCTATGTTGAACCAAAATTATATATATTCTTCAGTTATAGTACATGCACCAAAAATATATTCATTCTCAGTGTTACATTACATGCACCGAAAATATATTCACTCTGGGCATTACAAAACATGCACCGAAAATGAATTTATATCCGAAACATTCATCCTTGTGAATATTATCTGACATTGATCATGGTTACATTTGACTAAGGCAAGATTCAGTCAAGGCTTAGGTGAAAGGGCACAATGTCATATATGTGAAACACCGATGGACATTTACATTAACGCCGAGAATGAAGCCCTGTGCCGAAAGAATACTGGTGCATTATACTAATTAGCAGTGCATGACTCAAGTCCTTCCTCCTCCATGCGCCGAACGACCAATTCTAACTTGTGAATCCTCTTGTCCTGTGCCTCAAAATAAGCACACATGTCCTGCTCCAGAGCTAACACCTTCTCAGCTACTTCCTCCCAGTCACTTCGACCCATATGAGTCAGTTCACGCTAAGTTGAAATTAGTGAAAATGAATGTGACAAACGCCGGCTCTTACATATTTGATCGTCGGGTCTTTCCACCACACCAGTGGAGACAGATGCTCATGCTTGAGCCAAGTCCACCAAGCAAACCTTGAGCCAAGGTTACTGAATGCCGGAGGTAGGGGTGGGTGAGGACTATCCAGATGTGAGAGCGGTATCTCTTCAACATTGATGTTGCAGCTTTGGGCGTCCCAGACAAGTCTGTGATGGATCAAGCAGGTGACTGTGTGTGGAATGTATGGCTGAAAGCCAGTAAGATACATCTTGCCCAGAATATCTTTAATGTGGTACTATTGGCGTAGTTAGTCATGAACACTGACTGGTCATAAAAATGAACTCACCAACTCATGCTCAAGGCCTTGGTTCCATTGAAGGGAGGTGATCATGTCAGCTTTCTCGGGGTAGGCCCACAGAGCTTCCCAGAGACGCCACTCCCGGATTTCCATTTCAGTGGCAGTGATGCAAAAATGAAGTTCCTTCGGATTTGCATCCATCGGTGGTTGGGGTGGTTGGTGCACAGAAGAAGTGGATTGAGCAAGAGACATGGTAGATGAAGATGAAAAAAGATTGATCGCCTATATACAGAGTCATTAGTGAAAAAGACAATTAATTAAAGTTCAAGCTCCGACAGACAATGGCCACCTAAAAAGAACAATACCTGGACCTAACAATTGGGCTGCGCAGTTGAACTGAATGATTGGACAGAACAATCAATGACCGAACACACCTGTGAATCCTGCCTGGGCTTCTGCACTGACCATCAATAAATCAAAACATAATCCATGCACTCATTGTTCCAAATGTAAATGCCGGGAGACTAACACCGAGGCTTCAACATGTAATGCCAATCGCCAACACCAAGAAATAAACACCTAGATTGAACCGTTGAAGCCTAGAGATCGCAAAGCACATAATTTGAGTCCGATTGTCGTGTCATAATACACTAGTATTACAACTCACCCTTAAATGTACAGAATTAATGATACTGGATACATCATTAAATCGGTGTTCGGCGGTCTCCACCAAACTGAAATTCACAGGTGTTTTGCCATCAAGTCAGGTATACTCCCAAAACATGATGTACTTCAGGACATGTGCTCATGGTGTTACAATATATGCAATGAAAGTGATCGCATTCTGCCTTCACCCTGCTCACTTCACCAAACTGTTGACCACCATCTGGGCTGGATCATTTGGATGACCGATCCACTGATCCCTCATCCTCTTCCTCCACCTGCACCAATCTGCTTGGCTCCCCTCCCTCCGATTCCTCCGATCCGACTTCACTCTGTACATCCCCAAACATGGTAACCACTGTGAAGGATATTAACTGAGTAAAACTGACATGAAATACAAGCTCACATCCCAGCATTTGCAGGTTCCACCAGTGACCAGCTGCTGCAGCGATCTTTGCTCTGAGGAAAAGTTCTGGACTGTCTGTCTCGGCATAGTGCAGCGCTCGTTCGAATGCGAAATGCATGTCCTTGCACGTCTCTTCAGCTGTGAGGTGAGTGAGATGTTCAAAATTTAGAAGATCTACAAATACAAATCAGCCAGGATAGGGATCGAAATTAACCACATACCCAGGGCATCCCGGTAGATGTACACGAAAATGCCACTCCAGGCCCTGAATGCGAGCTTGAGGTCCTGTTCATCGGCAAATTCGATCAAATCGGCTGCTTGTCCAATGATTTTGACAGTGTGGTTGTGGGGCATGATGGTGGGAGATGGGCACAGAGAAGATTGATTGTTCCAAAGTCACATCTCTTATAAGACTCGTTATTAATATCAATGGTCCGGACTGGATCGGATTTCAACTGCTGACCATGTCAATTGTGGTCCAACGTTTTCACACAAGACTCAATAACTGAGGAGGTCCAGATCCCTCTGGGTCTGTAAGTAAGAAGTCAATTGATTAAGACACAAGCTCCGACACACAATGGCAACCTCAACATAATAATACATAGGTCTAACAATTGGGCCATGCAGTTGAACCAAACAATTGGACCGAACAATTGGGCTAAACAATCGGTCTGAACAATCAATGACTATACACACCTGTGACTCCTGTCTCTGCTTTCTGTATTATAATCACAGACCACCAATAAGTCAAAGAAGGCCTGGATATAATCAATGCATTCATTTTTCTAAATGTGAACACCAAGAGACTAACACCGAGGCTGCAGCACCTAGCACCAATCACCAACACCGAGATATAAACATGGGGATCAAATCATTGAAACCTAGGATTCTGATTGTCCTTTCATGACTGACTAGTAGTACACCTCAGCCGTAATTGCAGAGAACTAATGACAGGATACAACATACAATCAAATGAGTGGCATTGATATTCGGCACTCTACATGTGCACCAGGCATTGCCGATGACCGAGTGCTGAATGTGGATTTGGAACCCCAAATAGATACAAACAGTGGATTCATATCTGAATATGAATGCCGAGAGCCTAACACCAAAAGTGCAGGACCTAGGGTCGATCCTCAACACTAAGAAATGAAAGACAATTCAATCACAGAAAACCATGGAATGCAGAGCAAACAATTCCATTCAGATCATTATTCTGCAATCGACTACTTGTACAGGTCAGACACAAACACATACATACAGAACTAACAAGCTAAGTGATACAGTCAAATGAGGGGCATTGGCATTTGACGGTCTCCACGAGCACCCGGTGTTGGGGATGACCGAGGGTCAGGAGTGTGGTCACTTCATTCACCCTCCGAATTCTCAGCGAAGGCATCCAGCTTGTTCCCAGCCCAAACCTGCCCTTCCTTCCTCTGCCCACAGAGATGCTGAATCAAGAAGCCCGATGCAAAGTATTGCTCCAGTTGCGACTCGGTTAGGCCTGGGTGTCCGAGGGGCAAACTGTCACAGTAATCATTGTATGATGGGAATGGCAAGCTTCTCGGAGCAGGACCAGCCTCCGGAGACTCGAGGGGTGTGTGGTCGATGACACCTTCATCTTCTATGGTGTAGAGCTCGGGCGAAATGATGACGGACTGAGGAGGGATTTCCACCTCGCCCATTCCACTCGGACAGCCTTTCGAGGGATCAGCGGGCTGGCTCTTTCATCTGCAACCAATTCACGCTAGTTGCAATGTCGGTGTTTGAAAACACCGAAATAAAAATATGGGACACACCGGTAACGGACACAATGCTGAAACTGCATCCTGGAGTGCCGGGTAGAAGTGTGATTGAAACTCTAAATCTAATCCCACCTCCAACTTTCCATCCAAGTCCATACTTCTCACAATTATCGGCATCCTCTGGAGGCGTTGAAGCTCTCCCACGACCCTCACCATGATGTCTGCAATCAGCCCACTCAACTCAGTTTGGGAGAGCCCAGCAGTATGCGGCCCATAGCACCTGTGTCTAAAAAGAAAATAAGTCAGCAGGAAGAGCACGTGATTGATACATATGGTGCTCATAACAGGTCCCGGACTTGGGCAAAAACCCGGTGTTGGAATATCATGTGAAGGGAGTGACTGACATAATTCAGAA
This sequence comes from Grifola frondosa, assembly GCA_001683735.1. NCBI lineage: Eukaryota > Fungi > Basidiomycota > Agaricomycetes > Polyporales > Grifolaceae > Grifola > Grifola frondosa. The sequence continues at coordinate 714,892 of LUGG01000018.1, forward strand.
AGGGTCGATGGGGTCTCTCACTTCTAGAACAGTTGTATATGAATCATGACGGTGATCTGCAGTCAGAATAAACTTCGTGATGCCAATGTGATTGGTTGGAGGGCCAGACATAGAAATTGTGCTGAGATAGCCGGTGGAACTGATCTTATGATCATTATTCCAGATCTAGAAGTAGCGGCACAAAAATAAGGTAGCTGCATCACAATCAGAATCAATGAAAAGGGCCAGGCCCGTAGCTTTCACACGTTCATCATTTCGCATCTCTGACATTGATACAGTGTGGCCAAAAATGCACTG